>JAZDUH010000346.1:0-603901 GCA_036419115.1 Scarus forsteni
TCTCTGCTGGGTTAAGTCGAGGCAGTTTTACTTCATACAATACATTGTCATGCCAGGTCACTTAAAACAAACCAAATCTTTAAGTAACAAACTTGCACTTGCACTAGCATTTAGGTCACATGAAGTCAATAATATCAGGGAATTACTTTCTATTTCAGGTCTCTAAACTCTCCAGAAGTCATAAATGTGCTTCAGATGGAGGTGACTCACTCACTCCACTCCAACACATTCAGACCCTGTGTGAAAGAATCTTTGCCTGTGCAATCGTCTCCCAGCACTACAGGAAATACTTTGTCATGTTTGGTGACTGTCTGACACATTTCATACTTCAGGGCCAGATATTACTCAACAATATAAAGAACAGACAGTTCTGATGAAACTGTTGTGGAGGTTGCACAAAAATGTAAACACCTTGATGCTTTTCAAAAACCACATATCTTCAAACAACTCAACATTCTAATGAATACTAAATCCAGAAAAGCCTGAACATCTAAAAAACTGCAGGTTATAGACTCAGATTTTTACACAAAAGCTGCAGAGAGAGGAAATAGTCACATTCAAAAGTAGCATCAGAGGTTGGATATTGGTGAGAATGGAAATGGTTTAAGAACTGAATCGATTAGCAGGATCATTAACAGCACTGGTATCAATAAAATCTTTTCAATTGCAATCCCTACACAAGCGAGAAGGGAGCAAGTGACTGTTAATAGAGGGATGAGCATAGATGCCAACAGCTTTGTATGACGCATTCACACTAAAATTAGCAGGCGTTGGGCGTGTTTGGGCGTCCGGCACATTTGAGAGTCAAGCGCCTCGGCGCTCGGCGCCTGGGCGCCCAACACCTCAGCGTTGAGTTGACAATATTGAACTTTCAACGCCAGTTCGCGTGACGCTGTGGTGCTGCAGCCAATCAGCAATGACATTCCCCCCCTCGACGTCATTGATTTGATGACGTGTGACGCTACGTCCCCCTGCTCCCCCTCTGAAAGATGGAGGAGACAGGAGAGGTTTATCTGCGCTGTTTGCCATCATCCGGAGCTATACTATTCGGCGTGTGTACTCTACAGAGACCGGAACAAAGGGGAACAGGCTTATGTAAAAGTCGCTGAGGAGACAGGTTTGATTTGATTACGTGTGACGCCCCGGCCGCCTGCTCCTGCTCAAACCCCCTCTCAAAGATGGAGAAGAGGTTGATCTGCACTGTTTGCTATCATCCAGAGCTCTACTACTCAACGTGTGCACTCTACAGAGACCGGAACAAAAAGGAGCAGGCTTGGGTAAAAGTCGCTGAGGAGACAGGTTTTGTAGGTAAGTTCTGTAAATATTCGTTTCCAGCTGGATTTGCCTGCATGGGTTATCACTGAGTCTGACAAGCTCCGGCTCTCTACTGTGCCTGCGCCAGGATGCGCGTCGTCCCTCAGCTTGTCAAAATGTCCAGCGTCCAGCCTCGGGCGTTAAGCGGCGTAGCGTCTGGGCGTTCTGTGGCGTCTAAATCGCCAATTCGCGTCGGTGTGAGCAGCATTACAATGGAAAGGAGCATGGAAACTGTTGACATTAGCTGTTTTCTGTACTTTGCACTTTTGTCCCTCTTTAAAAATGCACAAACTCTGCGCCGATGATACAAAGACGAATGGAATTAGTTGCTGGGATGGCAAAGAGTCACGTAAGTTACAAACGGAGGGGACGAGCACAATGGTATGCTATGGGGACGTTACTAAAGACTAAAATGTAGCAAATAAATTAGGATAAAAAGGTTATTCGATTATAAAAAAAAAAAAGTTCTTCTACAACACTCTCTCAAATCTCTAAACAAACCTGTGCTTTTGAGCCCTTTAATCTCAATTTTTGTTAGTGTTTTCAAACAGGGGGAAAAAAAAGGGTGAAATGTATCCTTGCTAATTGTGCATGTATTTTATCCTGATAACCCAATAAAGATATGAATGAAAAAAAAGATGTAAAAATTGTCAAACAAAAAAAAGATACCACTTATGTGAATCTATTTTTTCTCCCACTACTACTGAGCAACCATTTACAGAGAAAGAGCCTGCTGAGGACTAAAGCCAGAGAGCAGGTTGCAGCAGAGAAGAAGAACCAAGTGTCAAAAACACAACACCCAGCAGACTGAGTAACTTTGCCCTCACTTTGGGACGTTTAACACTTTTCTCGTAACTATTTAACAGTGAAAGGCAGTTTTCAAACAGACTCCCTGGCTCAAAGTTTGGCTGTATTCTTCCTCCAAAAGCACAGAAATATGCTCCTGAAATGCTCTGCCTTACTGCTGAGTGTTTTGTTCTGTGTGTTGATTAAACAAACTTCAGTCTATGAAAAGAACTCCTGATCTTCAGGCATATTATTACAGAGACAAAGAGAGAGGGAGAGAAGAGAGCGAAAGAGAGAGAGACAAAAGGCAGTGGTTCATTCAGATTCACCAGCTGGCAAACACCGACATTCCTCAACTCCTTTCAGCTACTCATAAAGATGCAAACTTTATAATTCTGTCTCTTAGAAATGGTTATTGTTCAAGGCACGTGTATCATTTTTACATGTTAAATCCCTTGAAGAACTTTACACACAAAAGATACCCTTTGGACTGATATTGGTATTTATATAACAGCTCTGAAATGCTCCAAGTGTTAAACCTTATTGTAAAATCTGGAATCTTTCTTCATGACAAGAGTGCACAAAGAGGGAGGAAAAAAAAGTTTAGAATTGTCATATTGCTTTTCTTTTTTTGTTTTCTTCAACAACCTTTTTCCCCTGATGAAAACAAGATAGTAACTAATAAAAACAAGAGCACATGCAGGGCTCAACAGTGCGAGGAGGTACTCGCCTTTGCTACTAAAAATATTACAGTGTGATTGTGATTTGCATTTGGTAGCACCCGTGTGACTGAAAAATGACCGTTCAAAACATGTTTTATCTTGTCTTGATACGTTGGAAGTTGTGGTTGGTGGTTTTCCTGAACGCAGCCTCAGCTGAAACATGTTCAGCTTTGTTTTATTGACCTAACTGTGCTGCTAGCTAGCCTTTGGTACACCCGACATGCCTGCACGCCCCCTACAGAACACGCCTAACATAAGCAGGGCCCAAAGCCTCATCTCAGACAGTCACAGCAGTGAGCCTCATACACTGACAGAACAAGCAACATTTTAAACTATTTTATAAGACTGGAGCAATAACCAAACCAAATAACTATGAAGCCTTTCAGTTATTATTTCAAAAGACCAACACGAAACCAGAACACAAATAATTAGGCAGAGGACAATCATGGATTAGGCGAAAAGAGAACAAAAGTGAGCAGAAGCTTAGCGCTGTCACAGAAGACAAGCGAGACGCGCTGCTGCATTCGACAGCTGCTGGCATTATCACACAAGCAGCGCTCCAAGTCTCTATAAGCGCCTAAGGGTCGCAAATCTCCTGAGAGTAACGAAGTTTGCTTGTTTTGGTTGGGCTTGTTCTTCTGTTCTATCTTGCTCCCCTGATTTCTTGTCTGCATAAATTCCTGATTATCTTCCAGCTCCTAACAATAAAGCAATAAAAAAAATACTGTGCAGTAGGCAGTTTGTCCCCTCTCCTGCACCTGGTTTAATGCCACACCACACATTAACGGCGATGCGCCAGAGCCAAAAGTTGCCATCGATCTCAGAACACCATTTTAATGTATTTATCGTTCATTTCAATATTTTTATTTAAGAGCATTTCAATATTCTAGTCTAATAATCGCGTATTCGTTTTGTAACTGCATGCCGCTGCTGTATGCGCTCTGCCCGCGCTGCAACGGCGGGATCCCTCACCCTCACGCTGGATTTTATGCCTCATATAAACACCCAAATGCAAAAACTACGTCACAGAAGGAATTGATAGTTTTATTTCTGAGGGTATGAGGCCCATTGGTGTCGTGGAAGGCCAAGGAAAACATTGGAACCTGGATATTCAGTGCCAGCGCGCCAGACAATTACGCACGCCCTCACGGCAAAATACGAGGGAGGAAAAAAGAGAAAGTTTCCGAGTTAATAGATAAAGATAACAGATGTGTACGTCTCTTCGAATGGACCCCTATATGAGAGTGACTGCCCATTTCATTGATGAAGACTGGAAAGGAAAGAGTCTTGTGTTGAGAGAAAAAAAGAAGGTGCACACACAGGAAGAACCATCGCTGCGCGACTATTAAGTTGGCGATGCCTTCAAAGTTACAGCAGGAAAAGTGTCTGTTGTAGTGAACAACGTGGTTAATATGAAACTCTGTGTGGGAACACTAAAAGAGTCCCATGAATTTCCAGGTTCCAATGTTTTTCTGGATATTCAGTGCCAGCGCGCCTCACAATTATGCACGCACTAATGGCAAAATACGAGGGAGAAAAAAAGAAAAAGCTTCCAAGTTAATATATAAAGATAACAGATGTGTACGTCTCTTCGAATGTAGTCCTATATGAGAGTGACTGCCCATTTCATTGATGAAGACTGGAAAGGAAAGAGTCTTGTGTTGAGAGAAAGAAAGGAGGGACAGAGGCGCGCACAGGGGAGAAACACGGAGCGGACCAAAATTGACCCCAATTGGTCGATTTTGGTCGACAAATTGCTGTGTTTTAGTCGACCAACAATTTACTCGGTCGATTACAGCCCTAGTTAAAGGTCACCCTATGAAAAATTTGGGCGCACCTAATTTTTGTGCTGTGCACCGTAATTTTTTTTTAGGTGCACCATTGCACCCATTGCAAAAAGTTAGTCTGGAGCCCTGCCCTGAGATGAAAGCTTTCATGTAATTTTATTTTTGTATGTTTTCAAACATTCCTGCCAGCTGGCGACGCCATTATATTTAAATTAAATGAGTGAATCTACTTCCATCACAAATTTTGGGCCATACTGAAGATTTGTCTCAATGACAGTTTGCCTTTATTTCTAACCGCTTTCAAACTACAGCCTTTTCAAATCTTGATAGCAAAATTGAATATTTTCTTGAAAAAACTGGCGCCTTAAGGGTTCAGAGGGACATCCAATCACAGCTGCCTTAGCTTGGTGGTGGTGGGATAAGTTGTGGAGCGATCCAATCAGAGCTGCTCTCTTTATGAATTGATATATTCATGTAGAGCAGGTTCACTGTTTGTTGTCAGTTCTGGTATTGTAACTGAGATGCTCTGTCAGGTAGACTAAATAAAGGTGACAGCATTTCACACAAAAGGAACATTTGATTCTGTTAGTTTATACATTCAGACTTTACTAACATTCAATAAAGAGTTATTAGATGTTTTATTTTATCCAAGTGTAAAAAATTACTTCAGAAATTCAAAGAAACATAAAAATGCCTTACACTTAACACTTTACATTTTCATCGTCTAAATTTTACAGTAGATTTTAAAATGTTGAGAAATGTCATCAACTAAACATAGACTAACATTAAAACAGTTTAGATGACTAAATTACGCCTAAGCTAAAAGATATTTTACGCCAAAGGCTATAATTATACTAAATTAAAAAGAGCTGTCAATACTAACACAACTGGGCTAAATGTGTCAAACCCATTCAGACAGATTTTGTGGTGGTGAGTTTTGCTTCGCCTTTCCACCTCTTGAGACTATTCATGGTGTTTGTGGTTGATTTAATGTTCACACTTTACCTTCCCCTTGCATTTAGTTTCTTACACTTGAATAAGAAAAAGAAGAGACTGAACTGCAGAGGAAACTCGGTTACTTTTTCATGTTTGATGTGTCCCCATGTCTGCCTATCAGAACTGAAAACTACAGAATTTTTTTTAAAAACTGACATTGCATAAACCTTATTTGAATGCCTTGAAGTTGCTGTGCACCCTGTTTTAAATGTCTTGGACAGATCACGGACATAAAGGAGGAAAAACTCCCACACAAGCCTGAGAGACAACTTAGCCCCATTCAACCTGCACAGTCTGCTGAGTTCACCACAGAGCCACCGTTCTGACAATGTGTTCAAACACGCCCCTTTGATTAACAACCAACTTCCTCTGATTCACTCTCCCCGTGTCATTTTAAGGTCAGAGCATGTTTATATTTAACATTGGACTTAGTGGAGCTGAATGAATGAGTGAGTAAGGCGGAGGGTGTGGGGCATCGTGTTGGTATGATTTAGCAAACACCACAGAGTTAGAAAGCTACTCGGTGGCTATTAAACAACTTCAGTAATCAGTATCAGATTGATTGACTGTGACTGGGCGAATGCATTATCATATCACAGAGCAAATGTTGCTGGCATACAACCAAGGCTCACACGAAGCTCACTGTCAGTTAGCATGTTAGCACGCTAAGGCTGTTAAAATTTGACAGACACATTTAGAAAGTCACATCAGTCAATCAATCAATCAATCAATCAATGTGCCAGTTCATAACAAGTGTTATCAGGACACTTTACAACAGAGCAGACTGAAGACAAACTCTTCACTTTATAGATACACAAAAATGCATATAAACAAATACACAGGACTGGGCGCTATGGCCTAAAAACAAAATCCCCAATTTTTCCCCCACAAAACTTATATAAATAGATATTGTTCCTTTCAAAAAAGTGACATAAAACAACATCAAGTTTTACCTAATGATATTAGAGGTATGAAAAAATATCTATACAGCAATATATCATGATATTTTGACCACTGAAATCTTAATATCTTTTTTTTGTAAAAACAAAAACTCATATTTTATCAGAGTTAGAAATAAAATACAACTTACAGTTTTTTTCATGCAGTCTATTCATTAAAGACAGTGACAAGAGAAATATGGCTGAGCTGCACTGCAGGTTAGGATGCTTTAAGTTTTTTGTTACAGAGAAACAAGAATAATTTCTTTACAACATTTTAATTGACTTAATGCACTTCTCGTTTTCAGGCTAAGTGTATGTATGTAACACTGCATCTGACATATTTAAAAACAATACAATGGAAAACTTGTAGTTTTGAGTAATATTGTATAATTTGCATAAACACCATCTCTAGTTTTTCTTAGTTAACTGTAGAATATTGCAATATATCACAATATTGTGATATATTGTGATATTATCATACTGTAACCCAAGTACCATGATACGTATCATATCGGGAGGTTCTTGCCAATATTCACCCCTAAATAATATCAAAAGATGTTCAGAACTAAACCAAATTACTCTCTTACAGCTAAAGTGCAGGTCATAAAATGCTGACTAGTAGTTCAAATGTAGGCAGGCCTGTCTTCGTAAACACTGAAAGCTTAGAAATTTTCTCAGTATTAACATGAACGTGTCTGATCAATATTTAATCTAATTTAAAATGCAAATACAAGCCTAAACATGTGCTTAGACAAAACCTGAGAGGGTCTACCATCATGAAAACTGCATTTTTTGTATTTTTATCTTAGAACAATGCAGGTTATACTGCATTTTAGGCTGTTTAATTTTGTAATATTGCAGGGAATTAAGTGATTTAATAATCAATGGCCTGTGTCAACTTGAGTTTATTATAATGCTTCTCTACGTTACTTGTCTTATGGACCTTTAATGTCCCCTAAATTGTACAGTTTTTAATTCATGTTTTCATTTGCAGCCTCATTTGTAGGCTCTTTCATCATATTAACTCTCTCAGTCTGGAAGTTAGTATGTTTTTTGTCTGTTTGTTTATTTTTTGGGGGCAGATTTGACATCATGTAAATAATATTGTAAATATTCCTGATGCACATTTTATCCCAGCCTATTTTTTTACACTTACATATATTTTATTTTATTGTGTCTTGTTTGTGTCTACCTCCTTGTACTAGAGAAAACAACTGCCGGAGTCAAATTCCTTGTATGTGTTGCATACTTGGTAATAAAACCCAATTCTGATTCTGTCATGATGACGACTGACCACAGGTGTGATCACCACTTTCTTTTTAAGACGTCCTGCCCTCTTTAACAAACTGTTTGCTTGTTGAAGGTCTGAAACCCAAACGTCCCATATAAATGAATTTCTTGCAAGTTGGACGCTTTTCACCGACGCACCTGTCTCCTAAATTAGATGTGCAAAGTACTCTTCTGATATTTCAGAACATTGAAAAAACCCACAATTGAAGTAAATAAAAATGATTTGGTTTTTAAATTTTATGCAAAAAACATTTCAAATGAATAATTTCCCAGCCCTATCATACATATAATAAAAATATGTATATACACATCCATCCATCCAGGCAGAGACAACGGGAATAAAAATAAGAATTTATGATAGAGACAAGCCCAAAGATGCCCAGATCATAAATCAATGGGATCAATAAGCAACAAAGCTTTACTTCCAATAACTGCACATCTTGAGCCAAAGCACAGAGCAACTGCACAAATGATACTTCAAATGAGGACAACACAATTGTGCAGCGGGTGGTGCACATGGTTTATATCTTATGGTTCAATCCCTGGGTCGGTCAGGGCTTTTCTATGTGGAGTTTGCATGTTCTCCCCAAGCATGTGTGGGATCTCTCCGGGCACTTCAGCTTCCTCCCATTGACCAAAAACATGCCCGGTAGGTCAGACTGATGACTCTATACTGTTCTTAGGTATGGAGGTGAGAGTTAAAAGTTGTCTGTCTCTATGTACCCTAACAGGTAATTAAAAAAAAAACACAATTCAATATCATATAAAGGACGCAGTGAGTTTAAAGCCTGTAGCCACTCTTTTGTTCAAATACGATCCCACATTGAATGTTTTTCTTACATTTTGCTTGCCAAAACAATTAAGAGTGAAAAGAATACATCCTTAAAATTTAAAGACCAAGTCCTAAGTCTTGTTTAGATTGCACAAAAACATTTGGCCAGATTGCCAACGTTGATATGCTAAATTATCACACAGTGTGCAGGAATTCCGCCTGAAATTTCTCATGACTGAATCCAAAATATAACATAACATCTCAGGCTGTACACTTCGACTTTTTTCTTTCCATGATATCAAATTGGACGTAGATCATTTGTTTAATGTCAGACTGGATTCATATGTTGCTTTTCCCAGCAGTAACATTTAAGAAGTGTCACAAAGTGTCAATATTTGGGAATGGACAAGTCTTTCAGAGCAAGACTTTCACTGGTTTGATCCCAGTGTCAGTCAGGGCCTTTCTGTGTCAAGTTTGCACTTTCTCCCTGTGCATGTATGGATTCTCTCTGGTTCTCGCCTCTTTATACCAAAAACATGCACATTAGGTTGACTAGTGACTCTAAATTACCCTAAGTAAAGGTATGAGCATGAATGGTTGACTTTCTCTCCATGTGGCCCGGCTAATGGGTGGCAACTCCAGCCACTGCGACCCTGAATGGGAAAAGCGGTATAGATAATGGTTGGATGGATAAGTCCTTAAGAATTTGCAGGCAAAGTCCTGCATGCTGTTTAAATCTAAACAAAACATTTGGCAACATTGATAAACAACGTGCAGGATGATGGATGTCCCCAGTGTGAACAGTTATTTAGCTCCTGTAATAATCAATTTATTTACACTTCTGACTGGTGTGTGTCGCTCTAAATCAGCCGTACATATAGTATTGTTAGACTTGTATTTACAAAAGTACTGCCATAGTAATAATCACAATCTTTATGTGATATTTGTGAACAACAACTCAGGGTGTGCTAACAACAGCTAACAATAGCCTGGTAGATTGGCACATTTTTTTCCGACTTCAACTGGAACGCCGATAAGTCGGAGATGATGTCACACCCAGTTCCCAGTTCCGAGGTTACTGGAATGCAGCATTAAATCTTAAAAATCTCACGTATTTAAAATAGCGAGTATTTCTTCAAATAATCAGCGTACAAGGTGCTCCTAACGTACATACTTCAGTGAAAAGTTCTGGAAGCTTCAGTTTTCATTCGGTGGCTGAGTCACAAAATCTACTTTTGCCCTTTGTCCTGAAAGTTTGTCTGGAAATGTGTAACTACAGTTTCAGATCTGCTGCTCCTGCAGACTGGAATCTTCTACAAGAACAACTTGATCTTGAATCTTTTTAAATGCAGCTTAAAGGTGTTTGAGAAAGATGCAGAAAGCTATAGAGGCTGATGATGTTCTGCTCTACGACTCTAAAGAGATGTGTTGATATTCCCATATCTGTGTCTGTAACTGTTTTATGTGTGTAGCTTTATAAAAGTGCAGCTTTCCATCTTGGCCAGGAGACTCTTGCAAGCAAGATTTTTAATCTCAATGAGGCTCTTTTGGTTAAATGAAGTTCATTATTACCTCCAGCAGGTAGGTTATGTTTTTGCCCGTGTATATTTTTGTTTGTCAGCAAATCTTCAGGACATGTTGGTAATGGTTCAACTTAAAACTGATGTATTCTGGTGGTGATACAGGTAACTGCCACTAGTGAACAATCATTTTTGCTCAATGACTATCAAACTAATAATGATATCAACATGATTCTGAGTGTTAGGTGTGGGTTTTCAGGGTCATCAATCACATTATGATAATAACTTTATGATGAAACTATTGTTTATAGATGCAACTTTAATATGTGAGCAGCCTTGGTTGCGCTCTCCAAGTACTTTCTGGTTATTATAATTATTATACTGTGAGTGTAACTAGACTCAACATAATGATAGCAATTTGTGGTCTGAGGCACCCAGCCCAGTAGTTAATTCATTGTACCAATGAGAAGTGAAGCTTTACAAATCCTTTAGACAAAACAATGCCTAAAATGAAGTTAGACTATGTGACTATATGCTGTCTGAACTGAACAAAAACATGTCAACAATTCTGACGTTTCTAGAAGTTACACACAAAATGTGGGCACAGGTGCAATTTATGGTCCATATAATTAGGACAGAAGTCGAGTTTTTCTCACCATAGTCTTGCATTTTTGTCGTCATGGTGCCAGTGTTAATATATCATTGACAGACTAGCACGTAAGTTCAAATATAGTATCGTGACAGCGCTAACGTCCACGATAAGGCTAAGCTAACATGAGAGTGCAAGTCTGCTGTTGTGCTAGCTAGCTCCGGTTAGCCTGCGTGCTAGTCACATAAACACCCAGCCGTTATCTTCCCATTCATGGCTCTCGTTTGGCCAGTCTATGGGGAGATTAGCTCGTTAGCAGCAGCCAGCTAACGTTACCATTAGCTCAAAGGGGCAGCCTACTTAGGTCACTACTACCCGGCTAATGGCTAACGATTTTCCGTTACCAGTCAAACAGAGCAAATTAGCTAGCTGCTGGTTAACGTTAGCTGGTCAGATTACATAACAAGATCCCCGCCATGCACACACAAATGCATCCGCGAATGTAGGCTCACGCTCGGGCTCACGTACCTCCACCAGCGCCTCCAGCTTGCCCTCGAAAGTGAAGTCGATGAGGTCGGGCTTCAGACATAAGCCATAGTTGACGGGGCAAACGTCAGTAGGTAACCGTACGAAGGGCCTCCTTTCGGGCATGGTTCCTGTATTTTGGCCGGCTGCGCTACCGAAGACGGGTCTGTGTGTGACTCTGGGGATCGCTGTGAGTTTAATGTGGGCAGAGCTGAGCGCCGCGGGCCTCGGCAGTGAGGATGGACAGCAGGTAGTGAGTCTGTGTGCGAATGACAGCGGAACCCTGCGGCCCAGGAGCAACAACATCAACTGAAACCCTCTCAGCACTGCCAGCTACAGTTCTGTCCTCGTAGACAGCCCAAACAACTCAAGTTAAGCAGCGTCGACCTACAGACACCGTACGTCATCACGTTTCTGCGTACGTGCCAAGCGCGTGCAAACAAATGACAATATTCGCTCGAGGCCTGTCAGGCAACGATGAGGGCGGAATAACGCTGTTCACAATTGAATACAACAACAAGGATAGAAATCACATTTCTGGGTATGATCTCAGGCACTCAAACAAGAAGATATATTATAAGAAAACCAAAAGCAAGCCTGCCCTACTTTTTAAATCCATATTTTCATATTTTATTTTTACATGTATCCCTTGGGTCTCCATGTGGCTGTTTGCAGCCACCAGGAGGTCATATTTATTTGACCACGAATTTCACTCTGTTTAAGAGATTGAGATCAGTTTTAGTAGGTAACCTTAATAATACGGAAATTTTGAAATTCTAATTTAAAAAAAATTTAAGGGGAAAAAAATTCAATGTGGACAAATTTACTACCCTTTTGTCCCGTTGGGGCTGTCAACCGTCACTAACTTTGGCTGCAGTAAAAAATCAGATCTATTTTTTTCCGTTTTGTTTGCTAGAATCTTTTCCTGTGGAAGAGTACAGAAGAGTATATTTTTATGTTAGATGGAGAAAATAATTTGGGGAAGTCGACCTTAAAGTGGAAATTTCGGGATTCAAGTTGAAATTCTGAGAATAAAGCTGAATGATTTGTGATAAAAGTCAAAATTTCTACAGAAAGGTCGAAATGTCAAGCAAAAAGCAAAAAAGGTTCAGAACAAAGTTGAAATAAATTGTCGACTTTTTTCTGGACATTTCAACTTTGTATATAAAATGTTATTCAACTTTATTCTTGTCATTTTAACTTTATTCTCGAAATTTAGACTTTAATGTTGAAACGTCCACTTTAATGTCGACTTCACGTAGATTATTTCTTCATCTAACATGGCCCTAATACCCTTACGTAGAAGAGTATTAGAAGGAAAAATAATTTTTGGGAGGTTGGGAAAAGTCGAAATGATGAGAATAAAGTTGAAATGTCGACAATAAAGTTGAAAATCAATTTCATGAAAAAGTCAAAATGATGAGATTAAAAGTCAAATTGTCGAGGAAAAAAGTCAAAAGTCAAGAATAAAGTGGACATTCAGTGTATTTCAACTTTGTTATTTACATCTCGACATTTTTTCTTGACATCTTGACTGTTATCACAAAAATCTGTTTCCACTTTATTCTCGTCATTTCAACCTTAATTGAAATTCCAACTTTAATCTCAACTTCACAAAAATTATACAATCTTCCTGATCAAAAACACTGAATATTGTTTTTTAAAAGGATTTTAACTCTTTAAATATCAACGTTATTGGTGACTTTACTGATTTGGTGGAAAAAATAGATGGTTATAATGGAAGTCAATGGGGAGTAAATTATAAAATCTGATGTTGCCCCAAAAATAATAATACATTAAAGCTAATGTTTTTACTAATCTTTGACATATCCAAGAGTGTGATATGAATGTAAAACAAAAATCCAGCCTCAGATCATTTTTTAATATCAAAATTGTTCATTTTGTGTGTGTTATTTTCACAAAATCAGTGATATCACCAATGAAATTGGCATTTAAAGTGTTAAAATCTCTATTTTTTTAAAGATTCAATATTTTAATCAGGGCTTAATTTGAAGGAAAAGTTTGAGCAGAACAAGTTAGTGATTGTTAAGAGCCAAAACATGATAAAAGGGTGTTTTAAGCGTGGTACCCATGGGATTATTCATCCTTCAACACATCTTATATCATGGTCTACTACACATTGCATCTATAAATATATAGAAGTAATATATAATGTTATTTTTTATTGTTTATTACAAAACCCCAAACCAGTGAAGTTGGCACGTTGTGTAAATCGTAAATAAAAACAGAATACAATGATTTGCAAATTCTTTTTAACGTATATTCAATTGAATAAACTGCAAAGACAAGATACTAAATGTTCGAACTGAGAAACTTTATTTTCTTTTGCAAACAATTCAATATGTTGTACACTAACAACAAAGGTTCAGAAAACTCAAATTCAGCACATGATTTTTGAGTTTTGGATCAAAACTCAAAATTTTGAGTTGAGAGGAAAACTTCTTCAAACAAAGAGATTCTTAAACGAGATTTGAACGTGGGCCAGTTGCACCATGTCCTGCAGAAAAAGGGCTTTTTTGTCAGGTCTCGATGTTGCTGTTGTTTGCTGTTGTAGATAGCATGTTGACATTTTGGGTATATTAGAGAAAAAGTGTTGATAGAGTGAGACAAATGTATGATCTGAATCAGTGGCTCAGTCTGATAGGACGCTCTGTCAGTGTGTAAAATGTTGAACCTCAAGATGTTTTCACCGCTGCATGAGTGGCGTGTAAACAGGTATGAAAGGTATGACGGGTGTGAATTTGCAGATTGATGTGTTATGTGTCTAATAAAACCATCAGTGAGTGAATATGAAAGTGAATGTGTTTTAGGATTTCAGTATGTAAGACACTGCTGACTAAACTACTTAAAATAAAATTAACTTCACTTCTCTTTTCACACCAGAGTCTTAAGTCTTCATGTGAACGCTTTTGGTCACAAAGGACTGATGACCTGGTCCAGGCCTGAGCTGGTCTCTAACTGAAAGCTTTATCATAGAGGAATGTTTTAAGTCTAACCTTAAAGGCAGAGAGGGAGTCTGACTCCTGAACTGTGGTCAGCAAATTGTTCCAGAGACGAGGAGCCTGATACCTGAAGGCTCTACCTCCCATACTACTTCTAGAGACTGATGGTACCACAAGCAGGCCAGCATTTAAGAAGCGTAATGTTCTAGAGGGGTTGTATGGCAATACAAGCTCTTTAAGATAAACTGGTGCCTGTCCACAGAGAGCTTTATAGGTGAGAAGAAGAATATTGAATCCTTTTCGAGATTTAGGTTGCGTTTACACAGTGCCGAAAACTGTCAAATCCGATAAGTTTTCGTAGCATTTTGACCTTGCGTTTAGATGATAACGCATTGTGTTTCGTCTGAAAACAGAAACTTTTTATTTTTTAAATTTATTTTTTGGGCATTTTGTGCCTTTATTGATAGGAGAGAGACAGTGGATAGGCTTGTGAAAGGGAGCGAGAGAGTAGGGGAAGACACTCTGCAGACTGGTCACAGGCAGGATTCGAACCAGGACCGGCAGAAGTATGTACAGGCACCCCGAAAACAGAAACTTTTGAAAGCGTGCTCCAGAGTGGAAAGGTTCGAATATGCTCTCAATGCAGCTCCGTGTAAACCTGTATCAGAGCGTTTCAGGGTGAAACGCTGACATCACCGCATGCGCAGTACTCTTTCACATGAAGGCTGCACGTGCATACCAGGAACAACAACAGCTTCGGCTGTCTGAGCCTGTGTGAGCCTCTTACCGTGCTCAGTTTGTTATCCAGACAAAACTATCCAGAGAGATTTGTTGTCCAAACTGATTTGTTGTCCAGAAAAGAAACTCCTGAGTCGCTGCGCGTCTATTCGCCACTGTTGTTTATGAAAAGTTTTTCTTCTTCATTCATGTGTTGAAGCAGCGCTGCCTCTCTGCAAACCTACACCACCATCTACTGAACCGGCATGCATACTATAGCGGATTCATTCGTCTCCAGCGTCGCCATCTGAACGTAGATGAATTTGAAAACGCAAAGGAAGAATCTTTGCATCTTTAAGTCAGGAGATCCATGTAAACGTAGCCTTAATCAGATGCCAATGCAGAGAAGCTAATACAGGAGTAATGTGGTCTCTTCTCTTAGTTCTAGTCAGTACATGTGCAGCAGCATTTTGAACCAGCTGAAGCGTATTGATCGACTTGCTGAGAGAGCCTGATAGAGGTAATACAGTAACAAAAGCATGGACTAGCTTTTCAGCATCGCTCTGAGACAGGATAGGCCTGATGTTAGCGATGTTACCAAGATGAAAAAAGGCTGTTCTGGAAATTTGCTGTATGTAAGAGCTGAAGGATCAATCCTGATCAAATAGAATGTCAAGACAGCTGTACTCAGTGCCAGGCTAATGCTAAGAGGGCTCTTAATAAACCAGAAAAGTTATCTCTAAGGCTACGTTTACACAGAGACTCTGTGACTAAAAACACAAAGAGTTTTCCTTTGTGTTTTCAAAGTTGATCTGTGTTCAGACGGAGATGCTGGAGACGAATGAAACCGCCGGTTCAGTAGATAGCAATGAAGGTTTGCAGAGAAACAGCGCTGCTACAACACATGTACAAAGAAGAAAAGCTTTTCACAGTAGGGCTGGTGTTGGGCCCTGCTGTGAAAAGCAGATAATTCACCCCCTAACAGGAACCAGCCAGATGCTAATTTCAGGGTTGGCTTAAAAAACTCAACATCCCTGCATCACTCTTTAGCTGCCTGTCAGGAGCTCAGCGTGAGTGCTGCCTGCATTATTTGCAGTTTTATCAGAATTGGATGACTAAATTAAATGAAGGACAAAGAACACTTGAAACTTTCCTTCATGGAAATTAATTGTCACTCCTCTCCCAACAAGTTTTGGTGACTCATGCACGACCTAACTTGTTTGTATGCACTGAACTCCTCAGCAGCAGCTCCTGCCTACTTCATACATCTGATTGGTCCATATTGAATATGACTGATTGATTGATTGATTGATTGATTGATTGATTGATTGATTGAATTTATTTATTTGATAGGGACAATGCAGTTTAACATAGTTCCATCATTAAGCATGAATCTGATGCGTTGCACAGAGAGTTTATAGCAAATGCTAATTTCCAACTCTTGTCCCTAGTTGGGCCTTTAAACATACAAGTCAGAAAATTTACAATATTTAACAATATAAAATAACAAAAAAGTTTAGAAAACAACAATAAAATACATGTTCACATAAAAACAAGTAATTACACAAACCAGTTCAAGATAAGTAAAAAAAAAAACATGGCAAACTAAGAATGATTACAGCTCTGGTTTGCTTTTAGCCAGCACTGGACCTTGACTGACAGACCATTTATCCAATGACCTGCAGGATTTGATGGTCAGGTTTAGGAACAATTGCCATTAGACTAGGGCTGCAGCTATTGATTCTTTTTGTAACTGATTACTCTATCAAATATTTTGCAGATTAATCAAATAATCGGATAACAGTTACATTGTGTGTTACATTCACTGCTATTTTTTTTTTTTTTTTTACATTGAATCACTACACATTAATATTATTAGTAACACAAAACAGAAAAGCCAGGTCACTTAAATTAACAACTTATTTTTCTTATTTTGAACATTCTGAGGATAAATGGGATCTCAAAATCAAAATCTGTTCTTTTATTTTTACTCTTTTTTTAAAGTTTGATAATTTTTATTTTATTTGTATTCATGCTTGTCTCTTTTTGCTAAATTATTGCCTTTCCTACTGTACCATATTGATGATCTTATTTTGCTTACTTTATTTCTAGGACCAAATAATATCATACTTAGATACTAAGATCATTTAACTAGCTAATGTACATTTCTATAACATATGAAAGCATTCCCTACACCTGCTTCCTCTACTCACTGTCAGTGTTTCCTGTTCTACTCTCTGCAATCAAATTAAATGTTAAATTATTGGATGTGAAAAGTATGTGAACAAAATACACATGATTCTGGGCAAATAGCCTCCACATTGATTTATGTTCTGAACCAGCCTTTACACGGAGCCATAATCAAAGTAGGTTATTTACTCACCCATATCTCAGTTATTGATCACATTAGCTGCTTCTGTTGATGTATCATGAGTGTCATCCTGTTGTGTCGCTCTGACGCACAGACCGGATGTTTACTGTTGACGTGCTGCAGCAGTGACGCATACTATCATGCTAAGCTACGTGCTAAGCTAACTCCGTTTGACATCAGACACACTGCACTGTGTTTTTCTTTTCGTCCCTTCTTGTAGTGACCACACACTTGGGACACTCTCTGCCATTTCTTCTGTGGACTCTCTCCTTTCTGTCCCTCTCTTTTCTCTTCCTTCATGATTTTACAAGGAGGTGCAGGCGCACTATGCCACAGAAATGACCGTCTGTGTCAAACACCGTGCACTGTATAGTAGTCCAGATATATATTTTATACGTATAATTATATATTAAATGAGTCTTTGAGTGGGGGTGCTGGTTTGGCGGAGTGGTTAGCAGCGATGCACGTACCATGGGCGTGCTTCTGCCGGTCCAGGTTTGAATCCAGCCTGTGACCAGTTTGCAGAGTGTCTTCCCCTACTCCCTCACCCCCTTTCACAAGCCTATCCACTGTCTCTCTCCTATCAATAAAGGCATAAAATGCCCAAAAAATACATTAAAAAAAAAAAAAAAACGAGGCTTCAAGACACACAATTTGCCTCGAGGATATTTTGTAATCGAATAATCGAGATTATTCAAGGAATCATTTCAGCTCTACATTAGACTCTCCTGCACCACCACATCTACACAACTTCATTCAAAGGCGTTAACATGGGAGGAATTTTAAGGGGTTAAAGGTCCAAACTCTTCACCTTGAGATTCTGTAGGCAAAGGATGCAAACTCCTTTAGTTACCATCTACTGTGTGAGGCAGCAGTGCCCCAGTGGGTCAGACTGCATCTCCCCAGCAACTATATCAACGTCCAAGCATGGTTCAGTTGGGACTTGAACCAGACACGTACAGTGCCACATGGAGGGCCAGTGAAATATATCCTGAATTATACATACATACTGAAATGTCTATCTGGTGTTTCAGGTTTAAAAATGGCACTTTTGTAACTAAAGCTTGATTTTTAGCTGTTATCTCAAGGGACGGGAAGTGCATTAATAATTTTACAAATCTATTTGCTCACAAAATTAACACGGTGTTTTGATTCACATTGTTTAGTGTGTGCTTTAACGTAGGCCACAAAAGGACACTTACCGTCATTCCTCAAAGTATTTTTAAAGATGTTTCAATTTTTACATGACAATAACAATCATTTCTCCTTTCAGAGAATTCACAGTCATTCTCCCTGCTAATGCATATGAACCATGTCATGAGGAAGTAGGCAGGCATGGCCCCTTTCTTTGTTAAAAAAAGAAAAAAAAAAAACACCTAGAAAGAGTGTAAAGAGACCACATCCTCTTTTTTTAGATGAAGAGCAGAAGAATATGATGAGTATCTGATGCAGCCTGGTCAGACATAGACCAGAGGATCAGCTATGGCTTTACCAGCAGCATTGAGTGGATTTGTTTTCCTCATCCTCTTGAGACACGGTAAAAACATTTAAATTCTTATTTAAAGGTGAAAACATACTTCAGAGATGCAAAGGAAGGTTTTCTTTGAATTAGTTTTTGTTAATGGAAGATGTGGTCAGATTTTTCTCCCTGTGACAGCAGGAATGAACATTTTTCTTCTCTCAGAATCAGAATCAGACTTTTTATTGTTATTGCACGTCTCATGTACAGAGCAACGAAATTTTTCTTTACGGTTGAACCCGTCCAAGAACATACAAAGGCCGTCACATACATCTAGAGGCTGACTTTTCTAGATCGTTACGTTGCAGACCTTCAGCCTGTTGCTCAAGCTTTGTGAAAGTTCTGTTCTGGCGTAAAGTCCACACTATGACCTTCGTTGAAACAACTTTAAAGTGTGATTTAAGTTATGTATTTGTTCAGTTGCACCTCAAAGTCATGGTTCAAATTCAGCATTTATGAGATTCATTTCAAGCTGTGTTTTTTTCACTCAGGATCTTACTTTATATTCTGAAGTGAGAACACTCACAGACTCGCACTCACAAAACCATTCGGGGCAAGATTAAGGATTGACTATTCTCTCAATAAATAAAAAAAGCAGGGAATACACACCCTTTGTTCCTTGGACATCTTGTAATTTGTTGTTTCTGAGATAGGAAATAAAGCTTTTAGGTTCTCAGCTGCCTGGAATAATCTTCAGACTGATTCAGGCGCACAGTGCGCACACGTCAACAAAACCTCAGAGGCAGGTATCGAGAGTGTCAGTGCATTTTTTTCGCATGTTGCATGCCACACAACACAGCATTACACTATGGATGCCGCGTTGACCTCACAGAAGGAGAGAGGCCGAACAGCAGGGAGAGCAGCAGAGCACGGGAGAGGAGAGACCACCAGGCTGCACAGCTCTGTCCTTAGATGTGATTATATGCCTCCCCTTTACACATGTTTTTTTGCCACAATTCATTCAGTCACATTAAAGATATACAAAATCATTCATGAGAAAAATAAATAGTATTTCAGCGCGTGTCCTTCCTCTTCCTCCTTGGAAGAGAAAACAATTATTATTATATCAGCGCTTGACAGCTGGTTGGAGAAGGAGAGGGATGGAGGAGAGCTGCCCTCCCTGTTTTAGAGGAAAAATATTTTTGCCTTAACCAAAATCCCAACTTCAACCCCACAGAAGCCCTCAATGCTTATCATAGAGAGGGTGGAGGACTCAATGTCCTCTGCTGAGCTCGTCCTGAGGCCGGTGGAGGGGCCGCGGTGAATGAAGATCATTCATGGGAAAAATAAATTTTATCTAAATGCGTCTCCTTCCTCTTCCTCCTCTTGGACTGCTGGTTGGAGAAGGAAGGAGGGAGCCTGAGAAGAGCCCGTCCTCCCCTGGTCCGGGGATTCAGACCAGGGGAGGACGGCTACATCCACCAGCCTACTGAGGCTGGAGTCAATGGAGAGAGATAGAAATGCACTGTGCCTCACCAGCAGTGCATTTTATCGGCCTCCCCACACCCAGTCTGTCTGCACTTACCAGCAAGGTCATCCACCGCATTGCAACCACAGTACAACAGGACATTACACACCTCGCTCTACTGCCTTTGGAGCATAGCTTCAGGACAATAAGGTGCAATAAGGCTTGCCTTGGGAAGAGCCTGATCCCTGCAGCCATTGCTGCTCTGAATGATAGGCCACGCTGAATGTATATGTGTTTTGTGGTGTAATTTGTTGTCATCTCTTTTTTTGTCTAAATCGTGCAGTGCTATGAAAATGAATTTCCCCTGGGGGACAATAAATCTTATCTAATCTAATCTAAAGGCAAGGAAAAGTGTTCATTTGATTGGTGAAGATGACACTTGGCTGTGTTAAACCCACTCATGCCTTTCCTCCTCCCTTGAGTCATTGGGCGGGATGGAGGCTTGGATGCGCCTCTCTGCGCCATGCATGAAACTTGCAAACTATGCTGGACACACCCTGTCGGCGTGGCGTAGAGCAGGTGCACTGAGCCTGTGCCTGGTCTACGAAATTAGAGCCCCTAATGTGTGAGAATCTGCTCAAAAAGATAAATCGGTGAAAAGGCTGTCACACTTTGGTAAAGTTGTCCTGCAGGTAGAGATGCAGCTCCTGTGATCACACTCTGCTGTGGCTTTAGTGACCAGCAGACTCTGAGGTGAGTTGGCCTGTCAACCTCAAAACTATAAATAACTGTTGAGAAGAGAAAATATTAATTTATAAGAGAGAGAAAGTGTGTTAAGCCTGAATGAGCTTCTGTGTGAAGTTAGCATGTCCTCCCTGTGCCTGGGCACTCCAGCTTCCTCCCACAGACCAAAAACATGCTTACTAGGTCAACTGTGTCATGGTTCAGTTAGTTCTTTTTATTTTAGTTTGTTCTTGTGTTTCCTGTTTTACTTTGAAATCCGTCTGTTCCATGTGGATCCATGTCCTCTGTTTTTGTTGAGTTCTTTTTAGTGGCTTTGTTTGTCTTTTTGAGTTTAGCTTCTCGTGTTTTCTTTCTTGTTTTTAGCCTGTTTTGTGGTGTAACTTTTGGAAGAGATTTGTTTTGTATTTTGACTTTTTTTGTTTTGATTTTTTTTGTTTTTTGATCTGTTATAGTTATAATAAAGCCTTTTTCGCTAATTTGCATCTGGGTCTGTCTGTTTTTTTGTGAGTTTTACTTTTAACAAATCTTGAAAAATTGGTTACTCCAAAATGTCCTTAGGTACGACTGTGAGCATGAATGGCTGTGGTCCTGTGAAAGTGATCAGCATTATAGATAATGGATGGATGGATGTGAACTATGAATGGATCTGTTTCAAATCATTAAAATGTGAGTGTAGTTCACTCTGGAGACAGAAATCCAGTGTTTGTGCCCTGAGAAGAAGTTTCAAGGTTTGTGTGCTGTCCTGTCAGGACATCCTGGGCTTGAACCTGAGGCACAGATTGACCTCAAACATTTTAAAGTAACAGCCTGGTCTGTGTTACTCAGAGATGAGACTAACCCTCACCGCTAACTTACTGACTAAACCGAGTGACTAGGAAAGACCTGGAGTAAATATTGGACAGTCTTTTTCATGGAGGTGAGATTTGATTGAGGCAGAGTTGTTAATGTCAGGTGAGTGGGTGGTCTTTTCAGGGTTTTTGTCCCATTTGTTGGCTCTGCTATCATGCTTTTAAGTTGTTATCTTTTTACTGTGAATCCATTCAAAGTATCTCAGCTAGCATGTGATGAATTAGCCTCTCCAAATCGTTCTTTTAGCCACAGGCTGTGGACACAAACACAAACTCTACATGCAGACAGTCTGCAATGAGCTGTTGGCACAAAGGGAGTTATATTTTCACTCATAAAAACAATAATACTGCTGTATATCAAAGTCTGAGTCCTGTTGTTGTCAGTCTGATCTGGACTTCATGTTTTTCTCTGTTTCAGTGGTACAGAGTCAGTCTGGCTGGAGAGTGACTTACAGCCCTGATAAAGTCTGTGCTGTGGAAGGAGCAACAGTGGAGCTAACATGCACCTACAGATACCCATCCAGAGGTTATACAGTTATAAAATCATTCTGGTTCAGAGAGAACTGGTTCGAAAAGCCTCTTGATCTCAAAGATGACCCACAGTATGCAAACCGTGTCTCATACTCTGATGAAAATCGCAGAGTGAGAATCACAAATGTGAGAATATGGGACTCGGCCATGTACAAATTCAGATTCATAACAGACAAAGATGGAAGAGGACATACTGGTGCAGGTGGAGTCACTCTGTCTGTCACATGTAAGGCATCATGATTTTTAATTCTTTTTAAAAACAAAAACATAAATGCACTCACTGGCTGCTTCATCAGGTCCACTGTGCTGTCTTAATTCTTCATGTATTCATCAAGGTGCTGAAACATTCCTTACAGATTCTGCTCAGTATTCACAGATTATTCACATTAGGGCTGAACGATTTGAGAAAATAATCTAATTGCGATTTTTCTAATATTGCAATTTATTCTGCAATTGTTTTAATGTTCCTCATCTTATGTATTCTTTAAAAAAAAGCAGTAGATTTTATTAATAGCAAAACCAATATGACATTAAATTAATCTAAGGATAAAAGATTTGAGAAAAAGTGGAGAAGTGAAGAACAGAAGCAAAATAGGTATGAAATTGTAAAAATTGGGTAAAAATTGTATGAAAGCGGAAAAAGGTCAATAAATAGGTGCAAAATAGGTATGAAATTGCAAAAGAAATGGGGGAATATTGGTAAAAAAAAAAATCCAAAAGTGGCTTAGAAAAATTGATTATGGCAGCAAAATTGGGAATTAAATTTGAAATTACATTTCAAAAACCATGTAAAAATTCCAAAAATGGTTCTGACAGTGGCCAAAAAAAGACGAATGAGGGCAAAATAGGCATAAAGTTGTAAAAACGGGGTTAAAAAAAGGTAAAAATGATCCAAAAGTGGGAAAAAAAGTGTAAAAAATAGGCATGAAATTGCCAAAAACTTCATCACAATGCCATGTTCAACACATTTTGGTCTAAAAATATTGGGTCTCATGCAAGAACCGTAAGTCGTAAGTGTTGAGTACGAATGATTTAGGAGAATTTGTCACATTCAGCATTTTTTTCGTATTTAGAATTTTCTTTCAAATACGAACACAAATCACGAGCGGTCCAGACTTGTCTTAAAAATCACAACAATTTAGTCTGCTCTTTTCAAATCAAGTGTCTTACATACTGATTATACATTTAACTTATTTCAAGCGTTTTTAATAAAATATAGCATAAGACGAAATAAATCTGAGGATCTCAAACCAGAGAATACATTAAAATATATTAATTGAAGGTTTATTAGACTGGCCTATATAAAACGTTAAATGAGAGAGTACCCAGCTGCGTCATGGCTGAGCTTCTTCTTTTGGATGCCCTGGCACGTCAGGCACTTGGAAGAGAGCGTGTGTTGGGCGACATCTTTATGAATGAACACTACTGTTTTATGGTGTGGGAAGCATATCCTTATATGGTATTCTTGGGGTGTTACTTATGCAAATATGCTATCCTCGTGCATGCCTTGATAAAATGCCTTTCAGGTGGCATCCATCATGTTTCTGCTGGTCATGTAGACACTTTTCTAAAGATAGAAGTGTTTGTTGAATCTGACGGAGCATGTTTGTACGAACACAACAGAAGAAAAAAGGTAAGAAAAATTTAGGATGAGAATACGAAAATGTTCTTGCATGAGGCCCATTGAGTCTTGTGTGATTTAAAAATTGCAACAAGCCATATTGCGATTTAATCTAATTTGCAATTAATTGTTCAGCCCTAGTTAGCATCAGGTAGTTGCGGATTTGTTGGCTGCACGTCCATGATGAAAATCCTCTTTTCCACCACATCCTCAAGGTGCTTTATAGAGATCTGGTGACTGTGGGTTTGAGATTACTTGAGCTTTGTAACATGGCACGTTATTCTGCTCAGTTTAGCCCTCAGGAGATAGGCACACTGTGGTCGGCAACAGTACTCAGGCAGGCTGTGGTGTCTGAATGAAGCTCATTTGGTACTGAGGGGCCCAGAGTGTGACAGAAAGACCTTACAAGGCTCAGTTCCAGTTACTTGTTTCTGGCTGATGGAGGTGGCTCCCTGGGTGGTTACTTTTCTATCATCTCAAACCACTGCTCACTGCATATTTTCTCTTATTCATACCATTATTTGAGACATTTAAGATGGTTGTGCATAGGGCTGGGTGATATGACCAAAAAAGTGATATGATACATTTTAAATACTGATTGATATCTTCATTTATCACAACATTGTTCAGAGTATCTTAAATTTAAACCATGCTTTAGACACATGCACACACAACCAAATCTTATCATCCCCATCAATTAAATTTAATCAGGATCCTGTTTCAAGATCCTTTTATTGCCCAGATCAGCACTTTTTGAAACACATATGGCCCCTTTCCACTAGCACGCCTTGGCCCTACTCTAGTCGGCCCTACTCGATTTGCAGCGTGTTTCCACTAGCCTGGTTCCTCCTAAAACAAGCTAGTTTTAGTAACTACTCCGCTCTGGTTCCAAGCGAGCTGAGTCGATGCCAAAAGATGACGTCACAGACTGCTGGCTACTGATTGGTCAGACAATGTCGTCAGCAATGAGTCATGAGCGCAACGACCTAGCATGCTAGCGGTAGCTACCATTAGCTTACCCTCATATGTCTTTTCTTTGCAGCTCGATTGCTCTCGTCCTCGGCTTCATTCTGTTGTATAGCTTCCAAAACTCTCCTGTGCTTCTCAAGGGGTATTTCTTCTTGCCACCTGCAGCCTTCTTCTGCTTTCCTTTTTACTTGGTTTGTGACAAAAAGCCACAGATTGTTGTGTGGCGCTCAAAATGACGTCACCACAGTGCCGGAAATGGAAATGGAAAAGCAGCACAAGGCGAGTAGAGTAGAGCCAGGTAGAGTTGAGTAGGGTAGAGTAGGACTAATGGAAAAGGGCCAATAGACTTAATGTTTGACACCAACAACCATGCCACATTGACTTAAATCAAATTTCTCCTGAATTCTCATGAACCCCAGCAGATTCTCTTGACCTTGTTTACATGCCTAAATACTTGAGTTGCTGCCATGTTAATGGCTGATTGACCATTTGTGAAAAGAGCATTTAAATGGGTGTTCCTAATGAAGTGGCCATAAAGTGTATATCAGTGTTGCTTGTGTTTGTCAACCGTGGAGTGTAAAATTTTCTTCTTGTTTCTTCATCAAACATCCAGATCTGAAGGTGAAGTCAAGCTATAGTTCATTTCATGATTGGGTAACTCTGACGTGTGTCAGCAGTTGTCTGTTACCTCAACCTGCCTCATATGTCTGGTACAAAGATGGAAAGAAAATTCCAGCAAAAACAACAAAGTCTCATGAAGATCACTACGACCACAGCTACTCCTGTGCCTTAAAAGACTTTGAGAGTTTCCCCTCTGCTCCAGCCTGTGAGTTTTCTTTAAACTCCACCACAGACCTCAGAGCATCAGACACATCTTAAAAAGATCAGAAAAATATTTTTACTGTATATTTAATGTAGCTACCACTTCTTTAGTTTACCCAAGTCTATTTTAAAAACAATCTTTTTTATCTTTCAGGTGACTATAATTCTGAGTGTAACACAGTGACGTACACTGACAGAACCACCTGTGCCCCTCTTGGCTCTTCAGTCCACATTTCTTGTACTCATAACAGATATGAAGAGATCACCTCCAAATTCTGGTTCAGCCCTCAGCGAAGTGACCGTTGGATTAATCGTGAACGCCCTGAGGACTTAAGTGAAGACTCCAAGTATACAGGTCGTGTTCAGGTCTCTGATGATGAGAGGCGCTACACCCTGAAAATCACTAACCTGAGAAAGAGTGATTCAGCAGAGTATCGCTTCACATTTACAACAAGACACAGAGAATGGGGGAACGATCTTTATGGCACGACTCTGACTGTCACAGGTAAGATAAACACACACCAAATACCACAAAATAATTCCCTGAAATAACACTGGAAATATTATTGACCACTATTGTGCACTTATTACCTCCGCCAAGGAGGTCACATTTTTGCCGGTGTCTGTTCATCCGTTTGTCTGTTAGCAAGATTTCGCCAAAACAACTTGATGGTAGGGATGTAACGGTATGAAAATTTTGTATCACGGTTATTGCAACCAAAATTATCACGGTTATCATTATTAAAGTTATTTTTTTGGGGGGGCTTTTGTGGCCTTTTATTGATAGGACAGCTGGAGAATGACAGGAAAGCCAGTGAAGAGAGGGGGGAAGACATGCAGCAAAGGGCTGTGGCCGGGATTCGAACCTGCTGCCGCTGCTGGGGTTTGGAAGTCCCCGTACATGGGCGGACGCTCTACCAACTGAGCTAATGTCCGCCCACGGTTATCATTATTATCGCGATATTGTTGCAGTGTGCTCAAAATGTTCTAAAAGTACTTTTACACAGAATTGAAATCATTTAACCCCTTTATTATTATATTCATAACAGTTCTTTTGTCTTTTTTGTCAATAAATGTGTCAGACTCAAAGGCCAAACAATGCAAACTGCGCATGTGCACCCGCGTGAGGCTCCTTAATCGAGGACAGAAACATAGTTCCGGCTTTTCCAGACAAAGAGCAGCATCACTGTGCGTTACTGAGGCAGTGTGGTGATCAAGCACGATATAACGGTAATTTTAATTGGACTCGGTAACGATTATTGTGGGAAATATTATCATGATTTACCATTCCGGTAATCGTTACATCCCTACTTGATGGATTAAATTTTGGTGGTGATTCAGATAGCCCTCATTAGCAAAGAAATGTAGTTGCAAAGTTACAGGATTGAAAATAAAAAATTACTGTAGTGACAAACTGATGGACATCCAGACAATCAATCTGTCCGCACCACATTTGTGTTTGTCTCCATTAAAGGTGCTATGAGGAGAATCTATTACCAGCAACATTAAGACTCTGCTACCCATGAGCACATACGGCGACTGTCGTAATGCTGCGTTCCAGTTGAAGTCGAAAAAAACATGCTGATCTACCAGGCTATTGTTAGTTGTTGTTAGCACGCCCTGCGTTGTTGTTCACAAATATCACATGAAGAATGTGATTATCACTATGGCAGCATTTTTGTAAATATAAGTCTAACAATACTATGTATACAGCTGATCTAGAGCGACACACCCCAGTCAGAAGTGCAAATAAATGGATTATTACAGGAGCTAAATAACTGTTCACACTGGGGGCATCCATCTTCGATGTCAACTCGGGGGTGGCGAGGTTTCACCGAGTTCCCAGTAAGAAATTCCGACTTCGGAGGACATTCCAGTTGCAGTTTCCTACTCGGAACTCGGAAATTCCTACTTCTGACTACAACTGGAACGCACCAAAAGACGTGACCCAAGGTACGTAGTGGTAGTTTTTGATGTGTGACAACAAGCAATTTTTGGAAAACTTAGCATTGTAGTTTTGTAGCCGACTATATATCTCTACTTACAGCCTGGTGCTCTAAGACGTGTCCGAATGATATAAATTTGCTCTAGTTTTAATTGTCTTGTTCCTGAAGTTGAGTATCCAGGCCAGTCCAGTCCTGTCCGACCCGACTGGAAGGCTAAGGAATCGCATTTATAGATAACCTAATTTGATGCTATAAAACTCATCTTAAAGGAGACATATCATGCTTGTTTCTCCTTTTCACTATGCCAGACTAGGAAAGCGTTCTCAACATCCTCATTTTAGGCCATTATCAAGCTCTCGTTGAAATGCTCGGATCTCAGGCTGACCTAAAGTCACCTCGCAACGTCACAGCCCTTTGTGCTCTGATTTGTCAGTTCTATCGGGAGTAGAGCCAGCCTGTCCTTCTTCTTCTACTGTATTATCCGGCAGGCTGAAAGCAGCAACCGCGTATTGAGTCCCCCTACAGGCCAGAGCTGGTAATGAGTGAGTGTGAGCTAGGGAGCTATATACTGCTGCTTGGTGGATGTGTTCCTGACTGATGGTTGTGGGGCTAACGGACATCACAGAGGAGGAAGTGTTTAATCAGATTACGCCAATAAAAAGAAATATACCTCGTGTCATCACGACGATTTAAATCTCGCGGTCATCTCGCAATGACCTATTTTCAGAGGCATCAAATCTCGTTCTAGGATATCAGAAAAAATACAATATTTCATTTTTTGAAAATTAAGGGGGTGTAAGGTCTTGTTTTCAAATTTATTATATTATATGTAAGTATTAAATCATGTATTAGCTTGATTTGTCTCCTTTAAAGTGTGTATTTCGATCGGGCATATATCTAAAAGTAAGACTTTTTTGTAATTACTTAGAAACTCCTCACAGTCTCTTTAAGTATACATGTATTAAAGGCAAGCCTCATGAGATGTGGCATCTCTTTTTCAAGAGGGATCTCATGTTCATATGATCAGCACCGCTCCTCCCTATACACAAAACACACACTGTTTGTACAGCCTCACAATCCATGGGGGGGCCCATGCTGCGCAAGGGAATGCATTCTCCTCTGTCTGATGCAGCCACTATTCGCTCTTTGGAGTACAGGCCTGATATTTTCCATTTAAAGTGTGGCTGCCCATGTACACGTGAACATTTGATTTAAATGCCTCCTAAATTGCTTGGCGTCTTTGGGTGCACGCTCTTCTATGGGTTCACACTGCACAAATACAATCCACTGAACCTGGACTCTGGTAAAATTTTATGTAAATTCATCCAGTTGTTTCTGAGGTATTTTGCTAATACACAAATGGACAAACAGACAAAAAAACACTGGCAGAAACAAACCTGACGTAATGATGACAGAAGAGTTTAGTTATGAGGCGGCTGTGCTCTGAAATGGGTTGTGGAAACATATCTCTGATTATGAAATGTTTTTTTTATTTTTATAGACTTACAGGTGCAAGTGAAGAGGATAAGGGCTTCTCAGTATTTCACTGAGGTTGAGCTGAAATGTCAATGCAGCTGCTGTGAAGCCGAGCGTCTTTCATACACCTGGTTCAAGAACACAGAGAGAATTTGGGGGGCTGATAAATCTACTTATGAAAACAGTTTTTCTCATGAGGACAAAATATCCTGTGCTCTTTATGGCTATGAAAGTTTTTCTTCTCTATCAGTATGTGAGTATCATGTCATTACACAAATGCATCCGCACATTACACAGTCTTACAAAGTCACTTTCCCATCGTAGTTCTCCAAGTAACAAAACCTTGTTTCTGTAGTGTTCTGGTTTATAAAAACAGGATACTGTGTCTACAAAATGAGGATACTTAAAAAGTCTAATCATAACTAAGACATACAAGTCCATTTAAATGCAGTGTGTGGTTCAATGAGTATGATTTTTCCTGTGAAACATATTTGAGTTTTATGAAATCAATGAGTTCTTTAAGGTGTGTTACAATTTAGTGCCCACTAAAACACTTTCTTGATATTTCACTTTCCCTCCCCTGGGGTAACATCACCTCTACATCATGACTTGAGCGCTCTAACTCCATTGTAGGTATGAGCCACTGAGCTGGCACATTTCCAGCACTGCTGATAGCTTGGTCTACTAAACTTTCTATGCCAGCGCTTTCTGGGATATAGAGTCCCTAAAGTCCGCCCCCACCACCACCACCACCACCACCACCACCACCACCACCACCACTATGGTAAAGTTGGGCTGGGCCTGCTCCCTTTTCTTGATTTGAGCCTGGGAGAGAAGAAACTGTGGTAATAATCTTGAACTACATATGTATTTAGCAAGCAAGCAACTCAGTTAAACCACATTGTCCAGATTAACGGCTTCAACAAACTATTCCTGTGTGCCCATATGGCACATCTTCTTTCCTCTCAGCTTCTTGTATCAGCTGCACAGTGCAGACGCACACACTCTTCCCACACTGACAGTGAGTTCAGGAGCTGTCAGCGTGTGGAGAGTGTGATGCAGTCAGTGCATAAAAGGCAAGAGTACCTGTATGGTCTGTGCGTAACTAATGGCCTTTTTACATTAGCCCTACTCTACTCTACTGGACTCTACCCGGCTCTACTCTACTTGCCTTGTGCTGCTTTTCCATTAGCCCCAGTCGCCTGCCCAACGGGGTGAGCGGCACTGCGGTGACGTAATTTTGAGAACGACACAACAATCTGTGGCTTTTTGTCACAAACCAAGTAAAAAAGGAAAGCAGAAGAAGGCTGCAGGTGGTAAGAAGAAATACCCCTTGAGAAGCACAGGAGAGTTTTGGAAGCTATACAACAGAATAAAGCTGAGGACGAGAGCAATCGAGCTGCAAAGAAAAGACGTATGAGGGTTAGCTAACAGAAGCTACCGCTAGTATGCTAGATCGTTGCACTCATGACTCATTATAGACATACAAAAGCATGCTAATGTTATGTCTATGTGACCAATCAATAGTCGGCAGTCGGTGACATCATCTTTCAGTATTGACTCAGCTCGCTTGGAACCAGAGCGGAGTAGGTACTAAAACTAGCTTGTTTTAGGAGTTACCAGGCATTAAAAAAAAAAAAAAAAAAACTTTCTCAGTTTGTTGTTGTTATTTTAACCTTGTATGAGTACTCCTAACATAAGATGTTACTGCTGATAAGGCTGATTAACTAAGGTAATGCTGTCATTTAGATAATGTTTAATTGGAATCAGAAAAGTAAAATAAAAAATGACGGCTTCAAATATGGCATGAAGGAAAAGTGATGACCTTTTCTGTCAAAATGACAGCAAGAAGTTACTGCAGGTGTGTTTATTTTTGAATTAGGCAGTCATAGTAAATCCCACGCAACATGCCCACTAATTGCACATTTAGCAGTTGTTACTTTGGATCTTAGTAGATCAGGCCCTTAGTGTTTGCTATTGTGCAAAATGACACTACTCACTATCGTAACCCAGTAGATGATATGACAGAATGTGAGGCTAAAGTAATACTAAAGAGGTTAAGATCAAGTGGCAAGTATGAAAAATGCCTGTATAAATCTAAAGACAACTCCAAAAAAAAAAAAAAAAATGCATTTAGTAGTACTATTCGTTTTCCTCATGATGAACAGGTTTGTGCCTTACAGCAGTAAGCACTTCTCATGAGTAGGCCGAATCACACAAGAGTAGATAAACACCATTTACTCTGTTTACCAGACAGATTTTAAAACGGCTATTTCAAGGTCTGAAAGTTACATCTTCTCACTTTAAAGGCTCTGGTCTTGAGCTGACAAAAGCATCTTTTAGTTTAAATGCAGTTTCCCATTAATTACCTGCTCAAATGTTTTGTCTCTTTCTCCTTTTTCCTCTTTTTGAAATGTGAAGCTCTATTTAGAATCTTCTTCAGATCCAACGGTGCAAAATGCAAATTCTTGCAATTTTCCCACTGGTCTTAAGATGTCATTGTGAGGGTGGTATGTTGTTATTTGGGTTGGTAGATTATTGACTGCATGACAGTAAAAAAGGAAAAGTTCATGAACAAAGTCTAACATGCTCTGATTCTCCTCCAGATGCTCCAAAGCCTCCCTCTGTGTCAGTGAGTCCATCTGCTGAGGTAGAGGAGGGCACTGAAGTGAATCTGACCTGTAGCAGTGATGCTAACCCAGCAGCTAATTACACCTGGTACAAGAACCCTGGACCCCAAAACCTCAGTCACCTACAGTCAGTACCTCTGCTTACCTTCAGCTTTATCAAGTCCACAGACTCTGGAGAGTATTTCTGTGAAGCTGAGAACGAGCTGGGGACAACAAGATCCAAACTCATCTCTGTAACTGTAAAAAGTGAGAATAACACTCTCCATGGACAAGAAAGTACAACAGTGCCCCCATCTGCTGACTTTCAACATCAGCAAGGACACTCTAACCCTGGTTTACCACTCACTCTTGAATCCATCCTCACTTTTAACATTTCATCCTGATATAACTCGCTCACCGTCAAACACAAAACCAAACTCTCCTGAACAACAAATCAGGCCAGCAGAGTCAGCAGTTCACTCCACACTCCCCTGTCTGAGCTTTACAGCTGCTCTGTGATCAGGAGGGACCTCCTGATCACAGAGGACTTCCCATCCCCTCATCCACTCATTTCAGTAATGAACAAATTACAAAGTTACCCTAGACCAGAAAAACATATACAAAAAAATCCACCTGCAACTAAAAAAGCAATCAGAAAGTGCAGACCTGCCAGCACTCAAATGTTTTTTTCTCTTTCTCCTTTTTCCTCTTTTTTTAAAAATGTGCAGCTCTAATTAGAATCTTTGTCAGATCCAACGGTGCAAAATGCAAATTCTTGCAATTTTTCCACTGGTCTTAAGATTTTCACAGTTCTTAACACACACTTCTCAAAACACTTCCAGATTCCTTCAAATTGTACACACAAACCTGGAAACCTCACACACAAAATGCTAAACCTGACACTCCCTTTTTAAGATGACTCTTTGCCATCAAAACTCTTAACTGTTCACAAAATGGAACTCATGTCTCATTTGGTACACACAGCCACATTCTCCAGTGACACACACGTACCAGTCCATTGATACACACAGCTCAGCATTTGCTGCACACTACCAAGCATTCACAGCACACTGAGGTGCAAAATTGAAAACCCAATAATAGAAATGCAACACACAATGTGAATGGCATTGACTCATGAGTATTACCCATTTTCCCTTTTGGAAAATGTCTGTGTAGGCCAGCTTCTTCAAACATGAAATATCACACAAGTATGCAGAAAATCATTGTTTCATTTACAGAGTTTCAGTGCACAGGCAATTCTAAAGAAAATGAACGTAAAAAAAAAAAAAAAAAAACAGTCAAAAAGTTACACTAGACCACATCAAGTCTCCTGTTTGTATCTGGCTAGAGGGTCTTATCCACATCGCAGAGGATGGTCTCTCTGGCAAGGCACCTCTGGAAAAATCGCCTTACAGTAAGTGCCTCATAAAGCCTTGACCGGCCTTAGCAGAGACATCACCACAGGCCTCCTCCATGGCCATCTCCTCTATCTCCTCCTCCTCCTCCATCTACTCCTCCTCTTCCTTCTCTTCCTCTTCTCACTCTTCGTCCTCTCCTTCTCTGGTTGTCGTTGTCCATTGTTCAATGCTCACCAAACAAAGCAGAGGCTCAAGTCCCTGTTATGCTGCAGTTCTCCTGATTGAAAATTGCTCACCAGACCTGGGTGTTAAGAGATTTGCATAGTTTTGTGTTGTGAGTTGATGCTTTGAGATTTCAATTGGGGTGTGTGTGCAACAACTGACCATTGTGTGCACAGCTTTGGCAACAAGGTGATGTGTAAGTGATGTCAGAGTGTAAAGAAGGAAAGTCAGAGTCTAATGCAGATAAAGGAGTGTTTAGATGTGGAATATTGGGCCGAGCAATTGGTACTTGAAGTGAGGGTCTTGCAACTTGTGCCAAATGATTGATTGTTGTGTGTTAAGAACCGTGAAAAACTGTAAGATTTCATTGGAGGGTAGTATGTTGTTATGTGGGTTGGTAGATTATTGACTGCATGAAAGTAAAAAAGGAAAAGCCCATGAACAAAGTCTAACATGCTCTGATTCTCCTCCAGATGCTCCAAAGCCTCCCTCTGTGTCCGTGAGTCCATCTGCTGAGGTAGAGGAGGGCACTGAAGTGAATCTGACCTGTAGCAGTGATGCTAACCCAGCAGCTAATTACACCTGGTACAAGAACCCTGGACCCCAAAACCTCAGTCACCTACAGTCAGGACCTCTGCTTACCTTCAGCTTTATCAAGTCCACAGACTCTGGAGAGTATTTCTGTGAAGCAGAGGATGAGCTGGGGACAACAAGATCTAAAAACATCTCTGTAACTGTAAAAAGTGAGGGTAACACTCTTAGTTTAATAAAGTGTCATGTTAGATCCTTTAACTACCCACCTGTTTAACAATCTGCACAGATCCACCTTCAGTTCCAGGGGGCTCATCACTGATAGTGAACATCATCAGGCTGACTGTGGTGATCTTCATGTTCACTCTTCTGGTTCCCCTGAATGTGTGGATGAGGTAAAACAATAAAGAGACATCAGTTCAACCAAATTTCTTAATTATTCTTCTTTAATTGTTTTGAATGTGTATGTGTTGTTTATTTTGGACTTAATCTAGGAAGAAGAAAACTGTGAACTCCACAGATGAAGCAAACAAATCTGCAGAGATGATGGAGGTAAGGAAGATGGAGGACACGCTGGTGTCGTTATGTGACAACTAGGAGGAAAACAAACCTCTGTCAAGACATTTCTGACATTCTTAGCTGAGTGATATATCTAAATCTGTCTGTGTGTGTGTGTCTTTATTGGTGTCACCAGTTAGACCAGTTAGATCCTGATTATGAGAACATAAGAGAAAGACTCAGCACGGACAGAAGAGCCAGAGGAGCAGGTAAGAGCCTCCTGTTCTCAGTAACTGATTTACATTCAGAACACAAAGAGAAAACTTCTGTCATTAATGATTTTGATGTGTTTTTCTCCAGAATCAGTTGAACCAGAGGCTGGTCTGACCATGGAGAGCAGTGCTGTGGAGGATGAGCTGGAGCTGTTACCTTCAGCTGCAAAACTTTGATTTTTCTTGTACATGTATGACTTTATTCAGATAGATTTATTATTTCTGACCTGAAAAACTCAAAACATTTTATTGTGAAATTACCAATTAATATGATATCAGAGATTAGGGACATGATCAACATGACAGGGCTGGCCCAACCCTCCTGTCCCTCCCATGATAAAATGACCTTGGTGTTTTATATTCTAGATACGGCCCTGGCTGTGAGGCTTGAGAATGATGGATGATAGAGATTTTTTTAACCCAAAAAATTCAATAAATGAAATTACTACTCAAACAGTTCCGATAAAACATGATCCAGTGTCTTTCTAATGAACATAAACCATTATTTGTCTTGAAGATTTTTCTTTTTTCTTTTTAATCCTTCACAGTAAACGTAGGATGTGTGCAACTAACTGTGAGCTCAATCACATGAATGTGACTATGACACGTTTAGATTGTAGAGATCAACCATATAACAAGAATTATTGAAAATATGGTTTCTTTAGGCAGTATTTAACTTTGGTATGATGTTGCCCCTACACACCAATCGCAATCAGATTTGTAAAGGATGAACTGGATTCCAGCATATTCTATTCTACAAGATTCGTTTAGTTCTGTTTGTTGTCATATATATATACATATATATATATACATATATATATATATATATATATATATATATATATATATATATATATATATATATATATATATATATATATATATATATATATATATATATATATATATATATATATATATATATGTATGTATATATATATATTTCAAAACATATGTATATATATTTTAATATATATGTCTTTTTATATATACAGTATATAGTTCTCCCAGCAGATAACTCCAGTGGAAGCTAGGACTTGTATTTGGATGCTTTACTGAACCACCGTGTGAAACTGCATCAAAAATATGACAAAATAAACACATTTACAGGTAAGTATGACAGGTGGTAAACAGTTGGCGATAGTATACTGTACTGCATACACCAACAGGTAAGTAAATAGGTATGTACAGTACAGGCCAAAAGTTTGGACACACCTTCTCATTCAATGTGTTTTCTTTATTTTCATCTCTAATTACATTGTAGATTTTCACTGAAGTAATGATGGCCACTCGTTTCTCTTAACTTAGCCGATTGGTTCTTCCATAATATTAATTCTAACAGTTGTCTAATAGAGCTGTGTATCAGCCTGACTTCTGAACAACACAAATGATGGTCCAACCCCATTAAAAAGGCAAGAAACTCCATTAATTAACCCTGGAAAGGCTCACCTGAGAAGTGAAAACCATTTCAGGTGACGACCTGTTGAAGCTCATAAAGAGAATGAAGAGTGTGCAAAGCAGTAATCAGAGCAAAGGGTGGATACTTTGAAGAAACTAGAATATAAGACATGTTTTCATTTATTTCAAACGTTTTTGTTAAGTACATAATTCCACATGTGTTCATTCATAGTTTTGATACCTTCAGTGAGAATCTACAATGTAAATAGTGATGAAAATAAAGAAAACACATTGAATGAGAAGGTGTGTCCAAACTTTAGGCCTGTACTGTATACTGTAAATAAGGAAATTGTACTGTAGCACAAGAGGAATTATATCCTGTTAATGCAAAAAATAACAATATTGTCTTATTCACAGACAATGACAGCAGGTGAAATGTAATGTGTAAATATGCATGAAAAAAACTGTCACACAGAAGACCAAAAAACTGAAATATAATCTGAGTTAGCAACAAAATCTAAAAATGTTGGTTGTACTTCACTAATAGTGCACCCAAAAAATCACTATAAACCTTATTAACATACAGACTTACAGACATTGTGTCTTCATAAACTTGTGACGGGGATGGAGGTAGATAAAACACACAGAAAATGTTCTGTTTGCAGCATTTGTCATAACTTCTGTCTAGACCAAAAATGATTAAAGTTATGAGATAACTAGTGATTTTACCAAGTAACTGCCACTAGAGGGCTCCAAACAACAAAACAAAGAAGACACTGCAGTTTGATTTAGTGCATGCAGAGATATAGTGCATGGCTCATTTGAGCTTCTTGTGCCCCCAAACCAAGGAGGGATCTGGTGCATGATCTACCATCAATATAAACCCAATTCATAAGTTATTAAAATTATTTTATCCCACCCTAACACAAATTTAAAATTACGGTATAAGGTGTTTCCACCTAAAATAAATCCTTATAGCCAGATTTAAATTGATTTCTAATGTAGTTACTGTTACGGTCTCCTTACCACTAAAATACCTGGCTTGAATTTGACCACAAAGGAAGACCGAAACATATTAAAGGACGCCTCACAAAAGACAAGGTTGATTGTTTTTTATTCTTATTTTAAAGTAAAAAGTTCAAAAGAGAAACAAACTCAATAAACCAAAAGGGGCTGGAGTTGTCGGCAAAAATGAACAAAAGAGGAGAAAGTGAGTTGTCCAACCCGTAAGGGGCCGTCGCACCTCTCACCTCTCCCTATCTGCCTGACAAAAAAAACCTAACTAAAACAAAGAACAATCAAAGCTGAAAAACAGGACTACCGACAACCTCCAGCCCAAACTAAAACAACAAAACCCAGCAATCCAGTGCTGCTGAGGAAATAAAAAGAGAAAAGAAAACACTAAAATACCTGCTACTCCAGGAAAACAGAAACAAAGGAGGAATACATGAACCTCCTGCTCCTGAAGTCTGTGTGTGAGCCCAAAAATTGCTCCTCTCTCAGCTCCTTCAAATACCCAGAGGAGATGAAGGAGGAGGAGGACTAGGGAGAAACAGAGGAGAGAGGAAGGAGGACCAGGGAGAAACAGAGGAGAAACAGGGCCGCACCCCCACCCCCACCCTAAGATACTGAATGTGGTGCTGCTGCAACACACATTCAGCACACGATGCATGCTGTGTCGGCCCTAACATTACCAGAACCTTTGAGCTTCCAAGTTAAACAACTGGATATATACGGCCCAACACACGATCCTGGTTATTGTTCTGCATCCGATGACAAAAACCTGAGGATAAAAAAAAACAGAGACATGAGACCCACTGAAACAGACCACATCCTTGTGCTGCACCCCAGCCAAATGGGAAAAAAACACCCTTTCAACTCAGACAGCGCTTCAGAATCTCCAAGGGTGCATCCGAATAGTCCTTTTTTGACAAGGAACCTTCCTAACTAAAGACATGACCCAGAAGCATTTAAACGTCGGCCATGATAAGTGCTGTCCGAATTCCCCCAAAGTAAGGAAAGGAGGGTCGTTGCTATAAATACGGCTCCTGCTGAAAGTTTACGGAAACTTACGATGGAGAAGGGACAGAACGATGAGGCCTTATAACGTTTATTAAAAACAACCAATCAAAGAAGGACAAATGAGGACTTTTACAATACTCCAAATATAATAAATTCAAACAATGTTCATGATGATATATGTGAATGAAACAGGGGGAATAATGCTTCTGACAGTCGGCTGCATTATCAGGCTTCAGATTGTCAGTGTCTGCCAAAGATGTCAACATTTATAGATGCTCTCACGAACCTCACAGCTGTGAGCAGGAAACACACACCGCATGACCAAAGACTAAACATCATCACAGGTAAATCCTCTGATCAAGGATTGTTAATGTTCACAGGTGAAGACAAGAAACGACCCTGTGAGATAAGGCAGAGGACAAATGCGCTTCTTGTAGTTCATTTTCATTCATGTAGGTGAGCCACGACGAACATTGTAGTTCGTCGTGGCTCACCTACGTCACAAGTAATTGTTGTCACATAAATATGACATCAAAGTGAAAGTGCAGTCGAATTCCTCTTTGGCTGCAGTTCTCCTTTCCTCTCGTCTTTTTCCTTCCTTTCCTTGACCCTGTGACGTTTTTATTGGGGTTAAGGTAAGGTGGATAGGAAAGGACTTCGGAAGGACTATTTGAATCCACCCCAGGGCTCCCTTGCACCACCACAACAGAAGGGCCAACCACATCTGCACTGGGCGTGGTTACATCTGGAAGGACCCCGGGGGCTCCAGCACCGGACAGCAACAACACATTGATCTCCGCAGGCACAGGAGTCAGAGAGATGGAGTCTTCATCCAGGCATGGCACCAGCATGTTGACATGACGAAATCTGTTTGGGCATCTGAGTTCAGGAGTGGCCACAATGTAATCCCTGTCACTCACTTTTTCCGAGATTACATCGGGTCCATTGTAATGAGCCTGCAAAGTTGCACCTGGAACGAGCAATGACACTAACACTTTGTCACCTGGATCAAAGCTTCTGCTTTGACTGTATTTATTGAACCAACTCATTTCATTATTAACAACAGCAATAGCCATATTTTATTTAGCCAATTCACTGGCTGTAACTTTGCATGGGTGGCAGGTCCTACAGTGGTCTCTTAAATCTAGTTTTAACCCCGACCAGAGACAGCAACAAAAGGTCCGGTCATAAGTTTTATTTACACCAAGATGGTCTGCCAAAGGATTAACATGCACTAGCTTGAGAACTCCCTGCTTACAAGATTTTGGAACATCAGTCTGAGATGTCACACTCCAATCATGCTCGTGCTGGTGCAAGAGGCAGCATCCGTTTAAGCACAAGTACGCCATCCCTCAAATAATTACACATGGATAGCTTTTCTGCTTCAGACCCTGATACAACAGAGCCCAATACGGATGACAAAGACAAATCACAGCCTTGCTCAATAATAAGCTGTTCTTGAGACAGAGAAACTTTGGAACCTAACTGATCGTCAAAGATGGGTCAACTGTAGGAGCAACTGATGAAGAGGAAGCAGAAGTTGACGCTACACCTGATTGAGACAAATTGTCACCGTCAGTAATGGAACTATTTAACACATTCTCCTCCACACCCCCAGTCGGTAAATCGGCTCTCTGCTGATCTGATGCTGCCCTAGTGGCGGTACAGTCTGGAAACACCATTGGAAACCTTTGCTCCAACTCAGCATGTCCTGAAACAGGAACAGCAGTCACTTTAGGATTAAGAAGAACTTTGCCACACAACGCCCCTGCCATGTCTGTTTGGTTACAAAAATCAAGGTTAGACTGTTTAGCAATAACTGAGTTATAAATAAACAGCAGCCCCTCCCTTCACTTCTGTATAAAGAAAGGATGCTCCAGCTCTAAACAAAAGGATATTTAATTAGTCGATTAAGAGAAAAAAGAAGAAATATGACTTTGAAAAATGTAACATGGATAAAAATTAAAACACGCTTCACGTAGTTTTCTCTCTTTAAAAATGCTTAATTCAATCGCAAAATCTGGCAACACAGCTAGCTGCAGTAATGGCAAGTCTGGAGCGGTCTGTGGAGTTAAAACTGGTGTTTTCAGGATGGAAGTACAATAAGTTAAAGTGAAGAACACACATGTGAAGTGAACATTATGTCCTAAAGCAAAGTGTTTGTCAATTTTAAATAAATCTAAAATCTAGTGACCAAAAACACGGAGAACTCTGCTGATGATGTCAGAGCTGCTGCAGCAGGTAACAACAATGAAGGAGAAAGATGAAGACACACAGTTAAAGTAGTTAAAGCTTTTTCAAAAAAGTAACACATCAGTTACCACATCAGTAACTAGTAACTATAACTAATTACTTTTTTAAAGTAACCTGCCCAACACTGGGCGTAGATGTGGACCTGCCGCCATATTATTATGCTCACATGAAACTTTTTATGTTGGATATATTATCACAGACTGGTTAATATGTTTGACTTTGCTTATAATTGTGTTCTAAGAATAAAATATTGTTTGGATGGAGTGATTAAAACCATGGATGGAGTTTAAATCTGAGGATATAAACATTTATCACAGTCACTGTGTTACATGATGATGATGATGGGGCCTGATGTTGTTTCCCTGTATTAGTTGAGTGAGTTATTGATGTATTCTTTACCTCACAGCCATATTATTTTACCTCTGAACATACTCATACCACAACTAACACACCCTGTACACTGTTCCTGTGTGAAGTCAATAAAGGAAGATAAAGGTAATGTCTGAAGTAGCTGCAGTTTTTCTGATTGAAGACTGAGGCCAGACTGTGTACGCCAGCATCCCAAAATACATTCTTCAACACGACTACAAAGTTGATCATCAAACTGCAGCCTAAGCTTGGCCATGTGCTTTTTCATGAACGTCCCTGCTAATTTCAGCAAGACAATGCCAAGAAAAGCAGAGACAACTGAAATGATCCCTTCAATTAGTTGTTGTCAATTCTAAACTGGAATAGTTTTACAATTCCTGTCCCTAAAGACGGTAAATACAGGGTGCTGAGGAGGAATAGGCCTCTTATGGCCCTTTTCCACTAGCATGCCTTGGCCCCACTCAACTCAGCTCTACTCGATCTGCATCGTGTTTCCACTAGCCTGGTACCTCCTAAAACAAGCTAGTTTTAGTACCTACTCCGCTCTGATTCCAAGCGAGCTGAGTCGATACTAAAAGATGACGTCACCGACTGCCGGCTACTGATTGGTCAGACAAGGTCGTCATCGTTGATTCATGAGCGCGGCGACCAAGCATACTAGCGGTACCTACCATTAGCTTACCCTCATATGTCTTTTCTTTGCAGCTTGATTGCTCTCGTCCTCGGCTTCATTCTGTTGTATAGCTTCCAAAACTCTCCTGTGCTTCTCAAGGGGTATTTCTTCTTACCACCTGCAGCCTTCTTCTGTTTTCCTTTTTTACTCAGTTTGTGACAAAAAGCCACAGTTTGCTGTGTCGCGCTCAAAATGATGTCACTGCAGTGCCGCTCAGCTGTTTACAGCGACACTGCACCCCGTTGGGCAGGTGACTGGTGCTAATGGAAAAGCGGCACAAGGCGAGTAGAGTTGAGTAGAGTAGGGCTAATGTAAAAGGGCCACAAGTATCGTTCTGTTTTGAATTCTGCTTTGTCCTAAACGAAATGTTCCCGCTAATCTTGTAATCATATTTGCCAGGTCAACCACACAGCTGTGAAGAAAATGACCAGTCATGTCATCACTTGACCCCCAACTCAACTCAGTGAAACTTATAACCAGGTCCGTCAGGGTCAAGCTACTTCCTTATGTGCATCATTTAGGAATCTTCTATTGAGTCAATAAAATAATGTCCAGTATAATCCCTTTTTTTGTTGTTGATGAAAGTACTCTAAAAGTTCTTTGGTCCATGTTGCTTGTCGGCTTTGTTCACTGTACTGTACAACTGAGCTGGATCCTCTGCAGGTTCCTCACTGTGTGGGCTGGAAAAGAAACAAACAGATTTAATGGTATACGTCTGATATGTTTGACAGTAAGGTTCAAAAAACATGTATGAAGGATAAATTTACAGATATTTCTGTGACAACTCGGTTTATCCTGAGACTTTTGTTATTAATATTTTTTAGTGTTGCCAAGAGATTAAAAACTGAAAGATTAATTCATTATGTAATTAATTAATCTAATTATCGCTTTTTAATCTCATTTTTAAAATTGCTGAAAAAAACTCAACTTGAGTTTTTTTCATTTAGATTCATTAGATTGTTATTGTAGATCAAAAGATTGTTCTCCAACCCCAAAAACTGAAGCACAAGAAGCCCAATGCATAAAAACTCTCCAAATTTAACGGCCTTATCAGGGGACAGAGGCGGAGCTGCAGATGTGACGACAACAGGAAGTGACTGCATGATTGAAAACAACAGTGGCGTGTAAAGCCGACTCTGTGGATGCAGCAAGATCTGCAGTTTTATTAGAAATGGACTTGATTTCTCCTTTAAAAGAGGAGTGAAGAACGTCACTTCAAGCTGTCTTATGGGACATTATGATGTTCCTCTTCTCCACTGCTGGGACATACAGAGAGACGTGGAAATGCGGCATGATGATGCCGTAGTCATGGTTACCCTACAATATGAAATTTGCTCTCCTCAGAAGTTTAGCAGGTGAACTTGGTGGGTTTTGTCTTTGACGAGATTCATGTCACATATAAGAGGCAGATGACACATCTATGCAGTATAATTTAATGTAAGATAAGCGCAAGCGACCCAGCTAGCAAAATCGAGACGCCCACTGACGTATCGTCAAATGTCCATAAATACCTCATTTTTTCACCGTTGCAGTCAGCCGTCACTCGGTGACGTCACGTCCGCTTGAGTTTCACCGTGATCATATCATATATCATATAACAGGATGTATAAGCAGACATTATTCCAGCTGTATCCTTTTCACTCACGTATCAAACACAAAACACTGCAGCAGCATCTGTGAGTTTCTGCGGTCTGTCTAGGCAGAACTAATGTCCTCACTGACTAATGTTTCCCACACAGACATGGATTGTAAACCCCGTAGTCCAGAAGAATAACTGTCTGTCTTGGGTACCGTCACATGTGCACACACCGCTGATTGGCTGTTGCTGCACAGCCACAAGTGACATCGCCAGAAAAGATACACTTTTTTTTAACTTTGAAATTGCGCGATGAGTGGTCATCTTGTACATGGAAAACGCATCATGGTAGGGTTAGCCCTGCCCCATCGCGGCTGTACATTGACTTTGAATGGAGAATGATCGCTGAGGTAGTACAAGTAGCGTGCGGTGTGTAAGCACTTCAAGGACTGAAGTTCTCGTAGTTTGAGCTAACGGCTAACAACAGGGTCGAGCTGCTTCGTCACACTGTGGCGTGATGTGATTGGTCTGTGAAGAGTGTGACGAGCAGACTGATCGTCTAATCACCAGCTGATCTGGTATTTTAAGGTTCTGCCCTCTGAAAATACCAAAACATAATAATGAGATTAAAAATGAGTTTAATGTGATTACAAAACATAATGCATTAATTGTGACTGTTATTAATTAATCAAAATTAACGTGATAATTTGGCATCCCTAGTATTTCTGACTCCTGTGCTCCTGTTCTGGTGTCTTTTTCTGTGCCTCTTGTTCATAGGTTGGGTGTAGTTACCTGGCGCTCACTCCAATCTCACAACTTATCTCATTCACCCCAACCACCGGCCATACTTCAGCTCTGCTTTGACTCATCTCCTGACTCTTTCTGTCTGCCTGTCATGCTCTCTAAGTGCTCTCTGGTAACTTTTTCAGAAGATCAAGATTTGTTGAGTATCGTGCTTGTGCTTCCTCTTGTGCCTGTTCCCTCTTTCCCAGTGCCTCCACAAGCTGCATCACACACCCAATCTCCAAGATTACTGCCGCACTCTCTTGACTTCTCGACCACTTCAACCCTCTCCCTGGATTCACCTTCACTCTTCAGACCCTTTCTTCCCTTTAATAACATTCATTGTAACCCTCCTTTATTCTGTCTCCAGCCTCTGCTTTTTGGTCCACTCCTCCCTATCAACAAAACTTTCTGTCACAATTTTGTTTTTTTTCTATGAAACATTATCTGTGGTGTTTACCTGTAGTATGTCCCAGCCTTGTTAAACTTCACAGGAGAGTATTCAACAATGTCCTCTTCCTCTTCATTCCTCTGGTTGTGTCTTTTGGGCTTATTCAGTGTGATGTTGGAGTAGACAGCAGCAGCATCCGGGGTTTTGATAAAGTTAACAGTTGCATATTGAAGGTCATCCTGCTGTTGTGTCTGTAAACACAGGATGAAAGAAAAATCCAGATTATCTCCAAGGCTATGTCTACACCGAGAGTCTATGAGTTAATGCGCAAAGATTTTTCCTTTGTGTAGTCAAACTGGATCCACGTTCAGATGGAGATGCTGGAAATGACTGAAACTGCTTTAGCATGCATGCCGGTTCAGTAGATGGAGATGTAGGTTTGCAGAGAAACAGCGCTATTCTAACACACGTACAAAGAAGAAAAACTTGTCGCAAACAACAATGGTGAGTGGACGCACAAAGACGCAGGAGTTTCTTGTCTGGACAACTGATCTGTCTGGATAGTTTTGTCTGGAGAACAAACTGATCAGGTGTGAGGAACAATTTGACTCTTGTATATATTGTATATAGTTTTTCTTATGTATTTGAACTATCCTGAATTCCTGTAAAATCATTGCTTAGTGACATGACCTTACATAACCCGTACATGACCATACATAGCCCTCCCGTTGCCTTTTCTTCCCAGAAACTCAAGTTATTCCCATGAACTTGCTGAACTTACTGCACCTGCAAGGTCATCTGCCTCACCAAACTCAACCCCACGTGACCACATACAATGTTATAGAAGGGAGAAGACACTGTACTAGTTTTCAGTTCAACTCTCAGACTGCTTGACACTCTGTATGGTTGTAACTCCTTGCCGGGCAAGTACAAGTAAAGCTCCATTTGATTGCATCCAGCTGCTTCTCATCATCTTTATTCTGAATAAATGTCAGGTGTTGATATGAACCTTGAAACTGAGCTATCTTAAGACTGCAAAGGAAAAATCCTGACAGCAGGATGAGCAGCACACATGTTGCTTGGCAGACAACCAAAGCTGTTGTTGTTCCTGGTATGCACACGCAGCCTTCATGTGAAAGAGTACTGTACATGCAGTGACGTCAGCGTTTCACCCTGAAATGATCTGTCTCTGGTTTTCACAGAGCTGCATGGAGGAGCGTTGTGAAAACTCTCCACTCTGAACCATGGATTCAAAAGTTTGCGGGGACAAGGCCTGTGCTCAAAATATCGATACAGCAAAATATTGTAATGCACTCCTTGGGGATATGTGTATTCAACAGAATCGATAAGACCTCAATGTTTTGAGAGTTGTTATCAACAGTGTTGTGTGTAATGCGTTACAAAGTAACATACTTTTTCGGGTAAAAAGTAAAGTAACACACTACTACTGAAAATTTGGTAACGAAATTTAGTTCCTTTTTTAATGCGACGCAGCATTACTTTTCCTCTGGACAGATCTGACACTGAAGTTGCCTTCTTAGCTGCAAGCATAGACACGAGCAGCGTTGCCAAGTCCACTCGTTATAAGCATCTAAGGCCCACAAATCTCATGAGTCACGGCCACGGATCTCAGATTTTTGAGCTTGTTTCTAAACGTGAAGTTGCTTCTATAGGCTCTTCTGTCTGTCTGAATCCCCCTGATTATCTCCCAGCTCCCAATAATAAATCAAAACACGACTGCAGTGGGCCGTTTGACCACTTCCTTGTTTCCTGCTTATCGTGCATGCCCACAAACTCACTCATGCACACAGCGCATTCTCCAGAGCCAAAGTTGCCTGGTCTGCTTATTATCAGCGACATGCTTTTCTTGAATAGATGCTTGGCACTGTGATATTGAAATGTAATGTAGACGAAATTAACACAATTTATGTAGATTTATCTTTTTAAAAAGTAGTATATCACATTAGGAAAGGAAGTAGCTGGAGGTTGCTTATTTCAGAAGCAAAATGTGGACACACTGGGCAGGAGCTCTCATTCCACAGGGTATGTGACATTTTGTAAAATAAAGAGCACAAAAGAAAAAACTGTTATGTTCTCTGTAGTAGAACTTTTTGTAGGCCTTCACATTTGGGAGCAGATATGGGGTTCTGTCAAAGATTGAGCAATGTAAAAGTAATGGAAAAGTAACGAGTAACGTGAAAAGTTACTTTTCATAGAGGGTAAGTTAGTAAAGTAACGAGTTACTTTTTCAGAAGTAACGAGTAACAAGCAGATACTACTTTTTAAAAGTAACTTCCCCAAACCTGGTTGTCAATACACTTAGCTACATGATGAAACACATTTAATTTTTTTTTTTTTATGTATTTTTTTGGGGCATTTTGTGCCTTCATCGGTAGGAGAGAGACAGTGGATAGGCTTGTGAAAGGGGGTGAGAGAGTAGGGGAAGACACTCTGCAAACCTGGACCGGCAGAAGCAAGTACATGGGGTGCCTGGTTGCTCACCACTCCGCCAAACCAGCACCCCGAAACATATTTAATTTAGCGCTACCATATTTCAATTCAAGTTTCTTAAGTTGTAGAATCATTTAAAGCTCTTTTTCTTCTCGCAATAATAAAATTTGTGTGGAATTTCATTAAAAGAGTAGTCAGTGTTCACAATTTACGTGTATACGACACATATCGTATTGTGGCCTCAGTATCAGGATTCATATCATATTGTAGAGTTGCTGGAAATACCCAGCCCTATTGGGCACTCAGTATACTGTTCCCATGTAAACACAAGGCTAAAACATGATGAAACTAACGTGATTTTTAAATGCCACAAATAGATAATGCACTATGATTTATGAATTAGCAGTTTTCCTCACCTGCTCACTGTTGTCTGGTCTGTGTCCTGGCCGAGACGGTTGTGTAGATGTCCTCTTCTTTCTGGTGAATCACATTCAAAAAAGAAGTGAAACATGATGTTGTGCTTAATTGGAAAATGTATACATGTAGAAATAATTATTAGTTGTAACAGAACTGCTTACATTATCCAAACAAACACAAAGACGAGTATCAGGGTGATGATTACTGCAGGAACCGTCACATAAATCATTGTTGATTTCTGTGGTCCTGCAGACAAAACAGTGATCAGACAGTGACGGGTGATGATGATGGCAAAGCAGGTGCTTTATCTTCCAAGTACAGATCAGATTTAGAAAAAAAACTATTTTGATAATAACAACAACCAACAACCAGAAAAGGAACAAGTTCGTTGGTAGAGGCATGGACAAAGCTGAGTGGTGGTAAGTCATCAAAGAAAATATTAAATTTCCATAATATTGTTAAATCTGCTGTGGTCTGTCTGTGCTTACAGGTGAACACAGACTTGTCTGCTGATCCACACCCCTGTGGTTTGGTTGGATGAATATTCAGCAACAGTCTCAAGAGCCATTTCCAGAGTATTCCCCTTTGGTAGGGTCAAAGTGTTCAATACAAAAGAACCAAGATTCTGTTATTATGTTTAATATGCTGTTTACTTTCTTTATATTTCTGTTTTACTTTGTCCTCAAGGTGCACAGGCCCTAAACTTGTTTTCACATGAGCTCAGAGTTTGACTCTACAGCAGAAAGTCAAAAATGTTTTAACTGTGACAAGATGATGCTTTAACATCTTTGTTATACGAGTAGATTCAGGATACTTCACATTTATGACATTAATATTTATCAAATATGTGTATTTGTGTACAAGATACTTTCAAATGAGGGGAATATCCCTGAACAGTTTATGTACAGTAGCAGGAAAAGTATGTGAACCCTTTGGGATTACTTTGATTTTTGCTTAAATTGGTCATAAAGTATGTTCTGATCTTCATTAAAGTCACATCACTAGACAAACACAGTCTGCTTGAACTAAGTTGGCACAAAAAATTATAAATTTTCATGTTTTCATTTGACAAATTATGCTAAACAGTCCCAGTGCAGGGTGGAACATGACACTTCATTAATCTTAGAGTGTTACCCTCACTTTTTACAGTTACAGAGATGTTTGTAGATCTTGTTGTCCCCAGCTCGTTCTCAGCTTCACAGAAATACTCTCCAGAGTCTGTGGACTTGATAAAGCTGAAGGTAAGCAGAGGTCCTGACTGTAGGTGACTGAGGTTTGGGGGTCCAGGGTTCTTGTACCAGGTGTGATTAGCTGCTGGGTTAGCATCACTGCTACAGGTCAGATTCACTTCAGTACCCTCCTCTACCTCAGCAGATGGACTCACAGACACAGAGGGAGGCTTTGGAGCATCTGAAATAGATTTTGAAAAAAAAAATAAAAAAATACGACTATAAATTTAAATTTCCACACCACATGAAAAAAAAGAAGAATGAACAGAGTTTATGGTCCAAAATATTGTCTAATGAGCAGCCTGAATATCACTTTGATGTCTCTGTTTAACCTCCCCCTTGTGGTGGTTTCAGTCAGATTGAAAGTGGCCCCAGGTGCTCTGGAGTGATGACTGAGGTCAAATGAATGACTGCAATGGAAAGCAGCAAATATCATGTCTGTATGCAGGGCTCTGCTCAATATCATGGTCTGATTTACAAACTGTGGCAGCTTTCTTACTTGAAGACCGGGGAACCTGTTTGATTACTGCACACTTTATAGCCAGCCTCAAATTAGTTTATTTTAGTTTAGTTTTTTATTTATTTCATTCATATATATCTGAAATAAAACATTTTCATACAAGCATTAAAACATATCATTAAATGAAAAGGAACAGAAAGAAGAAAGATCTTATATTATCTGCCTCTTTTAGACACTTAAAAATATTTCAAAAACAACAAAACAACAACAACACAATGATCAACATAATTCACAACAACAATAATGATAAAATAAAACAGCCGTCATCAACACTGCTGGTCTCAAATTCTTTTTGATTTTCAATGACAACAACAACAAGCAACAATCACTGAAATAATACTTATAATAATAATGTTTGAGAGATTTCATCAATTACAAAAAATAGTAATGGTACTTAATTAACATACTGCCCTTCCATGTTCTTTTTAATGTACATTTTGATATGGATTGTTTAATGTCTCCAGTTAGATTATTCCATAAATTAACCCCTTTAACAGAAACACAACAACCAATCTTTTATGTGCTTTAAACATACATTGCAAGATACAATAATCTACTAAATCATAAAATTTCAACACTTTTAACTGAAGAAATAATGAGTTGGTTGGATCTCTAAATTGTTTTCTACAAATGCAGACAGTTATCACTTTTTAATGTTTTTATGAAACGACCAGTTTCACTCACATTTCACGTTAATGTGGATCCATGAAGAGGATTCATTCCCGTGCTTATTCTTAGCTTCACAGCTGTATTCTGCAGAGTCAGAGGAGTTGATGGAGCTGAGGTGTAGCTGATGTCCTCTTTTAATTTGATTTCCACTCTTCTTGTACCAGGTGAAGGCAGGTGCTGGGTTAGCATCACTCTGACAGCTCAGTGTCACTGAACTGCCCTCCACAATATCACCAGGGGGACTCAATGATGCTGAGGTCTGTCTTGGAGCATCTGGAGGACGAAATGGATAAGTTCTGCAATTTTACTTTTTGAATGGTCATGAAATGTTCGGCCTTAAAGTGACATGCATCTTAGACCGTTGGCTAGGTTTTTATTTTTGTTTACCCAAACATTAATGCATGATTTTAGACCTTCTCTGCAGACATTAACACTGATGAACATATGCTAAAGTCATCGGGATACTAAGCTAACTGCACCCATGTACAAGTAGTCCTACCATCATTTTCCAGCATGACCTGAATGACAACCTGTGATTTATTTGTGTTTTTCCAGCCTCCATGTTTTGAGTATCCCTACATGCTTTGTGAAAGAAAGTGAAATAATGGGTACAAATTGGGAACAAGCTAAGAGGCTAGCAGCACTCTGAAGAAACTTTTCTCCTTCATTTTCATAACAAACATGCTACAAACTCATCACAAATTACACGTTTGTAGTGCTGGTTGGGTTTAATTATTTATTTAATTTAAGACCAAAAGTAAAGACAGCCGTTCACCCAGAGAAGTGCCTCTTTTACTGACCATATCTTTAAACCCCTGAGATAGTTGTGTTGAAAATCTTAGTAGATTAGTCGTCTTTAAAATACTTTGACCAGCCAATCTAGTTGGTTAAGCAGTTGAAAGTGGTTGGCATCCTTTGCCTACAAAGGTGTGGGGCATATGGTTTACATCCTTAAGCTTAAACACATGGAAACTACATCAAATTAAGTAGTGTTAACTTTGCTGGTGATGAAGTCAAGTCATTAGGAATGATGAATGTTAGGAGGAACAAGCAAAAAGAGACAGATCTGATCACCAATGAAAACTGTACATTAAGTGACCAGCTGATCATCTCTCTTTAAATAAAATGTCTCTTACTCACATCTCACATCAATATCTATGTCTGTAGACGTCCGCTCTCCCCAATTATTTACAGTCTCACAGGAATAGCGTCCAGAGTCAGAGGACTGAATTGAAATGAAAACATGCTGGGATTCAGTGCTGAGACGTCCAGGGGGATTTATCCTGTACCAGGTATAAGTGACTGATGGTGGGTTAGCATCACTGCTGCAGATCAGAGTTACCCTTGTGCCCTCTAATATCTCAGCAGATGGACTCACTGAGACTGTAGGAGGCTTTGGAGCATCTGGAGGAGAAAACATCTGTGATTTAGAGCCATGTAGATGTTCAAATATTATAAACTGTTAAAACGGGGAGGCAAAAACATGAGTACAAAGTAGAGATATGTTTGGATATACACGATGTGATCAGACAGAGCCTGACTCTGATATAAACCAAACTCAATCTCTCTGCTGGTGTGTGTTTGTCTCTCTGGTTTAAAATCCAAAAATCCCTGAATTGATATGACTGTGAAGAATGTGAATGATAGGCAGGACAAGCAAAAAGAGGCAGAAATGACCACCAAAGAAAACCTAAGATTGAGCGATCAGCTGATCGTCTTTAAATAAAATGTCTCTTACTCACATTTCACATTAATGTTTGTGTACATGGACGTCTGATACCCCAGATCATTTTTAGCCCCACAGTAATAGCGTCCAGAGTCAGAGGGCTGAATTGATCTGAAAACATGCTGGGATTTAGTGCTGAGACGATCATGGTAATTGTTCTTGTACCAGTTATATTCAGGTGCTGGGTAACCATCACAGCTGCAGGTCAGAGTCACTTCACTCCACATTTTGATTTCATCTGTGGGACTCTTTGACGCAGAGCAGCTTGTTGGAGCATCTTAGAGAGAAAAGAGAGAAAGACTTTAATAAACATGTTTAAGGGGTCATAACATCCTGAGACTGCACAGTGCAGCTGACCTACAACCTTCAAGAACTCATATTTGGCCAAAAACATTTGAGTTGATGACTTCTGCAGTATGTCCACCATCCCTAAAGCTAAAGAAACTCTCTACACCCTGATCCATGATCCTCACTCTGTCAGAAACAGTCTGTCAGACCTCCTGTCCCTTTAAAGCTGTGCTCACGATTTGAAACCGCAGCCTGCCCCCCTTCCTCACCTCTCCTCCGTGTTCCAAGATCCCGCCCCAGCTCGTGGTCGCCTCATATAGCCCCCTCCGCAGAGCTACGAGCGACAAGCACAATATATCAGCAGCAAACTCAATCAAAAACAGCTCAGCTCAACTGAAAGTATCAAACACGACAGACATCCCCTTGTAACACACAGCAGTAGCCATTTCAACTGGACCGGCGGCAATGCTTGGTCTGGCGCCGCCAGAGCGGAGCCGATTGTGGGGAGGATTTATCTTTCTCAGCCTGTCCTCCCCAGCTCAGCTTACAGTGCAAACGACGATTAGCGGCTAACAGGCTAACCCGGCTCCCTACAAGTCATTAGCCCGTGCAGGCACAAACTAAGCAGAGTTATTCAGCAGACATTTCCCACTGTAGTAAACAAAGCCATTACCTGATCAACCAGGGGCGAAACGGCCGATGCTGAAGGTCTGACGGCCGGCTGAGGCTATTCGTTAGCCGTTAGCCGTTAGCCCGCTAACAGGCCTCAACCCGCGGGCAGAGCTCCGTTGGGCCCCGCGGGAGAGGGAGGCGGCTTCGGTCTGGGCGCTAGGCTTTTCCGGCTCCATGATAGTTCAGTAGCTAACGCTGCTAGCTGCTCACCGGAGGTAGAGGGGAGGAGACGGGACCATGACGCACTACGCATGACGCTGCGTAGTGAGAGAGACAGGGGATTGGATGGACTCACAGACCAACTCACGGACAAATTAATAGTCGCAGGTTCTTAGGTTTGATTGGTCAGCTAGTATGCAGCTTTGCAGTGGATATACTGAATGGATTTTTTTCGTTCTTTTTGGTCTTTATACTGTGTAGATAGGACCATAGGACCATAACAGCCTTATAAACGGTGTTATTAATATGTACAAAGCTTCCAAATCGTAGACCATAGCTTTAAGACTTCCTTCTCCACATAAGCCAAGCAGATCTGATCTACATTTATTCAGCCCAAGCCAATGGACTTCAGCTGCCCACAAAACAACTATAGGACAAAACCCTCCTAAATCAATTCAGTGGGTCGGGGAAACCAGTCGCTTCAGGCATCTTCTGGCATTGATAATACATGGAGAAGGAAAAGACCAGCTGCTGTGGACTTCCTTGTTGAGTCCACCAAGATGCTCTTTTGTGCAGAGGAGACATGTTAAACACACCAGCTGTTAATGCGGCTATCAGAACGACCTCTCTATCCATGTTGTCATTGATTATACCTCCATAATTAATACTTTTACAACCTTATATGCACGAGGAGTCTCTTGAAAATGACATGCCACATCTCAACCCCTGATACATTTCAATTCAATAGAGACAAATATGATGACAGATCCTGGTGTCCATTGATTTGTCACACTCAAAAATTCTTATTGTAGTTCCTTTTTCTCTGCACACCTCCGTATGTCTGCCCTTCACCTCACAGCCTCAGTGTTCAACATGAGTCTGGTTCTTCTAAAGAGTTCCAGCTTCTTATTATTATCATGTTGGGTTTGGATGTATGTGTACACCACAGCAGATATCAATTTAATTTAATTTTTTTATCTGTATACTCAGCTTGGATTTCTTGGTTAAAATAACATACAAAAAAACAAAAAAAATAAAGAATTCTGAACAACATTTGTTTACAGCTGCCCAAAATCTTCTCTCAGTACTAGACTTTCACTGGCCTGATTTCTTTTTTATCTCAGTTTGTTAAACTTGAATTGAGTCTAATGGTCGATTGTTTTCATTCAAATAAAATAAAAAAGCTGTTTTATGAACATTATGGAGTAAACTTACACACTTCAGCAGAGGGGTAATTTTCATGACCTCTGACACTGCAGGAGTACTTGTTCTTGTTGATGTCATTATAATAGACTGTAAGAGAAGATCCGTCTGTTATTTCCTGTTTATTCATGTTCCAGATGTAGGATTGAAAACCTGTATTACAGCTGCTTCGACACTTCAGCTCCACATTCCACGTCAATTTTTTCACCTCCACCTGAAGATCTGACGGATGAAAAAAAAGCATGAACATCATGGAAAAGACTTTTAAGCAAACAGCCAAAAACACTGACAGCACTTTTCTCTGGATTCTGAAAATGTGATCAGAATGTTACCTGTGACTGACAAAGTGACTCCAGGTGAAGTCCTGTCCAGTCTGTCTGGTTGGTTTGTGGTAAATCTGAACTTATACTCAGCTGAGTCGCTCTTTCTCAGGTCTGTGATTCTCAGAGTGCAGTCTTTCCCACTAAAAAGGTACTCCACACGACCTCTGTAGTTTAAGTCTGATTTCAGATCCATAGGTCTGCGATTGCGCTGTTTAGTGAACCACAAAATACTCTGAACTTCAGTAGTTTTCTCATGTATCTTTGTTGGATAGCTGAAGGTACAGGGTATGTCCACTGTTGATCCTTTAATGGCACAAATCTGACGAGTTGGATAATTCACTCTCCAAGTATTCACCTCCATCACCCCTGAAACACAGAACACATCAGGGAATAAAATCAGAACAATTACAATACAGGTAAATTAACAACTTCATCAATGTTTCGAAATGGAGGATCCTGCTGGAGGACTCAAAGATTTTAACACTTGTTTGATGTTTTTTTTACTGAGCTAATGTTCCCCAGTCTGCATTTTTACGGCTTCTCACTGTACACTAAGGATGGGAACTGATCAAAATGAAATTGTGCTTAGGGCCCCAATTTGGCCAGTGGGAGCCCTTCATTAATTCTTGTTTTTAATTCCTTTGTCTCTGCCTGGTTGGATATATCTATGGATGCATTTATGTGAATGGTAACTTACAAAAGTGAGGACACCCTTTCAGCAAATATTTTAATAGATCTTTTCAAGGGACAATGTTAACAAAAAGACACTTTGATACAGCGTAAAGTGGTGAGTGTCCAGCTTGTATAAGACTGTAAATTTACTGTCCCCAAATATGTGTGTGTATATATATATATATATATATATATATATATATATATATATATATATATATATATATATATATATATATGTGTGTGTATATATGTGTGTGTGTCTGTGTATATTTGTGTTCGATGCCATTTTATAATGATTTGATTATTCTATAAAGGTGAAAAAGAAAACCTAATCTTCAGTTTATTAGATGTTCAGATAGTTTGAAGTCAAAGGTGCACATAAACAGCATGAGGCTGTGAATATTTCAGAGTTGTTTTTGATGCACTTTTCCTTCCACAGAAGAAAAAATGTCATTTTACAAGAACTTTAGTCTGCAACTACAGTACAATGTCCGTACAAAGTTTTAGTTAAGTCTGCATCTGTACAGTCAGCATAGGTCAAGCTGCTGTTAAGGCTCTCTGAGTAAACTGAGGTGGATTGTTTGTCACTTAAACACTCATCCATTGAGCAGCAAAAGAAAACACATTGGCACAGGTGAGGCCCGTCATAATGATGAAGCCTGTCCTCAGTAAAAGTTGAAGTACAGTACCTGCTGCAGCGAGGAGGAGGAAAACCAATCCACTCAATCCTGCTCTGAAACTCATAGCTGCTCCTCTCATCCCTGAAACTACAAAGAAACACATCAACAGAACAACCTGAGAAAATAAATGTCTGATCAAGTCATTTAAAACTCTACTTACAGCAGGGGAAAGAAGTCGTCTCTGCAGCATGTGAGGCAGGCGATGTCCAGGAGTCTAAATGCTTCTGAAGGCAGAAGCTGAACAGATAAACCGCTCACTTCCTCTTCACAGCATCAAGATGCATGAAGGAAGTGACTTAAAGTTTTATAAGTGTTTTGGATCACAACCAGCTTTTTTCAGCCTGATTGAGTAAGAATAAAACTAAAATATGTGGTCACTTTTTTTAATTAACAACATAAAAGGCCCTTTCTAACAGCTTGAAGGAGATTATCAGGTAAAATTAATATAATATCCGGACTCCCTTTTTTTTGATTGACTGTGTGTTATTAACACTTTAGGCTGATTAAATAATGGAAATTTACAGAATTTCCCTTTTAATAAAAATAATATTATAATAACAATAATAATTATAATAATACATTTTTAAAAGCACCTTTCATGACACTTAAGGATGCTGTACAAGACTAAAACTACAACAATTAAAATCTACAATGATAACTAAGTCAACAACAGCACAGCACAACAGATAATGACAGGTTCTGTCAGGAGGAGGTATGTTCTTGTAAAGTGGGGTATGCAGTCTTGAACAGGTGGGTTTTCAGTCTGGATTTGAAAAGAGACAGTTAGTTCAGGTTTGGAGGTCAGGTGGGAGAGAGTTCCAGAGCTCAGGTGGGCACAGTGAGATGGGTGGAAGTCAGACAGATAAGGCAGGGTGAGGATCTACATATGTTTCACAACATCAGATTATTGCTGTCCTGCAGCGTCTCATGTTGAGATCACTCTTGTTTAGCTGTGGCTGTAGAGCATGCAGGAAGGAACTTCGACCACACAAACCACAGACAACAGAAAAAGTGAAACAAACAACTGAGGCTAACATTGAAGAGTGAAGATGAACAAAGAAAAGAAGACCAACGAAAGTACCAAAATGTCTCAAAGTGATGTGGAATTACTTTCACTGGTTTTATTTTAAACCCAAAAGCAAGAGCGTGTAAAGATTCAATACAATCCAGATTTTATTGAAGACAGGAGTAATGGAGAAGGGAAGGAGAGAGTGGGGGCTGCAGGAGTGAAGGAGGATCCAGGAAGCAGTGAGAGCTGCTGGGTAAGGTGAATGCCCTTTCATCTCCCTCTCTGGCACTTGCACGGAGGGGCAGGGACAGAGGCGTGGGTGCCGGTTGCTGAGCCTGGAGTGCACCTCTCTCATGCAGGAAACTCGCAAAGTGTGCTGGAGACACCCTGTTGGAGTGGCGCAAAGGCGGTACAGGGTAGGTGCGCTGCACCTGCATCTGGTCTTTGAGAATTAGAGCCCTTTATGCCACAGCATGCCACAGGGCTGGTGGCATGTTGTGGCTAAATACACAACAAAATAGGGAGGAATGAAATTAACTGTTTGTTCTGATAACTTTCATTGAATATATGGTATTCAAATGCTAATCCAAACTTGGTACAGTTCATGTAACATGTATACTAATGCTCCATATTTTGGTGGTACTAGTTAAAGTTAATATTGCACAATTCTGAAAAATTGCCAACAGTACTCTGCCTCACATAGGGCACCAACTATGTATTGCTATTTGGAATAGTGGACTAAGCTTAGTACAGGTGGTGTTCTCCCTGCTTGGCATCTCTGCCTGTCACACTTCCTTCGGTGCCCATAAGGACAGCTGCAGGGTCCTAAGCTGGGTTCACCATTCACTGAGATGTTTCGCCCTCTAGCCAGTACAGCTCCTGGTGGTGGTAGGGGGGGCTGGTGGCTGAATGGGGGTGTCTCCCCGCCCCCTCTGCAGCTGTCTTCACTGAGGTGATTGACCCCATCCCATGTCTCTTTTCTGTAGCCACAACCAGTCGCTGGCCTTCTCGGCCTCCTCTGCCAGCTCTTTGATCGCCTTCTGCAGCTTTGTCCCCATCATTCCAGCTGCACATAGGAGCTGGATTGCTGACCTGCCCATGAAGCCCCTGCATCCAACCTCCAATGGGTGGATAATTGCAGACCAGCCCAGGTCTCTGCATTCTGTGACCAGGTCAGAGTACTTCTGCTGCTTGATCTTGTATGCTCCTGCCAGTCCCTCCTCCCATGGAATGGTGAGCTCGATGATGAGGACCCTCTTTGCCGCCTTGGACCACATCACCACATCAGGTCTTAGCGTTGTCAGGGTGATCTCTGGAATGGGAAGACTAGTTGTTTGCCAAGATCGACCTGCATCTCCCACTCCTTATCAGGAGCAAGCAGGACAGATGGTCTTCCTGCTGCTGGCCTCTCCCACTTCTCACCTGGTCAGACAAAGGGAGTGACCTGCTGTGAGTGACCTGCAGGGGTGGTGGCTCCCACTCTGCTTCTCTCCAAGAGCTCTGCTAGCTTTTTCAGGACCTGGTTGTGCGGCCATCTTAAACACCCCTGTGTCAGTGCTACCTTGCACCCAGAGAGGATGTGTTGGAGGCCTGCGTTGTCCTTGCTGCACAAGGGACATCTGTCTTCTCTCCCGAACCACTTGGAGAGGTTCTTTGGACAGGGAAGGGTTTCATACACTACCCTTATCAGGAAGCTGAGCCGAGCCTGCAGTGTTCGCCAGGTGTCTGCCCAGCTCATGGACAGACTGGTGGTTTCTTTCCATTGAGTCCATGCCCCTTGCTTGCCCTGGGCAACTGCTTTGATAAGGTAGCGCTCTTGTTCTGCCTGTGTCACCTCTTCCACCACCATGGATGTCCTCTGCTCCCTTGTGGCTGTGGACCAGAACTGGGCTGGTTCCCCCCAGCCCAGCCCTGTGTGGTTGTGCTGCACTCTCCCCAGGACTGTGCCGCAACCTGCTGATGGCCTCATACACTTGAGCCTGTGCTTTCCACTTGTGCCCGGTGTTGACAGTCACCTCTTTACCCTTTACTAGCTGGTGTCTTGACTCTTGCAACACAGCCACAGGGCGACCCTTCTCCTGTTTATATCCGGTGTTTATTGACTTCAGCGGGAGTTGCAGCGCATTCTTGCCAAAGAGGCCTGCATCTGAGAAGCATCGAGAGAGGCCCAGCCACTTCCTGATGTACTTGTTGGAGATGCTGTCCATCCTCCTGGCCACTGATTTTGAGTGGCCACATTATTCACTGGTACAGTGTGAACTGGTAGCACCACACTTTAAGCTTCCCTGGGAGTTTGCTGCTGTCGATATTTGCCAGTCCATCTGTCAGCTGCTTCTGTACCAGCCTCCCCATTTGTCTGTCTGAGAGCTCTGATGTGTACTGACTCCAAAGGCTTAGGATTGGTGATTCTGCCAGTGAGAGAATCCTTTCTCCTCCAGCCATGAACTCTGTCCTGTCGTTTCTTACCCCCTTCCTGATCGACAGGCTCTGGGACTTTGAGGGCTTGATCTTCATTCTTGCCCACTGTGTTAGTTCGTCCAGCTGCTTGAGTAGTCTTGCTGCACATGGGGCAGTCTGCAGGACTCCATGTAAGTAATGGTAGCCTCAGGCCCCTGGTAACTTGCCTGGCAATGGAATGAATTTCCTATCTTTAATCAAGAGCATTTTTGATTGATTTGAGAGCAGTATTTTATTGATTTCATGCTCAGATTTCGTGATACTGTCTCTCAAAACTCCATTCTTGCACTCAAATTTGCTCTGCGCGTGCTCAAACTGTGTCTTTGCGCTCGGTTACAATGCTGCGTGTGCTCAAACTGTGTCCTCGCGCTCGGTTACAATGCTGTGCGTGCTCAAACTGTGTCCTCGCGCTCGGTTATAATGCTGCTCGCTCAGATTTCCTGCGCTCACAGATCTCTGTCTGCTCTCAAATGATTTGTGGATCGACCAATAGGAGGCGGACTAGTATTGACCAATCACATTGTCCCTGTTTGTTTACGGGTGCGTTCGTTGTTTTTCACTGAGTGTTGCATACAGGCGGGCACTCTTTCAACCTGGTTTATCACCCCCCCACCTCCGGGGCTGTAATAAATGTGATTTCTTTAATTTTTTTGTTCACTGTTGGAATCAAATATCATTCAATAAATACACGAGCGCCCGTGTTTTCACTGAAATAGTTATATTGTATAACCATAGCCACACGACACAGCGCTCTTTGTGGTGTGCTGGTGGAGAAAACGATGTCACCATCGTGAGGGGCAGGGACCATCGGGGAAACCGGGAAAGCTCACAAACGGTCAGCACACCTAGATGGCCAGAGGCCAAAGCGCGCACCACTGAAAATATCAATCAGCAGCCCCCACCAGCCAGACGAACACAAGCCACCGCAATTGGGAACATCACAGCCGTGCAGCTGACAAAAAGACGGCCGGCAGCTGCAACGAGGTGACTTGTGTTCGTCCGACAGGGGGTGGCTTAAAATATCAATCAGCACCACTATCACCCCCCGCCCCCAGCTCTGATGAATGACATTCGGTCGGTCTGGTCCAGAAAATTCCTAGGCAGATTTTCAGCCCCAGCACGTCCCTGAAAATGAGTATTTAAAAAAAAAGTAAAATTATGTAGATACCATCACAAAAACGACAATCATTGTTGTGGCGCCCCATCTGGTAGTGCGGCTATGTGCCCTCTAAAATCAATCAGCATGCTCCCCTGCCCCTCTGCTCCAGGCGCTCCGTAACTGCACGCTCCTCAGCTGCTGTCCGCTCCTCGGCTGCTGCGCGCTACTCGGCTGCATGCTCACCTGCAGCACAGGTGAAACGAGTTTGTGAAATCAGCGGTGTGTGCCGAGTTCTAGAGACAATAGATGCCGAGTCTCAGTCATTTGGCTTGTGAGGAGCGAAGCAGAGAATGCAAAAGTTTGGAAGCGCATGGAAAGAGGAAGTCTCAAACCAAAAGGGGGTACTGTTAGGAAGCCATCTCTCTGGTTTCTCTACTAAAAAGGGAACTTTGGTGTTGGATTTCTGGCATTGGGTTTTGTGATCTCGATGTGTCCTTTTTATAAAGGTTAAAGTTGGGTTTCTTCTGAGTTAATCAAATGTAAGAAAGTGTTGATTTAAAATATCGAATTTTGCTTTATTTAAATGCAATTCAAAAAATTCAATGTACAAAAATAGTTTCTGTTAATTAGAAGTATTAAAAGCTAAATTGAATCTGGTTTAATAACTTGATGTCATGGTATTTAAAAAATTATTTCATGTTCGTTAAAAATGTGTTTATTGTTTAAAGCTTTAAATAAGGTTGATGCTTTAAGTTTAAAATCAGTGTAAAATCCTGGCTAAAATAATAAGTAAATTTTTTTTTTCGAACAAATGGTTCAAAAATGAACAATATTTAATACTTTGTAAAGCAAATGTTTAATTAAATGTTCTGCTTGTTAAAAAAATGCTGAAATATTTAACATTGATTTGCTTTGTGATTGTAGGTTTTTTCTCCTGCTTGATTCCTGATGAAAAATAAAAAAGGGATTGAGTGAAAAACTGAAGTCTGGTTCAGTCCTCCCTTTATCAAATGTGGGAAGCCATGTCGCAGTAAAAACACTTGACAATCATAGCCCAATCCTGAAAATCTGTTTTTAAAAAATCTATATTAAAAATGCTTTAGCTGGGCTCAAAGAAGTGGTTATTTTCATAATGGAATTACTCACATTTTTATTAAATGTGTGTGGGAAAAATATAGTTGGCCATGGCACATTTATCATGACTTAAAAGACAGTCTGTGTAACAAGTCACTAATTAAAGGCTGCAGCTTTATTATCACCAAGTTAGTGTTATAAGCAGGTTAATATTGCAGCCACAGTGGAGCTAAAGCAGTAATAACACACTTATAGTCTTAGAAATAAAGTTACTTTATTTAAAACAAATTACTTTCTTAAGTTAGACAACATTTTGTATTCACACGATATAAAAGTAGTACTTTTTTTTTTTTTTAAAGACAGAGAGAGAAAACGATCTAAAAGTAGCCTATAGATAAGGGGAATTAAAAAAAAAAAAAAAGAGAAAGAAAACTTGTCTCTGATTGATGTGATGTTTTGGCCCACCATTCAGTTGCTCAGAAAAATTTTGGCCCAAGGCCGAACTTACCTGCCAACCCCTGCTTTAGGAGGACTTGGAAAGGAGCCAAGCCAAATGACTGATACTCGGCATCTATTGTCTCTAGAACTCGGCACACGCCGCTGATTTCTCAAACTCTTTTCAGCTGTGCTGCAGGTGAGCGTGCAGCCGAGTAGTGCTCAGCAGCTGAGGAGCGTGCAGTTACGGAGCGCACCGTTGAGCAGCGCGCAGCCGAGTGCTGCAGAGCGCGCCTGGAGAAGAGGGGCAGAGGGGCAGGGGAGCATGCTGATTGATTTTAGAAGGCACACAGCAGCACTACCAGATGGGGCGCCACAACAATGATTGTCGTTTTTGTGATGGTATCTACATACTTTTTTTTTTTTAATAGTCCTTTGGACGTGCTGGGGCTGAAAATCTGCCTAAATATTTTGAACCAGACCGGCCGAATGTCGTTCATCAGACCGGGGGCGGGGGGGCGAAAGTGGTGCTGATTGATATTTTCAGTGGTGCGCGCTTTGGCCACTGCCCGTCTAGGTGTACCAACCGTTTGTGAGCTTTCCCGGTTTTTTCTATTTCAGTGAAAACACGGGCGCTCGTGTATTTATTGAATGATATTTGATTCCAACAGTGAACAAAAAAATTAAAGAAATCACATTTATTACAGCCCCGGAGGTCGGGGGGTGATAAACCAGGTTGAAAGAGTACCCGCCCGTATGCAACGCTCCGTGAAAAACAACGAACGCACCCGTAAACAAACAGGGACAATCTGATTGGTCAATACTAGTCCGCCTCCTATTGGTCGATCCACAAATCATTCAAGAGCAGACAGAGATCTGTGAGCGCAGGAAATCTGAGCGAGCAGCATTGTAACTGAGCGCGAGGACCAGACAATTGCCCAAGTCCCTCCGATCCGAGTCCCAAGCAAGTCTCGAGTCATTTGATCCGAGTCTCAAGCAAGTCCCAAGTTTTTTCTGTTGTGGGCAAGTCGAGTTGAGTCGAGTCACAGGTTTTGTCAAGTCGAGTTGAGTCACAGGTTTTGTAAAGTCAAGTCAAGTCGAGTCACGGGTTATGACAGGTCAAGTCCCTCACCTTTGTTCCCCAGTCCACCCAAAAAGGACTAAGATTTTTTATGTTGAAGATACAAACCTTATGTTCCCAAGGTCAACATAAAAAACCGCATCAGACTAGTCTGCCTGGATTAATGCAGCATAAAGCTGGTCATTTACCAATAAGATATTGCATGTCTGATTATTTAGACCTAGGTAGAGGAGAAAGGCTACATTAAAGAAATGGCATGTTTCATATAAAAAATACTTTTATCTAAACAATTTTGCAACAGTTATTTGCAACAAATAGGGGGCTCAGCTTGCAATTAAGCAAACATAAAACTGCATGCACACACTCACTTTGACTGCTGAACCTAAAAAATAAGAGAGAACTCCTGATATCTTATTCTGACACACCTGGATAACCCAGATCTAGTGTATTTAAATAGTGCCATTTTCAGTCAATAGTAGAGGATTTCACAAGGTGAAAGGTAGTTAGTCGCTTATGTGTGTGTATGTGTGTCACACACACATACCCCCCCCCCACACACACACATATATATGCGGGCTAAAAAAATACACTTAAAATCATTTATCCTACGCCGTTAGGCCGATTTTCTTTCACTTACTTGCACGTGATAAAGTTCGATGTTGTGCCCTCTTTTTTGCTTATCGAAGCGTTGCAGGTCGTACACTTGGCTATCTTCGTTTTCCATCTGAGTGAAATTCTCTATATGCAAAGAAAATAACTTTGGGCACAAAAGACATAGCAGCTGAAGCCTGCGTCCCGCACTATCTGCCCACTGGTCATCACTGTAGCAGGAGCGGGTGTGTGGTAGGAACATATGTGTGTAGCGCTGTGTTGTGTGCGGGACCATAATAGTTGACGGACATGTGTACTGTGAATGGAGCATCAACAGCGGCGTATATCTCCTGTCTGGCTCTTCATATAAAGCCTGAGTGAGTGAAATTTTCTGAATCATTTTGTCTCAAGTCAGGTCGAGTCTGGAGATATTTTCTCCCGAGTCCCAGCCGAGTCTCAAGTATTTATCTCCCGAGTCGAGTCGAGTTCCAAGTTTTTACCTCCCGAGTCCGAGACGAGTTGCAAGTCGTCTCATCAGCCGCTCGAGTTGACTCGAGTCCGAGTCCTATGACTCGAGTCCAATTGTCTGGCGAGGACACAGTTTGAGCACGCGCAGAGCAAATTTGAGCGCAAGAGTAGAGTTTTGAGAGACAATATCACGAAATCTGAGCATGAAATCAATAAAATACTGCTCTCAAATCAATTAAAAATGCTCTTAATTAAAGATAGGAAATTCATTCCATGCCTGGCTCCGATCAGAATGACCTCAAAGGCAATCACAAACAGGATCGGAGATATCAAGCAACCCATTGCGATGTCGACCTCCAGTTGTTGCCATCCTGTTGTGAAGCTGTTGAGGGTAAAGCACATGTGGAAGTTGCTGAAGTATTTGGCTATGATGTTGGTAATGTTCACTGGTATGTCGAAGAATTACAGTACAAACTTGATCATTTTGTGTGGTACTGAGCCGTACGCATTTGCCAAGTCTAGCCATACTACATGTAGGTCACCTTTCTCTGGTTTGGCGCGCTGGATTTGCTCCTAGATCATCGCTGAATGTTCTATGCACCCCGGGAAGCCTGGAAGTCCCGCCTTCTGGACAACTATTTAGTAGTCATGGGATTTAATGTACATTACATCTGCCTCAGGGCACCACCCATAAAGTCGGTTTCATGACAGTTACTGACCATCAGTTTGGAACCATTAATAATAATTAACTTCACGCTGCAAAAAATGCTGCAAATGTCTCCTAAGGGCCTATACTTTATCCTCTGTAAGTTTCAGCAAAAGTGCTCATAGGAATAGAAACTGTGGATATTGGTGTTTTCTCCTGTGCTCTTTGGCTCCCCCTAGAGTGCACACTCGAGTAAAACCTGGTTGTTTGCCTCAACTCAACTCAACTTTATTTATAAAGCACTTTAAAAATAACCCCAGCTGAGACAAAGTGCTGTACATAAATAATCAAGACATAAAATAATTTAAAACAATGGACAAAATAAAAAGGTATAAGCACTAAAAGAGTTGTTTTATTGTTTTCAAAACTATTTAAAAACAATAAAAGAAGTAACTAAAAACAAACCATAAAACACTAAAACAGAAACAGAGTCTCATGTTGGGTTAAAAGCCAAGGAATAAAAATGAGTTTTCAGGCTATAGTTTTAAATATGGACGGTAAAGGGGCTTGTCTAAAGGGGAGGGGAAGCTCGTTCCTCAATTTAGGAGCAGCGACACAAAAAGCTGGATCCCTCTGAGCCTCCGCTTCGACCCCAGGACCAGCTGATCAGCTGACCTGAGGCACCGAGCAGGAGCATAGGGGTGAAGAAGCTCAGAGAGGTAAGATGGGGCCAGACCATTGAAAGATTTAAAAACAAATAAAAGAATCTTAAAATGAACTCTAAAATGCACGGGCAGCCAGTGGAGGGATGCCAGGATGGGAGTAATGTGCTCCCTCTTACGCACTCCAGTTAAGAGTCGAGCAGCTGCGTTTTGCACCAGCTGGAGACGTGCGAGGGAGAACTGGCTGACTCCAAAATACAGTGCATTACAATAATCCAGCCGAGATGTAATAAAGGCAATGCGTTGCCATATATTATATTATGTGTCTGAAATCTTACATGATGCACTCAAGGATGTGCACAGTAGTCAGAAAAGAGCAGGCTTTATCAACGTCTGTCTTGTATGATGCTCATGCACAAAGCGTTTGCACAAAAATTTTTTTTGACTTGCACAGTTTCTGCAAGAATCTTATCTTACTTTCACCCCTGGATAGTAGGGTCAGTAACTTCATCAGCACATATGCTACACTGTACGCCGCCATTGTTGTTGTCATTGCTGCGTGAGATATGAAACTATGAAGTATGAAGTTACTTGCAGAGAGCAAGTAATCACGGAACTGCATATATGGCATTTTATAATCTTACCGCTCTGCAACCTGGTTTCAAAAATGATTGTTTACAGACCCCCAAAACGCCGTCTCATATGGATGATACGATTCGTTTCATTCATTTAGACCTGGATTTGTCTTCGTGTGGATGGGGCCTGAGATAGAGCAATCCTCTGGCACCTATTCTTCCACGAGGAGACGCCTAAACACTCTGGTTGATCAGCCTGATTCCTTGCAGGTGAGGCGTGCAGCACAGGTGCTAGAGCAGGTGATTAGGTCACAGCCCAGACTCAGGAGGGGAGGGGGAGAGGAGCCCAGCAGAGTAGACCTCAACACCATATTCACCAAGACAGGATCGACAGACTGGACTGACGATAAATCTCCCAGCAGTCTGTTCAGGGTAATGAAAGGAGGAGAGATGTTTTTGGGTCAGTGAGTCTGCTTCTGAACAGCAAATGTGTTACAGCAATAGGGCTACTTTTGTCATTTAAAATGTAAATTTCATTAACTGAAGAAACTCAATCTTTATTTCTGTAAATATGTTGTTCTCTGAGTTCACACACAAATGTTTAAATAAAACACATTTTGCTAAAGGCATGAAGTTTTGGTGAGTGATTATCAGTCCAGACGAAGAACAGTTTCATTACGTATGGTTCGTGTTGAACAGTGTTGGGCAAGCTACTTCAAAAATGTAATGTATTATTTATTACTCGCAACTGTCATTATAATTACTGTATTTGAAATGTATTTGTCCCACATGGGGAAATTTACCGTGTTACAGCAGCAAAGTGGACAGCATTAGGAGAATAAAAATAGACGTAAGTATAAAAAAATAGCATGTACATTATTCTACCTATAAAAAATAAAATATAAAATATACAAAGGGCCTGGATAAAAAAATTAGAGGAAATCTCATAAAGATTATATACACATTAACTGAGTAGTGATTGTACATGGGTGTACTTCCACCTAGTAATTGCACATTGCTACATGATTGCATATTAATTGAACATTAATTCCTCATTGTAATTGCACATTGTGATTTTACAACTACTTTTAAGTTACTCTGGTCAAAATAACAGGAAATATAGATTTCTAAATGTAGCTCATTACACTCAAAAAGCTCGTTACACATCCAGTGAAGGTGACGTGGTGTCTATCTGACTGAGTTCAGCTTCAGGCTAAAAACAGTAGAATATAACAGACACATTGATGCTCATGGCACAATACAAGAAACCATCAGAGCAAAAACAGACAAAAGGTCAAATTCTAGTAAATTGTGTTAGAGATACTGTGACTTTAGGACTACTGGAGGACTTTTCTCCTCTGCTGATCTCACAGAGTGTTTAGTGAATCTATATTTAAAAAAAAAAAAAAAAACACCTCTATATTTCAGGTTAAATTAAAAATGCATTAAAAATACTTTTATTACTGACATTTGTAGGCTACCTAGTAAAATATTAGTTTTTTTGTTGTAATGCCTTTCAAAAAACGATAGAAGTAATTCTATGTGAAAAGGGTTTCCTCTCTGGATGATCTCTGGGGGTTCCTCGAGAACTTGTCATGAAAAGGTAAGTAACATCTATGTGAGAAAATCTTACAAACGTGATTAATTTAAGGCCATTCAATTTTGTAATGGATGGTTTTTATAAGCAGTCATTTTGGTCAATTAATATGATATCAGAGATTAGGGACATGATCAACATGACAGGGCTGGCCCAACCCTCCTGTCCCTCCCATGATAAAATGACCTTGGTGTTTTATATTCTAGATACGGCCCTGGCTGTGACGCTTGAGACAGTTCAGTAAATAGGTATGTATGCTGTAAATAAGGAAATTGTACTGTAGCACAAGAGGAATTGTATTCTGTAAATGCAAAATATAACAATATTGTCTTATTCACAGACAATGAGAGCAGGTGAAATGTAATGTGTAAATATGCATGAAAAAACTGTCACACAGAAGACCATAAAACTGAAATATAAACTGAGTTAGCAACACAATCTCAAAAATGTTGGTTGTACTTCACTAATAGTCCACCCAAAAAAATCACTATAAACCTTATTAACATACAGACTTACAGACATTGTGTCTTCATAAACTTGTGACGGGGATGGAGGCAGATAAAAAACACAGAAAATGTTCAGTTTGCAGCATTTGTCATATCTTCTGTCTAGACAAAAAATGATTGAAGTTATGAGGTAACTAGTGATTTTACCAAGTAACTGCCACTAGAGGGCTCCAAACAACAAAACAAAGAAGACACTGCAGTATCTATCTATCTATCTATCTATCTATCTATCTATCTATCTATCTATCTATCTATCTATCTATCTATCTATCTATCTATCTATCTATCTATCTATCTATCTATCTATCTATCAAATAGTGCAGTTTCTCATTTTGTGCCCCCGAACAAAGGAGGAATCTGGTGCATGATCTCCCATCAATATAAACCCAATTCAGAAGTTATTAAAATTATTTTATCCCACCTTAACACAAATTTAAAATTACGGTATAAGGTGTTTCCACCTAAAATAAATCCTTATAGCCAGATTTAAATTGATTTCTAATGTAGTTACTATTGTTTTCATCATAATAAAGCTGTAGAGGATTAAGATAAAACTTTGATAAAAACCTTACATGCCTGTTTGGTTACAAAAATCAAGGTTTGACTGTTTAGCAATAACAGAGTTATTAATAACAGCAGCCCCTCCCTTCACTTCTGTATAAAGAAAAGGATGTTCCAGCTCTAAACAGAAGGATATTTAATAATTAAATTAAGAGACAAAAAAGAAAAAATATCGCATTGAAATTAAAATGTAACATGGATGAAAATTAAAACACGCTTCATGTAGGTTTCTCTCTTTAAAAATGCTTATTTCAATCGCAAAATCTGGCAACACGGCTAGCTGCAGCAATGGCAAGTCTGGAGCGGTCTGTGGAGTTAAAACTGGAGTTTTCAGGATGGAAGTACAAGAAGTAAAAGGCAAGAACACACATGTGAAGTGAACATTATGTCCTAAAGCAAAGTATTTGTCTATTTTAAATAAATCTAAAAGCTATTGAGAAGAAACACGGAGAACTCTGCTGATGATGTCAGAGCTGCTGCAGCAGGTAACAACAATGAAGGACACAGAGATGGAGACACACAGTTAAAGCAGTAAAAGCTTTTTCAAAAAAGTAACACATCAGTTACTTTACCTGGTAACTAATTACATTTATGAAGGAGTATTTCCATGAGAATTTCAATAACTTTTTTGGGAAAGTAACTAGTAACTATAACTTTTAACTTTTTTAAAGTAACCTGCCCAACACTGGGCGTAGATGTGGACCTGTCGCCATATTATTATGTTCACATGGAACTTTTTATGTTGGATATATTATCACAGACTGGTTAATATGTTTGACTTTGCTTATAATTGTGTTCTAAGAATAAAATATTGTTTGGATGGAGTGATTAAAACCATGGATGGAGTTTAAATCAGAGGATATAAACATTTATCACAGTCACTGTGTTACATGATGATGATGATGGGGCCTGATGTTGTTTCCCTGTATTAGCTGAGTGAGTTATTGATGTATTCTTTACCTCACAGCCATATTATTATTCCTCTGAACATACTCATACCACAACTAACACATCCTGTACACTGTTCCTGTGTGAAGTCAACAAAGGAAGATAAAGGTAATGTCTGAAGTAGCTGCAGTTTTTCTGATCGAAGACTGAGGCCAGGCTGTGTATGCCAGCATCCCAAAATACATTCTTCAACACGACTACAAGGTTGATCAAACTGCAGCCTAAGCTTGGCCATGTGCTTTTTCATGTGCTAATTTCAGCAAGAAAATGCCAAGAAAAGCAGAGAGACAACTGAAATGATCCCTTCAATTAGTTGTTGTCCATTCTAAACTGGAATAGTTTTTCAATTCCTGTCCCTAAAGACGGTAAATGCAGTGTGCTGAGGAAGAATACAGTTGTTAGTATTGTTCTGTCTGTAATTCTGTTTTGTCCTAAATGAAATGTTCCTGCTAACTTTGTAATCAAAGTTTCCAGGTCACTGCACAGCTGTGAAGAAAATGACCAGTCATGTCATCACTTGATCCCCAACTCAACTCAGTGAGACGTATAACCAGGTCTGTCAGGGTAAAAGCCAGACAACTGGACTCCAGTCATAGGGACTTGGACTCGAGTCGACTCGAGCCGCCAATGAGATGACTTGCAACTCGACTCGGACTCGGGAGAAAATGTCTCCAGACTTGACCTGACTTGAGACATTTAACTTTCCACATTAAGTTAAATGTGAAGGTTAAATGTTGTTCCTATAGATGAGTTTTTGTTGTAGCCTGTTAACAGAAGCACTTTGCATTCATAGATGAGTTTTTTTTTTTTTGCTGTAGACTGTTTACAGAAAAACTTTGAGCCGTTCAGTCTTACTGATACTTTGTTTGCCTTTGTTAAGGTTGATACCTCTAGAAAAAGCACTTGGAAAAAAAAAATCAGAATTGCAAGTTGAGCCCCTAATAGGAGGGTTTCAGTCTCGTGATTATTATGACGTATGAAGAAGGCGTGGTTTCAGATGGAGGGCAGGAAGTAAACATGGAGTCTATGAAGAAGCCTGGCGAAAGTTCGTATTGTGCTGATCTAGATCCAGTTTCAAGAAATAGATATAAGCAGTTAATCAACAGATACGGTGGGCGTGATCCATATCTCATGAAGATGAGCGAGTCTTCGGCAGAGACAAAAGATTTACCGGCAATTGAGGCTATCGACATCGCAAACTATCTGGTTCTTCAAACGTCATACTACACCAAACAGCAGATGAAAGCCTACCAAAGTATGGAGGCATACAACTTCTTCATCAGCGGATGGGTCCACAACCTCTGTACCAAACTACAACAGGATTGTTATTGTTTGGTCTTCGCAAGGGTGAGTCTTTCTTCTTTTTTATGTGTTAAGGTGCTAGCAGCTAGCAGTCGCGGCTATGATGTACAAAAACCATGGAAACAAACACGCAACAAATCTGAACGGCGACGTTAGCCCAACAGTCAAAGAACACAAGGACGTTATTTGTGATAAACTTAAAGCACCCGTAAACAACACAAAACATTGGCATCTTGATTGCTTATCACCGCAAGTTCTAACGTTACTTTACCTCCTGCCCTCCATCTGAATTGCACGCTGTTGCTATTAGACAATGTGACGTCACGTGAAACCCAGCTATTGTTGCAAATAAATGTTGCAACATTGTTTAAATAAACATATTTTTGATATGAAACATGCCATTTCTTCAATGTAGCCTTTCCCATCTACCTCGGTCTAAATAATCAGACATGTAAAGTCTTAATGGATACATGAACAGCTTTATGCTGCTTTAATCCAGGCAGACTAGTCTGATGCTGTTTTTTGACGTTGACCTTGGGAAGATAAGGTTTCTCTCTTCAACATAAAAATCTGAGTGCTTTTTGGGTGGACTGGGGACTCGGCCTGTCATAACCTGTGACTCGACTCGACTCGACTTGCCCACAACAGAAAAAACTTGGGACTTGCTTGAGACTCGGATCAGAGGGACTTGGGCAATTGTCTGGTCAAAGCTCCTTCCTTATGTGCATCATTTAGGGATCTTCTATTGAGTCAGTGAAATGATGTATAATCCCTTTTTTTGTTGTTGATGAAAGTACTCTAAAAGTTCTTTGGTCCATGTTGCTTGCCGGCTTTGTTCACTGTACTGTACAACTGAGCTGGATCCTCTGCAGGTTCCTCACTGTGTGGGCTGGAAAAGAAACAAACAGATTTAATGGTATAAGTCTGATATGTTTGACAGTAAGGTTCAAAAAACATGTATGAAGGATAAATTTACAGATATTTCTGTGACAACTCCTGAGACTTTTATTAGTATTTTTAAGTGCTGCCAAGAGATTAAAAACTGAAAATTCATTATGTAATCAATTAATCTAACAATAGCTTTTTTATCTCATTTTTAAAATTGCTGAAAAAAACTCAACTTAAGTTTTTTCATTGAAATTCATAAGATTATTGTAGCAGATCAAAAGATTGTTCTCCAACCCCAAGAACTGAAGCACAAGAAGCCCAATGCATAAAAACTCTCCAGCTTTAACGGCCCAATAAGGGGACAGAGGCGGACCCGCAGATGTGACGACAACAGGAAGTGACTGCATGATTGAAAACAACAGTGGCGTGTAAAGCCGACTCTGTGGATGCAGCAAGATCTGCAGTTTTATTAGAAATGGACTTGACTTCTCCTTTAAAAGAGGAGTGAAGAACGTCACTTCAAGCTGTCTTATGGGACATTATGATGTTCCTCTTCTCCACTGCTGGGACATACAGAGATACGTGGAAATGCGGCATGATGATGCCGTAGTCATGGTTACCCTACAATATGAAATTTGCTCTCCTCAGAAGTTTAGGAAGGTGAACTTGGTGGGTTTGTCTTTGATGAGATTCATGTCACATATAAGAGGCAGATGACACATCTATGTGGTAAAATTTAATGTAAGATAAGATAACAGTCTAAAGCTGCGTTCACACCGCAAGCGACCCAGCTAGCAAAATCGAGTTGCCCACTGACGTATCGTCAAATGTCCATAAATACCTCATTTTTGTCACCGCTGCCATCAGCCGTCACTTGGTGGAGTTTCACCGTGAAATATCATATATCATATAATAGGATGTACAAGCGGACATTATTCCAGCTGTATCATTTTCACTCACTTATCAAACACAAAACACTGCAGCAGCATCTGTGAGTTTCTGTGGTCTGTCTAGGCGGAACTAATGTCCTCACTGACTAATGTTTCCCACACAGACATGGATTGTAAACCCAGTAGTCCGGAAGTGTAACTGTCTGTCTTGGGTACCATCACACGTGCACACACCGCTGATTGGCTGTTGCTGCACAGCCACAAGCGACATCGCCAGAAAAGATAAACTTTTTTTTAACTTTGAAATCACGCGATGAGTGGTCAACTTGTACACGGAAAACGCATCATGGTAGGGTTAGCCCCGCCCCATCGCGGCTGTACATTGACTTTGAATGGAGAGTGATCGCCGAGGTAGTACAAGTAGCGTGCGGTGTGTAAGCACTTCAAGGATTGAAGTTCTCGAAGTTTGAGCTAACGGCTAACAACAGGGTCGAGCTGCTTCGTCACACTGTGGCGTGATGTGATTGGTCTGTGAAGAGTGTGACGAGCAGACTGATCGTCTAATCACCAGCTGATCTGGTATTTTAAGGTTCTGCCCTCTGAAAATACCAAAACATAATAATGAGATTAAAAATGAGTTTAATGTGATTACAAAACATAATGCATTAATTGTGACTGTTATTAATTAATCAAAATTAACGTGATAATTTGGCATCCCTAGTATTTCTGACTCCTGTGCTCCTGTTCTGGTGTCTTTTTCTGTGCCTCTTGTTCATAGGTTGGGTGTAGTTACCTGGCGCTCACTCCAATCTCACAACTTATCTCATTCACCCCAACCACCGGCCATACTTCAGCTCTGCTTTGACTCATCTCCTGACTCTTTCTGTCTGCCTGTCATGCTCTCTAAGTGCTCTCTGGTAACTTTTTCAGAAGATCAAGATTTGTTGAGTATCGTGCTTGTGCTTCCTCTTGTGCCTGTTCCCTCTTTCCCAGTGCCTCCACAAGCTGCATCACACACCCAATCTCCAAGATTACTGCCGCACTCTCTTGACTTCTCGACCACTTCAACCCTCTCCCTGGATTCACCTTCACTCTTCAGACCCTTTCTTCCCTTTAATAACATTCATTGTAACCCTCCTTTATTCTGTCTCCAGCCTCTGCTTTTTGGTCCACTCCTCCCTATCAACAAAACTTTCTGTCACAATTTTGTTTTTTTTCTATGAAACATTATCTGTGGTGTTTACCTGTAGTATGTCCCAGCCTTGTTAAACTTCACAGAAGAGTATTCAACAATGTCCTCTTCCTCTTCATTCCTCTGGTTGTGTCTTTTGGGCTTATTCAGTGTGATGTTGGAGTAGACAGCAGCAGCATCCGGGGTTTTGATAAAGTTAACAGTTGCATATTGAAGGTCATCCTGCTGTTGTGTCTGTAAACACAGGATGAAAGAAAAATCCAGATTATCTCCAAGGCTATGTCTACACCGAGAGTCTATGAGTTAATGCGCAAAGATTTTTCCTTTGTGTAGTCAAACTGGATCCACGTTCAGATGGAGATGCTGGAAATGACTGAAACTGCTTTAGCATGCATGCCGGTTCAGTAGATGGAGATGTAGGTTTGCAGAGAAACAGCGCTGCTATGGCACACGTACAAAGAAGAAAAACTTGTCGCAAACAACAATGGTGAGTGGACGCACAAAGACGCAGGAGTTTCTTGTCTGGACAACTGATCTGTCTGGATAGTTTTGTCTGGAGAACAAACTGATCAGGTGTGAGGAACAATTTGACTCTTGTATATATTGTATATAGTTTTTCTTATGTATTTGAACTATCCTGAATTCCTGTAAAATCATTGCTTAGTGACATGACCTTACATAACCCGTACATGACCATACATAGCCCTCCCGTTGCCTTTTCTTCCCAGAAACTCAAGTTATTCCCATGAACTTGCTGAACTTACTGCACCTGCAAGGTCATCTGTCTCACCAAACTCAACCCCACGTGACCACATACAATGTTATAAAAGGAAGAAGACACTGTACTAGTTTTCAGTTCAACTCTCAGACTGCTTGACACTCTGTATGGTTGTAACTCCTTGCCGGGCAAGTACAAGTAAAGCTCCATTTGATTGCATCCAGCTGCTTCTCATCATCTTTATTCTGAATAAATGTCAGGTGTTGATATGAACCTTGAAACTGAGCTATCTTAAGACTGCAAAGGAAAAATCCTGACAGCAGGATGAGCAGCACACATGTTGCTTGGCAGACAACCAAAGCTGTTGTTGTTCCTGGTATGCACACGCAGCCTTCATGTGAAAGAGTACTGTACACGCAGTGATGTCAGCGTTTCACCCTGAAATGATCTGTCTCCAGTTTTTACAGAGCGGCATGAAGGACCGTTGTGAAAACTCTCCACTCTGGACCATGGTTTCAAAAGTTTGCGGGGACAAGGCCTGTGCTCAAAATATTGATACAGCAAAATATTGTAATGCACTCCTTGGGGATATGTGTATTCAACAGAATCGATAAGACCTCAATGTTTTGAGAGTTGTTATCAACAGTGTTGTGTGTAATGCGTTACAAAGTAACATACTTTTTCGGGTAAAAAGTAAAGTACTACTACTGAAAATTTGGTAACGAAATTTAGTTCCTTTTTTAATGCGACGCAGCATTACTTTTCCTCTGGACAGATCTGACACTGAAGTTGCCTTCTTAGCTGCAAGCATAGACACGAGCAGCGTTGCCAAGTCCACTCGTTATAAGCATCTAAGGCCCACAAATCTCATGAGTCACGGCCACGGATCTCAGATTTTTGAGCTTGTTTCTAAACGTGAAGTTGCTTCTATAGGCTCTTCTGTCTGTCTGAATCCCCCTGATTATCTCCCAGCTCCCAATAATAAATCAAAACACGACTGCAGTGGGCCGTTTGACCACTTCCTTGTTTCCTGCTTATCGTGCATGCCCACAAACTCACTCATGCACACAGCGCATTCTCCAGAGCCAAAGTTGCCTGGTCTGCTTATTATCAGCGACATGCTTTTCTTGAATAGATGCTTGGCACTGTGATATTGAAATGTAATGTAGACGAAATTAACACAATTTATGTAGATTTATCTTTTTAAAAAGTAGTATATCACATTAGGAAAGGAAGTAGCTGGAGGTTGCTTATTTCAGAAGCAAAATGTGGACACACTGGGCAGGAGCTCTCATTCCACAGGGTATGTGACATTTTGTAAAATAAAGAGCACAAAAGAAAAAACTGTTATGTTCTCTGTAGTAGAACTTTTTGCAGGCCTTCACATTTGGGAGCAGATATGGGGTTCTGTCCAAGATCGAGCAATGTAAAAGTAATGGAAAAGTAACGAGTAACGTGAAAAGTTACTTTTCATAGAGGGTAAGTAAGTAAAGTAACGAGTTACTTTTTCAGAAGTAACGAGTAACAAGCAGATACTACTTTTTAAAAGTAACTTCCCCAAACCTGGTTGTCAATACACTTAGCTACATGATGAAACACATTTAATTTTTTTTTTTTTATGTATTTTTTTGGGGCATTTTGTGCCTTCATCGGTAGGAGAGAGACAGTGGATAGGCTTGTGAAAGGGGGTGAGAGAGTAGGGGAAGACACTCTGCAAACCTGGACCGGCAGAAGCAAGTACATGGGGTGCCTGGTTGCTCACCACTCCGCCAAACCAGCACCCCGAAACATATTTAATTTAGCGCTACCATATTTCAATTCAAGTTTCTTAAGTTGTAGAATCATTTAAAGCTCTTTTTCTTCTCGCAATAATAAAATTTGTGTGGAATTTCATTAAAAGAGTAGTCAGTGTTCACAATTTACGTGTATACGACACATATCGTATTGTGGCCTCAGTATCAGGATTCATATCATATTGTAGAGTTGCTGGAAATACCCAGCCCTATTGGGCACTCAGTATACTGTTCCCATGTAAACACAAGGCTAAAACATGATGAAACTAACGTGATTTTTAAATGCCACAAATAGATAATGCACTATGATTTATGAATTAGCAGTTTTCCTCACCTGCTCACTGTTGTCTGGTCTGTGTCCTGGCCGAGACGGTTGTGTAGATGTCCTCTTCTTTCTGGTGAATCACATTCAAAAAAGAAGTGAAACATGATGTTGTGCTTAATTGGAAAATGTATACATGTAGAAATAATTATTAGTTGTAACAGAACTGCTTACATTATCCAAACAAACACAAAGACGAGTATCAGGGTGATGATTACTGCAGGAACCGTCACATAAATCATTGTTGATTTCTGTGGTCCTGCAGACAAAACAGTGATCAGACAGTGACGGGTGATGATGATGGCAAAGCAGGTGCTTTATCTTCCAAGTACAGATCAGATTTAGAAAAAAAACTATTTTGATAATAACAACAACCAACAACCAGAAAAGGAACAAGTTCGTTGGTAGAGGCATGGACAAAGCTGAGTGGTGGTAAGTCATCAAAGAAAATATTAAATTTCCATAATATTGTTAAATCTGCTGTGGTCTGTCTGTGCTTACAGGTGAACACAGACTTGTCTGCTGATCCACACCCCTGTGGTTTGGTTGGATGAATATTCAGCAACAGTCTCAAGAGCCATTTCCAGAGTATTCCCCTTTGGTAGGGTCAAAGTGTTCAATACAAAAGAACCAAGATTCTGTTATTATGTTTAATATGCTGTTTACTTTCTTTATATTTCTGTTTTACTTTGTTTTCAAGGTGCACAGGCCCTAAACTTGTTTTCACACGAGCTCAGAGTTTGACTCTACAACAGCAGAAAGTCAAAAAATGTTTTAACTGTGACAAGATGATGCTTTAACATCTTTGTTATATGAGTAGATTCAGGATACTTCACATTTATGACATTAATATTTGTCAAATATGTGTATTTGTGTACAAGATACTTTCAAATGAGGTGAATATCCCTGAACAGTTTATGTACAGTAGCAGGAAAAGTATGTGAACCCTTTGGGATTACTTTGATTTTTGCTTAAATTGGTCATAAAATATGTTCTGATCTTCATTAAAGTCACATCACTAGACAAACACAGTCTGCTTAAACTAAGTTGGCACAAAAAATTATAAATTTTCATGTTTTCATTTGACAAATTATGCTAAACAGTCCCAGTGCAGGGTGGAACATGACACTTCATTAATCTTAGAGTGTTATACTCACTTTTTACAGTTACAGAGATGTTTGTAGATCTTGTTGTCCCCAGCTCGTTCTCAGCTTCACAGAAATACTCTCCAGAGTCTGTGGACTTGATAAAGCTGAAGGTAAGAAGAGGTCCTGACTGAAGGTGACTGAGGTTTTGGGGTCCAGGGTTCTTGTACCAGATGTAATTAGCTGCTGGGTTAGCATCACTGCTACAGGTCAGATTCACTTCACTGCCCTCCTCTACCTCAGCAGATGGACTCACGGTCACAGAGGGAGGCTTTGGAGCATCTGAAATACATTTTGAAGAAAAAATGTGACTATAAATTTAAATTTCCACACCACATGAAAAAAAGAAGAATGAACAGAGTTTATGGTCCAAAATATTGTCTAATGAGCAGCCTGAATATCACTTTGATGTCTCTGTTTAACCTCCCCCTTGTGATGGTTTCAGTCAGATTGAAAGTGGCCCCAGGTGCTCTGGAGTGATGACTGAGGTCAAATGAATGACTGCAATGGAAAGTAGCAAATATCATGTCTGTATGCAGAGCTCTCTGCTCAATATCATGGTCTGATTTACAAACTGTGGCAGTTTTGTGACTTGAAGACCAGATAACCTGTTTGATTACTGCACACTTTATAGCCAGCCTCAAATTAGTTTAGTTTAGTTTAGTGATTTATTTATTTCATTCATATATATCTGAAATAAAACATTTTCATACAAGCACTAAAACATATCATTAAATGAAAAGGAACAGAAAGAAGAAAGATCTTATATTATCTGCCCCTTTTAGACACTTAAAAATATTTCAAAAACAACAAAAAAACAACAACACAATGATCAACATAATTCACAACAACAATAATAATAAAATAAAACAGCCGTCATCAACACTGCTGGTCTCAAATTCTTTTTGATTTTCAATGATAACAACAAGCAACAATCACTGAAATAATACTTATAATAATAATGTTTGAGAGATTTCATCTATTACAAAAAATAGTAATGGTACTTAATTAACATACTGCCCTTTAATGTTCTTTTTAATGTACATTTTGATATGGATTGTTTAATGTCTCCAGTTAGATTACTCCATAAATTAACCCCTTTAACAGAAACACAACAACCAATCTTTTATGTGCTTTAAACATACATTGTAAGATACAATAATCTACTAAATCATAAAATTTCAACACTTTTAACTGAAGAAATAATGAGTTGGTTGGATCTCTTTATTGTTTTCTACAAATGCAGAAAGTTATCACTTTTTTATGTTTTTGTGAAACGACCAGTTTCACTCACATTTCACGTTAATGTGGATCTATGAAGAGGATTCATTCCCGTGCTTATTCTTAGCTTCACAGCTGTATTCTGCAGAGTCAGAGGAGTTGATGGAGCTGAGGTGTAGCTGATGTCCTCTTTTAATTTGATTTCCACTCTTCTTGTACCAGGTGAAGGCAGGTGCTGGGTTAGCATCACTCTGACAGCTCAGTGTCACTGAACTGCCCTCCACAACATCACCAGGGGGACTCACTGATGCTGAGGTCTGTCTTGGAGCATCTGGAGGACGAAATGGATAAGTTCTGCATTTGTGCTTTTTAAATGGTCATAAAATATAGACCTTAAAGTGACATTCATCTTAGACTGTTGGCTCAGGTACTATTTTTGTTTCTCTCAACATTAATGCGGGATTTTAGACCTTCTCTGCAGACATTTTCACTGATTAACACATGCTCAAGTCATCCAGATACAAAGCTAACTGCACCCATGTACAAGAAGTCATGCTATTCATTTCTAACATGATCTCAATAACAACCTGTGATTTATTTGTGTTTCTGTCCAGCCTCCATGTTTTGAGGATCCCTTCATGCTTTGTGCAAGAAAGTGAAATAATGGGTACAAATTGGCAACAAGCTAAGAGGCTAGCAGCACTCTGGAGCAGCTTTTCTTCTTCATTTTGATAACAAACATGCTATGAACTCATCACAAATTACATGTTTGTAGTGTTGTTTGGGTTTAATCTTATTTAATTTAAGACCAAAAGTAAAGACAGCATTTCGCTCAGAGAACTGCCTCTTTTTCTGACCATTTCCTTTAAACTGCTGAGATACTTGTGTTGAAAATCCCAGAAGAATGAAAGTGGTTGGCATCCCTTGTCTCCAAAGGTTACAAATTAAGTAGTGTAAACTTTGCTGGTGGTGAAGTCGAGTCATTAGGAATGATGAATGTTGGGCAGAACAAGCAAAAAGAGACAGATCTGACCACCGATGAAAACTGTATGTTAAGAGCCTGATCTACTAAATGATTGTGTGTATTAAAACGTGCAAACTTGATAGGAAATGCAAATCTGATCTACTAATAGGGTGCGCTAAGGATTGCTTCTGTCAGATTAACCAAATGTCATAAGCAATCCATTTAGCGTGTTTGCCCTCATGAATATACAGATCACCAAACTGTGCAAAATACTGGGAGGAGGAGATGCAAGTGTGATCATTTAGCCCCTGCAATGTGATTTATCAAACCCGTAAGTGATTGCGCTCAGTGTTTTTGCGTCTAAATTTAGTACGTTTGAAAAGCAGGTGCAAATAGGAACAGTGTTACAAACTGGAGGCTGTGATCATGGTGGCAAACAGGATCACATTAACTGAATATTCTCCATAGCTGACTGAATTTTTTTGATGAAAAGGACTGGAAAATCCAGTGTGCCATGAAGACACATGCTTAAAGTAAACCCTCTTTGCTTTGCGCTCCACATCATGGAGGAGGTCATTTCATCTATGTAAAAACAATGACAAAAAAAAGCCTTCATAGTCATATTCACTCCTCTTGTCACTCAGAGCTGACTGCATCACACTCTTTATGCACTGACAGTGAGTTTAGAGGCTGTCAGTGTGTGGAGAGTGTGATGCAGTCAGTACGTAAAAGGCAACAGTTACCTGTGCAGTCTGTGTGTGTTACTGTGTGACTGCTCTTCACATGAGAGGTTATTGATGATTAAGCTTTTTAACTATGTGAATGCTGCCATTTATATTATGTTTCATTGCAATCAGAAAAGGAAAATAGAAAATAATGCATAGAAATACGGCCTGAGGGAAAAGTGACGATCTTGTCCATCAAAATGACATGAAGAAAAGTGTGTTTGTCTCAAACTCTATGGCTTCAAACTTCATTTTTCATTTATGGCCTCTCTGCTCTCCCAAACTCTCCAGCTGATAGCACACAAAAAAACCTCTTTAAAAAGGGCGGTCCCCACCACTTTTGCTCCTGTTATCAATTGCATACACAGTGATAGTACATCACCCGCAACACGACCAACTGATAGCATGTGTAGTTTTTTTGTTTGCACACGTGATTTAGCACCTGTTATTTTGGATCTTTGTAGATCAGGCCCTAAGTGACCAGCTGATCATCACTCTTTAAATAAAATGTCTCGTACTCACATTTCACATCAATATTTATGTCTGTAGACGTCTGCTCTCCCTGATTGTTTTCAGTCTCACAGGAATAGCGTCCAGAGTCAGAGGACTGAATTGAACTGAAAACATGCTGGGATTCAGTGATGAGACGTCCAGGGGGATTTATCCTGTACCAGGTATAAGTGACTGGTGGTGGTTTAGCATCACTGCTGCAGGTCAGAGTTACCCTTGTGCCCTCTAATATCTCAGCAGAGGGACTCACTGAGACTGTAGGAGGCTTTGGAGCATCTGGAGGAGGAAACATCTCTGATTTAGTGCCATGTAGATGTTCAAATATTATTAACTGTTAAAACAAGAAGACAAAAACATGAGTACAAAGTAGAGATATATTTGGATTGCAGGATGCGATCAGACAAATTTTGACTCTGATATAAACAAAGCTCCATCTTTCTGCTGGTGTGTGTTTGACTCTCTGGTTTAAGATCTAAAAATCACTGAATGAATGAGACTGTGAAGACTGTGAATGTTTGGCAGGACAAGCAAAAGAGACAGAAATGACCACCAAAGAAAACCTTAGATTGAGTGGTGAGCTGATCGTCTTTAAATAAAATGTCACTTACTCACATATCACATTAATGTATGCGTATGCAGACGTCCACTCCCCCAGATCATTTTTAGCCCGACAGTAATAGCGTCCAGAGTCAGAGGACTGAATTGATCTGAAAACATGCTGGGATTCAGTGCTGAGACGTCCTTGGTACTGCTTGTACCAGTTATATTTAGGTGCTGGGTAACCATCACAGCTGCAGGTCAGAGTCACTTCACTCCACTCTTTGATTTCTCCTGTGGGACTCGTTGACACAGAGCAGCTTGTTGGAGCATCTTAAAGAGAGAAGAGAGAAATACTTTAATAAACATGTTTAAGGGGTCGTAACACGATGATAGTGCACAGTGCAGCTGACCTACAACCTTCAAGAATCCATATTTGGCAAAAAAACAGTAGAGCTGCAGTATGTCCACCATCCCTAAAGCTAAAGAAACTCTCTACACCCTGATCCACCCGTATCCTCACTCTGTCTGAAATACTCTGTCAGTCCTCCTGTCCCTTTAAGACTTCCTTCTCTATTTAAGCCAAGCAGGTCTGACTGGTCAAACAATCTGCTTTGTGGTGATTGGCCAGTTCAGCACTGCTTGGTGCCATGTTTTCAAAAACTCTGCATTGAAACTCTGCAAATGATGCTCTTTTGTATGGAGGAGACATGTTAAACACACCAGCTGTTAATGCGATTATTAGAACGACCTCTCTATCCATGTTGTCATTGATTATACCTCCATAATAAATACTTTTACAACCATATATGCATGAGGAGTCTCTTGAAAATGACATGCCACATCTCAACCCCTGCTACATTTCAATTCAATCGAGACAAATATGATCACACATCCTGGTGTCCATTGATTTATCACACTCATAAATTCTTATTTTAGTTCCTTTTTCTCTGTCCATGTCTGTATTTTGACCCTTCCACCCCACAGCCTCAGTGTTCAACATGAGTCTGTTTCTTCTAAAGAGTTCCAGCTTCTTATTATTATCATGTTGGGTTTGGATGTATGTGTGCACCACAGCAGATATCGATTTGATTTAATTCTTATATCTGTATACTCAGCTTGGATTTCTTGGTTTTTATCTCAGTTTTTTCAACTGGAATCGGGCCTCATGGTCGAGTGTTTTCATTCAAATAAAATTAAAAAGCTGTTTTGGGAACATTATGGAGTAAACTTACACACTTCAGGAGAGGGGTAATTTTCCTGACCTCTGACACCGCAGGAGAACCGGTACTTTTTTCTCCCTTTATTTTCTGTTTATTCACACTCCAGATGTAGGATTGAAAACCTGTATTACAGCTGCTTTGACACTTCAGCTCCACATAGGACCCTGATCTTTTCACCTCCACCTGAAGATCTAACAGATGAAAAAAAAGCATGAACATCATGAAAAAAACTTTTAAGCAAACAGCCAAAAACACTGACAGCACTTTTCTCTGGATTCTGAAAATGTGATCAGAATGTTACCTGTGACTGACAAAGTGACTCCAGGTGAAGTCGTGTCCAGTCTGTCTGGTTGGTTTGTGGTAAATCTGAACTTATACTCAGCTGAGTCGCTCTCTCTCAGGTCTTTGATTCTCAGAGTGCAGTCGTTCTCATTAAAAAGATACTCCGCACGACCTCTGTAGTCTGAGTCTGATTTCAGATCCATAGGTCTGCCATCGCTCTCTTTAAACCACCAACGACTCTGAACTTCAGTAGTTTTCTCATGTATGTTGGTTGGATAGCTGAAGGTACAGGGTATGTCCACTGTTGATCCTTTTATGGCACAAATCTGACGAGTTGGATAATTCACTCCCCAAGTATTCACCTCCATCACCCCTGAAACACAGAGCACAACAGGGAATAAAATCAGAACAATTACAATACAGGTAAATTAACAACTTCATCAATGTTTGGAAATGGAGGATCCTGCTGGAGGACTCAAAGATTTTAACACTTGTTTGGCATTTTTTTTTCCCAAGCTAATGTTCCCCAGTCTGCATTTTTATGGCTTCTCACTGTACACTAAGGATGGGAACTGATCAACATGAAATTGTGCTTAGGGCCCCAATTTGGCCAGGGGCAGCCCTTCATTAATTCTTGTTTTTAATTCATTCGTCTCTGCCTGGTTGGATATATCTATGGATGTATTTATGTGTATGGTAACTCACAAAAGTGAGGACTCCCCTTTCAGCAAATATTTTAATAGATCTTTTTAAAGAACAATGTTAACAAAAAGACTCTTTGATACAGCGTAAAGTATTGAGTGTCCAGTTTGTTTAAAAGTGTAAATTTACTCAAAATAACTCAACACACAGATATCAGCGTGTAAACTGCTGCCAGCAAAAATGAGTACTTTTGTTGCCAATAAAAAAGCAACAACACACACACAATTGATGGTTAGGAGTATGTTTGTATATATACCTGTGTGTGTATTTTACATATATATGTGTATATATTAAGGTTGGACAATATGGCCTAAAAATGAAATCCCTTTTTTATTCCACACCTCTCGATTTACCAAACCAAGGAGAAAGTTAAAGATAAAGTACATGTCATAAAATGTTTATTATGTCACTCAAACATAGGCACGTTTCTGTGCATAAACACTGACAGCTGAGCTATTTCACAGTATTTTAATATGAACTCTCTGATCAGAGTCTAAGACCATTAAAAAAATACAAGCCAGTTAAAGTGCTTGTTAGAAACCTGACAGGGTCTTCCATCAAGAAAACTTAGTTTTAAGAATTTATATTTTCAAATAATGCCACAACAACCGGAGAAAGTGAATAAAGAAATAAAATCAATTTAAATGTTTAAATCTGCAGAAAATAATTCACATCTATTGATATAAAGCCCAGCTCTAGTATCTATGCACATATGTGTGTATTTATGAAGAATCTGACTTCAGTCTGCTCTAATGTAAAGTGCCTTGAGATAACACTTGTTATGAACTGGCACTATTAAAATAAAAATTGATTGATTGATGATGTATGACTTGTATAAATTCTTAATCAATGTCATCTCCAATCTCTCAATAAACTTGATTTTTCACAACAGCCATGCTGATGTTATTTTAGATGTCATTTTATAATGATTTGATTAATCAATGAAGATAAAAAAGAAAAACCTAATCTTCAGTTTATTAGATGTTAAGATGGTTTGAAGTCTAAGGTAGTTGCCGATATTTGACTCACTGTAATAAACTACCTTAAGCCTTGGTAAATATTTCATGAATATGTCATTTTTAGATCATTTTAAGAGAATATCATAGAAAACCCTCAAAAACTTAACTGATGATATTTTTTAATAAAAGATTATTTTCAGACTTTTACATAGTGGAAAGCAGGTTTATGTTATGTTCACAAACATCTTATGAAGAAAGTTTTGGTTGATTTGTTTCCCAAGAGACTTTAAGAGTGTGAAACAGTTTATCAAACACCGATATGGTGAAATGTTTCCTTTTCACAACTCTGTTCGTGTGAGTTTAATCTGTCTTCAGTCTGTGGTCACATTGGATATCAGTTTCTAAGAAGAAGAACAGTGAAGAATATATGTGTGAAATGTAGATGAACAACATTTTTGTGTAACTTTTGTAAAAAGACAGTTAAGTGTTGATTAGGAGGATGGAAACATCACAGATGTCAGTGGAACCTTCATGCACTGGCACATTTTGGTTCCTTTTTTTGTTGATATAAACATCTTTCTGTGAAAAGGAGTACAACAAAAAAAATGAGCTTAGAATCTGTTACCTCATCAGTTCTGATTTCACAGAACCACCATTGAATTACAGTATTTTAAATATCATGAAGTATTGTAAATTATCTTTAATAATTCTAAAAACAAGATTAAGTTTGTTCAACATACCTGTCTTTATTGTCTGTTATAAAACGTAATTCTTCACACCACGTCCATAACTGAAGGGTTTTGTGCAGATGAACAGCATGAGGCTGTGAATATTTCAGAGGTGGTTTTGATGCACTTTTCCTTTTACAGAAGAAGAAATGACATTTTTCAAAGAACTTTAGTCTGCACCTAAACTACAATGTCTGTACAAAGTTTTAGTTAAGTCTGCATCTGTGCAGTCAGCACAAGTCGAGCTGCTGTTGAGGCCCTCAGAGCAAACTGAAGTGGATTGTTTGTCACTTAAACACTCATCCACAGAGCAGCAAAAGAAAAGACCTTGGCACAGGTGAGGCCCGTCATAGATGATGAAGCCTGTCCTCAGTAAAAGTTGAAGTACAGTACCTGCTGCAGCGAGGAGGAGGAAAACCAATCCACTCAATCCTGCTCTGAAACTCATAGCTGCTCCTCTCATCCCTGAAAATACAAAGAAACACATCAGCAGAACAACCTGAGCAAAAAAAGTCTGACCCAGTCATTTAAAACTCTACTTACAACAGGGGGAAGAAGTTGTTTCTGCAGCACCTGAGGCAGACGATGACCAGGAGTCCAAATGTTTCTGAAGGCAGAAGCTGAACAGATAAACCGCTCACTTCCTCTTCACAGCATCAATATGCATGAAGGAAGTGACTTAAGGTGTTATATGTGTTTTGGGTAATTAACAGCTCTTTTAGCCTGACTGGGTAAGAATAAACCTAAAAAATGTGCTCATTTTATTGTAGTCAACAACATAAACAGCGCTTTAATAACAGCATGAAGTAGATTGTCAGGTATAATTAATATAATATCAGGACTCCCTGTTTTTGATTGACTCTGTGTTGTTAACATTTTAGGCTGATTAAATAGTGGAAATTAACAATAACAACATCAACAACAATAATAATAATACATTTTATTCAAAAGCACCTTTCACAACACTCAAGGATGCTGTACAAGATTAAAACAACAATGATAAAATAAACAATATCAATAAAGTCAAAAATAATAATATAATCAACAACAGCACAACGGATAATGACAGGTACTCTGAAGAGGGGGTATGTTCATGTAAAGTAGGGTCTGCACTCCAGAACAGGTGGATTTTCAGTCTAGATTTGAAAAGAGACAGGGAGTTCAGGTTTTGGAGGTCAGGTGGGAGAGAGTTCCAGAGCTGAGGCGAGTGGGCTGGAGTGAGGATGAGGAGGACGACAAAACAGATAAGGCAGGTCAAGGTTACACATATGTTTCACAAAATCAGATTATTGCTGTCCTGCAGCGTCTCATGTTGAGATCACTCTGGTTTAGCTGTGGCTGTAGAGCATGCAGGAAGGAACTTCCACCACACAAACCACAGACAACAGAAAAAGCGAAACAAACAACTTAGATTAACATTGAAGAGTAAAGATGAACAAAGAAAAGGAGACCAACAAAACCAACAAAAGTACCAAAATGTCTCAAAGTGATGTGGAACTGCTTCCACAGTTCTTGTTTTGAACTCTAAAGCAAGATAAGAGCATGTAAGGTCACAACAATCCAATTTTTGTTAAAGACAGGAGTAGTGGAGAAGGAAAGGAGGAGAGTAGGGGTTGCAGGAGTGAAGGAGAATCCAGGAAGTAGTGAGAGCTGCAGGGTAAGGTGAATGCAGCTGGGGTTGAGTGAGGAGCGTGGCAGTGCTGGGAGTCCATAGAGAACACTGGATAATAAGAGCTCAGGAGCAGGTAAGTATATGCAGGTGAGCACAAAATCCATCAAACACAATCCAAAAAACTTTACTTAGGCTAAAATGCATTGCAGCAACAGTCAGGTACAACTCTCTATGTCACAGGGCCGGTGGCACGCTGTGGCTTTATACACAACAATATAGGGAGCAATTGAGTTAACTGTTTGTTCTGATAGCTTTCATTGAATATGTGGTATTCAAATGCTTGTCCAAACTTTGTACAAGTACAGACTAGGTCTAGCTGGAGCCAAAAGCAGTAGCAGCAAACTTGATTTAATAAGTATGCTAATGTTCCCTATGTTTTTGGTTCTTTTTAAGGTAATGTTGCACAATTCTGAAAAATTGACAACAGTTTTCTGCCCCACACAGGGCACCAACTATTTTGAGTTTTTCTGAATAGTGGACAACAATTTACTGTGTCACTAAATAATAATGGCCATTAGAAATAATTATTTAAATTCAGTAATAGGATTCAATTTACATGATATCTGGAAATGGGAAATGATAGCTAAATTATTAAGTCAGTCTCTTACTGACAATCAGTTTAGAACCATGATTGATAATTAACTGAATAAAAATAACCACGGTTAACTTTTCAATTGTCAGTAAACGTTGAAGGATTTGGAGTTCTGAAGAGAACAGGTTGGCAAAATTCATTCTTATGAAACATTAACAGACCAGCAAATGACTTTGACTTCAAAATCATTTATTGACAAACTAAACATGAAAGCAAACAGTATCTAGCCTAACAAAATCCTATGTACAAGTGTGTGTTTGTGTGTTGGTTTTTTCTGTACTCTTGAGTATAGCAAGTCTTGAGGAACAACCTTTTCTGTGAGGACATTTCTGGTTGTGAGGACCTTTTGGGGTGTCCTCACAAATAAATGCTGCAAATGTCTCCTAAGGGCCTATACTTCATCCCCTGTAAGTTCAAGCAAAAGTCCTCATAGGAATAGGAATTGTGGAAATTGGTGTTTCCTCCTGTGCTCTTTGGCTCCCCCTAGAGTGCACACTCCTGTACAGCCTGGTTGTTTGCTGAGAACGAGAGAAATTTTTCTGATTGGCTTTTGCCTTCCTAGCTGGGGAGTTTTTGTGATCAGTTCAATCACATTGCCACACTGTGGAGGATTTTCAATCAAGAAAACCTATCAAGTTAAGTATTATAGTAATGACAAATACACATTTCATGATATAAATTACATGCAGGTCTTATCAAAAAACACAATCATCAATTAATTTCTGAAAATTAAAGCAGACTATGACCCTTCCCAAGTGACAAATAATATGTATATTTAAAATGCATTGAATACTGCAAAGTACATTTTAAGTACATTTATATGACTGGGTACTTATAGTATATAGACCAATAGTTTTTTATGCTATTATGAAATACGCAATATATGTTTTTCCCCACAGTTAATTTGAAATTTAAATACAGTGTAGTTTTGTTGCGTATTCTACTTTGACATACAATTTTAGGAAAATGTGAGTTCGATATAAAGTGCACTTCATATATACATGTATAAATCTTTCCTCGTGATAAAGAGTTGGACATATTAATAACTGCCAAAAATTTAGGCCCACACTGTGATATCTGTAATACTCTGGACTCTGGTCTGCCTGTAGCACCACAAGTCTCCAGCTTTTTCCAGAATCCTGACCAGAACAGGATTTTTAAAATCATTTTTATCATTTATCTGATTGTATTCAGATGTTTTTGTTGTAATTTTTGATCATATTGAATAGATAGAGGTATTAAAAAAGTATGTATCAAATATGATACAGTTGACTTCATAGGGTTAGAACTGTTGTTTTCAGGATGGAAGTACAAGCACTTCTTCAATGTCATTGATGTAAAAGGCAAGAACATATATGTGAGGTTTACATTATGTCCCGGAGCAAAGTGTTTGTCTGTTGTGAGTAACTGTAATTTTGTAAAATATCTTAATGGCACATGCAACTACAAATATCAGAACCAAAAACTCTGATAACTTTGTTCATGATGCCATCGCTGCCAACAGCAGGCCAGAAAACAACAAGGAAGGACACAGAAACTGGGCCACGCTGTTCATGCAGAAAACGCTTTTTCAAAATAGCAATGCAAAAATTACTTTTCTTAATAACTTATTACATGTATTAAAAAGTAATCCTGTTAGTAATTCATTAACTTTTTTTGGCAAAATATCAAGTAGCCAGAACTAATTACTTTGCCAAGTAATTTGATCACCACTGGTCCTGGGTGATGATGGTCCACTCATGGACGCTGTACATTTTACAATTATGTACAACAAAGAATCAAGTGGAAAGCTAAGAGAAAATTTGTATGCAGGAGGCAAGAATGGTTTAACAATGTTTCAGTAAAAACTGTTCATTAGAAAAGTGAAAATCAAAGTTTTGCAGCTCATCCTCCACTGCACTGCTCTCCATGGTCAGACCAGCCTCTGGTTCAACTGATTCTGGAGAAAATCACATCAAACTCATTAATGACAGAAGTTTTCTCTTTGTGTACTGATGTAAACCAGTTACTGAGTGCAGGAGGCTCTTACCTGCTCCTCTGGCTCTTCTGTTTGTGATCAGCTGTCCTCATAAACAGGATCTAACTGATCTAACTGGTGACATCAATAAAGACACACACACATACAGTTTTAGATATATCACTCAACTAAGAATGTCAGAAATGTCTTTTTTTAATGTATTTTTTGGGCATTTTGTGCCTTTATTGATAGGAGAGAGACAGTGGATAGGCTTGTGACCAGCAGAAGCATGCACATGGGATGTGCATGGTTGCCAACCACTCCACCAAACCAGCACCCCAATGTCAGAAATGTCTTGACAGAGGTTTGTTTTCCTCCTAGTTGTCACATAATGACACCAGCATGTCCTCCATCGTCCTTACCTCCATCATCTCTGCAGGTTTGTTTTGTTCATCTGAAGAGTTCACAGTTTTCTTTTTCCTAGTTTAAGTCCAAAAACAACACATACACATTAAAAACAATTAAAAGAAGAATACTACAGAGATTTAGTTGAACTGATGTCTCTTAATTTGTTTTACCTCTTCCACATATTCAGGGCAATCAGAAGAGTGAACATGAAGATCACCACAGTCAGCCTGATGATGTTCACTATCAGTGATGAGCTCCCTGGAAATAAAGATGGACATGTGCAGATTGTTAAACAGGTGGGTGGGTAGTTAAAGGATCTAACATGACACTTCATAGACCTGAGAAAGTTACCCTCACTTTTTACAGTTACAGAGATGTTTGTAGATCTTGTTTTCCCCAGCTCATTCTCAGCTTCACAGAAATACTCTCCAGAGTCTGTGGACTTAAGTGAGCTGAAGGTAAGCAGAGGTCCTGACTGTAGGTGACTGAGGTTTTGGGGTCCAGGGTTCTTGTACCAGGTGTAATTAGCTGCTGGGTTAGCATCACTGCTACAGGTCAGAATCACTGCAATGCCCTCCTCTACCTCAGCAGATGGACTCACGGACACAGAGGGAGGCTTTGGAGCATCTGAAATGAATTTTGAAAAAAATAAAAAAATCAATAAGACTATCAATATACATTTCCAAACCATGGGAAAAACAGAGAACAGAGTTTATTGTGTCGTGATTGTGACAGGCAAAGTCTCCATAATATTGTCTAATCAGTAGCCCGAATATTGCTGCAATGTCTCTGTTTAACCTCCCCCTTGTGATGGTTTCATTCAGATTGAAAGTCGCCCCAGGTGCTCTGGAGTGATGACTGAGGTCAAATGAATGACTGCAAAGGAAAACAGCAAATATCATTTCCATATGCTGGGCTCTCTGCTCCATATCATGGTCTGATTTATAAACTGTGGCAGCTTTATGACTTGTAGACAAGGGAACCTTTTTGATTACTGCACACTTTATAGCCAGCCTCAAATGCAGACAGTTATCACTTTTTTATGTTTTTATGAAACGACCAGTTTCACTCACATTTCACGTTAATGTGGACCCATGAAGAGGATTCATTCCCGTGCTTATTCTTAGCTTCACAGCTGTATTCTGCAGAGTCAGAGGAGTTGATGGAGCTGAGGTGTAGCTGATGTCCTCTTTTAATTTGATTTCCACTCTTCTTGTACCAGGTGAAGGCAGGTGCTGGGTTAGCATCACTCTGACAGGTCAGTGTCACTGAACTGCCCTCCACAACATCACCAGGGGGACTCACTGATGCTGAGGTCTGTCTTGGAGCATCTGGAGGACGAAATGGATAAGTTCTGCATTTGTGCTTTTTAAATGGTCATAAAATATAGACCTTAAAGTGACATTCATCTTAGACTGTTGGCTCAGGTACTATTTTTGTTTCTCTCAACATTAATGCGGGATTTTAGACCTTCTCTGCAGACATTTTCACTGATTAACACATGCTCAAGTCATCCAGATACAAAGCTAACTGCACCCATGTACAAGAAGTCATGCTATTCATTTCTAACATGATCTCAATAACAACCTGTGATTTATTTGTGTCTGTCCAGCCTCCATGTTTTGAGGATCCCTTCATGCTTTGTGCAAGAAAGTGAAATAATGGGTACAAATTGGCAACAAGCTAAGAGGCTAGCAGCACTCTGGAGCAGCTTTTCTTCTTCATTTTGATAACAAACATGCTATGAACTCATCACAAATTACATGTTTGTAGTGTTGTTTGGGTTTAATCTTATTTAATTTAAGACCAAAAGTAAAGACAGCATTTGCTCAGAGAACTGCCTCTTTTCTGACCATTTCCTTTAAACTGCTGAGATACTTGTGTTGAAAATCCCAGAAGAATGAAAGTGGTTGGCATCCCTTGTCTCCAAAGGTTACAAATTAAGTAGTGTAAACTTTGCTGGTGGTGAAGTCGAGTCATTAGGAATGATGAATGTTGGGCAGAACAAGCAAAAAGAGACAGATCTGACCACCGATGAAAACTGTACATGTTAAGAGCCTGATCTACTAAATGATTGTGTGTATTAAAACATGCAAACTTGATAGGAAATGCAAATCTGATCTACTAATAGGTGCGCTAAGGATTGCTTCTGTCAGATTAACCAAATGTCATAAGCAATCCATTTAGCGTTTGCCCTCATGAATATACAGATCACCAAACTGTGCAAAATACTGGGAGGAGGAGATGCAAGTGTGATCATTTAGCCCCTGCAATGTGATTTATCAAACCTGTAAGTGATTGGCGCCAGTGTTTTTAAGGCCTAAATTTAGTACATTTGAAAAGCAGGTGCAAAAGGAACAGTGTTACAAACTGGAGGCTGTGATCATGGTGGCAAACAGGATCACATTAACTGAATATTCTCCATCACTGACTGAATTTTTGATGAAGAGGACTGGAAAATCCAGTGTGCCATGAAGACACATGCTTAAAGTAAACCCTCTTTGCATTGCGCTCCACATCATGGAGGAGGTCATTTCATCTATGTAAAAACAATGACAAAAAAAGGCCTTCATAGACATATTCACTCCTCTTGTCATTAGAGCTGACTGCATCACACTCTTTATGCACTGACAGTGAGTTTAGAGGCTGTCAGTGTGTGGAGAGTGTGATGCAGTCAGTACGTAAAAGGCAACAGTTACCTGTGCAGTCTGTGTGTGTTACTGTGTGACTGCTCTTCACATGAGAGGTTATTGATGATTAAGCTTTTTAACTATGTGAATGCTGCCATTTATATTATGTTTCATTGCAATCAGAAAAGGAAAATAGAAAATAATGCATAGAAATACGGCCTGAGGGAAAAGTGACGATCTTGTCCGTCAAAATGACATGAAGAAAAGTGTGTTTGCCTCAAACTCTATGGCTTCAAACTTCATTTTTCATTTATGGCCTCTCTGCTCTCCCAAACTCTCCAGCTGATAGCACACAAAAAAACCTCTTTAAAAAGGGCGGTCCCCACCACTTTTGCTCCTGTTATCAATTGCATACACAGTGATAGTACATCACCCGCAACACGACCAACTGATAGCATGTGCAGTTTTTTAGTTTGCACACGTGATTTAGCACCTGTTATTTTGGATCTTTGTAGATCAGGCCCTAAGTGACCAGCTGATCATCACTCTTTAAATAAAATGTCTCGTACTCACATTTCACATCAATATTTATGTCTGTAGACGTCTGCTCTCCCTGATTGTTTTCAGTCTCACAGGAATAGCGTCCAGAGTCAGAGGACTGAATTGAACTGAAAACATGCTGGGATTCAGTGATGAGACGTCCAGGGGGATTTATCCTGTACCAGGTATAAGTGACTGGTGGTGGTTTAGCATCACTGCTGCAGGTCAGAGTTACCCTTGTGCCCTCTAATATCTCAGCAGAGGGACTCACTGAGACTGTAGGAGGCTTTGGAGCATCTGGAGGAGGAAACATCTCTGATTTAGTGCCATGTAGATGTTCAAATATTATTAACTGTTAAAACAAGAAGACAAAAACATGAGTACAAAGTAGAGATATATTTGGATTGCAGGATGCGATCAGACAAATTTTGACTCTGATATAAACAAAGCTCCATCTTTCTGCTGGTGTGTGTTTGACTCTCTGGTTTAAGATCTAAAAATCACTGAATGAATGAGACTGTGAAGACTGTGAATGTTTGGCAGGACAAGCAAAAGAGACAGAAATGACCACCAAAGAAAACCTTAGATTGAGTGGTGAGCTGATCGTCTTTAAATAAAATGTCACTTACTCACATATCACATTAATGTATGCGTATGCAGACGTCCACTCCCCCAGATCATTTTTAGCCCGACAGTAATAGCGTCCAGAGTCAGAGGACTGAATTGATCTGAAAACATGCTGGGATTCAGTGCTGAGACGTCCTTGGTACTGCTTGTACCAGTTATATTTAGGTGCTGGGTAACCATCACAGCTGCAGGTCAGAGTCACTTCACTCCACTCTTTGATTTCTCCTGTGGGACTCGTTGACACAGAGCAGCTTGTTGGAGCATCTTAAAGAGAGAAGAGAGAAATACTTTAATAAACATGTTTAAGGGGTCGTAACACGATGATAGTGCACAGTGCAGCTGACCTACAACCTTCAAGAATCCATATTTGGCAAAAAAACAGTAGAGCTGCAGTATGTCCACCATCCCTAAAGCTAAAGAAACTCTCTACACCCTGATCCACCCGTATCCTCACTCTGTCTGAAATACTCTGTCAGTCCTCCTGTCCCTTTAAGACTTCCTTCTCTATTTAAGCCAAGCAGGTCTGACTGGTCAAACAATCTGCTTTGTGGTGATTGGCCAGTTCAGCACTGCTTGGTGCCATGTTTTCAAAAACTCTGCATTGAAACTCTGCAAATGATGCTCTTTTGTATGGAGGAGACATGTTAAACACACCAGCTGTTAATGCGATTATTAGAACGACCTCTCTATCCATGTTGTCATTGATTATACCTCCATAATAAATACTTTTACAACCATATATGCATGAGGAGTCTCTTGAAAATGACATGCCACATCTCAACCCCTGCTACATTTCAATTCAATCGAGACAAATATGATCACACATCCTGGTGTCCATTGATTTATCACACTCATAAATTCTTATTTTAGTTCCTTTTTCTCTGTCCATGTCTGTATTTTGACCCTTCCACCCCACAGCCTCAGTGTTCAACATGAGTCTGTTTCTTCTAAAGAGTTCCAGCTTCTTATTATTATCATGTTGGGTTTGGATGTATGTGTACACCACAGCAGATATCGATTTGATTTAATTCTTATATCTGTATACTCAGCTTGGATTTCTTGGTTTTTATCTCAGTTTTTTCAACTGGAATCGGGCCTCATGGTCGAGTGTTTTCATTCAAATAAAATTAAAAAGCTGTTTTGGGAACATTATGGAGTAAACTTACACACTTCAGGAGAGGGGTAATTTTCCTGACCTCTGACACCGCAGGAGAACCGGTACTTGTTCTTGTCATCATAATCGACTGTAAGAGAAAATTCCTCCTTTATTTTCTGTTTATTCACACTCCAGATGTAGGATTGAAAACCTGTATTACAGCTGCTTCGGCACTCCAGCTCCACATAGGACCCTGATCTTTTCACCTCCACCTGAAGATCTAACAGATGAAAAAAAAGCATGAACATCATGAAAAAAACTTTTAAGCAAACAGCCAAAAACACTGACAGCACTTTTCTCTGGATTCTGAAAATGTGATCAGAATGTTACCTGTGACTGACAAAGTGACTCCAGGTGAAGTCGTGTCCAGTCTGTCTGGTTGGTTTGTGATAAATCTGAACTTATACTCAGCTGAGTCGCTCTCTCTCAGGTCTGTGATTCTCAGAGTGCAGTCGTTCTCATTAAAAAGATACTCCGCACGACCTCTGTAGTCTGAGTCTGATTTCAGATCCATAGGTCTGCCATCGCTCTCTTTAAACCACCACCGACTCTGAACTTCAGTAGTTTTCTCATGTATGTTGGTTGGATAGGTGAAGGTACAGGGTATGTCCACTGTTGATCCTTTTATGGCACAAATCTGAAGAGTTGGATAATTCACTCCCCAAGTATTCACCTCCATCACCCCTGAAACACAGAGCACAACAGGGAATAAAATCAGAACAATTACAATACAGGTAAATTAACAACTTCATCAATGTTTGGAAATGGAGGATCCTGCTGGAGGACTCAAAGATTTTAACACTTGTTTGGCATTTTTTTTTCCCAAGCTAATGTTCCCCAGTCTGCATTTTTATGGCTTCTCACTGTACACTAAGGATGGGAACTGATCAACATGAAATTGTGCTTAGGGCCCCAATTTGGCCAGGGGCAGCCCTTCATTAATTCTTGTTTTTAATTCATTCGTCTCTGCCTGGTTGGATATATCTATGGATGTATTTATGTGTATGGTAACTCACAAAAGTGAGGACTCCCCTTTCAGCAAATATTTTAATAGATCTTTTTAAAGAACAATGTTAACAAAAGACTCTTTGATACAGCGTAAAGTATTGAGTGTCCAGTTTGTTTAAAAGTGTAAATTTACTCAAAATAACTCAACACACAGATATCAGTGTAAACTGCTGCCAGCAAAAATGAGTACTTTTGTTGCCAATAAAAAAGCAACAACACACACACAATTGATGGTTAGGAGTATGTTTGTATATATACCTGTGTGTGTATTTTACATATATATGTATATATATTAAGGTTGGACAATATGGCCTAAAAATGAAATCCCTTTTTTATTCCACACCTCTCGATTTACCAAACCAAGGAGAAAGTTAAAGATAAAGTACATGTCATAAAATGTTTATTATGTCACTCAAACATAGGCACGTTTCTGTGCATAAACACTGACAGCTGAGCTATTTCACAGTATTTTAATATGAACTCTCTGATCAGAGTCTAAGACCATTAAAAAAATACAAGCCAGTTAAAGTGCTTGTTAGAAACCTGACAGGGTCTTCCATCAAGAAAACTTAGTTTTAAGAATTTATATTTTCAAATAATGCCACAACAACCGGAGAAAGTGAATAAAGAAATAAAATCAATTTAAATGTTTAAATCTGCAGAAAATAATTCACATCTATTGATATAAAGCCCAGCTCTAGTATCTATGCACATATGTGTGTATTTATGAAGAATCTGACTTCAGTCTGCTCTAATGTAAAGTGCCTTGAGATAACACTTGTTATGAACTGGCACTATTAAAATAAAAATTGATTGATTGATGATGTATGACTTGTATAAATTCTTAATCAATGTCATCTCCAATCTCTCAATAAACTTGATTTTTCACAACAGCCATGCTGATGTTATTTTAGATGTCATTTTATAATGATTTGATTAATCAATGAAGATAAAAAAGAAAAACCTAATCTTCAGTTTATTAGATGTTAAGATGGTTTGAAGTCTAAGGTAGTTGCCGATATTTGACTCACTGTAATAAACTACCTTAAGCCTTGGTAAATATTTCATGAATATGTCATTTTTAGATCATTTTAAGAGAATATCATAGAAAACCCTCAAAAACTTAACTGATGATATTTTTTAATAAAAGATTATTTTCAGACTTTTACATAGTGGAAAGCAGGTTTATGTTATGTTCACAAACATCTTATGAAGAAAGTTTTGGTTGATTTGTTTCCCAAGAGACTTTAAGAGTGTGAAACAGTTTATCAAACACCGATATGGTGAAATGTTTCCTTTTCACAACTCTGTTCGTGTGAGTTTAATCTGTCTTCAGTCTGTGGTCACATTGGATATCAGTTTCTAAGAAGAAGAACAGTGAAGAATATATGTGTGAAATGTAGATGAACAACATTTTTGTGTAACTTTTGTAAAAAGACAGTTAAGTGTTGATTAGGAGGATGGAAACATCACAGATGTCAGTGGAACCTTCATGCACTGGCACATTTTGGTTCCTTTTTTTGTTGATATAAACATCTTTCTGTGAAAAGGAGTACAACAAAAAAAATGAGCTTAGAATCTGTTACCTCATCAGTTCTGATTTCACAGAACCACCATTGAATTACAGTATTTTAAATATCATGAAGTATTGTAAATTATCTTTAATAATTCTAAAAACAAGATTAAGTTTGTTCAACATACCTGTCTTTATTGTCTGTTATAAAACGTAATTCTTCACACCACGTCCATAACTGAAGGGTTTTGTGCAGATGAACAGCATGAGGCTGTGAATATTTCAGAGGTGGTTTTGATGCACTTTTCCTTTTACAGAAGAAGAAATGACATTTTTCAAAGAACTTTAGTCTGCACCTAAACTACAATGTCTGTACAAAGTTTTAGTTAAGTCTGCATCTGTGCAGTCAGCACAAGTCGAGCTGCTGTTGAGGCCCTCAGAGCAAACTGAAGTGGATTGTTTGTCACTTAAACACTCATCCACAGAGCAGCAAAAGAAAAGACCTTGGCACAGGTGAGGCCCGTCATAGATGATGAAGCCTGTCCTCAGTAAAAGTTGAAGTACAGTACCTGCTGCAGCGAGGAGGAGGAAAACCAATCCACTCAATCCTGCTCTGAAACTCATAGCTGCTCCTCTCATCCCTGAAAATACAAAGAAACACATCAGCAGAACAACCTGAGCAAATAAAAGTCTGACCCAGTCATTTAAAACTCTACTTACAACAGGGGGAAGAAGTTGTTTCTGCAGCACCTGAGGCAGACGATGACCAGGAGTCCAAATGTTTCTGAAGGCAGAAGCTGAACAGATAAACCGCTCACTTCCTCTTCACAGCATCAATATGCATGAAGGAAGTGACTTAAGGTGTTATATGTGTTTTGGGTAATTAACAGCTCTTTTAGCCTGACTGGGTAAGAATAAACCTAAAAAATGTGCTCATTTTATTGTAGTCAACAACATAAACAGCGCTTTAATAACAGCATGAAGTAGATTGTCAGGTATAATTAATATAATATCAGGACTCCCTGTTTTTGATTGACTCTGTGTTGTTAACATTTTAGGCTGATTAAATAGTGGAAATTAACAATAACAACATCAACAACAATAATAATAATACATTTTATTCAAAAGCACCTTTCACAACACTCAAGGATGCTGTACAAGATTAAAACAACAATGATAAAATAAACAATATCAATAAAGTCAAAAATAATAATATAATCAACAACAGCACAACGGATAATGACAGGTACTCTGAAGAGGGGGTATGTTCATGTAAAGTAGGGTCTGCACTCCAGAACAGGTGGATTTTCAGTCTAGATTTGAAAAGAGACAGGGAGTTCAGGTTTTGGAGGTCAGGTGGGAGAGAGTTCCAGAGCTGAGGCGAGTGGGCTGGAGTGAGGATGAGGAGGACGACAAAACAGATAAGGCAGGTCAAGGTTACACATATGTTTCACAAAATCAGATTATTGCTGTCCTGCAGCGTCTCATGTTGAGATCACTCTGGTTTAGCTGTGGCTGTAGAGCATGCAGGAAGGAACTTCCACCACACAAACCACAGACAACAGAAAAAGCGAAACAAACAACTTAGATTAACATTGAAGAGTAAAGATGAACAAAGAAAAGGAGACCAACAAAACCAACAAAAGTACCAAAATGTCTCAAAGTGATGTGGAACTGCTTCCACAGTTCTTGTTTTGAACTCTAAAGCAAGATAAGAGCATGTAAGGTCACAACAATCCAATTTTTGTTAAAGACAGGAGTAGTGGAGAAGGAAAGGAGGAGAGTAGGGGTTGCAGGAGTGAAGGAGAATCCAGGAAGTAGTGAGAGCTGCAGGGTAAGGTGAATGCAGCTGGGGTTGAGTGAGGAGCGTGGCAGTGCTGGGAGTCCATAGAGAACACTGGATAATAAGAGCTCAGGAGCAGGTAAGTATATGCAGGTGAGCACAAAATCCATCAAACACAATCCAAAAAACTTTACTTAGGCTAAAATGCATTGCAGCAACAGTCAGGTACAACTCTCTATGTCACAGGATGTGGCACGCCAGGCTTTATACACAACAATATAGGGAGAAATTGAGTTAACTGTTTGTTCTGATAGCTTTCATTGAATATGTGGTATTCAAATGCTTGTCCAAACTTTGTACAAGTACAGACTAGGTCTAGCTGGAGCCAAAAGCAGTAGCAGCAAACTTGATTTAATAAGTATGCTAATGTTCCCTATGTTTTTGGTTCTTTTTAAGGTAATGTTGCACAATTCTGAAAAATTGACAACAGTTTTCTGCCCCACACAGGGCACCAACTATTTTGAGTTTTTTTGAATAGTGGACAACAATTTACTGTGTCACTAAATAATAATGGCCATTAGAAATAATTATTTAAATTCAGTAATAGGATTCAATTTACATGATATCTGGAAATGGGAAATGATAGCTAAATTATTAAGTCAGTCTCTTACTGACAATCAGTTTAGAACCATGATTGATAATTAACTGAATAAAAATAACCACGGTTAACTTTTCAATTGTCAGTAAACGTTGAAGGATTTGGAGTTCTGAAGAGAACAGGTTGGCAAAATTCATTCTTATGAAACATTAACAGACCAGCAAATGACTTTGACTTCAAAATCATTTATTGACAAACTAAACATGAAAGCAAACAGTATCTAGCCTAACAAAATCCTATGTACAAGTGTGTGTTTGTGTGTTGGTTTTTTCTGTACTCTTGAGTATAGCAAGTCTTGAGGAACAACCTTTTCTGTGAGGACATTTCTGGTTGTGAGGACCTTTTGGGGTGTCCTCACAAATAAATGCTGCAAATGTCTCCTAAGGGCCTATACTTCATCCCCTGTAAGTTCAAGCAAAAGTCCTCATAGGAATAGGAATTGTGGAAATTGGTGTTTCCTCCTGTGCTCTTTGGCTCCCCCTAGAGTGCACACTCCTGTACAGCCTGGTTGTTTGCTGAGAACGAGAGAAATTTTTCTGATTGGCTTTTGCCTTCCTAGCTGGGGAGTTTTTGTGATCAGTTCAATCACATTGCCACACTGTGGAGGATTTTCAATCAAGAAAACCTATCAAGTTAAGTATTATAGTAATGACAAATACACATTTCATGATATAAATTACATGCAGGTCTTATCAAAAAACACAATCATCAATTAATTTCTGAAAATTAAAGCAGACTATGACCCTTCCCAAGTGACAAATAATATGTATATTTAAAATGCATTGAATACTGCAAAGTACATTTTAAGTACATTTATATGACTGGGTACTTATAGTATATAGACCAATAGTTTTTTATGCTATTATGAAATACGCAATATATGTTTTTCCCCACAGTTAATTTGAAATTTAAATACAGTGTAGTTTTGTTGCGTATTCTACTTTGACATACAATTTTAGGAAAATGTGAGTTCGATATAAAGTGCACTTCATATATACATGTATAAATCTTTCCTCGTGATAAAGAGTTGGACATATTAATAACTGCCAAAAATTTAGGCCCACACTGTGATATCTGTAATACTCTGGACTCTGGTCTGCCTGTAGCACCACAAGTCTCCAGCTTTTTCCAGAATCCTGACCAGAACAGGATTTTTTAAAATCATTTTTATCATTTATCTGATTGTATTCAGATGTTTTTGTTGTAATTTTTTGATCATATTGAATAGATAGAGGTATTAAAAAAGTATGTATCAAATATGATACAGTTGACTTCATAGGGTTAGAACTGTTGTTTTCAGGATGGAAGTACAAGCACTTCTTCAATGTCATTGATGTAAAAGGCAAGAACATATATGTGAGGTTTACATTATGTCCCGGAGCAAAGTGTTTGTCTGTTGTGAGTAACTGTAATTTTGTAAAATATCTTAATGGCACATGCAACTACAAATATCAGAACCAAAAACTCTGATAACTTTGTTCATGATGCCATCGCTGCCAACAGCAGGCCAGAAAACAACAAGGAAGGACACAGAAACTGGGCCACGCTGTTCATGCAGAAAACGCTTTTTCAAAATAGCAATGCAAAAATTACTTTTCTTAGTAACTTATTACATGTATTAAAAAGTAATCCTGTTAGTAATTCATTAACTTTTTTTGGCAAAATATCAAGTAGCCAGAACTAATTACTTTGCCAAGTAATTTGATCACCACTGGTCCTGGGTGATGATGGTCCACTCATGGACGCTGTACATTTTACAATTATGTACAACAAAGAATCAAGTGGAAAGCTAAGAGAAAATTTGTATGCAGGAGGCAAGAATGGTTTAACAATGTTTCAGTAAAAACTGTTCATTAGAAAAGTGAAAATCAAAGTTTTGCAGCTCATCCTCCACTGCACTGCTCTCCATGGTCAGACCAGCCTCTGGTTCAACTGATTCTGGAGAAAATCACATCAAACTCATTAATGACAGAAGTTTTCTCTTTGTGTACTGATGTAAACCAGTTACTGAGTGCAGGAGGCTCTTACCTGCTCCTCTGGCTCTTCTGTTTGTGATCAGCTGTCCTCATAAACAGGATCTAACTGATCTAACTGGTGACATCAATAAAGACACACACACATACAGTTTTAGATATATCACTCAACTAAGAATGTCAGAAATGTCTTTTTTTAATGTATTTTTTGGGCATTTTGTGCCTTTATTGATAGGAGAGAGACAGTGGATAGGCTTGTGACCAGCAGAAGCATGCACATGGGATGTGCATGGTTGCCAACCACTCCACCAAACCAGCACCCCAATGTCAGAAATGTCTTGACAGAGGTTTGTTTTCCTCCTAGTTGTCACATAATGACACCAGCATGTCCTCCATCGTCCTTACCTCCATCATCTCTGCAGGTTTGTTTTGTTCATCTGAAGAGTTCACAGTTTTCTTTTTCCTAGTTTAAGTCCAAAAACAACACATACACATTAAAAACAATTAAAAGAAGAATACTACAGAGATTTAGTTGAACTGATGTCTCTTAATTTGTTTTACCTCTTCCACATATTCAGGGCAATCAGAAGAGTGAACATGAAGATCACCACAGTCAGCCTGATGATGTTCACTATCAGTGATGAGCTCCCTGGAAATAAAGATGGACATGTGCAGATTGTTAAACAGGTGGGTGGGTAGTTAAAGGATCTAACATGACACTTCATAGACCTGAGAAAGTTACCCTCACTTTTTACAGTTACAGAGATGTTTGTAGATCTTGTTTTCCCCAGCTCATTCTCAGCTTCACAGAAATACTCTCCAGAGTCTGTGGACTTAAGTGAGCTGAAGGTAAGCAGAGGTCCTGACTGTAGGTGACTGAGGTTTTGGGGTCCAGGGTTCTTGTACCAGGTGTAATTAGCTGCTGGGTTAGCATCACTGCTACAGGTCAGAATCACTGCAATGCCCTCCTCTACCTCAGCAGATGGACTCACGGACACAGAGGGAGGCTTTGGAGCATCTGAAATAAATTTTGAAAAAAATAAAAAAATCAATAAGACTATCAATATACATTTCCAAACCATGGGAAAAACAGAGAACAGAGTTTATTGTGTCGTGATTGTGACAGGCAAAGTCTCCATAATATTGTCTAATCAGTAGCCCGAATATTGCTGCAATGTCTCTGTTTAACCTCCCCCTTGTGATGGTTTCATTCAGATTGAAAGTCGCCCCAGGTGCTCTGGAGTGATGACTGAGGTCAAATGAATGACTGCAAAGGAAAACAGCAAATATCATTTCCATATGCTGGGCTCTCTGCTCCATATCATGGTCTGATTTATAAACTGTGGCAGCTTTATGACTTGTAGACAAGGGAACCTTTTTGATTACTGCACACTTTATAGCCAGCCTCAAATGCAGACAGTTATCACCTTTTAATGTTTTTATGAAACGACCAGTTTCACTCACATTTCACATTAATGTGGATCCATGAAGAGGATTCATTCCCGTGCTCATTCTTAGCTTCACAGCTGTATTCTGCAGAGTCAGAGGAGTTGATGGAGCTGAGGTGTAGCTGATGTCCTCTTTTAATTTGATTTCCACTCTTCTTGTGCCAGGTGAAGGCAGGTGCTGGGTTAGCATCACTCTGACAGGTCAGTGTCACTGAACTGCCCTCCACAATATCACCAGGGGGACTCACTGATGCTGAGGTCTGTCTTGGAGCATCTGGAGGGAAAATGTATTTGTCACAAAATGGATAATTCAGTCCTGCAATTGTACTTTTTGAATTGTCATAAAATATTAGGCTTTAAAGTGATATTCATCTTAGACTGTTGGCCCAGTTTCTATTTTTGTTTACCCAAACATTAATGCATAATTTTGACCTTCCCTGCAGACATTAACACTGATGAATATATGCTAAAGTCCTTCATATACAAAGTTAACTGGGCCCATGTACAAGAAGTCAAGGAGAGCAGCTTTTCTCCTTCATTTTGATAAACATGCTGCGTACTTATCAAAAATTAAATGTTTGTAGCCCTGGTTGGATTTAGTTTAATTTAGGAATGATGAATGTTGGGGAGAACAAGCAAAAAGAGACAGATCTGACCACCGATGAAAACTGTACATTAAGGGCCTGATCTACTAAATGATTGTGTGTATTAAAACATGCAAACTTGATAGGACGTGCAAATCTGATCTACTAATAGGGTGCACTAAGAATTGCTTCTGTCAGATTAGCCAAATGTCATAAGCAATCCATTTAGCATGTTTGCCCTCATGAATATACAGATCATCAAACTGTGCAAAATACTGGGAGGAGGAGATGCAAGTGTGATCATTTAGCACCCGCAATATGATTTATCAAACCTGTAAGTGATTGCGCTCAGTGTTTTTGCGTCTAAATTTAGTACATTTGAAAAGCAGGTGCAAAAAGGAACAGTGTTACAAACTGGAGGCTGTGATCATGGTGGCAAACAGGATCACATTAACTGAATATTCTCCATCACTGATTGAATTTTGTTGATAAAAGGCAAAGACTTGGAGGCTGTCAGTCATTATAAAGGACTGGAAGAAGAGGGATAATCCAGTGTGCCATGAAGACGCATGCTTAAAGTAAACCCTCTTTGCTTTGCGCTCCACATCATGGAGGGGGTCATTTAATCGATGTAAAAACAACGAAAAAAAGCCTTCATAGTCATATTCACTCCTCTTGTCACTCAGAGCTGACTGCATCACACTCTTAATGCACTGACAGTGAGTTTAGAGGCTGTCAGTGTGTGGAGAGTGTGATGCAGTCAGTACGTAAAAGGCAACAGTTACCTGTGCAGTCTGTGTGTGTTACTGTGTGACTGCTCTTCACATGAGAGGTTATTGATGACTTAGCTTTTTAACTATGTGAATGCTGCCATTTATATTATGTTTCATTGCAATCAGAAAAGGAAAATAGAAAATAATGCATAGAAATACGGCCTGAGGGAAAAGTGACGATCTTGTCCGTCAAAATGACATGAAGAAAAGTGTGTTTGCCTCAATCTCCACTGCTTCAAACTTCATTTTTCATTTACGGCCTCTCTGCTCTCCCAAACTCTCCAGCTGATAGCACACAAAAAAACCTCTTTAAAAAGGGCGGTCCCCATCACTTTTGCTCCTGTTATCAATTGCATACACAGTGATAGTAGATCACCTGCAAAACACCAACTGATAGCATTTGCAGTTTTTTAGCTGCACACGTGATTTAGCACCTGTTATTTTGGATCTTAGTAGATCAGGCCCTAAGTGACCAGCTGATCATCACTCTTTAAATAAAATGTCTCGTACTCACATTTCACATCAATATTTATGTCTGTAGACGTCCGCTCTCCCTGATTGTTTTCAGTCTCACAGGAATAGCGTCCAGAGTCAGAGGACTGAATTGAACTGAAAACATGCTGGGATTCAGTGATGAGACGTCCAGGGGGATTTATCCTGTTCCAGGTATAAGTGACTGGTGGTGGTTTAGCATCACTGCTGCAGGTCAGAGTTACCCTTGTGCCCTCTAATATCTCAGCAGAGGGACTCACTGAGACTGTAGGAGGCTTTGGAGCATCTGGAGGAGGAAACATCTGTGATTTAGTGCCATGTAGATGTTCAAATATTATTAACTGTTAAAACAAGAAGACAAAAACAAGAGTACAAAGTAGAGATATATTTGGATTGCAGGATGCGATCAGACAAATTTTGACTCTGATATAAACAAAGCTCCATCTTTCTGCTGGTGTGTGTTTGTCTCTCTGGTTTAAGATCTAAAAATCACTGAATGAATGAGACTGTGAAGACTGTGAATGTTTGGCAGGACAAGCAAAAGAGACAGAAATGACCACCAAAGAAAACCTTAGATTGAGTGGTGAGCTGATCGTCTTTAAATAAAATGTGTCTTACTCACATTTCACATCAATATCTATGAATGTAGACCTCTGCTCCCCCAGATCATTTTTAGCCCGACAGTGATAGCGTCCAGAGTCAGAGGACTGAATTGATCTGAAAACATGCTGGGATTCAGTGCTGAGACGTCCTTGGTACTGCTTGTACCAGTTATATTCAGGTGCTGGGTAACCATCACAGCTGCAGGTCAGAGTTACTTCACTCCACTCTTTGATTTCTCCTGTGGGACTCGTTGACACAGAGCAGCTTGTTGGAGCATCTTAAAGAGAAAAGAGAGAAATACTTTAATAAACATGTTTAAGGGGTCATAACATGATGATAGTGCACAGTGCAGCTGACCTACAACCTTCAAGAATCCATATTTGGCAAAAAAACAGTAGAGCTGCAGTATGTCCACCATCCCTAAAGCTAAAGAAACTCTCTACACCCTGATCCACCCGTATCCTCACTCTGTCTGAAATACTCTGTCAGTCCTCCTGTCCCTTTAAGACTTCCTTCTCTATTTAAGCCAAGCAGGTCTGACTGGTCAAACAATCTGCTTTGTGGTGATTGGCCAGTTCAGCACTGCTTGGTGCCATGTTTTCAAAAACTCTGCATTGAAACTCTGCAAATGATGCTCTTTTGTATGGAGGAGACATGTTAAACACACCAGCTGTTAATGCGATTATTAGAACGACCTCTCTATCCATGTTGTCATTGATTATACCTCCATAATAAATACTTTTACAACCATATATGCATGAGGAGTCTCTTGAAAATGACATGCCACATCTCAACCCCTGTCATATTTCAATTCAATCGAGACAAATATGATCACACATCCTGGTGTCCATTGATTTATCACACTCATAAATTCTTATTTTAGTTCCTTTTTCTCTGTCCATGTCTGTATTTTGACCCTTCCACCCCACAGCCTCAGTGTTCAACATGAGTCTGTTTCTTCTAAAGAGTTCCAGCTTCTTATTATTATCATGTTGGGTTTGGATGTATGTGTACACCACAGCAGATATCGATTTGATTTAATTCTTATATCTGTATACTCAGCTTGGATTTCTTGGTTTTTATCTCAGTTTTTTCAACTGGAATCGGGCCTCATGGTCGAGTGTTTTCATTCAAATAAAATTAAAAAGCTGTTTTGGGAACATTATGGAGTAAACTTACACACTTCAGGAGAGGGGTAATTTTCCTGACCTCTGACACCGCAGGAGAACCGGTACTTGTTCTTGTCATCATAATTGACTGTAAGAGAAAATTCCTCCTTTATTTTCTGTTTATTCACACTCCAGATGTAGGATTGAAAACCTGTATTACAGCTGCTTTGACACTTCAGCTCCACATAGGACCCTGATCTTTTCACCTCCACCTGAAGATCTAACAGATGAAAGAAAAAGCATGAACATCATGAAAAAGACTTTTAAGCAAACAGCCAAAAACACTGACAGCACTTTTCTCTGGATGCTGAAAATGTGATCAGAATGTTACCTGTGACTGACAAAGTGACTCCAGGTGAAGTCGTGTCCAGTCTGTCTGGTTGGTTTGTGGTAAATCTGAACTTATACTCAGCTGAGTCGCTCTCTCTCAGGTCTGTGATTCTCAGAGTGCAGTCGTTTCCTCTAAAAAGATACTCCACACGACCTCTGTAGTCTGAGTCTGATTTCAGATCCACAGCTCTGCCATCGCTCTCTTTAAACCACCAACGACTCTGAACTTCAGTAGTTTTCTCATGCATGTTGGTTGGATAGCTGAAGGTACAGGGTATGTCCACTGTTGATCCTTTTATGGCACAAATCTGACGAGTTGGATAATTCACTCCCCAAGTATTCACCTCCATCACCCCTGAAACACAGAGCACAACAGGGAATAAAATCAGAACAATTACAATACAGGTAAATTAACAACTTCATCAATGTTTGGAAATGGAGGATCCTGCTGGAGGACTCAAAGATTTTAACACTTGTTTGGCATTTTTTTTTCCCAAGCTAATGTTCCCCAGTCTGCATTTTTATGGCTTCTCACTGTACACTAAGGATGGGAACTGATCAACATGAAATTGTGCTTAGGGCCCCAATTTGGCCAGGGGCAGCCCTTCATTAATTCTTGTTTTTAATTCATTCGTCTCTGCCTGGTTGGATATATCTATGGATGTATTTATGTGTATGGTAACTCACAAAAGTGAGGACTCCCCTTTCAGCAAATATTTTAATAGATCTTTTTAAAGAACAATGTTAACAAAAAGACTCTTTGATACAGCGTAAAGTATTGAGTGTCCAGTTTGTTTAAAAGTGTAAATTTACTCAAAATAACTCAACACACAGATATCAGCGTGTAAACTGCTGCCAGCAAAAATGAGTACTTTTGTTGCCAATAAAAAAGCAACAACACACACACAATTGATGGTTAGGAGTATGTTTGTATATATACCTGTGTGTGTATTTTACATATATATGTATATATAATAAGGTTGGACAATATGGCCTAAAAATGAAATCCCTTTTTTATTCCACACCTCTCGATTTACCAAACCAAGGAGAAAGTTAAAGATAAAGTACATGTCATAAAATGTTTATTATGTCACTCAAACATAGGCACGTTTCTGTGCATAAACACTGACAGCTGAGCTATTTCACAGTATTTTAATATGAACTCTCTGATCAGAGTCTAAGACCATTAAAATACAAGCCAGTTAAAGTGCTTGTTAGAAACCTGACAGGACCTTCCATCAAGAAAACTGTAAATTTTAAGTTTTTATATTTTCAAATAATGCCACAACAACCAGAGAAAGTGAACAAGGGAAAAAAAAAACAATTTACATTTTTAATTCTGGAGAAAATAATTCTGATTTATTGATATAAAGTCCACCCCTAGTATCTATGCACATATGTGTGTACTTATGAAGAATCTGACTTCAGCCTGCTCTATTGTAAAGTGCCTTGAGATAACACTTGTTATGAACTGGCACTATTAAAATAAAGATTGATTGATTGATGATGTATGACTTGTATAAATTCTTAATCAATGTCATCTCCAATCTCTCAATAAACTTGATTTTTCACAACAGCCATGCTGATGTTATTTTAGATGTCATTTTATAATGATTTGATTAATCAATGAAGATAAAAAAGAAAAACCTAACCTTCAGTTTATTAGATGTAAAGATGGTTTGAAGTCTAAGGTAGTTGCCGATATTTGACTCACAGTAATAAACTACCTTAAGCCTCAATAAATATACCAAGATTATGTCATTTTTAAATAATTTTAAAAGAAGTGTGTTTCATTCAGCATCCTTGTAGAAAACCCTCAAAAACTTAACTGCTAATATATTTATAAACAAAGATTATTTTCAGACTTTTACATAGTTGAAAGCAGGTTTATGTTATGTTTACAAACATCTTATGAAGAAAGGTTTGGTTGATTTGTTTCCCAAGAGACTTTAAGAGTTTGAAAACAGTTTATCAAACACCAACATGTTGAAATGTTTCCTTTTCACAGCTCTGTGTGAGTTTAATCTGTCTTCAGTCTGTGGTCAGATTGGATATCAGTTTCTAAGGAAAAGAACAGTGAAGAATATATGTGTGAAAATGTAACTCTGCTGGGTAACTTCTGTGAAAAGACAGTTAAGAGTTGTTAAGGAGGATGGAAAAATCACAGATGTCAGTGGAAAGTTCATGCACTTGCACATTTTGGTTCCCTTTTTTGTTGAAATAAACTTTTTTCTCTCAAAAGGAGTACATCAAAAAAATAGCTTAGAATCTGTTCCATGAACCTTTTTCAACTCTGACTACACAGACCCACCATTAATTTACAGTATGTTTATTATTACATTATTTTAAATATCATGAACCATTCTAAAATATGTTTAATAATTCTAAAGTATAATTTAAGTTTGTTTTACATCGATGCATATACCTGTCTTTATTGTCTGTTATAAAACGTTATTCTTCTCACCACATTCCAACTTCATTGGAATCAGGGTTTGAGTTAATGTGAAGTAAAGGCTCACTCAGAGATGCTCCCTTTAGTGATGCCAAAACCAGTTTTTAGTGTGGAAATAAAATCAGATGTACAATAATGATTTCAGAGCTCACTGTGTATTTATTTACTGGTATAGTTTTATATGTTTTTATGTAATTATTCTCCAGGAGACTGTTTTACTATGGCCACTGATGGAAAATTATTTTCAAACTCATTTTTTTAACTGAAGGGTTTTGTGCAAATGAACAGCATGAGGCTGTGAATATTTCAGAGTTGGTTATTAATGCACTTTTCCTTTTACAGAAGAAGAAATGACATTTTACAAAGAACTTTAGTCTGCAACTAAACTAGGACGTCCATATAAAGTTTTAGTTAAGTCTGCATCTGTGCAGTCAGTATAAGTCGAGCTGCTGTTAAGGCCCTCTGAGCAAACTGAGGTGGATTGTTTGTCACTTAAACACTCATCCACAGAGCAGCAAAAGAAAAGACCTTGGCACAGGTGAGGCCCGTCATAGATGATGAAGCCTGTCCTCAGTAAAAGTTGAAGTTCAGTACCTGCTGCAGCGAGGAGGAGGAAAACCAATCCACTCAATCCTGCTCTGAAACTCATAGCTGCTCCTCTCATCCCTGAAACTACAAAGAAACACATCAACAGAACAACCAGAGAAATAAATGTCTGACCCAGTCATTTAAAACTCTACTTACAACAGGGGGAAGAAGTCGTCTCTGCAGCACGTGAAGCAGACGATGTCCAGGAGTCTAAATGTTTCTGAAGGCAGAAGCTGAACAGATAAACCGCTCACTTCCTCTTCACAGCATCAATATGCATGAAGGAAGTGACTTAAAGTGTTATATGTGTTTTGGATCATTAACAGCTTTTTTCAGCCTGACTGAGTCAGAATAAAACTTAACGATGTGGTCATTTGATTTTAATTAACAACATAAACAGCCCTTTTATAAGAGCATGAAATAGATTATCAGGTATAATTAACAGCTAAGATAGCAAGAGTCCCTGTTTTTGATTGACTGTGTGTTCTTAACATTTTAGGCTGATTAAATAGTGGAAATTTGCAGAATTTCCCTTTTAAGAATAATAATAGTAATAATAGCAACAACAACAACAACAACAACAATAATGCATTTTATTTAAATGCACCTCCCGTGATACTCAAGGATGCTGTACAAGATTAAAACAACAACAATAAAATAAACAATAACAAAATAAAAAATAATAACAAAATAAACAACAGCACAGCACAACAGACAATGACGGGTACTGGGAAGAGGAGGTATAGTTATTGTAAAGTGGGGTCTGCAGTCCTGAACAGGTGGGTTTCAAGTCTGGATTTGAAAAGAGACAGTGAGTCACGGAGGTCAGGTGGGAGAGAGTTCCAGAGCTCAGGTGGCCAGTGGGCACAGTGAGATGGGTGGAGGTCAGACAGATAAGGCAGGGCGAGGATACACATATGTTTTACAACATCAGATTATTGCTGTCCTGCAGCGTCTCATGTTGAGATCACTCTGGTTTAACTGTGGCTGTAGAGCATGCAGGAAGGAACTTCCACCACACAAACCACAGAGAACAGAAAATGTGAAACAAACAACTGAGGTTAGCGTTGAAGAGTGAAAATGAACAAAGAAAAGAAGAACAACGAAAGTACCAAAATGTCTCAAAGTGATGTGGAATTACTTTCACAGGTTTTATTTTTTAACCCAAAAGCAAGAGCGTGTAAAGATTCAATACAATCCAGATTTTATTGAAGACAGTGGAAGTGGAGAAGGGAAAGAGAGGAGTGGGGGCTGCAGGAGTGAAAGAGAATCCAGGAAGTATTGAGAGCTGCTGGGTAAGGTGAATGCAGCAGGGGTTGAGTGAGGAGTGTGGCAGTAATGGGAGTCCGTGGAGAACACTGGAAGAGAAGAGCACAGGAGCAGGTCAGTATATGCAGGTGAGCACAAAATCAATCAAACACATTCCAAAAACACTTCACTTAGGCTGAAATGCATGGCAGCAAAGGTCAGGTACAACTCTTTGGGCCCTAATTTCTTGATGCAGCACAGGGTGGTGCAGGGTGCACGGAACCTAGCGCACCCCACGCAGTGTTAATGTTGTCCGGCGCACCGCAGTGCGCAGCCATTTTGGTAAATTGGTGGACCGGCTGCGCCGAGATGGGTGCGACGGCGCACCAACTGGAGGTGCCGACAGATTCAGGTTGCTGCAGTGAGAATTTCATGCAAAAAAACTGCGTGGAAGGTGCGATGAAAGCTTGCCAGTTCCAACCTGGTCTATTCTCGGTGCAGGTAAAGGTCTTAAGGATTTACCTGTGATTGTCCATATTTCTCTGTGTTAGTCTTTATTCATCACGTGATCTAAAAAGATAGAGTAAATTGTTGCAAGGAGGATGAGGAGGAGATACCGGGAGGAGATATATCACCAAAGGTTCCGCTATTTAGCGATGACAGACCAGGAATGCAGGTGGATCACAAGCATGATGAATGGATTAGCCTGCTGCTGTGTTTAAATGTTTCTGTCTCTTAATTTTGTCCTCCTATTAATGACACAGGAACAGATAACATATATCCCGTGAGGTGGTCTTCACTGTGACGTGCATTGTGGCCCTTCGATGCGTACCCCTATGGCCCCTCTGCTCTCTAAGCTGCTGTAGCGGTGACAGTGGTCCTTGACCATCTTCGCTACTAGGTCTATCCAGCACACAGGTCTAACCACAGTCAGACAAGTCAGTCCCTGCAACTTGCCCACAGTGCATTTAAAGGCAAGGAAGGCGTTCATTTGATTGGTGAAGACAACACTCAGCTGTGTAAAACCCACTCAAGCCCTTTCATCTCCCTCTCTGGCACTTGCACGGAGGGGAAGGACGGAGGCGTGGATGCGGGTTGCTGTGCCTGGAGAATAGCTCTCTCATGCAGCAAACTTGCAGAATGTGCTGGACACACCCTGTTGGCGTGGCGCAAAGGTGGCACAGGGTAGGTGCCCTGCACCTGCGCCTGGTCTACGAAAATTAGGTGGCTGAATGGGGGCGTCTCCTCGCCCCTCCTGCAGCTGTCTTCACTGAGGTGTTTGACCCCATCCCATGTCCCTCCTCCATAGTCACAACCAGTAGCTGGCTTTCCCTGCCTTCTCTGCCAGCTCTTTGATCACCTTCTGAAGCTTTGTCCCCGTCATTCCAGCTGCACGTAGAAGCTGGTTTGCTGACCTGTCCATGAAGCCCCTGCATCCACCTCTGGGTGGATAGTTGCCGACCAGCTCAGGTCTCTGCATTCTGTGACCAGGTCAGAGTACTTCTGCCGCTTGATCTTTTATGCTCCTGCCAGTTCCTCCTTCCATGGAATGGTGAGCTCGATGATGAGGACCCTCTTTGCCTTCTTGGACCACATCACCAAGTCAGGTCTTAGCGTTGTCTGGGTGATCTCTGGAATGGAAAGACTAGTTGTTTGCCAAGGTCGACCCGCATCTCCCACTCCTTACCAGGAGCAAGCAGGGCCTGGTTGTGCCGCCATCTTAGACACCCCTGTGTCAGTGCTACCTTGCACCCAGAGAGGATGTGTTGGAGGCCTGCGTTGTCCTTGCTGATATATATATATATCATATATATATCTCTATCTATCTATCTATCTATCTATCTATCTATCTATCTATCTATCTATCTATCTATCTATCTATCTATCTATCTATCTATCTATCTATCTGACAAAATAAACCTATTACAGGTAAAAATGACAGGTGGTAAACAGTTGACTATAGCATACTGTACTGCATACACCAACAGGTAAGTAAATAGGTATGTATACTGTAACTAAGGAAATTGAAGAGGAATTGTATTCTGTAAATGCAAAAAATAACAATATTGTCTTATTCACAATGAGAGCAGATGAAATGTAATGTGTAAATATGCATGAAAAAACTGTCACACAGAAGACCAAAAAACTGAAATATAAACTGAGTTAGCAACAAAACCTTAAAATGTTGGTTGTACTTCACTAATAGTGCACCCAAAAAATCACTGTAAACCTTATTAACATATGTACTTACAGACATTGTGTCTTCATAAACTTGTGACGGGGATGGAGGCAGATAAAAAACACAGAAAATGTTCAGTTTTCAGCATTTGTCATAACTTCTGTCTAGACCAAAAATGATTAAAGTTATGAGGTAACTAGTGATTTTACCAAGTAACTGCCACTAGAGGGCTCCAAAGAACAAAACAAAGAAGACATTGCAGTATCTATCTATCTATCTATCTATCTATCTATCTATCTATCTATCTATCTATCTATCTATCTATCTATCTATCTATCTATCTATCTATCTATCTATCTATCCCAAACCCAGGAGGAATCTGGTGCATGATCCCCAATCAATATAAACCCAATTCAGAAGTTATTAAAATTATTTTATCCCGCCCTAACACAAATTTAAAATTACGGTATAAGGTGTTTCCACCTAAAATAAATCCTTATAGCCAGATTTAAATTGATTTCTAATGTAGTTACTACTGTTTTCACCATAATAAAGCTGTAGAGGATTAAGATACAACTTCAATAAAAACCATGCATGTCTGTTTGGTTACAAAAATCAAGGTTTGACTGTTTAGCAATAACAGAGTTATAAATAACAGCAGCCCCTTACTTCACTTCTGTATAAAGAAAAGGATGTTTAGCTCTAAACAGAAGGATGTTTAATAATTAAATTAAGAGACAAAAAAGAAAAAATATCACATTGAAATTAAAATGTAACATGGATAAAAATTAAAACACGCTTCATGTAGGTCTCTCTCTTTAAAAATGCTTATTTCAATCCCAAAATCTGGCAACACAGCTAGCTGCAGCAATGGCAAGTCTGGAGCGGTCTGTGGAGTTAAAACTGGAGTTTTCAGGATGGAAGTACAAGAAGTAAAAGGCAAGAGCACACATGTGAAGTGAACATTATGTCCTAAAGCAAAGTGTTTGTCTATTTTAAATAAATCTAAAAGCTATTGAGAAGAAACACGGAGAACTCTGCTGATGATGTCAGAGCTGCTGCAGCAGGTAACAACAAGGAAGGACACAGAGATGGAGACACACAGTTAAAGCAGTAAAAGCTTTTTCAAAAAAGTAAAACATCAATTACTTTACCTGGTAACTAATTACATTTATGAAGGAGTAATTCAGTTAGTAATTCAATTATTTTGGGGGGAATGTAACTAGTAACTATAACTAATTACTTTTTTAAAGTAACCTGCCCAACAGTGGGTGAAGATGTGGACCTGCCGCCATATTATTATGTTCACATGAAACTTTTTATGTTGGATATATTATCACAGACTGGTTAACATGTTTGACTTTGCTTATAATTGTGTTCTAAGAATAAACTATTGTTTGAATGGAGTGATTAAAACCATGGATGGAGTTTAAATCTGAGGATATAAACATTTATCACAGTCACTGTGTTACATGATGATGATGTGGCCTCAGATGCCCCCTGGTGGGCATGCCAGAGTATTATTTTACCTCTGATGTAATTTCCCTGTATTATTTGAATAATTTATATATCCTTTACCTCAGATCATACTCATATTTTTATTGTTGTTTTATTATTTGATGCTTCAGGAAACCACAACTAACACACCCTGTACACTGTTCCTGTGTGAAGTCAATAAAGGAAGATAAAGGTAATGTCTGAAGTAGCTGCAGTTTTTCTGATCGAAGACTGAGGCCAGACTGTGTACGCCAGCATCCCAAAATACATTCTTCAACACGACTACAAAGTTGATCAAACTGCAGCCTAAGCTTGGCCATGTGCTTTTTCATGTGCTAATTTCAGCAAGACAATGCCAAGAAAAGCAGAGAGACAACTGAAATGATCCCTTCAATTAGTTGTTGTCAATTCTAAACTGGAATAGTTTTTCAATTCCTGTCCCTAAAGACGGTAAATGCAGTGTGCTGAGGAAGAATACACTTGTTAGTACTGTTCTGTCTGTAATTCTGCTTTGTCCTAAACGAAATGTTCCTGCTAACTTTGTAATCATAGTTTCCAGGTCACTGCACAGCTGTGAAGAAAATGACCAGTCATGTCATCACTTGATCCCCAACTCAACTCACTGAGACGTATAACCAGGTCTGTCAGGGTAAAAGCCAGACAACTGGACTCCAGTCATAGGGACTTGGACTCGAGTCGACTTGAGCCACTAATAAGACAACTTGCAACTCGACTCGGGAGGTAAAATCCCAGAACTCGACTTGGACTCGGGAGAAAGTGTCTCCAGACTCGACCTGACTTGAGACATTTAACTTTCCACATTAAGTTAAATGTGAAGGTTAAATGTTGTTCCTATAGATGAGTTTTTGTTGTAGACTGTTTACAGAAAAACTTTGAGCCGTTCAGTCTTACTGATACTTTGTTTGCCTTTGTTAAGGTTGATACCTCTAGAAAAAGCACTTTGAAAAAAAAATCAGAATTGCAAGTTGAGCCCCTAATAGGAGGGTTTCAGTCTTGTGATTATTATGACGTATGAAGAGGGCGTGGTTTCAGATGGAGGGCAGGAAGTAAACATGGAGTCTATGAAGAAGCCCGGCGAAAGTTCGTATTGTGCTGATCTAGATCCAGTTTCAAGAAATAGATATAAGCAGTTAATCAACAGATACGGTGGGCGTGATCCATATCTCATGAAGATGAGCTAGTTTTCGGCAGAGACAAAAGATTTACCGGCAATTGAGGCTATCGACATCGCAAACTATCTGGTTCTTCAAACGTCGTACTACACCAAACAGCAGATGAAAGCCTACCAAAGTATCGAGGCATACAACTTTTTCATCAGCGGATGGGTCCACAACCTCGGTACCAAACTACAACAGGATTGTTATTGTTTGGTCTTCGCAAGGGTGAGTCTATCTTCTTTTTTATGTGTTAAGGTGCTAGCAGCTAGCAGTCGTGGCTATGATGTACACAAACCATGGAAACAAACACGCAACAAACCTGAACAGCGACGTTAGCCCAACAGTCGAACACAAGGACATTAATTTGTGATATACTTAAAGCACCCGTACACAACACAAAACATTGGCATCTTGATTGCTTATCACCGCAAGTTCTAACGTTACTTTACTTCCTGCCCTCCATCTGAATTGCACGCTGTCGCTATTAGACAATGTGACGTCACGTGAAACCCAGCTATTGTTGCAAATAACTGTTGCAACATTGTTTAAATAAACATATTTTTGATATGAAACATGACATTTCTTTAATGTATCTACCTCGGTCTAAATAATCAGACATGTAAAGTCTTAATGGATAAATGAACAGCTTTATGCTGCTTTAATCCAGGCAGACTAGTCTGATGCTGTTTTTTGACGTTGACCTTGGGAAGATAAGGTTTCTCTCTTCAACATAAAAATCAGAGTACTTTTTGGGTGGACTGGGGACTCGGCCTGTCATAACCTGTGACTCGACTCGACTCGACTTGCCCACAACAGAAAAAACTTGGGACTTGCTTGAGACTCGGATCAGAGGGACTTGGGCAATTGTCTGGTCAAAGCTCCTTCCTTATGTGCATCATTTAGGGATCTTCTATTGAGTCAGTGAAATGATGTATAATCCTTTTTTTGTTGTTGATGAAAGTACTCTAAAAGTTCTTTGGTCCATGTTGCTTGCCGGCTTTGTTCACTGTACTGTACAACTGAGCTGGATCCTCTGCAGGTTCCTCACTGTGTGGGCTGGAAAAGAAACAAACAGATTTAATGGTATAAGTCTGATATGTTTGACAGTACGGTTCAAAAAACATGTATGAAGGATAAATTTACAGATATTTCTGTGACAACTCGGTTTATCCTGAGACTTTTGTTATTAATATTTTAAGTGCTGCCAAGAGATTAAAAACTGAAAATTCATTATGTAATCAATTAATCTAACAATAGCTTTTTTATCTCATTTTTAAAATTGCTGAAAAAACTCAACTTAAATTTTTTTCATTGAAATTCATAAGATTATTGTAGCAGATCAAAAGATTGTTCTCCACCCCCAAAAACTGAAGCACAAGAAGCCCAATGCATAAAAACTCTCCAAATTTAACAGTCCAATCAGGGGACAGAGGCGGACCTGCAGATATGACGACAACAGGAAGTGACTGCATGTTTGAAAACAACAGTGGCGTGTAAAGCCGACTCTGTGGATGCAGCAAGATCTGCAGTTTAATCAGAAATGGACTTGACTTCTCCTTTAAAAGAGGAGTGAAGAACATCACTTCAAGCTGTCTTAGAGGACATTATGATGTTCCTCTTCTCCACTGCTGGGACATACAGAGAGACGTGGAAATGCGGCATGAACGATGCCGTAGTCATGGTTACCCTACAATATGAAATTTCCTCTCCTCAGAAGTTTAGCAGGTGAACTTGGTGGGTTTTGTCTTTGACGAGATTCATGTCACATATAAGAGGTAGATGACACATCTATGTGGTAAAATTTAATGTAAGATAAGATTATAGTCTAATGCTGCGTTCACACCCCAAGCAACCCAGCTAGCAAAATCGAGTTGCCTACTGACGTATTGTCAAATGTCTATAGATACCTCATTTTTGTCACCGCTGCCGCCAGCCGTCACTTGGTGGAGTTTCACCGTGATCATATCATACATCATATAATAGGATGTATAAGCGTACATTATTCCAGCTGTATCCTTTTCACTCACTTATCAAACACAAAACACTGCAGCAGCATCTGTGAGTTTCTGCGGTCTGTCTAGGTGGAACTAATGTCCTCACTGACTAATGTTTCCCACACGGACATGGATTGTAAACCCTGTAGTCCGGATGAATAACTGTTTGTCTATGGTACCGTCACACGTGCACATATCGCTGATTGGCCGTTGCTGCACAGCCACAAGCGACATCACCAGAAAAGATAAACTTTTTTTAAACTTTGACATCGTGCGACGAGTGAAGTGGTCATCTTGTACACGGAAAACGCATCATGGTAGGGTTAGCCCCGCCCCATCACGGCTGTACATTGACTTTGAATGGAGAGTGATCGCAGAGGTAGTACAAGTTGCATACAGTGTGTAAGCACTTAAAGGGCTGAAGTTCTCGAAGTTTGAGCTAACGGCTAACAACAGGGTCGAGCTGCTTCGTCACACTGTGGCTCGATGTGATTGGTCTGTGAAGAGTGTGACGAGCAGACTGATCGTCTGATCATGAGCTGCTCTGGTATTTTAAGGTTCTGTCCTCTGAAAATACAAAAACATAATAATGAGATTAAAAATGAGATTAACACGATTACAAAACATAACGCATTAATCGTGACTGTTATTAATTAATCACAATTAACGCGATAATTTGGCATCCCTAGTATTTCTGACTCCTGTGCTCCTGTGCTCCTGTTCTGGTGTCTTTTTCTGTGCCTCTTGTTCATAGGTTGGGTGTAGTTACCTGGGGCTCACTGCAATCTCACAACTGACTCTCATTCAGCACAACCACTGATACTACTTATGCTCTGCTTTGACTCATCTCCTGACTCTTTCTGTCCGTCTGTCATGCTCTCTGGTGCTCTCTGGTAACTTTTTCAGAAGATCAAGATTTGTTTGTATCGTGCTTGTGCTTCCTCTTGTGTCTGTTCCCTCTTTCCCAGTGCCTCCACAAGCTGCATCACACACCCAATCTCCATATTACTGCCACACTCTCTTGACTTCTCCATCACCTCAGCCCACTCCCTGGATTCACCTTCACTCCTCAGATCCTTTCTTCCCTTTAATAACATTCATTGTAACTCTCCTTTATTCTGTCTCCAGCCTCTGCTTTTGGGTCCACTCCTCCCTATCAACAAAACATTCTGTCACAATTTTGTTTTTTTTCTATGAAACATTATCTGTGGTGTTTACCTGTAGTATGTTCCAGCCTTGTTAAACTTCACAGAAGAGTATTCAACAATGTCCTCTTCCTCTTCATTCCTCTGGTTGTGTCTTTTGGGCTTATTCAGTGTGATGTTGGAGTAGACAGCAGCAGCATCCGGGGTTTTGATAAATTTAACGGTTGCATATTGAAGGTCATCCTGCTGTTGTGTCTGTAAAAACAAAATGAAAGAAAAATTCAGATTATCTGCAAGGCTATGTCTACACCGAGACTCTGTGAGTTAATGCGCAAAGATTTTTCCTTTGTGTATTCAAACTGGATCCACGTTCAGACAGAGATGCTGGAAACGACTGAAACCGCTGTAGCGTGCATGCTAGTTCAGTAGATGGAGATGTAGGTTTGCAGAGAAACAGCGCTGCTACAGCACACGTACAAAAAAGAAAAACTTCTCAAAAACAGCAATGACGAGTGGACCCACAAAGACGCAGGAGTTTCTTGTCTGGACAACTGATCTATCTGGATAGTTTTGTCTGGCGAACAAACCGAGCAGGCTTGAAGGACAATTTGACCCTTGTATATATTGTATATAGTTTTTTCTTATGTATTTGAACTATCCTGAATTCCTGTACAATCATTCCTTAGTAACATGACCTTACATAACCCGTACATGACCACGCATAGCCCTCTCGTTGCCTTTTCTTCCCAGAAACTCAAGTTATTCCCATGAACTTGCTGAACTTACTGCACCTGCAAGGCCATCTGCCTCACCAAACTCAACCCCACGTGATCACATACAATTTTATAAAAGGGAGAAGACACTGTACAAGTTTTCAGTTCAGCTCTCAGACTGCTTGACACTCTGTATGGTTGTAACTCCTTGCCGGGCAAGTCCAAGTAAAGCTCCATTTGATTGCGTCCTGCTGCTTCTCGTCATCTTTATTCTGAATAAATGTCAGGTGTTGATATAAACCTTGAAACTGAGCTATCTTAGGACTGTAAAGGAAAAATCTTGACAGCAGGATGAGCAGTACACATGTTGCTCGGCAGTTTACCGAAGCTGTTGTTGTTCCTGTTATGCATGTGCAGCCTTCATGTGAAAGAGTTCTGCACATGCAGTGACGTCAGCGTTTCACCCTGAAACGATCTGTCTCCGGTTTTCACAGAGCTGCATGAAGGAGTGTTGTGAAAACTCTCCACTCTGGACCACGGTTTCAAAAGTTTGTAGGACTAGGCCTGTGCTCAAAATATCGATACAGCCAAATATTGTCATGCACTCCTTGGGGATATGTGTATTCAACAGAATCGGTACGGCCTCAATGTTTTGAGAGTTGTTATCAACAGTTTTGTGTGTAATGCGTTACAAAGTAATGTAACTAGTTTTTCTGGTAAAAAGTAAAATAATGCACTACTACTGAAAATTTGGTCACGAAACTTTACTCCTTTTTTATGCGGTGCAATGTTACTTTTCCCACGGACAGATCTGACACTGAAGATGCCTTCTTAGCTGCCCACATAGACACGAGCAACGTTGCCAAATTCACTTGCTATTAGTGTCTAAGGGCCGCAAATCTTGTGAGTCACGGCCACGGGTCACAGATTTTTGCGCTTGTTTCTAAACATGAAGTTTTTTCTTGGGGTCTTTCTGTCTGTGTGAATCCCCCTGATTATCTTCCAGCTCTGAATATAAAGCAAAACACAACTGCGGTAGGCAGTTGTGTTTTGCTTTACTCCCCCAAACACACTCACGCACACTCCACTTCCTCATTTCCTGGTTATCGTGCACGCCCCCAAACACACTCACGCACATGGTGCAGGTCTGCTTATTATAAGCGGCGTTCTTTTCTTGAATAGATGCTTGGCACTGTGATATTGAAATGTAATGTAGACGAAAATTAACACAATTTATGTAGATTTATCTTTTTTAAAAGTAGTATATCACATTAGGAAAGGAAGTAGCTGGAGGTTGCTTATTTCAGAAGCAAAATGTGGAAACACTGGGCAGGAGCTCTCATTCCACAGGGTATGTGACATTTTGTAAAATAAAGAGCACAAAAGAAAAAACTGTTATGTTCTGTGTAGTAGAACTTTTTGTAGGCCTTCACATTTAGGAACAGATATGGGGTTCAGTCCAAGATCGAGCAATGTAAAAGTAATGAAAAAAGTAACGTGTAACGTGAAAAGTTACTTAGTCATAGAGGGTAACTAAGTAAAGTAACAAGTTACTTTTTTCAGAAGTAATGAGCAAACACTACTTTTTAAAAGTAACTTCTCCAACACTGGTTGTCAATACACTTAGCTACATGATGAAACACATTTAATTTTAGGTCTACCATCTTTCAATTTAAGTTTAAGTTGTAGAATCATTTAAAGCTCTTTTTCTTGTAGCAATAATAAAATTTGTGTGGAATTTCATTAAAGGAGTAGTCAGTGTTCACAATTTACGTGTATACGACACATATCGTATTGTGGCCTCAATTTCGGGATTCATGCCATATTGTAGAGTTGCTGGAAATACCCAGCCCTATTGGGCACTCAGTATACTATTCCCATGTAAACACAAGGCCAAAACATGATGAAAACCTATCAGATTTGATCGTATTCGGCCTTGTGTCAACCACCACTAAAAAACAAGGGCTGAGTCATGTATCATTGCACATCATGCACAATAGTAACATTGAAGTCTGTCTCATCTTGAATAAGACTCTCTGTATGAATGTTTATCAGCCATGCTGCTAATGTGATTTTTTTAAATGCCACATATAGATAATGCACTATGATTTATAAATTAGCAGTTTTCCTCACCTGCTCACTGTTGTCTGGTCTGTGTCCTGGCCGAGATGGTTGTGTAGATGTCCTCTTCTTTCTGGTGAATCACATTCAAAAAAGAAGTGAAACATAATGTTGTGCTTAATTGGAAAATGTATACATGTAGAAATAATTATTAGTTGTAACAGAACTGCTTACATTATCCAAACAAACACAAAGACGAGTATCAGGGCGATGATTACTGCAGGAACCTTCACATAAATCATTGTTGATTTCTGTGGTCCTGCAGACAAAACAGTGATCATACAGTGACGGGGGTGATGATGGTAAAGCAGGTGCTTTATCTTCCAAGTACAGATCAGATTTAGAAAGAACTGTCTTGATAATAACAACAACCAACAACCAAAAAAGGAACAAGTTCATTGGTACAGGCATGGACAAAGTTGAGTGGTGAAAACACTTAAATTTCCATAATATGGATAAATCTGCCGTGGTCTGTCTGTGCTTACAGGTGAACACAGACTTGTCCGCTGATCCACACACCTGTGGTTTGGTTGGATGAATATTCAGCAACAGTCTCAAGAGCAATTTCCAGAGTATTCCCCTTTGGTAAAGAAGTCAAAGTTTTCAATACGAAAGAGCCAAGATTCTGTTTTTATGTTTTATATGCTCTTTACTTTCTTTATATTTCTGTTTTACTTTGTCCTCAAGGTGCACAGGCCCTAAACTTGTTTTCACACAAGCTCAGAGTTTGACTCTACAACAACAGAAAGTCAAAAATGTTTTAACTGTGACAAGATGATGCTTTAACATCTTTGTTATATGAGGAGATTCAGGATACTTTATATTTGTGACAATGTTTTTCAAATATGTGTATTTGTGAACAAGATACTTTCAAATGAGGGGAATATCCCTGAACAGTTTATGTACAGTAGCAGGAAAAGTATGTGAACCCTTTGGGATTACTTGGATTTTTGCTTAAATTGGTCATAAAATATGTTCTGATCTTCATTAAAGTCACATCACTAGACAAACACATTCTGCTTAAACTAAGTTGGCACAAAAAAATTATAAATTTTCATGTTTTCATTTGACAAATTATGCTAAACATTCCCAGTGCAGGGTGGAACATGACACTTCATTCATCATAGAGTGTTATACTCACTTTTTACAGTTACAGAGATGTTTGTAGATCTTGTTGTCTTCAGCTCGTTCTCAGCTTCACAGAAATACTCTCCAGAGTCTGTGGACTTGATAAAGCTGAAGGTAAGCAGAGGTCCTGACTGTAGGTGACGGAGGTTTTGGGGTCCAGGGTTCTTGTACCAGATGTAATTAGCTGCTGGGTTAGCATCACTGCTACAGGTCAGATTCACTTCACTGCCCTCCTCTACCTCAGCAGATGGACTCACGGACACAGAGGGAGGCTTTGGAGCATCTGAAATAGATTAAAAAAAAAATATGACTATAAATTTAAATTTCCACACCACATGAAAAAAAGAAGAATGAACAGAGTTTATGGTCCAAAATATTGTCTAATGAGCAGCCTGAATATCACTTTGATGTCTCTGTTTAACCTCCCCCTTGTGATGGTTTCAGTCAGATTGAAAGTGGCCCCAGGTGCTCTGGAGTGATGACTGAGGTCAAATGAATGACTACAATGTAAAGCAGCAAATATCATGTCTGTATGCAGGGCTCTCTGCTCAATATCATGGTCTGATTTACAAACTGTGGCAGTTTTATTACCTGAAGACCAGGGAACCTTTTTGATTACTGCACACTTTATAGCCAGCCTCAAATTAGTTTAATTAAGTTTCGTGATTTCTTTATTTATTTCATATATATCTGAAATAAAACATTTTCATACAATCATTAAATGAAAAGGAACAGAAAGAAGAAAGATCTTATATTATCTGCCCCTTTTAGACACTTAAAAATATTTCAAAAACAACAAAACAACAACAACACAATGATCAACATAATTCACAACAACAATAATGATAAAATAAAACAGCCGTCATCAACACTGCTGGTCTCAAATTCTTTTTGATTTTCAATGACAACAACAAGCAACAATCACTGAAATAATACTTATAATAATAATGTTTGAGAGATTTCATCTATTACAAAAATAGTAATGGTACTTAATTAACATACTGCCCTTCCATGTTCTTTTAAATGTACATTTTGATATGGATTGTTTAATGTCTCTACTTAGATTATTCCATAAATTAACCCCTTTAACAAAAACACAACAACCAATCTTTTATGTGCTTTAAACATACATTGCAAGATACAATAATCTACTAATCATAAAATTTCAACACTTTTAACTGAAGAAATAATAAGCTGGTTGGATCTCTAAATTGTTTTCTACAAATGCAGACAGTTATCACTTTTTAATGTTTTTATGAAATGACCAGTTTCACTCACATTTCACGTTAATGTGGATCCATGAAGAGGATTCATTCCCGTGCTTATTCTTAGCTTCACAGCTGTATTCTGCAGAGTCAGAGAAGTTGATGGAGCTGAGGTGTAGCTGTTTTCCTTCATTAATATGTTTAGAGATTTGATTTCCTCTCTTCTTGTACCAGGTGAAGACAGGTGCTGGGTTAGCATCACTCTGACAGGTCAGTGTCACTGAACTGCCCTCCACAATATCACCAGGGGGACTCACTGATGCTGAGGTCTGTCTTGGAGCATCTGGAGGACAAAATGTCTTTATCACAAAACGGATAGCTCAGTCCTGCAATTGTACTTTTTGAATGGTCACAAAATATTAGGCCTTAAAGTGACATGCATCTTAGACTGTTTTCTTAGTTTTTAATTTTGTTTACCCAAACATTAATGTATGATTTTAGACCTTCTCTGCAGACATTATCACGGATGAACATACGCTAAAGTCATCGGGATACTAAGCTAACTGCACCCATGTACAAGACGTCATACTCTTCATTTCTAGCATGATCTCAATGACAACCTGTGATTTATTTGTGTCTGTCCAGCCTCCATGTTTTGAGTATCCCTACATGTTTTGTGAAAGAAAGTGAAATAATGCGTACAAATTGGCAACAAGCGAAGAGGCTAGCAGCACTTTGGAGCAACTTTTCTCTTTCTTTTTGATGACAACCATGCTATGAACTCATCACAAATTAAATGTTTGAAGTGCTGGTTGGATTTAGTTATTTATTTAATTTAAGACCAAAAGTGAAGAGAGCATTTTGCTCAGAGAACTGCCTCTTTTTCTGACCATTTCCTTTAAACTGCTGAGATACTTGAGTTAAAAATCCCAGTAGATTGAAAGTGGTTGGCATCCCTTGTCTCCAAAGGTTACAAATTAAGTAGTGTAAACTTTGCTGGTGCTGAAGTCGAGTCATTCAGAATGATGAATGTTGGGGAGAAACAAGCAAAAGGAGACAGATCTGACCACCAATGAAAACTGTTCATTAAGGGCCTGATCTACTAAATGATTGTGTGTATTAAAATGTGCAAACTTGATAGGACACATAAATCTGATCTACTAATAGGGTGCACAAAGGATTGCTTCTGTCAGATTAACCAAATGTCATAAGCAATCCATTTAGCGTGTTTGCCCTCATGAATATACAGATCACCAAACTGTGCAAAATACTGGGAGGAGGAGATGCAAGTGTGATCATTTAGCACCTGCAATGTGATTTATCAAACCCGTGAGTGATTGTGCTCAGTGTTTTTGCGTCTAAATTTAGTACATTTGACAAGCAGGTGCAAAAAAGGAACAGTGTTACAAACTGGAGGCTGTGATCATGGTGGCAAACAGGATCACATTAACTGAATATTCTCCATCGCTGACTGAATTTTTTTGATGAAAAGCAGAAAGACTTGGAGGCTGTCAGTCATTATGAAGGACTGGAAAATCCAATGTGCCATGAAGACACATGCTTAAAGTAAACCCTCTTTGCTTTGCGCTCCACATCACAGAGGAGGTCATTTCACCTATGTAAAAACAATGAAAAAAACCTTCATAGTCATATTCACTCCTCTTGTCACTCAGAGCTGACTGCATCACACTCTTAATGCACTGACAGTGAGTTCAGAGGCTGTCAGTGTGTGGAGAGTGTGATGCAGTCAGTACGTAAAAGGCAACAGTTACCCGTGCAGTCTGTGTGTGTTACTGTAAGACTGCTCTTCACATGAAAGGTTATTGATGATTTAGCTTTTCAACTATGTGAATGCTGCCATTTATATTATGTTTCATTGCAATCAGAAAAGGAAAATAGAAAATGATGCATAGAAATACGGCCTGAGGGGAAAGTGGCGATCTTGTCCGTCAAAATGTCATGAAGAAAAGTGTGTTTGCCTCAAACTCCATGGCTTCAAACTTTATTTTTCATTTACGGCCTCTCTGCTCTCCCAAACTCTTTATGGTGACAGCTGATGGCACACAAAAAATCCTCTTTAAAGAGGGCGGACCACAACACTATTGCTCCTGTTATCAATTGCATACGCAGTGATAGTACATCACCAGCAACACGACCACTGATAGCAAGTGCAATTTTTTAGTCTGCACACGCAAAACTAAAAAATTAGCAAGTTAGCATCTGTTATTTTGGATCTTAGTAGATCAGGCCCTAAGTGACCAGCTGATCATCACTCTTTAAACTAGAAAAGTACTTGGAGAGCGCAGACCTCCGCCAGCGCCACAGTCCTCACCTATATTGGGATTTTCACCATAAATATTAGTCCTACCTTTATTTCATCTAAATATTTAGGATCACTGACCATGAAAACATACCATTAGCAACTGGATTCATACTGATATCTATTTCAGTTCAGTAGTTTTTCATGAAAATCACATTTTTCGTCATGGCGGATCCAGATGGTGATCCGGATCAACACCAAAATTGAATGACTTCTTCCTTTTCCCATGCTGAACATTTCCTGAAAATTTCATCAAAATCCATCCATAACTTTTTGAGTTATTTTGTTCACAGACAGACAGACAAACAAACTCTCCCAAAAACATAACCTCCTCGGTGGAGGTAATAAAATGTCTCTTACTCACATTTCACATCAATATTTGTGTCTGTAGACGTCGGCTCCCCCCAATATTTTTTTGTCTCACAGGAATAGCGTCCAGAGTCAGAGGACTGAATTGAACTGAAAACATGCTGGGACTTAGAACTTAGACGTCCATGGGGATTTATCCTGTACCAGGTATAAGTGAGTGGTGGTGGGTCAGCATCACTGCTGCAGGTCAGAGTTACCCTTGTGCCCTCTAATATCTCAGCAGAGGGACTCACTGAGACTGTAGGAGGCTTTGGAGCAGCTGGAGGAGGAAACATCCGTGATTTAGTGCCATGTACATGTTCAAATATTATAAACTGTTAAAACAAGGAGGCAAAAACATGAGTACAAGGTAGAGATATGTTTGGATTACAGGATGTGATCAGACAGAGCCTGACTCTGATATAAACAAAACTCCATCTTTCTGCTGGTGTGTGTTTGTTTCTCTGGTTTAAGATCTAAAAGCACTGAATTGATATGACTGTGAAGAATGTGAATGTTTGGCAGGACAAGCAAAAAGAGGCAGAAATGACCACCAAAGAAAAACTTAGATTGAGTGATCAGCTGATTGTCACTCTTTATTCAAATGTATCTTACTCACATTTCACATCAATATATATGTGTATATACGGCCACTCCCCAAGATCATTTTTAGCCCAACAGTAATAATATCCAGAGTCAGAGGACTGAATTGATCTGAAAACATGCTGGGATTTAGTGCTGAGATTTCCTTGGTGGTATTTGTACCAGCTATATTCAGGTACTGGGTAACCATCACAGCTGCAGGTCAGAGTCACTTCACTCCACTCTTTGATTTCACCTGCGGGACTCGTTGACACAGAGCAGCTTGTTGGAGCATCTTAAAGAGAAAAGAGAGAAAGACTTTAATAAACATGTTTAAGGGGTCATGACATGATGAGAGTGCACAGTGCAGCTGACCTACAACATTCAAGAACTCATATTTGGCCCAAAAACTTTTGGATTGATGTCTGCTGCAGTATGTCCACCATCCTTAAAGCTAAAGAAACTCTCTACACCCTTATCCACCCGTATCCTCACTCTGTCTGAAACACTTGGTCAGACCTCCTGTCCCTTTAAGACTTCTTTCTCTATTGAATTCAAGCAGGTCTGATTGGTGAAACAATCTGATCTGTGTTGATTGGTTAGTTTAGCACTGCTTGGTGTCATGTTTTCAAAATTCAGCCCGAGCCAATGGGCTTCAACTGCCCATAAAACAATGAAAGGACAAAACCCTCCTCGGTCAATTCAGTGGGCCAGGGAAACCAGTCGCCTCAGGCATCTTCTGACATTGATACTACATGGAGAAGGATGAGACCAGCTGCTGTGGACTTCCTGTTGAGTCCATAAAGATGCTCTTTTGTATGGAGAAGACATGTTAAACACACCAGCTGTTAATGTGATAATTAGAACAACCTCTCTACCCATATTGTTATTGATTATATCTTTATAATAAATTCTTTTACAACCTTATATGCCACATCTCAACCCCTGATACATTTCAATTCAATCGAGACAAATGTGATGACAGATCCTGGTGTCCATTGATTTGTTGCACTCATAAATTCTTATTTTAGTTCCTTTTTCTCTGCACACCTCTTTATCTCCCCATTCATCCAACACACAGCCTCGGTGCTCAACGACTGTTCAACATGAGTCTGATTCTTCTAAAGAGTTCCAGCTTCTTATTATTATCATGTTGGGTTTGGATGTATGTGTAAACCACAGCAGATATCGATTTGATTTAATTCTTATATCTGTAAACTCAGCTTGGATTTCTTGGTTTAAAAAAACATTTAAAATAAAGAATTCTTCACAACATTTGTTCACTGCTGCCCAAAACATTTTCTCAGTTCTAGACTTTCACTGGCCCGATTTTTTTTTAATCTCAGTTTGAGAAACTTGATATGTGGTTTAATGGTCGAGTGTTTTCATTCAAATAAAGTAAAAAAGCTGTTTTATGAACATTATGGAGTAAACTTACACACTTCAGCAGAGGGGTAATTTTCCTGACCTCTGACACCACAGGAGAACCGGTACTTGTTTATTTCAGTATAACTGACAGTAAGTGAAGACCCCTCCTCATTCATTTTCTGTTTATTCACGTTCCAGATGTAGGATTGAAAACCTGTATCACAGCTGCTTCGACACTTCAGCTCCACATCCCAATTCAATCTTTTCACCTCCACCTGAAGGTCTAACAGATGAAAAAAAAGCATGAACATCCTGAAAAAGACTTTTAAGCAAACAGCCAAAAACACTGACAGCACTTTTCTCTGGATGCTGAAAATGTGATCAGAATGTTACCTGTGACTGACAAAGTGACTCCAGGTGAAGTCCAGTCTGTCTGGTTGGTTTGTGGTAAATCTGAACTTATACTCAGCTGAGTCGCTCTTTCTCAGGTCTGTGATTCTCAGAGTGCAGTTGTTCTCATTAAAATAATACTCCACACGATCTCTGTAGTCTGGGTCTGATTTCAGATCCACAGCTCTGCCATCGCTCTCTTTGAACCACCAATGACTCTGAACTTCAGTAGTTTTCTCATGTATGTTGGTTGGATAGCTGAAGGTACAGGGTATGTCCACTGTTGATCCTTTTATGGCACAAATCTGACGAGTTGGATAATTCACTCCCCAAGTATTCACCTCCATCACCCCTGAAACACAGAACACAACAGGGAATAAAACACTGACCGCTGAGCTATTTCACAGTATTTTAATATGAACTCTTTGATCAGAATCTACGACCATTAAAAAAATTCAAGCCAATAAAAGTGCTTTCTTAAAACCTGACAGGGCCTTTCATCAAGAAAACTGTAAGTTTTAAATTTTTATATTTTCAAATAATGCAACAACAACCAGAGAAAGTGAACAAGGAAAAAAACAATTTAAATTTTTAATTCTGGAGAAAATAATTCTAGTTCATTGATATAAAGCCCACCCCTAGTATCTATGCACATATGTGTGTATTTATGAAGAATCTGACTTCAGCCTGCTCTATTGTAAAGTGCCTTGAGATAACACTTGTTATGAACTGGCACTATTAAAATAAAGATTGATTGATTGATCATGTATGACTTGTATAAATTCTTAATCAATGTCATCTCCAGTCTCTCAATAAACTCGATTTTTCACAACAGCCATGCTGATGCTATTTTAGATGTCATTTTATAATGATTTGATTAATCAATGAAGATAAAAAAGAAAAACCTAACCTTCAGTTTATTAGATGTTAAGATAGTTTGAAGTCTAAGGTAGTTTATATTTGACTCACTGTAATAAACTACCTTAAGCCTCGGTAAACATTTCATGAATATGTCATTTTTAAATCATTTTAAAAGAATATCATAGTTCAGTGTTTCATTAAGCATCCTTGTAGAAAACCCTCAAAAACTTAACTGATGATATTTTTAGAAACAAAGATTATTTTCAGACTTTTAGATCGTGGAAAGCAGGTTTATGTTATGTTCACAAACATCTTATGAATAAAGTTTTAGTTGATTTGTTTCCTCAGAGACTTTAAGAGTGTGAAAACAGTTTATCAAACACCAACAAGTTGAAATGTTTCCTTTTCACAACTCTGTTCATGTGAATTTAATCTGTCTTCAGTCTGTGGTCACATTGGATATCAGTTTCTAAGAAAACAAACAGTGAAGTAAATATGTGTGAAATGTAAATAAACAACATTTTTGTGTAACTTCTGTGAAAAGACAGTTAAGAGTTGATTAGGAGGATGGAAACATCACAGATGTCAGTGGAAACTTCATGCACTGGCACATTTTGGTTCCTTTTTTGTTGATATAAACATTTTTCTCTGAAAAGGAGTACAACAATAAAAAATAGCTTAGAATCGAGAACCTCATCAGTTCTGATTTCACAGAACCACCATTGAATTACATTATTTTAAATATCATGAAGTATTGTAAATTATGTTTAATAATTCTAAAGACAAGATTAGGTTTGTTTTACATTAATGCATATTATTATCTTTGATTTTATTTTATATAATGTAATTCTTCACACCATGTCCCAACTACATTGGAATCAGGATTTGAGTTAATGTGAAGTAAAGGCTCACTCAGAGATGCTCTCTTTAGTGATGCCTTAACCAGTTTTTAGTGTGGAAATAAAAGCAGATGTACAATAATGATTTCAAAGCTCACTGTGTATTTATTTATTGGTATAGTTTTAAATGTTTTTATGTAATTATTCTCAAGGAAACTGTTTTACTATGGCCACTGATAGAAAGTTTTTTTCAGACTCATTTTTTTAACTGAAGGGCGTTGTGCATATGAACAGAATGAGGCTGTAAATATTTCAGAGGTGGTTTTGATGCACTTTTCCTTTTACAGAAGAAGAAATGACATTTTACAAAGAACTTAAGTCTGCAACTAAACTAGGACGTCCATACAAAGATTTAGTTAAGTCTGCATCTGTGCGGTAAGCATAAGTCGAGCTGCTGTTGAGGCCCTCAGAGCAAACTGAGGTGGATAGTTTGTCACTTAAACACTCATCCACTGAGCAGCAAAAGAAAAGACCTTGGCACAGGTGAGGCCCGTCATAGATGATGAAGCCTGTCCTCAGTAAAAGTTGAAGTACAGTACCTGCTGCAGAGAGGAGGAGGAAAACCAATCCACTCAATCCTGCTCTGAAACTCATAGCTGCTCCTCTCACCCCTAAAACTACAAAGAAACACATCAACAGAACAACCTGAGCAAATAAATGTCTCACCCAGTCATTTAAAACTCTACTTACAGTACGGGAAAGAAGTTGTTTCTGCAGCACGTGAGGCAGACGATGTCCCGGAGTCTAAATGCTTCTGAAGGCAGAAGCTGAACAGATAAACCGCTCACTTCCTCTTCACAGCATCAATATGCATGAAGGAAGTGACTTAAAGTGTTATATGTGTTTTGGGTCATAAACAGCTTTTTTAGCCTGAAGAATAAACCTAAAAAATGTGCTCATTTTATTGTAGTCAACAACATAAACAGCGCTTTAATAACAGCATGAAGTAGATTGTCAGGTATAATTAATATAATATCAGGACTCCCTGTTTTTGATTGACTCTGTGTTGTTAACATTTTAGGTTGATTAAATAGTGGAAATTAACAATAACAACATCAACAACAATAATAATAATACATTTTATTCAAAAGCACCTTTTACAACACTCAAGGATGCTGTACAAGATTAAAACAACAACAATAAAATAAACAATATCAATAAAGTCGACAATGATAATAAAATCAACAACAGCACAGCACAACGGATAATGACAGGTCCTCTGAAGAGGGGGTATGTTCATGTAAAGTAGGGTCTGCACTCCTGAACAGGTGGATTTTCAGTCTGGGTTTGAAAAGAGACAGGGAGTTCAGGTTTTGGAGGTCTGGTGGGAGAGAGTTCCAGAGCTGAGGCGAGTGGGCTGGAGTGAGGATGAGGAGGACGACAAAACAGATAAGGCAGGTCAAGGTTGCACATGTGTTTCACAACATCAGATTATTGCTGTCCTGCAGCGTCTCATGTTGAGATCTCTCTGGTTTAGCTGTGGCTGTAGAGCATGCAGGAAGGAACTTCCACCACACAAACCACAGAGAACAGAAAAAGCGAAACAAACAACTTAGATTATCGTTGAAGAGTGAAGATGAACAAAGAAAATAAGACCAACAAAAGTACCAAAATGTCTCAAAGTGATGTGGACTTGCTTTCACAGTTCTTGTTTTGAACTCTAAAGCAAGATAAGAGCATGTAAGGTCACAACAATCCAAACTTTGTTAAAGACAGGAGTAATGGAGAAGGAAAGGAGGAGAGCAGTGGTGTAAAGGAACGAAGTAATACTTAGTTAAGGTACTTAAGTATGTTTTGGGAGTATCTATACTTTACTTGAGTTTATTTGTTTTTTGCAACTTTTACTTTTACTTCACTACATTAAAAATTAAAAAATGATACTTTTACTTCGTTACATTTAAATTGTCAACTTAGTTACTCACTACATAATAAAATGTGAATATAGATTACACTTATTTTCACATTTTATTTTGAAGAGGACTGTACGGACTGTTCGTGCTCTTGCACAAAGCTGAACACACCTCTGCCTGCTTCTGCAGCCTGTGAACGACTGTTTGGCATTGCAGGACTTGTATTCAGCCCGCGAAGGGCACGACTGAACTCATGCAATTTTGAAAATCAACTTCTGCTATAGATGAACCGCAAGTTTGTGGACTTTACGTGAGGGAGGAATGGAGAGAGGGAGTAAGAGGTGAAGGGAGCTGAGGGAGGGAGGAAGAGTCAAACTTAATAAAACTTGGGAGAGCAACAACTATTTGTACCTGTTCTCTTTGTTTGTACTTTTACTTTTAATACTTAAGTACATTTAATAATAGCTACTTTAAGACTTTTACTTAAGTGATTTTTTAATGAGTGACTTTCACTTTTAGTTGAGTATATTTTATATAAGATATCTTTACTTTTACTCAAGTATGGGTTTCAAGGACTTTTTACACCACTGGAGGAGAGTAGGGGTTGCAGGAGTGCAGGAGAATCCAGGAAGTAGTGAGAGCTGCTGGGTAAGGTGTATGCAGCTGGGGTTGAGTGAGGAGTGTGGCAGTGCTGGGAGTCCATAGAGAACACTGGATAATAAGAGCTCAGGAGCAGGTAAGTATATGCAGGTGAGCACAAAATCCATCAAACACAATCCAAAAAACTTTACTTAGGCTGAAATGCATTGCAGCAACAGTCAGGTACAACTCTCTATGTCACAGGATGTGTGGCACGCTGTGGCTTTATACACAACAATATAGAGCAATTGAATTAACTGTTTGTTCTGATAGCTTTCATTGAATATGTGGTATTCAAATACTTATCTAAACTTTGTACAAGTACAGACTAGGTCTAGCTGGAGCCAAAAGCAGCAGCAGCAAACTTGATTTAATAAGCATGCTAATGTTCCCTGTTTTTGGTTCTTTTTAAGGTAATGTTGCACAATTCTGAAAAATTGACAACAGTTTTCTGCCCCACAGGGCACCAACTATTTTGAGTTTTTGAATAGTGGACAACAATTTACTGTGTCACTAAATAATAATGGCCATCAGAAATAATTATTTAAATTCAGTAATAGGATTCAATTTACATGATATCTGGAAATGGGAAATGATAGCTAAATTATTAAGTCAGTCTCTTACTGACTATCAGTTTAGAACCATGATTAATAATTAACTGAATAAAAAATAACCACGGTTAACTTTTCAATTGTCAGTCAACGTTGAAAGATTTGGAGTCCTGAAGAGAACAGGTTGGCAAAATTCATTCTTATGAAATATTAATAGACCAGCAAGTAGGGATGGGTACCTCTCACATTTAAACCAATACCATACAGATGCCCGGTACCTGGGAATCAGTATCGGTACTCAATGGTACCAATTTTCGGTACTTTTGCGTGTATTTATGGGGTAATAAATATTAATTTGTTTAATATTAAGATCTCTGCTGACGTCATAACGCTATAGCTGTGTTCAAGTCCGGTATGGAAATTCACCTACTCCCACTCCCTCACAGTCACAAGGATGCGTTTAGGTACCTAAACATGGTACCGTTTGTTTTTATGTGAATCAGTACTCGGTAGTACCGACAGAATTCGGTCGGTCCCTCTGAAAGTACCTAATTCGGTACCCATCCCTACCAGCAAGTGACTTTGACTTCAAAATCATTTACTGACAAACTAAACATGAAAATAAACAGTGTCTTGCCTAACAAAGTCCAATGTACAAGTGTGTGTTTGTGTGTGTTGTTTTTTCTGTACTCTTGAGTATAGCAAGTATTGAGGAACAACCTTTTCTGTGAGGACATTTCTGGTTGTGAGGACATTTTGGGGTGTCCTCACAAATAAATGCTGCAAATGTCTCCTAAGGGCCTATACTTCATCCCCTGTAAGTGCAAGCAAAAGTCCTCATAGGAATAGGAATTGTGGAAATTGGTGTTTCCTCCTGTGCCCTTTGGCTCCCCCTAGAGTGCACACTCCTTTACAGCCTGGTTGTTTGCTGAGAACGAGAGAATTTTTTCTGATTGGCTTGTGCCTTCCTAGCTGGAGAATTTTTGTGATCAGTTCAATCACATTGCCACGCTGTGGAGGACTTACAATCAATAAAACCTATCAATTTAAGTATTATAGTAATGACAAATACACATTTCATGATATAAATTACATGCAGGTCTTATCTAAAAACACATAATCATCAATTAATTTCTCAAAATTTAAGCAGACTATAACCCTTCCCAAGTGAAAAATAATTTACTTATGTATATTAAAAAATGCATTGAATACCGCATAGTACATTTTAAGTACATTTATGTGACTGGGCACTTATAGGATATAGACCTTTATTTATTTTATGCTATCATGAAATACTATACATATATTTTTACCACAGTTAATTTGAAATTTAAATATGGTGTAGTTTTGTTGTGTATTCTACTTTGACATATAATTTTAGTAAAATGTGTGTTCAATATTCAATGTAAAGTGCACTTTTTAAAAATCAAATTTTTCCTTGTGATTAATAGCTGGACATATTAATAACTGCCATAAATTTAGGCCCACACCTTGATAACTGTAATACTCTGGACTCTGGTCTGCTAGTAGCACCACAAGTCTCCAGCTTTTCCAGAATCCTGACCAGAACCAGGAAGTTTGACCACATTACACTTGTCCTGGCATCCCTCCTTTGGTTTCCAATTCATGCCACTAATCAGGCAAACTCTCCTGATACTTCTAAAGCCAAAGAAGACTTATTGATTTTCTCTAATTCATATATTTTATTTTTATGTTTTATTACCTCAATCTTTAATTATAAAATCATCCATCAGGACTTTCACCAGAGTAAGATTAAAGGTGTGTTCACACTAATAGCAACTTTGGCGACCTCATCGCTCTTCATGCAGAGTCAATGTACAGCCCTGACCAAGCACAACCAGATCTCATCTGATGACGGACATGTTCTGGGTGACTTCGAATCTTTGGAGACATGTGGGTGGTGCCTCTGTTGCTGCAGAAGGGAAATCTGGGGTCATCATGCTCTGCCGCCCAAGTTGAAACATGTGAACCTTTCAGGGGATTCTGCACTGTGAGAGTCAATCAGTGTTGTTGGGGAAAGTGATTAACACCCATTACAGACTGTTATATCCAGGCTCACAGAGTGAAAACCTAACCTCTGTGTGGAAACAGAAGTCAGTGATGACATTAGTTCCACTTAGACAGTCAGCAGAGAAGTCACAGGCAATGCTGCTGCAGGGCCATCAGCTGCAGTGTTTTGAGGTTGGTAGAGGAGTGAAAAGGATACAGCTGGAATAGTTAATACGTCTTATTATATGATATGAATTGATCGTGGGGTGAAACTCAAGCTGGCGTGATTTCACTGAGCAATGGTGACGACGATAATTTGAGCTTTGGACAGGGGACAGGACATTGGTTTGCAACAGGATCTTGGTGATTCAGTGTGAATGCACCTGAAGAGAACTCAAGTTGGCCACAATACTGCAAAGAAGATCTGGAATCAACTGTTGCCAAAGAAGAGTCCAGGAGGAGCATAAGTACGTGAGTAGATGAGTTGATGAGGTGCAGGTGTGATCAGTGGAGAGCCACGCATTTGTGAGGGGAAGAGGTAGGACTTTTAACAGTTAAGCAGGTATGTTCCAGCTACCGTTACTGTACAGCTGCTTTGCACTTAATCAGCACACAGCCTGGTCTTTGCTTTTAATTTTCTATCAGCACTGAAGAGCCTGAAACATTTCCACACAGCGCTCTTCAGCTGTTTTGGTCTCATTTTGGTGTCCTTTCACTGTGGTTCTGCTGCTCGACCTCCATTTTCCCTAAGCTCATGTCACTTTTTCAATGTGTAAATTCTGCCTATCAAGAGCCTCTCAAGTTTAAAAAAAAAGCTGTTGATGAATTTCCATGCGATAACCCAATCTCCATCACTTGCCTCGATTGCTTACTGTTCTTTGAACATAGACTCTATTGATTTACATAGAACTGTGGCGTTTGTACACTAAACAGGAAAACAGCATTTCAGTTTCACTGAAAAAAACTTCTCGTAATTTCACTTCAGTTTAGTTTATTTTGGACAAAGAAAACAGTTGAAAATAAAAACAGTCAAAACAAGGGTACATAACACCACAATTGCTCATAAGTACTAAATAAAGCATTTAATATATCCGAAAAGGAGTAGGAAGAAGCAAAAGCTTTTCATGTTCTGCCCTCACTTACTCTCCCTCTATTTTAACCAAAATATATTCAGTACCCCAAACCCCCCCTCACTCATCCACCCATCCATTCATTCATAGGTGTGGTGAATTACAGGTGAGGAGTATATGCTGACTGGTTATTAGAAGTTCCACTTCCAAAACAAATCACATTCATAAGCACATATACCCGTCTGCATTCACATATTATACCCATATACACAGACACATACATACAAATATACAAATACACAAACTTGCCTGTATTATGCATAGTTTAACAGTCATGGCAAGAATTTGCCGTTCACTTAAGGATTAATCCACAGCCTGTAAAAGTTACTTGACTCTGTTTCCATAATTCTATACCTTTCAATAATAGCTTTTCTATAAATTGTATTAAGTTGATGGACATTTTTACTCATTTTTGTTTGTTCATCCAGACCATTCCACAATTTCACCCCACAGACAGAAATGCACATACTTCTTATGGCGTGTTCCCACCGAAAGCGTTGACAGCGAGTGTATTCGCGCGTCAAGTGAAATCGCGCCACGCTAGACGCTCGAGTTTTGACGCTGGTACAAATATGCAAGAAAATGCTCACCGCTCACCGCAGCACGAAAGGTCCGCTATTATCATTTCATCATATCATTCCATTGTCGAACACCTCAATAGCTGCTCTGTACCTGCTGTGGAGAAGTCAGCTGTGGGCTAGGCGCCAACGTCGGTACTGGATGCATGCTGTGCTGCCCTGCGGAGGTGGTGTGAGCTCGGTGAGTTCCACCGTCTCTTGCAGGAGCTGCGTCTGGACGGTCGGTTCCAGCAGTACTTCAGGCTGACTGTTGCCCAGTTTGAAGACCTGCTATCCAGGTTTGGTGCCAGGATCTCTGCCTGGATACCAACTACAGGTAAGACAGTCCAGCAGCAGCTACGGAGCGCCTTTCCATCTGTCTCCGGTGAGTTTAGCAGTTTGTCAAATTAGCAAGACTCCAACTCCCAGAATGTCCTGCGTCAGTGACGGTCTCCACGCTGATAGGCTGTCCCGGTGGGTCAACACGCTCGCTCAAAAGTTCAATTATTTCAACTCGAGCATCAAGCGTTGAGCGGCGAGTGTTTTTTCACTGCAAATGCTCGCCGCTTACCGCTCAGCACTTGAACGCTTGATGCCACTCTATACTCCCCCTGATGCAGCGTCATTTCGTGTCTTTAAATTGACTTTGTATGTAATATCAACGCGCGGAAAAATTTGCGACGCTTTTGGTGGTAACACGCCGTAAGAGTAGTACAGACAATCGGTTGCTTAAAATTGTACCCTCCCCCTTAACTAATACCCTCCCTCCCTTTCCATTAACCATTTATTTAAGTTTCCAGGTCGTAATTTATGTTTAGCTTTATAAACAATTTGGACGGTTTTTAGTTGTACTAGATCCATAAATTTTAACATATTTGACTTTAAAAAATATGTTACAATTTATGGATAATAATATAAATATGTTTAAAGAAAGAAGTCTTGATTTGTGTTTATAGTTAGTATGAACTCACAGAAGCCTCCCGAGGCATGTTGCAGGACTGAGGAAGTCACTTTCAGTCATTCATTTTTAAGTGACATTTATCTTTGAGACAAAATTTTTGGTTTTCTTTGTAGTGAACACACCTCATGGAGAGACGTTCCTGTCAGACAGTCCCTAATTCTGAAAGAGAAGGAAAATTGCAAAGGGCAAAGGTTTTTGTTTTAGCATTTCAGACGAAGAAAGAAGAACGACTGTTCAATGTGAGTCTGTTTCTTCTGAAGAGTTCCAGCTTCTTATTATTATCATGTTGGGTTTGGATGTTTGTGGAAGCTTGTGTGATCCTACATTAAAACCTGACTGTCTGTTTGGTTACAAAATCAGGATATGAAAGAATGTTTAGCAATAAAAGAGTTATTAATAACAGTAGCCACTCCTTTCATTTCTGGATAAAGATATTGATGATCCCCCTCCAAACAAATGGAATTAACAGACAAATAAGAAAAAATGTCACTGTGAAATTGAACTGAAGTGAACAGTAAAACATGCCTCATGTTGATTTTTGATTATATAAAACAAGCAATACGACGAGTCTGGAGCAGTCTGTGGTTTTAAAACTGTTGATTTCAGGATGGAAGTACAAGCACTGCTTCAATGTCATTGATGTAAAAGGCACTTAAGAACATTTAATGTATGTGAAGTGTAAATTATGTCCCAGAGCAAAGTGTTTGTGTGTTGTGAGTAACTGTAATCTTGCGAAACATCTCTCAGCAGCACATGCAACTACAAAGTTCACGACCAAAAACTCTGTTGATGATGCCATCGCTGCCAACAGCAGGCCAGGAAACAACAAGAAAGGACATGGACACTGGGCCATGCCGTTCAAGAAGAAAAAGCTTTTTCAAAATAGTAATGCAAAAATTACTTTTCGTGGGAACTTATTACATGTATGAAGAAGTAATTCTGTTAGTAATTCAATAACTTTTTTTTTTTTGGCAAAATATCAAGTAGCCATAACTAATTACTTTGTCAAGTAATTTGACCACCACTGGTCCCGGGTGATGATGGTCCACATATCCACTCATGGATGCTGTATATTGAACATTTATGAACAACAAAGAATCAAAAAGAGAACTGAGGGGAAATATGCATGAAGAAGACAAGAATGGTTAAACAATGTTTCGGCAACATCTGTTCATTAAAAAAATCAAAATCAAAGTTTTGCAGCTGAAAGTAACATCTCCAGCTCATCCTCCACAGCACTGCTCTCCATGGTCAGACCAGCCTCTGGTTCAACTGATTCTGGAGAAAAACACATCAAACTCATTAATGACAGAAGTTTTCTCTTTGTGTTCTGAATGTAAATCAGTTACTGAGTGCAGGAGGCTCTTACCTGCTCCTCTGGCTCTTCTGTCTGTGCTCAGCTGTTCTCGTAAACAGGATCTAACTGATTTAACTGATGACACCAGTAAAGACACACACACACATACATTTTTAGATATATCACTCAGCTAAGAATGTCAGAAATGTCTTAACAGAGGTTTGTTTTCCTCCTAGTTGTCACAGTAATGACACCAGCGTGTCCTCCATCTTCCTTACCTCCATCATCTCTGCAGGTTTGTTTGGTTCATCTGAGGAGTTCACAGTTTTCTTCTTCCTAGTTTAAGTCCAAAAGCAACACGTACACATTTGAAACAATTAAAAGAAGAATATTAAAGAGATATAGTTGAACTGATGTCTCTTTATTGTTTTACCTCTTCCACATATTCAGGGGAATCAGAAGAGTGAACATGAAGATCACCACAGTCACCCTGATGATGTTCATAATCAGTGATGAGCTCCCTGGAAATAAAGATGGACATGTGCAGATTGTGAAGTTAAACAGGTGGGTAGTTTAATGGTCTAACATGACACTTGATTAAACTAAGACTGTTAGACTCACTTTTTACAGTTACAGAGATGAGTTTGGATCTTGTTGTCCCCAGCTCGTTCTCAGCGTCGCAGAAATACTCTCCAGAGTCTGTGGCATTAAATGAGCTGAAGGTAAGCAGAGGTCCTGACTGTAGGGGACTGAGGTTTTGGGGTCCAGGGTTCTTGTACCAGGTGTAATTAGCTGCTGGGTTAGCATCACTGCTACAGGTCAGATTCACTTCAGTGCCCTCCTCTACCTCAGCAGATGGACTCACAAACACAGAGGGAGGCTTTGGAGCATCTGGAATACATTTTGAAGAAAAAAAAAATATTAAGACCATAAATTTACATTTCCAAACTACGTGAAAAAAGAGAGAGAAAAGGGTTTATGGTGCTGTGATTGTGACAGTCAGAATCTGCGATGTCTCTGTTTAACCTCCCCCTTGGGGTGGTTTCAGTCAGGTTGAAGTCGACCCAGGCCCTCTCATGAACCTACATGTTGAGACTATTTTCTTTCTTTTTTTCCTCTTTTTTTTTAATTGTGGACCTTACAATGCATTTCTATGGGCTCTGGGAGTTCATGCCTCAATGTGATTTCGTCATACGCACTGATACCTGCTCTATGGAGGAGTAGAAGGGCAATGTAAGATGGACAAAATAATTTTGAAGTCAAGATTACAGTTGAAATTTTGGGATTAAAGTTGAAATGACAAGAATAAAATTGAAATACAACGCTGTGAATAAAGTCGAAAAACATTATATGTCGACTTTATTCCTGACATTTCGACTTTACCACGAAAGTGTTATTCACCATTATTCTGGAAATTTCAACTTAAAAGTCGACCTCACCAAAACAATTTTCTCCTTCTAACATGGCCCTAATACTCTTTCGCTCTACTCAGACAATACTCACAGAGTGATGACTGAGGACAAATAAATGACAGCAATGGAAAGCTGCAAATATCATGTCCATATGCAGGGCTCTTACTTCATACGGTCTGATTTACAACCTGTGGCAGTTTTATTACTTGTAGACGACGGAATCTGTTTGATTACTGCACACTTTATAGTCAGCCTCAAATGCAGACAGTTATCACCTTTTAATGTTTTTATGAAATGACCAGTTTCACTCACATTTTACATTAATGTGGATCCATGAAGAGGATTCATTCACAAAATGGATAATTCAGTCCTGCAATTGTACTTTTTGAATTGTCATAAAATATTAGGCCTTAAAGTGACATGCATCTTAGACCGTTGGCGCATTTCCTATTTTTGTTTACCTCAACATTAATTCATGATTTTAGACCTTCTCTGCAAACATTAACACTAATGAATATATGATAAAGTCCTTCATATACAAAGCTAACTGGGCCCATGTACAAGAAGTCAAGGAGAGCAGCTTTTCTCCTTCATTTACATAAACATGCTACGTACTTATCACAAATTACATGTTCGTAGTGCTGGTTGGATTTAGTTATTTATTCAATTTAAGACCGAAAGTGAAGAGAGCATTTTGCTCAGAGAACTTGCCTCTTTTTCTGACCATTTCCTTTAAATTGCTGAGATACTTGAGTTAAAAATCCCACTAGATTGAAAGTGGTTGGCATCCCTTGTCTCCAAAGGTTACAAATTAAGTTGTGTAAACTTTGCTGGTGGTGAAGTCGAGTCATTCAGAATGATGAATGTTGGGGAGAAACAAGCAAAAGGAGACAGATCTGAGCACCGATGAAAACTGTACATTAAGGGCCTGATCTACTAAATGATTATGTGTATTAAAACATGCAAACTTGATAGGATGCGCAAATCTGTTCTATTCTAATAGGGTGCACTAAGGATTGCTTCCGTCAGATTAACCAAATGCCACGCGCAATCCATTTAGCGTGTTTGCCCTTATTTCATTCATTTCATTTAATTTATTTAAAAAGGGACCATGTACAAATTCAACATAAATGTCACCATTCGATGCATTGTACCAGAGTTAGCTTAAAGCTAATTTGCATCTGCAGTCCCTTGGCAGGTCACAATTAAAACATCACATTGTTGTAAAGACTCACACGCTTACACACACATGCACACACACGCACACACGCCTCCAGGCACACACACGCATGCAGCATGCACACACACGCACACACACAATAAATATACAGATCACCAAACTGTGCAAAATACTGGGAGGAGGAGATGCAAGTGTGATCATTTAGCACCCGCAATGTGATTTATCAAACCTGTAAGAGTGCGCTCAGTGTTTTTGTGTCTAAATTTAGTACGTTTGAAAAGCAGGTGCAAAAAAGGAACAGTGTTACAAACTGGAGGCTGTGATCATGGTGGCAAACAGGATCACATTAACTGAATATTGTCCATCACTGACTGAATTTTTTTGATGAAAAGCAGAAAGACTTGGAGGCTGTCAGTCATTATGAAGGACTGGAAGAAGAGGGATAATCCAATGTGCCATGAAGACACATGCTTAAAGTAAACCCTCTTTGCTTTGCGCTCCACATCATGGAGGAGGTCATTTCACCAATGTAAAAACAACAGAAAAAAAGCCTTCATAGTCATATTCACTCCTCTTGTCACTCAGAGCTGACTGCATCACAGTCTTTATGCACTGACAGTGAGTTCAGAGGCTGTCAGTGTGCAGAGAGTGTAATGCAGATGGTGCATAAAAGGCAATAGTTACCATACAGTCTTTGTGTGTTACTGTGTGACTGCTCTTAACATGAGATGTTATTGATGATTTAGCTTTTTAACTATGTGAATGCTGCCATTTATATTATGTTTCATTGCAATCAGAAAAGGAAAATAGAAAATAACGCATAGAAATACGGCCTGAGGGAAAAGGGATGATCTTGTCCGTCAAAATGACATGAAGAAAAGTGTTTTTGCCTCAATCTCCATGGCTTCAAACTTCATTTTTTATTTATGGCCTCTCTGCTCTCCCAAACTCTGCAGCTGATAACACACAAAAAATCCTCTTTTAAAAAGGGTGGTCCCCACCACTTTTGCTCCTGTTATCAATTGCGTACGCAGTGATAGTAGATCACCAGCCACACACCAACTAATAGCATTTGCAGTTTTTTAGTCTGCACACACAAGTTAGCACCTGTTATTTTGGATCTTAGTAGATCAGGCCCTAAGTGACCAGCTGATCATCACTCTTTAAATAAAATGTCTCGTACTCACATCTCACATCAATATTTATGTCTGTAGACGTCTGCTCTCCCTGATTATTTTCAGTCTCACAGGAATAGCGTCCAGAGTCCGAGGACTGAATTGAACTGAAAACATGCTGGGATTCAGTGATGAGACGTCCAGGGGGATTTATCCTGTACCAGGTGTAAATGACTGGTGGTGGTTTAGCATCACTGCTGCAGGTCAGAGTTACCCTTGTGCCCTCTAATATCTCACCAGAGGGACTCACTGAGACTGTAGGAGGCTTTGGAGCATCTGGAGGAGAAAACATCTGTGATTTAGTGCCATGTACATGTTTAAATATTATAAGCTGTTAAAACAAGGAGAAAACAAAATGAATACAAAGTAGAGATATGTTTGGATTACAGGATGTGATCAGACAAATTTTGACTCTGACATAAACAACAGCTCCATCTTTCTGCTGGTGTGTGTTTGTTTCTCTGGTTTAAGATCCAAAAATCACTGAGTGGATAAGACTGTGAAGAATGTGAATGTTTGGCAGGACAAGCAAAAAGAGGCAGAAATGACCACCAAAGAAAACCTTAGATTGCTGATCATCTTTAAATAAAATGTCTCTTACTCACATTTCACATCAATATCTATGAATGTAGACCTCTGCTCCCCCAGATCATTTTTAGCCACACAGGAATAGCGTCCAGAGTCAGAGGACTGAATTGATCTGAAAACATGCTGAGATTCAGTGCTGAGATGTCCTTGGTGATTGTCCTTGTACCAGCCATATTCAGGTGCTGGGTAACCATCACAGCTGCAGGTCAGAGTTATTTTACTCCACTCTTTGATTTCACCTGTGGGACTCTGACACAGAGCAGCTTGTTGGAGCATCTTAAAGAGAAAAGAGAAAGACTTTAATAAACATGTTTAAGGGTCATAACCTGATGAGAGTGCACAGTGCAGCTGACCCACAACCTTCAAGAACCCATATTAGGGAAAAAAACAACAAGAAAAAACGAGCATTTCCACCATCCCTAAAGCTAAAGAAACTTTCTACATCCTGATCCACCTGTATCCTCACTCTGTTTGAAATGCTCTGTCAGACCTCCTGTCCCTTTAAGACTTCCTTCTCTATTTAAGCCAAGCAGGTCTGATTGGTCAAACAATCTGCTTTGTGGTGATTGGCCAGTTCAGCACTGCTTGGTGCCATGTTTTCAAAAACTCTGCATTGAAACTCTGCAAATGATGCTCTTTTGTATGGAGGAGACATGTTAAACACACCAGCTGTTAATGCGATTATTAGAACGACTTCTCTATCCATGTTGTTATTGATTATACCTCCATAATAAATTCTTTTACAACCATATATGCATGAGGAGTCTCTTGAAAATGAGATGCCACATCTCAATCTCTGCTACATTTCAATTCAATCGAGACAAATATGATCACACATCTTGGTGTCCATTGATTTATCACACTCATAAATTCTTATTTTAGTTCCTTTTTCTCTGTCCATGTCTGTATTTTGACCCTTCCACCCCACAGCCTCTGTGTTCAACATGAGTCTGGTCCTTCTAAAGAGTTCCAACGTCTTCTTATTATTATCATGTTGGGTTTGGATGTATGTGCACCACAGCAGATATCGATTTGATTTAATTCTTATATCTGTATACTCGGCTTGGATTTCTTGGTTTTTATCTCAGTTTTTCAACTGAATCGGGTCTCATGGTCGAGTGTTTTCATTCAAATAAAGTAAAAAAGCTGTTTTGGGAACATTATGGAGTAAACTTACACACTTCAGCAGAGGGGTAATCCTCATAATCTCTGACACTGCAGGACAACCGGTACTTGTTCTTGTCATCATAATCGAGTGGAAGAGAAAATCTCTCCTCATTCATTTTCTGTTTATTCACACTCCAGATGTAGGATTGACGACCTGTATTACAGCTGCTTTGACACTCCAGCTCCACGCAGTACACCAATCTTTTCACCTCCACCTGAAGATCTAACAGATGAAAAAAAAAGCATGAACATCATAAAAAAGTAGGGCTGTCACTTTAGTGCATTAATTTGATTAATTAATTACAAGCAAACTAATGCATTAAAAAAATTAATCGCGATTAATCGTAGCACACAAACATTTTGATATTGGCCAGCTGGAGGACCCGTACATGGCAGTGGCACATCACTTATTTAAGACTTAGTCTTATTTTATTTTTGAATTTATTTATCTATATTTGTACTAAATTCTTTAATAATACATCAGGCCTAACTGGTTTGCTGGATGTCCTCGACCTTTTTCTTATTTTGAATTTCATTTATGAAACACACTTAAAGTGTAATTTGAGTTGCCTGATTGAGTTTAGAATTTTCTGGACAAGTTGCCCTGACTTTGATTTTATCTAGTCAAATCTTCACTTCTTAGTGTATTCATTTGATTCGTCATGCACTACAATTTTATAATATCCTATAATTCAAATTCTTTATTTGGGTACTTTAAGCAAATATGAGATTAAAATGCGATTAATTACATTAATTAATTACAAATCTGGTAATTAATTAGATTAATTTTTTTAATCGTCTGACAGCACTAAAAAAAAGACGTTTAAGCAAACAGTCAAAAACACTGACAGCACTTTTCTCTGGATGCTGAAAATGTGATCAGAATGTTACCTGTGACTGACAAAGTGACTCCAGGTGAAGTCGTGTCCAGTCTGTCTGGTTGGTTTGTGGTAAATCTGAACTTATACTCAGCTGAGTCGCTCTTTCTCAGGTCTGTGATTCTCAGAGTGCAGTCGTTCTCATTAAAAAGATACTCCACACGATCTCTGTAGTTTAAGTCTGATTTCAGATCCACAGCTCTGCCATCGCTCTCTTTAAACCACCCACGACTCTGAACTTCAGTAGTTTTCTCATGTATGTTGGTTGGATAGCTGACGGTACAGGGTATGTCCACTGTTGATCCTTTTATGGCACAAATCTGATGAGTTGGATAATTCACTCTCCAAGTATTCACCTCCATCACCCCTGAAACACAGAGCACATCAGGGAATAAAATCAGAACAATTACAATACAGGTAAATTAACAACTTCATCAATGTTTGGAAATGGAGGATCCTGCTGGAGGACTCAACGATTTTAACACTTGTTTTTTTTTTTTTTTTTACTGAGCTAATGTTCCCCAGTCTGCATTTTTATGGCTTCTCACTGTACGCTAAGGATGGGAACTGATCAAAATGAAATTGTGCTTAGGGCCCCAATTTGGCCAGGGGCGTGCCCCTTCATTAATTTTTGTTTTTCATTCCTTCGTCTCTGCCTGGTTGGATATATCTATGGATGTATTTATGTGAATGGTAACTCACAAAAGTGAGGACTCCCCTTTCAGCAAATATTTTAATAGATCTTTTAAAGAACAATGTTAACAAAAAGACACTTTGATACAGCGTAAAGTATAACAGTGAAAATTTACTCAAAATAACTCAACACACAGATATCAGCGTGTAAACTGCTGGCAGCAAAAATGAGTACTTTTGTTGCCAATAAAAAAGCAACAACACACACACAATTGATGGTTAGGAGTATGTTTGTATATATACCTGTGTGTGTATTTTACATATATATGTGTATATATTAAGGTTGGACAATATGGCCTAAAAATGAAATCCCCTTTTTATTCCACACCTCTTGATTTACGAATTTAAGTGATACACCCCCAAAAAAAACCAAACAAAAAAAAAACTCCAAGTGACACATGAGTGACATGTATCAAGATTTGCCTTTGTGTTATTAAAATATATTCCCAAACCAAACAGAATTTCCCCTATAAAGATAAAGTACATGTCATAAAATGTTTATAATGTCACTCAAACATAGTCACGTGTTGAGCTGAGCTATTTCACAGTATTTTAATATGAACTCTCTGATCAGAATCTAAGACCATTAAAAAAAAAAATACAAGCCAGTTAAAGTGCTTGTTAAAAACCTGACAGGGCCTTCCATCAAGAAAACTTAGTTTTAAGAATTTATATTTTCAAATAATGCCACAAAAACCGGAGAAAGTGAATAAAGAAGTAAAATCAATTTAAATGTTTAAATCTGCAGAAAATAATTCACATCTATTGATATAAAGCCCAGCTCTATTATCTATGCATATGTGTGTACTTATGAAGAATCTGACTTCAGTCTGCTCTATTGTAAAGTGCCTTGAGATAACACTTGTTATGAACTGGCACTATTAAAATAAAAATTGATTGATTGATCATGTATGACTTGTATAAATTCTTAATCAATGTCATCTCCAGTCTCTCAATAAACTTGATTTTCACAACAGCCATGCTGATGCTATTTTAGATGTCATTTTATAATGATTTGATTAATCAATGAAGATAAAAAAAGAAAAACCTAACCTTCAGTTTATTAGATGTAAAGATGGTTTGAAGTCTAAGGTAGTTGCCGATATTTGACTCACTGTAATAAACTACCTTCAGCCTCGGTAAATATTTCATGAATATGTCATTTTTAAATCATTTTAAAAGAATATCATAGTTCAGTGTTTCATTAAGCATCCTTGTAGAACACCCTCAAAAACTTAACTAATGATATTTTTAAAAACAAAGATTATTTTCAGACTTTTACATAGTGGAAAGCAGCTTTATGTTATGTTCACAAACATCTTATGAAGAAAGTTTTAGTTGATTTGTTTCCTTGGAGACTTTAAGAGTGTGAAAACAGTTTATCAACCACCAACATGTTGAAATGTTTCCTTTTCACAGCTCTGTTAGTGTGAATTTAATCTGTCTTCAGTCTGTGGTCAGATTGGATATCAGTTTCTAAGAAAAAGAGCTCTGAAGGAAATATGTGTGAAATGTAAATAAACAACATTTTTGTGTAACTTCTGTAAAAAGACAGTTAAGTGTTGATAAGGAGGATGGAAACATCACAGATGTCAGTGGAAACTTCATGCGCTGGCACATTTTGGTTCCTTTTTTTGTTGATATAAACATATTTCTCTGAGAAGAAGTACAAAAAAAACTAGCTTAGAATCTGCTACGAGAACCTCATCAGTTCTGATTTCACAGAACCACCATTGAATTACACTATTTTAAATATAAAGTATTGTAAATTATCTTTAACAATTCTAAAAACAAGATGAAGTTTGTTCAACATACCTGTCTTTATTGTCTGTTATAAAACGTAATTTTTCACACCACGTCCCGACTTCATTGGAATCAGGGTTTGAGTTAATGTGAAGTAAAGGCTCACTCAGAGATGCTCCCTTTAGTGATGTCAAAACTAGTTTTTAGTGTGAAAATAAAAGCAGATGTACAATTATGATTTCAGAGCTCACTGTGTATTTATTTACTGGTTTAGTTTTAAATGTTTTCATGTAATTATTCTCCAGGAGACTGTTTTACTATGGCCACTGATGGTAAAACAATTTTTAAACTAATTTTTTTAACTGAAGGGTTTTGTGCAAATAAACAGCATGAGGCTGTGAATATTTCAGAGGTGGTTTTGATGCACTTTTCCTTTTACAGAAGAAGAAATGACATTTTACAAAGAACTTTAGTCTGCAACTAAACTACAATGTCTGTACAAAGATTTAGTTAAGTCTGCATCATTGCAGTCAGCATAAGTCGAGCTGCTGTTAAGGCTCTCAGAGCAAACTGAGGTGGATTGTTTGTCTCTTAAACACTCATCCACTGAGCAGCAAAAGAAAAGGCGTTGGCACAGGTGAGGCCCGTCATAGATGATGAAGCCTGTCCTCAGTCAAAGTTGAAGTACAGTACCTGCTGCAGCGAGGAGGAGGAAAACCAATCCACTCAATCCTGCTCTGAAACTCATAGCTGCTCCTCTCATCCCTGAAACTACAAAGTTTCTGAAGGCAGAAACCGAACAGATAAACCGCTCACTTCCTCTTCACAGCATCAATATGCATGAAGGAAGTGACTTAAAGTGTTATATGTGTTTTGAATCATTAACAGCTTTTTTCAGCCTGACTGAGGAAGACCAAAACTAAAATATGTGGTCACTTTATCGTAATTAACAGCATAAACAGACATTTTTTCACAGTATGAAGTAGATTATCAGGTATAATTAACAGGTCGGATATCAGGAGTCCCTGTTTTTGACTGTGTGTGTTCTTAACGTTTTAGGCTGATTAAATAGTGGAAATTTACAGAATTTCCCTTTTACTACTTCTACTACTACTACTACTACAACTACTACTACTACTACTAATAATAATAATAAAACATTTTAAGGATGCTGTACAAGATTAAAACAACAACAATAAAATCAACACTAATAACAAAATCAACAACAGCACAGCACAGCAGATAATGACAGGTACTGGGAAGAGGAGGTATGTAGTTGTAAAATTGGGTATGCAGTCCTGAACAGATGAGTTTTAAGTCTGGTTTTCAGAGGTCAGGTGGAAAAGAGTTCCAGAGCTGAGCCAAGTGGGCTGGAGTAGCAACGTGGAGGAGATAGATAGATAGATAGATAGATAGATAGATAGATAGATAGATAGATAGATGGATAGATGGATGGATACTTTATTTATCCCCATAGGGAAATTGTTGTATCCAGCAGCTCATATGAGACATATAAAAACACATAAAAACAACAACACACACATAAAAACATCATCCCATTAACACAGAAAGGTCAATTAAATTAACATGTGCAAATGTGCATGTGCAAGTGGGGGACTATGAGGAGTTGTGCAGTCTAATGGCTGAGGGGATGAAGGATCGCCTGAAGCGCTCAGTCCTGCAGCGCATTGAGAGCAGACGGTCGCTACGGCTGCTCTTTTGTCCGGAGACAGTACTGTGCAGAGGATGGTCAGGATTTGCTAGGATGCTCTGCACTTTGCTCCTCATGCGTCTCTCTACTACTGTCCCCACATCATCCAGACCTCTCCCGACCACTGAACCAGCTCTCTTTATAAGCTTGTCCAGCCGCCTCCTGTCCTTGTCCATCTGGTTGCCCCCCCAGCAGACAGCAGCATACAGCAGTGGCTCCACCACTGATTTATAGAACATGTGCAGCATGTCACTGCACACGTTGAAAGAGCGCAGCCTGCGGAGGAAGTGAAGCCGACTCTGCCCCTTCCTGTATATTGCATTTGTGTTACAGGACCAGTCCAGCTTGTCATCCAGGTGGACACCCAGGTACTTGTAACTGGACACCACCTCAATGTCAGCACCATCAATGCTGACAGGCAGGGGGGGGGATTTGGATTTACGGGGGTCTAAGATCATCTCCTTCGTCTTGGCGGTGTTAAGGAGGAGGTGGTTTTTTACACTCCATTGACTGAAGGCCCTCACCAGCTCCCTGTATTCCCCCTCGCATCCCTCCTGATACACGCCATCACTGCCGTGTCATCAGAGTACTTCTGAACATGACAGGACTCAGAGTGGTATTGAAAGTCTGACGTGTACAGGGTAAAAAGGAATGGTGCCAGCACTGTCCCTTGTGGGGCTCCCGTACTGCTCAGAACTGTCTCCGATACACAGTTCTCCAGCCTGACGTACTGTGGTCTACCCGTAAGGTAGTCAAAGACCCAGGTGGTGAGGTAGTTGTCCACCCCCATCTTTTCAAGTTTGCCCCTGAGTATGAGTGGTTGGATGGTGTTAAACGACTTTCGAGAAGTCGAAGAACATTATTCTAACATATCCTCCCGGTTCATCTAGGTGTGATTGAGCCTGGTGAAGCATGTACAGAATAGCGTCTTCGACTCCAATGTTCTCACGGTAGGCAAATTGCGGCTTGTCTTGTGCCTGTTCCACCTGAGGTCTCAGGTGACGGAGTAGCAACCTCTCCAGTGTCTTCATTACATGTGATGTTAAAGCCACCGGTCTGTAGTCATTCATCTTGACCGGACGCCCTACTTTAGGGACCGGCACAAGGCAGGACGTCTTCCACAGGACCGGTACCTTCCCCTGCTGAAGGCTCATGTTGAAAACACACTGAAGAGGTTTGGCTAGTTGTGCTGCACAGTCCCTGAGCAGTCTTGGACAAACACCATCTGGCCCCACTGCCTTACCTGGATGCAGCCTCTTGAGCTCCGTCCTCACCTCCTCTGTTGTGAGGAACAGAGGGTGGCTTGCCCCTGCCCCAGGTGGAGGTTGAGGTGTCACAGGCGAAGGTGGCGGTGCCACTGCCACCGGTAAAGGTGGTGCCGCTACTGGTGGGGAATCCGCTGCTGCAAGTGAAGGTGCCACTGCCGCAGATGAAGGTGGAGGAGCCAATGCTGCAGATGTAGGAACAGATACTACTGCCACCGGTGAAGGTATCAGTGTCGCAGGTGAGGGTGCCGCTGCTTCTGCCGCATATGAAGGTGGAGAGGTCACTGCTGCAGGTGGAGATGCTGCAGCTGTAGATGGAGGTGGAGGCGCCACTGCCACAGGTGGAGGTAATACTGCTGCAGGTCCTGTTGCCTCAGGTGGGAGTGAGGGTGCCACAGGTGGTGAAGCCGCAGCTGTGGGTGAGGATGCCACTGCCGCAGATGAAGTTGGAGGAGCAGCTGTTTCTGCCGCAGATGGAGGAAGAGAGGTTGCTGCTGCAGGTGGAGATGCTGCTGCTGTCGATGGAGGTGCCGGTGCCACTGCCACAGGTTGAAGTGCCATTGCTGCAGGTCCTGCTGCCTCAGGTGGACGTGGGGGAGTCATTGGTGGTGAAGCCGCCACCGCTGCTGCAGATGGAAGAGGAGGGACTGCTGCTGCCCGTGGAGGTATCAGTGTCGCAGTTGGGGGTGCCGCTGCTTCTGCCACAGATGGAGGTGGAGAGATTACTGCTGCAGGTGGTGATACTGCCGCCGTGGATGGAGGTGGAGGTGTCACCGCTGTGGGCACTGTTGCAGGTCCTACTGTCTCAGGTGGAGGTGAAGGTGCCACAGGTGGGGAATACGTTGCTGCAGGTGACGGTGTCACTGTCGCAGGTGGGAGTGCATCTGCCACAGGTGGAGGTGGCACCGCAGCAGTTTGAGGTGATGTTGGTGGCACAACAAGTGGAGCAGGCGGGGGCAGAAGGGGGGCTAAACCAGTTGAAGCCATAGCAGAGGATGTGCTAATCGCCATGTCAAACCTATTGAAAAACAGATTGACCTCATTGGCCCTGTCAACTCCACCTGCTATTACCTGGCTGCTCTTTTTGTTATAGCCAGTAATAGTCCTCATACCCTTCCACACCTCCCTGGTATTGTTGTGTTGTAGCTTGCTCTCCACTTTCCTCTTATACTCCTCCTTTGCCTGCCTCGTACACCTCTACAGCTCCTGTTGTGTCTGCCTGAGCTTCTCCCTGTCCCCCTCTCTAAAGGCCTGCTTCTTTTTGTTCAGGAGCCCCTTGATGCTGCTGGTAATCCAAGGCTTGTTGTTTGGAAAGCAGTGAACTGTCCTTGCTGGTATAACAGTATCCCTGCAGAAGTTCATGTAGTCAGTGATACAGCCAACCATGCTGTCAATATCACAGACTGAACCTTCCTCCTGTGTTCCCAGCAGTATGGACCAATCGGTGTGCTCAAAACAGTCCCTCAGAGACTCACTGGCCTCTGGTGTCCACCTCCTGAATGTACGGTCAATAGCAGGGAGCCTCCTTACACAGGTGATGTAAGAGGGCTGGAGGAAGATCAGATTGTGATCTGATCTCCCAAGAGGTGGGAGAGCTGTAGCTCTGTATGCATCCTTGACATTCACATACAGGAGGTCCAGAGTGTTATTTCCTCTCGGGGGACAGTCCACATACTGCACAAAGCCAGGAAGATGAGAGGTGAGGCTGACCTGATTAAAATCCCCAGAGATAACGACAAGTGCATCGGGATGCTGTGTCTGTATTTTTAATACAGTCTCCTGGATGACGTCACATGCTTCCGCCGCTGCAGCGCGTGGCAGAATGTAAACAACAATGGCGACGATGTAGCTGAACTCCCTCGGTATATAATATGCTCTAAGACCGACTGCAAGGAGCTCCACATCCCGACAACAAATCTTGTCCTTAACAGTAATATGACCGGGGTTAAACCATCTGTTATTTACATACATGATCAGCCCCCCTCCTTTCTTCTTACCGCTAGTTTTTGCGTCCCTGTCAGCACGTACAGTGGAGAAGCCGGTTAGATCCACACAGGAGTCGGTGATGTTATTGTCCAGCCAGGACTCCGTGAAGCACATCAGGCTACACTCCCGGTAAGTACGTTGGCTCTTTACAAGTGCCTACAGTTCATCACACTTGTTGGAAAGTGAGTTGACGTTGCCCATGAGAATGGCCGGTATACAAGGCTTGTATCGCCGTCTCCTAGCCTTTAGCCTAGCACCGGCTCTGCAACCCCGATATGGCGCTCTCAACTCTGCCGGAATGGGGTGGTGATCCCCGTGTTTCAGTCGTCGCAGAGCAAGGAGGTCCTTCCTTGTGTATTGTATCTTCCCCATGATATTAGTTGACAAACCAACTAACAAACAAACAAAACACGCTAAACAAACACGGAACCACTCGGACGTGCTGCCACTCGACCAGCGCATGCTCATGTCTATGTCAGATATGGACAGATAAGGCAGGGTGAGGTTACACATGTGTAACGGGGAGGGTTTTAGGACCCCGGGGAGTCTTTAAAGGTATAGCGGAAGCAGCGCTCTCTCTCTCTCGCTCACTACCGGTACGCAGACAAAGAAGACAGGCAGTGGCATGAAGCACGCCAAACAATTGACTCGAACTCAGACAAGCGGCAGTTCGTGGTAACGTTGGTGTGACTTCGAAAAGTTGAGCAGAAGCAGTGCTCCCTCCCTCTCGTTGTCGGTACACAGACAAGGTGATACAGGCGGCTGCATGAAGCACGCCAAACAATTGACTCGAATTCAGAAGTAAAGTAAAGAAGGGTGGGTGCCGTACAGGCATGACTATATCACTCCAGCCATCTGCGTACAGAGTGTCGTGAGCAGAGATTTTGATTTGGCAGTTATTATGACACGGTGCACACTGCTGGTTTGAGTGTCAAATAAACGACTGAAACGTGCTGCACGTGCTGTGACTGTCACTGTTTTTTTCCACTCAATTAGTTAGTTTTTATAGGCCTTTTTGTTTAATTGTTTTTTTTGTTTATTTTAATTCCTTTTGGGTATTTATTATAAGCGGGCTAAGTGCAATATTTAATGGGCATTGGGCAAGTCTGGAATTATAACTGATTGGGAGTGGTGGACCTTAGATTTGGTGACCCCTTTGGCGTGATATTTGAGTACTGGTGATTCTTAAACGTGTGCAGTGAAAAGCTCAACATGTTGAGTGATTCTTAAACGTGTGCCGTGATAAACTCTACATGATTAGTGATTCTTAAATGGTTGCAGTTGCTATAGACCCTATGGGAGATTGTTAGCGTGTTGGGTCCCACTTACCATTTTGTCCTACCCCCCCCCTGTTTATAGGCTGCTATCTTTCCCAGAACGCACACTTGCACTTTACAGACAAACATAATGACTACTGTGTAGCCATAGCCCGTTTATTGCCTTAGACTCAGTACTATTGTGTGGTTTATCCTTTTATATTGAAATAAACTTTTGTAATCTTGTGAGCCGTCGGCCTCCTGTCCTGGTTATTCTGGACACTTACCTGTCTGGGTGGTGAATTAGAGTGGGAACATTAAGTGTATCCAAATCAAACATTCAATACTCTCCGCTACACATGTTATCCACAACATTAGATTATTGCTGTCCTGCAGTGTCTCATGTTGAGATCACTCTGGTTTAGCTGTGACTGTAGAGCATGTAGGAAGGAACTTCCACCACACAAACCACAGAGAACAGGAAAAGTGCTACAAACAACTGAGGTTAACATCGAAGAGTGAAGAAGAACAAATAAAAGAAGACCAATGAAAGTACCAAAATGTCTCAAAGTGATGTGGAATTACTTTCACAGGTCTTATTTTGAACTCTAAAGCAAGACAAGAGCATGTAAAGTCACAACAATCCAAATTTTATTGAAGACAGGAGTAGTGGAGAAGGGAAGGAGAGGAGTGGGGGCTGCAGGAGTGAAGGAAAATCCAGGGAGGAGTGAGAGCTGCTGGGGAAGGTGAATGCAGCTGGGGTTGAGTGAGGAGTGTGGCAGTGCTGGAAGTTTGGAAGAGAAGATCACAGGGGCAGGTAAGTATATGCAGGTGGGTACAAAATTCATCAAACACAATCTAAAACACTTCACTTAGGCTGAAATGCATGGCAGCAACAGTCAGGTACAACTCTCTGTGTCACAGGGCCGGTGGCATGCTGTGGCTCAATACACAAAAATATAGGGAGCAATTGAATTAACTGTTTGTTCTGATAGCTTTCATTGAATATGTGCTATTCAAATACTAATCCAAACTTTGTACAAGTCCTCCAGACTAGGTCTAACTGGAGTGGAAAGCAGCAGCAGCAAACTTCATGTAATAAGTATGCCAATGTTCCATATGTTGTTGGTACCATAGACTGTAAAAAACATGGACGTCATGTTGTGGGCTCGAACAGAAGTCGCCACAAAAACTGCTCCCCTTGGTGACTGGCTGCAGTATAGGTCAACTCTCCGTCTTCTCCATTCATCTGAACGGGGCCTTGGTGAAACTTCAATTAATAGACCTCGTAGAAATATTTCCCCCATCCGTATGCTGTGGTGATATGAAAGTATTATTGGGCTGCGTTTTTTCCAAGTCCTCTTTTTTCTGAAAAGTTTTTTTTTCATCAGATATTAGAGTTTACGGCAGTTTCACAATGATTGTGTAGGCTGTATGCGGCGGAGTTTTGCGACCGTTTACGACAGTTGCATCCAGATTCTCTACTGGCTGCACGATTGGCGGCGCCCTGTCGGGGGATATTATAGCTTCAAAACCGTTAAATGGTAGAAGGCGGAGCCACACTGTCCACTGTTTTTTACAGTCTATGGTTGGTACTATAGTTAAAGTTAACATTGTACAATTCTGAAAAATTCCGCCTCACACGGGGCACCAACTATGTTGAGCTTTTTTGAATAGTGGACAACAATTTACTGTGTCAGTTAATAATAATGCCCATCAGAATAATTATCTACATGAAGAAATATGAGTAAATTTACATTAAATCTGCCTTGGTACACCACCCACAAAGGGAAATGATAGCTAAATTATTAAGTCAGTCTCATGAAGGTAATTGACTTTCAGTTTGGAACCATGATTAATACTTGCCTTAATAAAAATAACCAAGGTTTACTTATCAAATGTCAGTCAAAGTTGAAGGATTTGGAGTACTGAAGGGACAAAGTCAGCAAAATTCATTCTTATGCAGCATTAACAGACCAGCAAGTGACTTTGTATTCAAAATCATTTATTGACAAACGAAACATGAAAACATATAGTATCTAGCCTAACAAAGTTCAATGCACAAGTATGTGTGTGTGTTGGTTTTGCTATACTTGTGCGTACAGCAAGTATTAAGAAACAACCTTTTCTGTGAGAATATTTCTGGTTGTGAGGACATTTTGGGGTGTCCTCACAAAAAAATGCAGCAAATGCCTCCGAAGGGCCTATACTTCATCCTCTGTAAGTTTAAGCAAAAGTCCTCATAGGAATAGAAATTGTGGAAATTGGTGTTTCCTCCTGTGCTCTTTGGCTCCCCCTAGAGTAAACACTCCTGTACAGCCTGGTTGTTTGCTGAGAATGAGAGAATTTTTTTCTGATTGGCTGGTGCCTTCCTAGCTGGGGAACTTTTGTGACTGGTCAGTTCTGTCACATTGCTACACTGTGGAGGACTTTCAACCAAGAAAACCTATCAATGTAAGTATTATAGTAAGGACAAATACACATTTCATGATATAAAATACATGCAGATCTTATCTAAGAACATGTAATTAATCATCAATTAATTTCTCAAAATTTAAGCAGACTATGACCCTTCCCAGGCAAAAAATATTTTACTTATGTTTATAAAAAATGCACTGAATACTGCATAGTACATTTTAAATACATTTATGTTACTGGGCACTTATAGTATATAGACCTTTATTTTATGCTATCAGGAAATACTATACATATATTTTCACCACACTTAATTTGAAATTTAAATAAGGTGTAGTTTTGTTGTGTATTCTACTTTGACATATAATTTTAGTAAAATGTGAGTTCAATATTCAATGTAAAGTGCACTTTTTAAAAATAATGTCAGTTCATACATCTTATTGTATGATATGAATTGATCATGAGGTGAAACTCAAGCTGGCGTGATTTCACTGAGCAATGGCGACGATGACGAAATGAGCTATGGACAGGGGACAGGACATTGGTTTGCAACAGGATCTTGGTGATTCAGTGTGAATGCACCTGAAGAGAACTTAAGTTGGCCACAATACTGCAAAGAAGATCTGGAATCAACTGGTGCCAAAGACGAGTCCAGGAGGAGCATAAGTAGGTGAGTAGATGAAGTGATGAGGTGCAGGTGTGATCAGTGGAGAGCCACGCATTTGCGAGGGGAAGAGGCAGGACTTTTAACACTTAGGCGGGTATGTTCTAGCTACTGTTACTGTACAGCTGCTTTGCACTTAATCAACGCACATCCTGGTCTTTGCTTTTAATTTTCTATCAACACTGAATAGCCTGAAACATTTCCACACAGTGCTCTTCAGCTGTTTTGGTCTCATTTGGTGTCCTTTCACTGTGGTTCTTCTGCTCGACCTCCATTTTCCTTAAACTCATGTCACTTTTTCAATGTGTAAATTCTGCCTATCAAGGGCCTCTCAAGTTTAAAAAAACTGTTGATGAATTAAGATCGATAACCCAATCTCCATCACTTGCCTTGACTGTTTACTGTTCTTTGAATCTAGACTCTATTGATTTACATCGAACTGTGACGCTTTGTACACTAAACAGGAAAACAGCATTTCAGTTTCACTGAAAAAACTTCTCATAATTTCACTTCAGTTTAATTTATTTCGGACAAAGAAAACAGTTGAAAATAAAAACAGTCAAATCAAGGGTACATAACACCACAATTGCTCATAAGTACTAAATAAAGCATTCAATATGTCTGAAAAGGAGTAGGAAGTAGCAAAAGCTTTTCATGTTCTGCCCCCACTTACTCTCCCTCTATATTAACCAAAATATGTTCAGTACCCCAAACCCCCTCACTCACCCCCTCACTCATCCACCCATCCATTCATTCATAGGTGCGGTGAATTACAGGAGAGGAGTATATGCTGACTGGTTATTAGAAGTTCCACTTCCAAAACAAATCACATTCATAAGCACATATACTCGTCTGCATTCACATATTATACCCATATACATAGACACATACATACAAATATACAAATACACAAACTTGCCTGTATTATGCATAGTTTAACAGTCATGGCAAGAATAAGCCATTCACTTTAGGATTAATCCACAGCCTTTAAAAGTTACTTGACTCTGTTTCCATAATTCTATACCTTTCAATTATAGCTTTTCTATAAATTGTCTTCAGTTGATGGACATTTTTACTCGTTTTTGTTTGTTCATCCAGACCATTTCACAATTTCACCCCACAGACAGAAATGCTCATACTTCTTATGGCGTGTTCCCACCGAAAGCGTAGAAAGCGAGTGTATTTGTGCGTCAAGTGAAATGGCGCCACGCTAGACGCTCGAGTTTTGACACTGGTACAAATATGCAAGAAAACGCTCACTGCTCGCCGCTCACTGCAGCACGAAAAGTCAGCTATTATCATTTCATCATATCATTCCATCGTCGAACATGGCTCTGATTACCACTATCGCTGCTCTGTACCTGCTGTGGAGAAGTCAGCTGCGGGCTAGGTGCCGCCGTCGGTACTGGATGCATGCTGTGCTACCCTACGGAGGTGGTGTGAGCTCGGTGAGTTCCACCGTCTCTTGCAGGAGCTGCGTCTGAACGACAGCCAGTTGCAGCAGTACGTCAGGCTGACTGTTGCCCAGTTTGAAGACCTGCTAGCAAGGGTTGGGTCCCGCCTGGATACCAACTACAAGCAAGACAGTTCAGCGGCAGCTACAGAGCGCCTTTCCATCTGTCTCCGGTGAGTTTAGCAGTTTGTCAAATTAGCAAGACTCCGACCCCCAGAACGCCCTGCGTCAGTGACGATCTCCACGCTGATAGGCTGTTCCGGCACGTCAACACGCTCGCTCGAAAAGTTCAATTATTTCAACTCGAGCGTCAAGCATTGAGCAGTGAGCGGCAAGCGTTTTTTCGCTGGAAACGCTCGCTGCTCACCGTTCACTGCTTGAACACTTGATGCCGCTCTAGGCTCACCCCGATGCAGCATCAATTCGTCAATTCTTTTAATTGACTTTGTATGTAATATCAACGCATGAAAAATTCACAACGCTTTCGGTGGTAACACGCCGTAAGAGTAGTACAGACAATCGGTTGCTTAAAATTGTACCCTCCCCCTTAATTCATACCCTCCCTCCCTTTCCATTCACCATTTATTTAAGTTTCCAGGTCGTAATTTATGTTTAGCTTTATAAACAATCTGGATGTTTTTTTGTTTTACTAGATCCATAAATTTTAACATATTTGACTTTAAAAAATATGTTACAATTTATGGATAATAATTTTAATATGTTTAAAAAAAGAGGTCCTGATTTGTGTTTATAGTTATTATGAACTCACAGAAGCCTCCTGAGGCAAGTTGCAGGACTGAGGAAGTCACTTTCAGTCATTTTTTCAGTCAATAAGTGAAATTTATCTTTGAGATAGAAGTGTTGGTTTGCTGTGTTGTGAATACACCTCATGGAGAGACGTTCCTGTCAGACAGTCCCCAATTCTTAAGGAGAAGGTCAACTGCAGAGAGCAAAGGTTTTTGTTTTAACATATCAGACAAAGAAAGAAGAAACCTGTGTGATCCTAGATTAAAGGCTGACAATGTCTGTTTGGCTACAAAGGTATGTTATTCAATGTTATTCTCGAAATTTTCAGGGTATGACAGGCTGTTTAGCAGAAAGGATTTATTAATAACAGTAGCTCCTCCTTTCATTTCTGTATAAATATATTGATGTTCCCCTCCAAACAAATGGAATTAACAGACAAATAAGAAAAAATGTCACTGTGAAATTGAAATGAAGTGAAAATTGAAACATGCCTCATGTTGATTTTTGATTATATAAAACAAGCAATATGAAGAGTCTGGAGCAGTCTGTGGTTTTAAAACTGTTGATTTCAGGATGGAAGTACAAACACTGCTTCGACACCATTGATGTAAAAGGCAAGAACATACATGTGAAGTGTAAATTATGTCCCGGAGCAAAGTGTTTGTGTATTGTGAGTAACTGTAATTTTGTGAAACATCTCTCAGCAGCACATGCAACTACAAAGTTTACGACCAAAAACTCTGTTGATGATGCCATCGCTGCCAACAGCAGGCCAGGAAACAACAAGGAAGGACATGGACACTGGGCCATGCCATTCAAGAAGAAAAAGCTTTTACAAAATAGTAATGAAAAAATTTTTTTTTTCTGGAAACTTATTACATGTATGAAGAAGTAATTCTGTTAGTAATTCATTAACTTTTTTTTTTTTTTTTTAGCAAAATACCAAGTAGCCATAACTAATTAATCTGTCAAGTAATTTGACCACCACTGGTAATGGGTGATGATGGTCCACATATCCACTCATGGATGCTGTATATTTTACATTTGTGTACAACAAATGATCAAATGGAGAACTAAGGGCAAATGTGCATGAAGAAGACAAGAATGGTTAAACTATGTTTCAGCAAATTCTGTTCACCAAAAAAGTAAAAATCAAAGTTTTGCAGCTCATCAGTTAAGCTCTACACAGCACTGGTCTCCATGGTCAGACCAGCCTCTGGTTCAACTGATTCTGGAGAAAAACACATCAAACTCATTAATGACAGAAGTTTTCTCTTTGTGTTCTGAATGTAAATCAGTTACTGAGTGCAGGAGGCTCTTACCTGCTCCTCTGGCTCTTCTGTCTGTGCTCAGCTGTTCTCATAAACAGGATCTGACTGATTTAACTGATGACACCAATAAAGACACACACACACACAGACTGATTTATATATATTACTCAGTAAAGAATGTCAGAAATGTCTTGACAGAGGTTTGTTTTCCTCCTGGTTGTCACATAATGACACCAGCGTGTCCTCCATTTTCCTTACCTCCATCATCTGGTTTGGTTCATTTGTGGAGTTCACAGTTTTCTTCTTCCTAGTTTAAGTCCAAAAACAACACATACATATTTAAAACAATTAAAAGAAGAACACTAAAGAGATTTGGTCAAACTAATACCTCTTTATTGTTTTACCTCATCCACACATTCAGGGGAATCAGAAGTGTGAACATGAAGATCACCACAGTCAGCCTGATGATGTTCATAATCAGTGTTAAGCTCCCTGGAACTGAAGATGGATCTGTGCAGATTGTTAAACAGGTGGGTAGTTAAAGGATCTAACATGACATTTTATTAATCTAAGACTGTTATACTCACTTTTTACAGTTACAGAGATGTTTGTAGATCTTGTTGTCCCCAGCTCGTTCTCAGCTTCACAGAAATACTCTCCAGAGTCTGTGGACTTAAATGAGCTGAAGGTAAGCAGAGGTCCTGACTGTAGGTGACTGAGGTTTTGGGATCCAGGGTTCTTGTACCAGGTGTAATAAGCTTCTGGGTTAGCATCACTGCTACAGGTCAGATTCACTTCAGTGCCTTCCTCTACCTCAGCAGATGGACTCACTGACACAGAAGGAGGCGTTGGGACATCTGAAATAGATTTTGAAAAATAAAAATTAATAAGACTAAATTTACATTTCCAAACCACGTGAAAAATGAGAGAGAACAAAGTTTATGGTGTCGTGATTGTGACAGTCAAAGTCTCCATAATATAGTCTAATCAGCAGCCCGAATACCACTACAACAGTTTCAGTCACATTGAAAGTCGCCCCAGGCGTTCTCATGAACTTATACATTGAGACTATTTTGTTTTTCTCAAATGCTGGACCTTACAATGCATTTCTATGGGCTCCGGGAGGCCATGCCTCAACGTGATTTCATCATACACACTGATGACTGCTCTATGAAAGAGTATACATATAAGGGCAATGTTAGATGGAGAAAATAATTTTCTGGGAAGTCAAGATTACAGTTAAAATAATGGGATTAAAGTTGAAATGACAAGAATACAGTTGAAATACAATGTTGTGATTAAAGTGGAAATGTTGAGAAAAAACTCATGAAAAAAGCAGAAATGTTGCAAATAAAGTGGAAGGACATTATATTTTGACTTTATTCCTGACATAAAGTCAACATACCAGCCCCTGTTTTCCTCCATGTGAGGATGACTGGTGATGCTGCTGCAGAGGCGTGGAGGGTCCGTTGAGTCACTTGTCACAAAATTGTTATTCAACTTTATTCTCGAAATTTCAACTTAAATGAAGATGGATCTGTGTAGATTGTTAAACAGGTGGGTAGTTAAAGGATCTAACATGACAATTTATTAATCTAAGAGTGTAATGCTACGGCCACATCGGACGCGACTTGGCATATTTAAACGCGCGTAACGCCCGAGGCTGGATGCTGGACCATTTTGACAAGCTGAGGGGCGAAGCGCGTCCTTGAGCAGGCGCAGTAGAGAGCCGGAGCTAGTCAGACTCAGTGATAACCCGTGTAGGCAAATCCAGCTGGAATTGATTATTTACAGAACTTACCTTCAAAACCTGTCTCCTCAGCAGCTTTCACCCAAGCCTGCTCCTTTTTGTTCCGGTCTCTGTAGAGTACACACGTTGAATTGTATAGCTCCGGATGATAGCAAACAGCGCAGATAAACCTCTCCTCCATCTTTCAGAGGGCGTTTGAGTAGGAGCAGGTGGCCAGAGCGTCGCACGTCATCAAATCAATGACGTCTGGGGGGAATGTCATCTCTAATTGGCTGCCGCGCCACACTGTCACGCGAATTTGTGTCAAAAGTTCAATATTTTCAACTCGAGCGTAGAGGCGTTTGACTCCCCAAATGTACCAGACGCTCCAAACACGCCGCGCCAAACGCGTTTGGACGCAACGCCCGGGGTGAATCTGCGTCCAAACGCATCGTTGCATTGACTTTGTATGTAATCTAGACGTGCGTTTTTTTGTGGCCACACCACTGTACTCACTTTTTACAGTTACAGAGATGAGTTTGGATCTTGTTGTTCGCAGCTCGTTCTCAGCTTCACAGAAATACTCTCCAGAGTCTGTGGACTTGATAAAGCTGAAGGTAAGCAGAGGTCCTGACTGTAGGTGACTGAGGTTTTGGGATCCAGGGTTCTTGTACCAGGTGTAATTAGCTTCTGGGTTAGCATCACTGCTACAGGCCAGATTCACTTCAGTGCCCTCCTCTACCTCAGCAGATGGACTCACTGACACAGAGGGAGGCTTTGGAGCATCTGGAGGAGAATCAGAGCATGTTAGACTTGGTTCATGGACTTTTCCTTTTTTATTTAAATGCAGTTAATAATATTCATTTTCCAGCATGAGCTGAGTGACATCCTGTGCTTTATTTGTGTCTGTCCAGCCTCCATAGTGTGAAATAATGGGTATAAATTGGGAACAAGCTAAGAGGCTAGCAGCACTCTGGATGAACTTTTCTCCTTCATTTTGATAACAAACATGCTACAAACTCATCACAAATTACATGTTTGTAGTGTTGGTTGGGTTTAATTATTTATTTAATTTAAGACCAAAAGTAAAGACAGCCTTTCACCCAGAGAACTGCCTCTTTTACTGACCATATCTTTAAACCCCTGAGATAGTTGTGTTTAAAATCCAAGTAGATTAGTTGTCTTTAAAATACTTTGACCAGCCTGTCTAGTTGGTCATGCAGCTGAAAGTGGTTGGCATCCTTTGCCTACAAAGGCGTGGGGCGTATGGTTTACATCCTGAAGCTTAAACACATGGAAACTACAACAAATTGAGTAGTGTAAACTTTTCTGGTGGTGAAGTCGAGTCATTAGGAATGATGAATGTTAGCAAAAAGAGACAGATCTGACCAACAGAGAAAACTGTACATTCAGTGACCAGCTGATCATCTCTCTTTAAATAAAATGTCTCTTAATCACATCTCACATCAATATTTATGTCTGTAGACGTCCGCTCTCCCCGATTATTTACAGTCTCACAGGAATAGCGTCCAGAGTCAGAGGACTGAATTGAACTGAAAACATGTTGGGACTTAGTACTGAATGGGTGATTCTCCTTGTACCAGGTATAAGTGACTGGTGGTGGTTTAGCATCACTGCTGCAGGTCAGAGTTATCCTTGTGCCCTCTAATATCTCACCAGAGGGACTCACTGAGACTGTAGGAGGCTTTGGAGCATCTGGAGGAGAAAACATCTTTGATTTAGTGCCATGTAGAAGTTAAAATATTATAAACTGTTAAAACAAGGAGGCAAAACATGAGTACAAAGTAGAGATATGTTTGGATTTACAGGATGTGATGAGACAGAGCCTGACTCTGATAAAAACAACAGCTCCATCTTTCTGCTGGTGTTTGTCTCTCTGGTTTAAGATCTAAAAATCACTGAGTGGTAAGACTGTGAAGAATGTGAATGATAGGCAGAACAAGCAAAAAGAGACAGATCTGACCACCAAAGAAAACTGTACATAAGTGACCAGCTGATCATCACTCTTTAAATAAAATGTCTCTTACTCACATTTCACATCAATATTTATGTCTGTAGACGTCCGCTCCCCCCGACTATTTACAGTCTCACAGGAATAGCGTCCAGAGTCAGAGGACTGAATTGAACTGAAAACATGCTGGGATTCAGTGCTGAGATGTCCAGGGGGATTTATCCTGTTCCAGGTATAAGTGACTGGTGGTTTAGCATGACTGCTGCAGGTCAGAGTTACCCTTGTGCCCTCTAATATCTCACCAGAGGGACTCACTGAGACTGTAGGAGGCTTTGGAGCATCTGGAGGAGAAAACATCTGTGATTTAGTGCCATGTAGATGCTAAAATACTATAAACTGTTAAAACAAGAAGGCAACAACATGAGTACAAAGTAGAGATATGTATGGATTTACAGGATGTGATGAGACAGAGCCTGACTCTGATATAAACAAAGCTCCATCTTTCTGCCGGTGTGTGTTTGTCTCTCTGGTTTAAGATCCAAAAATCACTGAGTGGATAAGACTGTGAAGAATGTGAATGATAGGCAGGACAAGCAAAAAGAGACAGATCTGACCACCAAAGAAAACTGTACATTCAGTGACCAGCTGATCATCTCTCTTTAAATAAAATGTCTACTCACATTTCACATCAATATTCATGTCTGTAGATGTCCGCTCTCCCCGATTATTTACAGTCTCACAGGAATAGCGTCCAGAGTCAGAGGATTGAATTGAACTGAAAACATGCTTGGATTCAGTGCTGAGACGTCCAGGAGGATTTATCCTGTTCCAGGTATAAGTGACTGGTGGTTTAGCATGACTGCTGCAGGTCAGAGTTACCCTTGTGCCCTCTAATATCTCACCAGAGGGACTCACTGAGACTGTAGGAGGCTTTGGAGCATCTGGAGGAGAAAACATCTGTGATTTAGAGCCATGTAGATGTTAAAATTTTATAAACTGCTGAAACAAGGAGAAAAAACATGAATACAAAGTAAAGATATGCTTGGATTTACAGGAAGTGATCAGACAGAGCCTGACTCTGATATAAACAAAGCTCCATCTCTCTGCCGGTGTGTGTTTGTCTCTCTGGTTTAAGATCAAAAAATCACTGAAAGGGTATGACTGTGAAGAATGTGAATGATAGGCAGGAAAAGAATGATAGGCAAAAAGAGGCAGAAATGACCACTTAAGAAAAACTTAGATCGAGTGACCAGCTGATTGTCACTCTTTATTCAAATGTGTCTTACTCACATTTCACATCAATATATGTATATACGCCACTCCCCAGTTCATTTTAGCCCAACAGGAATAGCGTCCAGAGTCAGAGGATTGAATTGATCTGAAAACATGCTGGGATTCAGTGCTGAGACGACCATGGTGATTCGTCTTGTACCAGGCATATTTAGGTGCTGGGTAACCATCACAACTGCAGGTCAGAGTTACTTTACTCCACATTTTGTCTTCACCTGTGGGACTCTTTGACAAAGAACAACCTGTTGGAGCATCTTAAAGAGAAAAGAAAGTAAGACTTTAAAAAACATGTTAAAGGGGTCATAACATGATAATAGTGCACAGTGCAGCTGATCTATAACATTCAAGAACCAAAATTTTGCAAAACAGAAAAAAACAAAAACACATTTGAGTTGATGACTTCTGCAGTATGTCCACCATCCCTAAAGCTTAATCAACTTTCTACACCCTGATCCACCTGTATCCTCACTCTGTCTGAAACACTCTGTAGATCTCCTGTCCCTTTAAGACTTCCTTCTCTATTTAAGCCAAGCAGGTCTGATTGGTCAAAAATCTGATCTGTGTTGATTGGTCAGTTCAGCACTGCTTGGTGCCATGTTTTCAAAAACTCTGCATTGATTCAGCCCGAGCCAATGGGCTTCAACTGACCACAAAACAATGAAAGGACAAAACCCTCCTCGGTCAATTCAGTGGGCCAGGGAAACCAGTCGCTTCAGGCATCTTCTGGCTTTGTGGAGAAGGATGAGACCAGCTGCTGTGGACTTCCTGTTGAGTCCATAAAGATGCTCTTTTGTAAGGAGAAGTCATGTTAAACACACCAGCTGTTAATGTGATAACTAGAACGACCTCTCTATCCATATTGTTATTGATTATATCTTCATGATAAATTCTTTTACAACCTTATATGCCACATCTCAACCCCTGATGCATTTCAATTCAATCGAGACAAATGTGAGGACAGATCCTGGTGTCCATTGATTTGTTGCACTCATAAATTCTTATTTTAGTTCCTTTTTCTCTGCACACCTCTTTATCTCCCCATTCATCACACACACAGCCTCAGTGCTCAACAACTGCTCAACATGAGTCTGATTCTTCTGAAGAGTTCCAGCTTCTTATTATTATCATGTTGGGTTTGGATGTATGTGTAAACCACAGCAGATATCGATTTGATTTAATTCTTATACCTGAACACTAAGCTTGGATTTCTTGGTTAAAAAAACATTTAAAATAAAGAATTCTTAACAACATTTGTTCACAGCTGCCCAAAACATTTTCTCAGTTCTAGACTTTCACTGGCCACATTTTTTTTATGTCAGTTTGAGAAACTTGATATGGGTCAAATGGTCGTGTGTTTTCATTCAAATAAAGTAAAAAAGCTGTTTTATGAACATTATGGAGTAAACTTACTCACTTCAGCAGAGGGGTAATTTTCCTGACCTCTGACACCGCAGGAGAACTTGTTCTTGTTTATGTCAGTATATCTGACAGTAAGTGAAGACCCCTCCTCATTCATTTTCTGTTTATTTCTGTTCCAGATGTAGGATTGAAAACCTGTATCACAGCTACTTCGACACTTCAGCACCACATAGTACCCTGATCTTTTCACCTCCACCTGAAGGTCTAACAGATGAAATAAGCATGAACATCATGAAAAACACTTTTAAGCAAACAGCCAAAAACACTGACAGCACTTTTCTCTGGATGCTGAAAATGTGATCAGAATGTTACCTGTGACTGACAAAGTGACTCCAGGTGAAGTCGTGTCCAGTCTGTCTGGTTGGTTTGTGGTAAATCTGAACTTATACTCAGCTGAGTCGCTCTCTCTCAGGTCTGTGATTCTCAGAGTGCAGTTGTTCCCCTTAAAAAGATACTCCACACGATCTCTGTAGTCTGAGTCTGATTTAAGGTACACAGCTCTGCCATCGCTCTCTTTAAACCACCGACTCTGAACTTTAGTAGTTTTCTTATGTTTGTTGGTTGGATAGCTGAAGGTACAGGGTATGTCCACTGTTGATCCTTTTATGGCACAAATCTGACGAGTTGGATAATTCACTCCCCAAGTATTCACCTCCATCACCCCTGAAACACAGAGCACATCAGGGAATGTAATCTGAACAATTACAATACAGGTAAAAACACTCCATTAATGTTTTGAAATGGAGGATCCTGCTGGAGGACTCAAAGATTTTAACACTTATGTGATGTTTTTTTACTAAGCTAATGTTTCCCAGTCTTCATTCTTATGGCTTCTCACTGTACACTAAGGATGGAAACTGATCAAAATGAAATTGTGCTTTGGGCCCCAGTTGCCATGGGCAATCCTGCAATAATTCTTGTTTTTAATTCCTTTGTCTCTGCCTAGTTGGATAGGCTATATCTGTGGATGTATTTCTGTGTACAGTAACTCACAAAAGTGAGGACTCCCCTTTCAGTAAATGTTTAATAGATCTTTACAAGGAACAATGTCAACAAGAAGACACTTTGATACAGCGTAAAGTGGTGAGTGACATGTATCAAGTTTTGCCTTTATGTTATTAAATTATGTTCACAAACCAAACAGAATTTCCCTGTTAATGATAAAGTACATGTCATAAAATGGTTATTATGTCACTCAAACATAGGCACGTTTATGTGCATAAACACTGACAGCTGAGCTATTTCACAGAATTTTAATATGAACTCTCTGATCAGAATCTAAGACCATTAAAAAAAAATGCAAACCAGTTAAAGTGCTTATTAGAAACCTGACAGGGCCTTTGATAGAGAGGAATTACCCACAAACTGCACAGAGACCAAGGTTGAACTTGCAAGCAAGGGTAGCAGCTCTTGTGCAACGAGGCACTGAGGTGTCAGCTACAAGCTACAAAGAGCTTACCCAAGACATCTTTATTTATAGGTTTGCATAGTCAAACAACAACATTGTAAGGCGGAGTATATTATTATTCAAGGATAGCTCATGAGAATATGATCAACTTCGATAGCTTGTGTAAGCATGACCAATACCATACAAGGATGTGTTTATGAGTAAGGTGTTATTGCTTGTGTGTGTGTGTGTGTGCGTTGTGCAAGAGGCATAAGGATGTGTGATAAAAAACAAAAACAACAGTTATACATCCTGTTAACACTTCATGATAAGTATATGACACTCTGAGTTAATCATGTATGTACAAAATCTCTCTAACAGCCTTCCATCAAGACAACTGTAAGTTTTAAGAATTTATATTTTCAAATAATGCCACAACAACAGGAGAAAGTGAATAAGGCCAAGGATCTTCTGCAAAAAAATAATTCACATCTGTTGATATAAGGCCCACCCCTAGTATATATGCATATGTGTGTATTTATGAAGAGTCTGACTTCAGTCTGCTCTATTGTAAAGTGCCTTGAGATAACACTTGTTATGCCAAGCTGGCCTCAGCTGATGGTTGAACTTTGGGACCGTGGTCCGCAATCTCCTACCCATGGGGAGTCTAGCTGGACTCTCCTTAATTGGTTCAGTGGCTGTGTCTCTGTAGCTCAGGAGAGCAAGCTGAGGGTTTGTCTGTTGCAAAATGCAGAAGCGTTAAAGAAGGAAGTGCTTCCGGGTAAAAGCAAAGCAAGCTTTATGAAAGGAATTACAGCCGTATTATATATCCCGACTTGTCAATAAACCCGCAATAGATATCAGATAAAGGCTTGTTTTCCGTTTTTGGATTTCCATTACCAAAAGAAAAACGGGAAACAACTTGTTTCCCGTTTTTCATTTCCCTTCATCCAAACAGAAATCGGAAAATTGGATAGTTTCCCGTTTTCCGTTTACCCATATCAACACGAAAATAAATGGCCGCAAAGTGCACAGACCCCGGCAGTGGTGTAGTGATGAGCGGTTCACGGTTCTGGCTGGGTTTGTGCTCACTGCAGTGAGGGCATGATAATACTTTCTCCTTTACTGCCTTACTTATCTTTGGCCACCAGATGGCGTCTTTGTATCTCTGCCTGGACTTGTTCAAGCCTTGATGGCCATAATGGAGCCTTTCCAGCATTCGCGACCTGTGGTCCTGTATCCAGAGGACAGTTGAAAGTTTTACTGCATCGGTTAATAACAATTGTTCGTGTTTGTGCTTATCCGAATTGCAAGAACAGGATGTCGCATAACACCCCGTACAGCTTTCATAGGCTGCCTTTGTCGAACGGCGAGATGCTGAAGTTGTGGCTAATTGTGCTACAAATGGATGCTAACACTCCTGTTCAGACACTGCGCTCCACTGTGTCTGTAGCTCTCTCTACCCATGGGACAGCCGTTTTCTTGAGAAAGAGGTGTTTCGGGACTGGATTTCTTCTCTTCTTTGGCTGGCAGTAGTCATCTTGGGAGAAGTGAGCACTGCAGACCCGATGGTCTGCAAGGCGCAGTGTCTGGACAGGAGTGTTAGCATCCATTTGTAGCACAATTAGCCCCAACTTCAGCAAAGGCAGCCTATGAAAGCTGTACGGGGTGTTATGCGACATCCTGTTCTTGCAATTCGGATAAGCACAAACACGAACCATTGTTATTAACCGATACAGTAAAACTTCCAACTGTCCTCTGGGATAAGCAGCTCCACTCTGAGCGGCGCACTGCATGGCTCTTCTGTTTTCTTCCAGCAACAAGCTCACAGGAGATGACGTCACACAGGTCAGAGGACGTGAAGGAAAACGGAACGCTTACAATGCTAATTAGAGAGCTAGCACCGGCGATCGCAACCGGTCTGTGGCGAAATAAACACTTTTAATGCTCAAACTTATACGGGATGCAGTTGCCCCCCTATCTAGCTTCGCGGCTGCCGGCTGTATCCGCTCCCTTGATACTGAGCCAATTTTAAAACGAGTTGTACCCGTCAATCATATACACACATACACTTGGAGCAATAGGACCCAGGTTGAAAAATACCAAAGTTATCCTTTAAGTTGGTGAAATCATGATTTGATTTCCTCTTTTAAACAGTCCATTTTGTTCACTTAAGGTGCCTCTTTCTCTGTAGTAGTCCAAGGCAGGCCTGGCAACATTTCTGTGTACTGAGGCCGACCAAACCGGATATAGTGTCGAACAAGCTTTAAAGATGGATCCTTCTCAGTTTCTGCTTTGATGCGATCAAGGATTGGTTTGTGTCTCTCATGCTCTTCAATAGCGTCCACATATGATGGACTTCCTCATCCAGTCTTGTGTAGTCGGTCTTAAACTCTGGATGACTCGACAACACATCAGGCACAATCAGTTTTTTCCCTGGGATGTATTCGGCGACGTGATTGAACTTCATGAGTCGGATGAGAAGTCGCTGGCATCTCAGCTGTGTTTTATCCAGGTCCTTATTGTTGATAAGTGTCAGCAGGGGCTTGTGATCTGTCAGTAGTTTGTAGCTCTCCCAACCGCATGAATACAGATAGAATCTCTCCGATGCCCACACGCCAGCGAGTCACTCTTTCTCTATCTGTGCATATGACTTTTCTTCCTCGGTCAGAGTACAAGAGCAATAGGCTACAGGTTTAAGTGTGCCTCCATGATCCTGTAACAGTACTCCTCTCAGTCCGTAACTTGATGCGTCAGCGCCAACTACAGTTGGCAGTTTAGGGTCAAAGTATGGAGCACGGGTGCAGATGATATCAATGTCTTTACTTGCCTGAAGGCTTCATCCTGTGATGGGCCCCACATCCATGCTACACCTGACCTAAGTAGCTCATTGAGAGGATGGAGGACATTCGACAAGTGAGGCATACATCTTCCAACATAATTTACCATACCCAGCACTCGCCTCAACTCTGTCAAGTTCTTTGGTGCCTCCAGGGCGGTGAAAGCAGACACCCTCTCTGGGCATCAAGCAATGCCATCCTTGCTGATAACGTGTCTCAGAAAGTGAAGAGAGCTCTGTCTGATTTTACACTTCTGGCGGTTCAGTTTCATGCTTGATTTGTGGATTGTGTCCATTATCTTCTTTTAGTCGGCTGTCATGTTCTTCCACAGTGGACCCCAAACACTAAAATATCGTCCATATAAACCACTGTACCCTCGTGGTCTTGCAGAAGTTTTGCATTTTCCTTTGGAATATCTCCGGTGCAGATGTTATTCCAAATGGGAGCCGTTTGAAGCTGTAACATCCTCTTGGGGTTATGAATGTAGTCAGCTTTGAACTTTCCTCATCTAAGGCTATCTGCCAAAATCCACTCACTGCATTAAATGGTGAGTACACAGAGCTTCCAGCCAGTCTATGTAAGATGCTGTCGGTGGTGGGCAGCAAGAACTTTTCTCTTTTAACGTTTTCATTCAGTTTGTCTAGCCCCACGCAGATCCTAACTTTGCCAGAGCGTTTAATTACAGGTACCATGGGTGCTAACCATTCGGTGCGCTCATTCACTCACTCTATTATGCCATTACTCTCCATTCGCTCCAACTGTGCTTCTACTTTAGGTAGGATTGAACTATGGATGCGGCGAGGTACTGCAACGCTGTATAGCCTGGCATTTCTTTAAGGGTTATTTCACTGGGTCCCTTTAAGACGTCCTACATCTCCATACACGCCACTTCTCCTATGTGCTGGATCAGACCCAGTAAACTCCAACTGATCGACTCAGCAGATTGTCGCATGTAGCTCTTGCAACAATTATCCTGAAGTAACAATCTTTTCATTTTCCACCTCTTGTCACTTGTACTTTGTCCAAAATCTGTCCTTTGTGATCTACCTTTCCTCCTGGGCTCTCTAGGTTAGTAGTCGCGGGTCTGAGTTTTGGCTTCATACAGAGGCTATTAAATGTAGCCTCGTTGATTACAGTGGTGTCTGCACCTGAATCTATCTTGAAGTTCACTGCAGTCTTACAAATGACTAGCGTGGTCCGAATCTGTATAAAGTCATCTGCTGTTGCCTCTTTTTCATCTTTGACAGTCTCTTTTACTGAGCCGAGTAATAAGCTGTCTACATCTTCAGTTACTGCTTGACTTAGCTTGGTTCTGCACTGCCAGTTTTGTAGCATTTGTTACATTCTTTGTCTTTAGCTGGGCATTGGACTCTTTATGTCCGCACCCACATCTGCCACAACTTCGTTTCTCATCGGCTTTATGAGTGTGTGAGGCCATCATATTTTTATTTTTGACTTACTTTTGGGCGTTTTCTTTGCACCTCATCGGCCTTATATACTGCTTGAGTGGAAGCGTGCTTGCTCAAAGATTATGTTACGTCTCGAAAGCATTATAAGGTACGGAATCACAGCCTGGTACGGTAACTTGTCTGTACAGCTGAAGACTCAGCTAAACCGTCTGGTACAACAAGCAATGAAAATTATGAATGTTAAAAATCACGCTTCTCTCCAGACTATCTTTGAACACTCTATAATGACCCAAGCACAAAAAATTGTGTCCGACCAAACCCATGTTCTCCACACAGAGTATCACCTGCTACCCTCAGGGAGGAGATTCAGAGTCCCCCGCTGCAGGCTGAACCGTTTTAAAAACTCTTTTATCCCAACATCTATTAAGATTATGAATGAACTGATGTAGTTTTAACCTTTCCTGGCTCCTTGGCCTTCATACTGGTTTAATGTATTTTATTTAAATTATTGGTACTGTGCAATAGGGATGTTCTGAATGTGATTGTGACGTGTTTGTGACTGTAGTGTTTGTGTTATGTGATTTGTGCTGCTCTTCTATGACTGCAGGACCAGCAGGGAGCCCATGACAAATTTCCCCACGGGGACAATAAAGTATATGAAATGAAATGAAATGAAATGGCCATCAAACAGTAAAAAAAAAACTACCTTAAGCCCAGTGCTGCTGGTCAGTCAGGAGGGAAGCTCATTTTTTTTTCTGGCCTACATCATAAATTTATTTATTTTTGTAAATGATCTGTGACCCTGTTGGTGTCTTTTCCAGGGATTGTATTCCCCAAAACTCACTTTTGACCAGACAACACATTTTATTTGTGACAGCACTTCCAGTGAGCCAGCTCACCTTGTCATACCAGGAATGCTGAAAAGACCTGTTACTTTCCCCACCTTTTGAACTAAATCAATCTTAGGAGTTGATCTGCCCTGTTGTTTAACTCTAATTTTCTCTTCGTAAGGAAGACTATCAAATGGCCTCGCCAAAATCCGGTCGACAACATTCATACTATCTGCCATTATGTGCAGCTTGCTAGCAGCTGGAGCTGCTACGTGAGACTACTGTTTGACAGGCTGTGGGTGTGAGTGAGAGAAGCTCCCCAGCTACAGCTGCTCGTTTGTGAAAAGAAAAACTGACAGGGGAGAATCTTCAAACACAACGCTAGTCGTTTTTAAGAAAGATAAAGTCGCTTGTTATCGATAAAGCCTCCAAATCAGTCCAGAACAACTGAATGAAAAACTTCGAAGACTCCCCCGGTGAAGGGTGAGCCTTCAAGATCACTGATTGGCTCATTTTACTGTCAATCAAAAAAGGATTCGGCCTCAGACAGATCATCCAATCACCATGCAGAAGCTCAGCGTCCAGGCCAGCCCACTGCCTCATAGACCCCCAGAGACGCTGAGCGTCTGATGGGCGGGACAAAGCCCAGCGTTTATCCAATGACCGTCCAGTTTCCACAGTGGAACAACCCACTCTACTGTTCTCTGTTGATGCCAGGAGACGCTCAGTGTCCGACTGTGTTAAAGCGCTGAGACGCTGCGCCGATGAATGAGAAGGAAGTCGCGCCAGTTACCTGTGATAAGTAGCTGATTCTGAACAAAAGATGAAGGTATTCTAGCGCATATTTAGTCAATGAAATGTACACACAGCAGAACATATCACCACTTTTTTGGGGGACATTTTAGGGGAAGCTGAGCTTCCCTTGCAGTCTTAGAGCAATCGCCACTGCTTAAGCCTCAGTAAATATTTCATGAATATGACATTTTTAAATAACTTTAAAAGAATATCATAGTTCAGTGTTTCATTCAGCATCCCTCAAAAACTTAACTGCTGATATTTTTAAAAACAAAGATTATTTTTCAGACTTTTACATAGATGAAAGCAGGTTTTTTTTAAGATCGTAAATATCTTATGATGAAAGTTTTGGTTGATTTATTTTCCCAGAAGCTTTAAGAGTGTGAAAACAGTTTATCAAACACACACATGTTGAAATGTTTCCTTTTCGCAGCTCTGTTTGTGTGACTTTAATCTGTCTTCAGTCTGTGGTTGGATTCATTGGCAATTTCCAAGAAAAAGAACAGTGAAGCAAATATGTGTAAAAATGTAAATGAACAACTTTGTTGTGTAACTGCTGTAAAAAGACAGTTAAAGCTGGGGTTGGCGATTTTGGAAAACAAGCATGAATTTGAAAGTAGCATCTCCTCAGGGCTCTGCCTACTTTTCTGATACGCTTACATCATAGTTTCATATCGTCATTGACACGCATGCACCACACGCGGCAACAACAACAACAACAATGGTGGCATACATATGCAGCATATGTGCTGATGAAGCCATTGACCCTACTATCCCTGTTGCGGCAAAATCTCCTTCTTCTCACCACCAAGTTGAACAAACAACTATGGAGGACACATTACGGCACTTTATGATCACTTTATCACAATGTCTGTGTACAACTTTTGCCGCAAGTGCGTATGCCCACTGTTTTTTTTGTCTGTTTCCGCTTGTTTCCGTCATATAGTCACAGCGGCCCAAGAAGTCTGGCATGTGTTTTACAGCGTTTTGATGCGTATCGAGTGCATTCATATAGACGCACGCATTTTCTTAGACGCCTTCGTCTTTATGACGATCGTTTTGAAAACTGTTAAGTGTTTTGTCTTCGTGTGGATGAGGCCTCAGTCAGTGGTAAGAAAACACCAAACAAACATGTAAAGTTAGTTAGTACTCACAGCCCGATGTTGATCAGGGTATAGGTAGTTCCTTTGACATTCTCCACATAGCTGTCAAATCTCCTGTTTTGGTCATGAAACGACCATATTTTCCGTATTTTCTCCTCTTTACCACTGTCCTTCTGTATCAGTATTCCCCCGTAAATCTCCTGTGTGACGATATAGTAATAAAAACATTCCTCTGCCTCTCCAAACTGAGCTCTGTCTCTAGCCTGAAGGGGGCGGTAATGCTCCAAAATGATGGATGCCAACCATCGTAAAACTGAAGAAGAAGATAAGCCTTGTGAGAACATCCACCTGCAGTAGCCTGGGTGGCAGCTGTAGCGAGATTAGAGCAGCAGAACAAACTTAGAAAAACAAAGAGTTTATTTTAGATTTCTTGTACACCTGTCTTAAATTGTGAGGGATACTGGAGCTTGGTTGGGGTTGTGGGACGGCTTGAAGCGGGCTTCCCTTATTTTCAAAGACAAAACTTGAAGGTAAGCATTCTGTAAGGAGTCTGTTCCCTTGCTCGGCTACAAGCCGAGTCTGTGCATGCCGGGAAAATGCACGTGCAGCTGACTGGCAGAATGGATTGGATTGATTGGTTTAAAAACAGGTGTCCCTGCACGATTATTGGTTGGTGCTTTCTCTGTTTTACTCCTGCTGTAGATAGCGGATATTTTTCGCTCTGTTTGAAGAACACATTATGAGTTGATTACCATCGGGTCATAAAGATCATTTTAACCAGTATTTCAAAAAGTGTATCTAAATCAGATCGCCAACCCCAGCTTTCAGTGTTTATAAGGAGGATAAAAAATCACAGATGTCAGTGGAAACTTCATGCACTGGCACATTTTGGTTCCCTTTTATGTTGATATAAACATTTTTCTTTGAAAAGGAGTACATCAAACTACTAGCTGAGAAACTGTTACAAGAACCTCATCAGTTCTGATATCAATATTTAAATATCATGAACTATTGTAGATTATGTTTAATAATTCTTAAGACAAGATGAAGTTTGATCTACATTGATGCATATACCTGTCTTTTATTGTCTGTTACAAAAACGTAATTCTTCACACCACGTCCCAACTTCATTGGAATTAGGGTTTGTTAATGTGAAGTAAAGGTTCACTCAGAGATGCTCCCTTTAGTGATGCTAAACCAGTTTTTTAGTGTGGAAATAAAAGCAGATTTACAATAATGATTTCAGAGCTCACTGTGTATTTATTTATTCACATAGTGTTAAATTTTATCAAATTATTCTCCAGGAGACTGTTTTATTATGACCATTGATGGAAAATTATTTTTTTTAAACTCATGTGTTTAACTGAGGGGCTTAGTGAAAATAAACAGCATGACCATGTAAATATTAAAGTATTAATTGTTAGTTTTTGATGTACTTTTCCTTTCACAGAAGAAGAAATGACATTTTTCAAAGAACTTTAGTCTGCACCTAAACTACAATGTCTGTACAAAGTTTTAGTTAAGTCTGCATCTGTGCAGTCAGCATAAGTCGAGCTGCTGTTGAGGCCCTCAGAGCAAACTGAGGTGGATTGTTTGTCACTTAGACACTCATCCACTGAGCAGCAAAAGAAAAGACCTTGGCACAGGTGAGGCCCGTCATAGATGATGAAGCCTGTCCTCAGTAAAAGTTGAAGTACAGTACCTGCTGCAGCGAGGAGGAGGAAAACCAGTCCACTCAATCCTGCTCTGAAACTCATAGCTGCTCCTCTCATCCCTGAAAATACAAAGAAACACATCAACAGAACAACCTGAGCAAATAAATGTCTGACCCAGTCATTTAAAACTCTACTTACAACAGGGGAAAGAAGTCGTCTCAGCAGCACGTGAGGAAGACAATGTCCAGGAGTCCAAATGTTTCTGAAGGCAGAAGCTGAACAGATAAAACGCTCACTTCCTCTTCACAGCATCAATATGCAAAAAGGAAGTGACTTAAGTGTTATATGTGTTTTGGATCATTAACATCTTTTTTCAGCCTGGCTCAGTAAGAACAAAACTTAAATATGTGTTAACTTTATTTATTTAATTAACAACATAAAAAGCCCTTTTTAAACAACAGGAAGTAGATTATCAGGTATAATTAACATGGAAAATATCACGAATTCCTGTTTTTGATTGATTGTATGTTTGTAACAGTTTAGGCCGATTAAATAGTGGAAATTAACAACAACAACATCAACAACCATAATAATAATAATAATAATAAAAGCAATATGGAGGAGGTCAGACAGATAAGGTAGGGTGAGGTTACACATGTGTTTCACATTAGATTATTGCTGTCCTGCAGCGTCTCATGTTGAGATCACTCTGGTTTAGATGTGGCTGTAGAGCATGCAGGAAAGAACTTCTACCACACAAACCACAGACAACAGAAAATGTGAAACAAACAACTGAGGTTAGCACTGAAGAGTGGAGAAGAACAAATAAAAGAAGACCAACAAAAGTACCAAAATGTCTCAAAGTCATGTGGAATTACTTTCACAGGTTTAATTTTTGACCCAAAAGCAAGACAAGAGCATGTAAATTTGAATTTATTAAAGGATAGCCCCTTGAGATGCAACATCTCATTTTCAAGGGGGTCCCTGAACACACATATACAGAAAAACAAGGCCACACTACAACACATTCATATATAAACATACAACAACAGAACATACAACAACAACAGACATCATGCTCCTCCTACTCCCACACACAACCCCAACCAACAAACGCCTAAAATGCAGAATAGACAAAAATTAACATAGATCAAAAATGTGAACAAAAAAATAAATAAATAAATAAATAATAAAATAAATAAATAAATTGAAGAAAAATAAATCAGAAACATGAGCAGTTTGTTTTGAGATGGACATGTAGAGACATTCTGAAACTATAAAAAGTAGTAGTAGAACGCAAAGAAAGAGGGAGATTATTCCAATCTGATGGGGCTTTGTAATGAAATGATCTTTTCCCAACTTCTTTTAAAACTCTAGGAACAAAGAAAAATGGGTAGTTCATATGCCTGAGGGTGTATGGAGAATTATATGGAACCATGAGTTCTTTTAAATATGGAGGGGAATCGAAATAAACACATTTAAAAAGGAATTGAAGCCAATGATATTGCCGTCTTGATTTGGGTTGTAGCCAGTTCAATGAATCAAACATAAAACAGTGATGAGTTCTAAAAGGACATCTCAAAACAAATCTACAAATAGAGTTAAATAATACATTCAAAGATTTAAGATGGGAGTCTGAGGTGTTTTGATAAACAATATCAGCATAATCAACAATTGGTAATATGAGTTGTGATATTAGCCTTTTTCTAACATTCAGTGAAAAACAATTAATAGAACGGTAAAGTGATGCAAGACAACCATATGCTTTTTTTACAATATAATCTATATGAGGTTTGAAAGTGAGTTCTGGATCGATCCATAGTCCAAGGTATTTGAATGATATAACGTTATCAACAGGAGATCCATCAGAAAAATAAATGTGAAAGTCCGCTGGATGAGATCGGAGGTGACGCATACTAAAAATCATGCTGCAGGACTTCTTTTTGTTCAATACAAGTTTGTTCTTACTGAACCAGTCTTGAACCATATCAAAATCAAGCTGTAAAGAGTTATGTATTTGAGATAAGTCAGAGTTGGAATTGTAAATGACAGTATCATCAGCATATAAGTGGACATGACAGCTAGAGCAGATATTGGGCAAATCATTAATAAAAATAGAAAAAAGAAGTGGACCTAAAGTGGAACCTTGTGGGACACCCTTTTCAATAATTAAAAAGTCAGACTGATGACCCTGAAAAACAACACATTGACGACGATTGTGAAGGTAGGCATTGAACCAAAAAAGAGCATTTTGATCCAGTCCAATAGCAGAAAGTTTATCCAATAGTAAATAATGGTCTACCAGATCAAAAGCTTTAGAAAGATCAATAAAAATTACCCCAGTAAATTGACTCTTATCAAAGGAAGAAAACACATCATTGGTAAACTTTAACAGAGCAGTGGTAAGGTCACAACAATCTAGATATTATAGCAAACAGGAGTAGTGGAGAAGGAAGGACAAGAGTGGGGGCTGCAGGGGTGAAGGAGAATCCAGGGAGGAGTGAGAGCTGCAGGGGAAGGTGAATGCAGCTGGGGTTGAGTGAGAAGTATGGCAGTGATGGGAGTCTGGGAGCGAAGAGCACAGGAGCAGGTCAGTATATGCAGGTGAGTGCAAAATCCATCAAACATAATCTAAAAACACTTCACTTAGTCTGAAATACATTGCAGCAACGGTCAGGTACAACTCTTTGGGCCCTAATTTCATGATGCAGCACAGGGTGGCACAGGGAGCACGGAGCCTGGTGTTACCCACGCAGTGTTAATGTTGCCCGGCGCAGCGCAGTGCGCAGCCATTTTGGTAATTTGGTGGACCGGCTGCACCGAGATGGGTGTGACGGTGCACCAAGTGGAGGTGCCGACAGATTCAGGTTGCTGCAGTGAGAATTTCATGCCAAAAAACTGCGTGGAAGGTTCGATGAAAGCTTGCCAGTTCCAACCTGGTCTATTCTGGGTGCAGGTAAAGGTCTTAAGGATTTACCGGTGATTGCTCATATTTCTCTGTGTTAGTCTTTATTCTTCACGTGATCTAAAAAGATAGAGTAAATTGTTGCAAGGAGGATGAGGAGGAGATACCGGGAGAAGATATATCACCAAAGGTTCCGCTATTTGGCGATGACAGACCAGGAATGCAGGTGGATCACAAGCATGATGAATGGATTAGCCTGCTGCTGTGTTTAAATGTTTCTGTCTCTTAATTTTGTCCTCCTATTAATGACACAGGAACAGATTACATATGTCCCGTGAGGTGGTCTTCACTGTGACATGCATTGTGGCCCTTCGATGCGTACCCCTATGGCCCCTCTGCTCTCTAAACTGCTGTAGCGGTGACAGTGGTCCTGACCATCTTCGCTACTAGGTCTATCCAGCACACTGGTCTATCCACAGTCAGACAAGTCAGTCCCTGCAACTTGCCCGCAGTGCATTTAAAGGCAAGGAAGGCGTTCATTTCATTGGTGAAGACAACACTCAGCTGTGTAAAACCCACTCAAGCCCTTTCATCTCCCTCTCTGGCACTCTCAGGGACGGATGCGTGGGTGCAGGTTGCTGTGCCTGGAGAGCACCTCTCTCATGCAGCAAACTTGAAAAGTGTGCTGGACACACCCTGTTGGCATGGCGCAAAGGCGGCACAGGGTAGGTGCGCTGCACCTACGCCTGGTCTACGAAAACTAGGTGGCTGAATGGGGGCGTCCCCCCCCCCCCCCGCAGCTGTCTTCACTGAGGTGTTTGACCCCATCCCATGTCCCTCCTCCATAGTCACAACCAGTAGCTGGCTTTCCCTGCCTCCTCTGCCAGCTCTTTGATCACCTTCTGAAGCTTTGTCCCCGTCATTCCAGCTGCACGTAGAAGCTGGATTGCTGACCTGTCCATGAAGCCCCTGCATCCACCTCTGGGTGGATAGTTGCCGACCAGCCCAGGTCTCTGCATTCTGTGACCAGGTCAGAGTACTTCTACTGCTTGATCTTTTATGCTCCTGCCATTCCCTCCTCCCATGGAATGGTGAGCTCGATGATGAGGACCCTCTTTGCCTTCTTGGACCACATCACCAAGTTAGGTCTTAGCGTTGTCTGGGTGATCTCTGGAATGGAAAGACTAGTTGTTTGCCAAGGTCGACCCGCATCTCCCACTCCTTACCAGGAGCAAGCAGGACAGATGGTCTTCCTGCTGCTGACCTCTCCCACTTCTCGCCTGGTCGGACAAAGGGAGTGACCTGCTGTGAGTGACCTGCAGGGTTGTTGGCTCCCACTCTGCATCTCTCCAAGAGCTCTGCTAGCTTTTTCAGGGCCTGGTTGTGCCGCCATCTTAGACACCCCTGTGTCAGTGCTACCTTGCACCCAGAGAGGATGTGTTGGAGGCCTGCGTTGTCCTTGCTGATATATATATCATATATATATCTATATCTTTCTATCTATCTATCTATCTATCTATCTATCTATCTATCTATCTATCTATCTATCTATCTTTCTATCTATCTATCTATCTATCTATCTATCTATCTATCTGACAAAATAAACCTATTACAGGTAAAAATGACAGGTGGTAAACAGTTGACTATAGCATACTGTACTGCATACACCAACAGGTAAGTAAATAGGTATGTATACTGTAACTAAGGAAACTGAAGAGGAATTGTATTCTGTAAATGCAAAAAATAACAATATTGTCTTATTCACAATGAGAGCAGATGAAATGTAATGTGTAAATATGCATGAAAAAACTGTCACACAGAAGACCAAAAAACTGAAATATAAACTGAGTTAGCAACAAAACCTTAAAATGTTGGTTGTACTTCACTAATAGTGCACCCAAAAAATCACTGTAAACCTTATTAACATATGTACTTATTGTGTCTTCATAAACTTGTGACGGGGATGGAGGCAGATAAAAAACACAGAAAATGTTCCGTTTTCAGCATTTGTCATAACTTCTGTCTAGACCAAAAATTATTAAAGTTATGAGGTAACTAGGGATTTTACCAAGTAACTGCCACTAGAGGGCTCCAAACAACAAAACAAAGAAGACACTGCAGTATCTATCTATCTATCTATCTATCTATCTATCTATCTATCTATCTATCTATCTATCTATCTATCTATCTATCTATCTATCTATCTATCTATCTCTATCCCAAACCCAGGAGGAATCTGGTGCATGATCCCCAATCAATATAAACCCAATTCAGAAGTTATTAAAATTATTTTATCCCACCTTAACACAAATTTAAAATTACGGTATAAGGTGTTTCCACCTAAAATAAATCCTTATAGCCAGATTTAAATTGATTTCTAATGTAGCTACTACTGTTTTCACCATAATAAAGCTGTAGAGGATTAAGATACAACTTCAATAAAAACCATACATGTCTGTTTGGTTACAAAAATCAAGGTTTGACTGTTTAGTAATAATAGAGTTATAAATAACAGCAGCCCCTTACTTCACTTCTGTAAAAAGAAAAGGATGTTTAGCTCTAAACAGAAGGATGTTTAATAATTAAATTAAGAGACAAAAAAGAAAAAATATCACATTGAAATTAAAATGTAACATGGATAAAAATTAAATCACGCTTCATGTAGGTTTCTCTCTTTAAAAATGCTTATTTCAATCCCAAAATCTGGCAACACGGCTAGCTGCAGCAATGGCAAGTCTGGAGCGGTCTGTGGAGTTAAAACTGGAGTTTTCAGGATGGAAGTACAAGAAGTAAAAGGCAAGAGCACACGTGAAGTGAACATTATGTCCTAAAGCAAAGTGTTTGTCTATTTTAAATAAATCTAAAAGCTATTGAGAAGAAACACGGAGAACTCTGCTGATGATGTCAGAGCTGCTGCAGCAGGTAACAACAAGGAAGGACACAGAGATGGAGCCACACAGTTAAAGCAGTTAAAGCTTTTTCAAAAAAGTAAAACATCAATTACTTTACCTGGTGACTAATTACATTTATGAAGGAGTAATTCAGTTAGTAATTCAATTACTTTTTTGTGAAAGTAACTAATATCTATAACTAATTACTTTTTTAAAGAAAAATGCCAACACTGGGCGTAGATGTGGACCTGCCGCCATATTATTATGCTCACATGAAACTTTTGATGTTGGATATATTATCACAGACTGGTTAATATGTTTGACTTTGCTTATAATTGTGTTCTAAGAATAAACTATTGTTTGGATGGAGTGATTAAAACCATGGATGGAGTTTAAATCTGAGGATATAAACATTTATCACAGTCACTGTGTTACATGATGATGATGTGGCCTCAGACGCCCCCTGGTGGGCACGCCAGAGTATTATTTTACCTCTGATGTAATTTCCCTGTATTATTTGAATAATTTATATATCCTTTACCTCAGATCATACTCATATTTTTATTGTTGTTTTATTATTTGATGCTTCAGGAAACCACAACTAACACACCCTGTACACTGTTCCTGTGTGAAGTCAATAAAGGAAGATAAAGGTCATGTCTGAAGTAGCTGCAGTTTTTCTGATTGAAGACTGAGACCAGGCTGTGTACGCCAGCATCCCAAAATACATTCTTCAACACGACTACAAAGTTGATCAAACTGCAGCCTAAGCTTGGCCATGTGCTTTTTCATGAACGTCCCAGCTAATTTCAGCAAGACAATGCCAAGAAAAGCAGAGACAACTGAAATGATCCCTTCAATTACTTGTTGTCAATTCTAAACTGGAATAGTTTTTCAATTCCTGTCCCTAAAGACGGTAAATACAGTGTGCTGAGGAAGAATACACTTGTTAGTATTGTTCTGTCTGTAATTCTGCTTTGTCCTAAATGAAAAGTTCCTGCTAACTTTGTAATCATAGTTTCCAGGTCACTGCACAGCTGTGAAGAAAATGACCAGTCATGTCATCACTTGATCCCCAACTCAACTCAGTGAGACGTATAACCAGGTCTGTCAGGGTAAAAGCCAGACAACTGGACTCGAGTTATAGGGACTTGGACTCGAGTCGACTTGAGCCGCTAATGAGACGACTTGCAACTCGACTTGGACTCGGGAGAAAATGTCTCCAGACTCGACCTGACTTGAGACATTTGATTCTCCACATTAAGCTAAATGTGAAGGTTAAATGTTGTTCCTATAGATGAGTTTTTGTTTTAGCCTGTTAACAGAAGCACTTTGCATTCATAGATGAGTTTCTTTTTTTTTTTTGTTTTGTTGTAGACTGTTTACAGAAAAACTTTGAGCCGTTCAGTCTTACTGATACTTTGTTTGCCTTTGTTAAGGTTGATACCTCTAGAAAAAGCACTTTGAAAAAAAAATCAGAATTGTAAGTTTTGTTTGTTTAAATAAACATATTTTTGATATGAAACATGCCATTTCTTCAATGTAGCCTTTCCCATCTACCTCGGTCTAAATAATCAGACATGTAAAGTCTTAATGGATACATGAACAGCTTTATGCTGCTTTCATCCAGGCAGACTAGTCTGATGCTGTTTTTTGACGTTGACCTTGGGAAGATAAGGTTTCTCTCTTCAACATAAAAATCTGAGTGCTTTTTGGGTGGACTGGGGACTCGACCTGTCATAACCTGTGACTCAACTCGACTCGACTTGCCCACAACAGAAAAAACTTGGGACTTGCTTGAGACTCGAATCGGAGGGACTTGGGCAATTGTCTGGTCAAAGCTCCTTCCTTATGTGCATCATTTAGGGATCTTCTATTGAGTCAGTGAAATGATGTAGAATCCCTTTTATTGTTGTTGATGAAAGTACTCTAAAAGTTCTTTGGTCCATGTTGCTTGCCGGCTTTGTTCACTGTACTGTACAACTGAGCTGGATCCTCTGCAGGTTCCTCACTGTGTGGGCTGGAAAAGAAACAAACAGATTTAATGGTATAAGTCTGATATGTTTGACAGTAAGGTTCAAAAAACATGTATGAAGGATAAATTTACAGATATTTCTGTGACAACCCCTGAGACTTTTGTTATATAATATTTGAAGTGCTGCCAAGAGATTAAAAACTGAAAGATTAATTCATCATGTAATTAATTAATCTAATAATCGCTTTTTTTTAATCTCATTTTAAAAATTGCCGAAAAAAACTCAACTTAAGTTTTTTTCATTGAAATTCACAAGATAATTGTAGCAGATCAAAAGATTGTTCTCCACCCCCAAAAACTGAAGCACAAGAAGCCCAATGCATAAAAACTCTCCAAATTTAACAGTCCAATCAGGGGACAGAGGCGGACCTGCAGATGTGACGACAACAGGAAGTGACTGCATGATTGAAAACAACAGCGGCGTGTAAAGCCGACTCTGTGGATGCAGCAAGATCTGCAGTTTAATCAGAAATGGACTTGACTTCTCCTTTAAAAGAGGAGTGAAGAACATCACTTCAAGCTGTCTTATGGGACATTATGATGTTCCTCTTCTCCACTGCTGGGACATACAGAGAGACGTGGAAATGCGGCATGAACGATGCCGTAGTCATGGTTACCCTACAATATGAAAATTGCTCTCCTCAGAAGTTTAGCAGGTAAACTTGGTGGGTTTTGTCTTTGATGAGATTCATGTCACATATAAGAGGCAGATGACACATCTATGTGGTAAAATTTAATGTAAGATAAGATTATAGTCTAATGCTGCGTTCACACCGCAAGCGACCCAGCTAGCAAATTCGAGACGCCAACTGACGTATCGTGAAATGTCCATAAATACCTCATTTTTGTCAACACTGCCGTCAGCCGTCACTCGGTGACTTCACGTCGAGTTTCACAGTGATCACATCATATATCATATAATAGCGGACATTATTCCAGCTGTATCCTTTTCACTCACTTATCAAACACAAAACACTGCAGCAGCATCTGTGAGTTTCTGCAGTCTGTCTGGGCAGAACTAATGTCCTCACTGACTAATGTTTCCCACACAGACATGGATTGTAAACTCGGTAGTCCAGATGAATAACTGTCTTGGGTACCATCACACGTACATTGACTTTGAATGGAGAGTGATCGCAGAGGTAGTACAAGTAGCGTGCGGTGTGTAAGCACTTAAAGGGCTGAAGTTCTCGAAGTTTGAGCTAACAGCTAACAACAGGGTCGAGCTGCTTCATCACACTGTGGCGTGATGTGATTGGTCTGTGAAGATGGTGACGAGCAGACTGATGGTCTAATCACCAGCTGCTCTGGTATTTTAAGGTTCTGTCCTCTGAAAATACCAAAACATAGAAATGAGATTAAAAATGAGTTTAATGTGATTAAAAAACATAACGCATTAATTGTGACTGTTATTAATTAATCACAATTAACGCGATAATTTGGCATCCCTAGTATTTCTGACTCCTGTGCTCCTGTTCTGGTGTCTTTTTCTGTGCCTCTTGTTCATAGGTTGGGTGTAGTTACCTGGGGCTCACTGCAATCTCACAACTGACTCTCATTCAGCACAAACACTGATACTACTTATGCTCTGCTTTGACTCATCTCCTGACTCTTTCTGTCCGTCTGTCATGCTCTCTGGTGCTCTCTGGTAACTTTTTCAGAAGATCAAGATTTGTTTGTATCGTGCTTGTGCTTCCTCTTGTGTCTGTTCCCTCTTTCCCAGTGCCTCCACAAGCTGCATCACACACCCAATCTCCAAGATGACCGCCGCACTCTCTTGACTTCTCCATCACCTCAGCCCACTCCCTGGATTCACCTTCACTCTTCAGACCCTTTCTTCCCTTTAATAACATTCATTGTAACCCTCCTTTATTCTGTCTCCAGCCTCTGCTTTTGGGTCCACTCCTCCCTATCAACAAAACTTTCTGTCACAATTTTGTCTTTTTTCTATGAAACATTATCTGTGGTGTTTACCTGTAGTCTGTTCCAGCCCTGTTAAACTTCACAGAAGAGTATTCAACAATGTCCTCTTCCTCTTCATTCCTCTGGTTGTGTCTTTTGGGCTCATTCAGTGTGATGTTGGAGTAGACAGCAGCAGCATCCGGGGTTTTGATAAATTTAACGGTTGCATATTGAAGGTCATCCTGCTGTTGTGTCTGTAAACACAAGATGAAAGAAAAATCCAGATTATCTCCAAGGCTATGTTTAGACTCTGTGAGTAAATATGCAAAGATTTTTCCTTTGTGTATTCAAACTGGATCCACGTTCACACAGAGATGCTGGATACGACTGAAACCGCTGTAGCGTGCATGCTAGTTCAGTAGATGGCGGTGTAGGTTTGCAGAGAAACAGCGCTGCTACAGCACACGTACAAAGAAGAAAAACTTTTCAAAAACAGCAATGATGAGTGGACGACGCACAAAAACGCAGGAGTTTCTTGTCTGGACAACAGATCTGTCTGGATAGTTTGGTCTGGAGAACAAACCAAGCAGGCGTGAAGAACAATTTGACTCTTGTATATATTGTATATAGTTTTTTTCTTATGAATTTGAACTATCCTGAATTCCTGTAAAATCACTGCTTCGTGACATGACCTTATATATAACCCGTACATGACCATACATGGCCCTCTCGTTGCCTTTTCTTCCCAGAAACTCAAGTTATTCCCGTGAACTTGCTGAACTTACTGCACCTGCAAGGTCATCTGTCTCACCAAACTCAACCCCACGTGACCACATTCAATGTTATAAAAGGGAGAAGACACTGTACTAGTTTTCAGTTCAACTCTCAGACTGCTTGACACTCTGTATGGTTGTAACTCCTTGCCGGGCAAGTGCAAGTAAAGCTCCATTTGATTGCATCAAGCTGCTTCTCGTCATCTTTATTCTGAATAAATGTCAGGTGTTGATATGAACCTTGAAACTGAGCTATCTTAAGACTGTAAAGGAAAAATCCTGACAGCAGGATAAGCAGCACACATGTTGCTCGGCAGACAACCAAAGCTGTTGTTGTTCCTGGTATGCACGCGCAGCCTTCATGTGAAAGAGTTCTGCACATGCAGTGATGTCAGCGTTTCACCCTGAAATGATCTGTCTCCGGTTTTCACAGAGCTGCATGAAGGACCGTTGTGAAAACTCTCCAGTCGGGACCATGGGTTCAAAAGTTTGTGGGGACAAGGCCTGTGCTCATAATATCAATACAGCAAAATATTGTCATGCACTCCTTGGGGATACGTGTATTCAACAGAATCGATATGACCTCAATGTCTTAACAGTTGTTGTCAACAGTGTTGTGTGCAACACGTTACTACTTTTTCTGGTAAAAAGTAAAGTAACACACTACTACTGAAAATTTGGTAACGAAACGTAGTTCCTTTTTTAATGCAACGCAGCATTACTTTTCCCCTGGACAGATCTGTCACCGAAGCTGCCTTCTCAGCTGCTTGCATAGACCTCTCGTAATAAGCATCTAAAGGCTACAAATCCCGTGAGTCACGGCCGCGGGTCTCAGATTTTTGGGCTTGTTTCTAAACGTGAAGTTGCTTCTATAGGCTCTTCTGTCTGTGTGAATCCCCCTGATTATCTTCCAGCTCCTAACACAAAGCAAAACACGACTGTGGTAGGCCATTTGTCCACTTCCTTAATTCCTGGTTAGCATGCACGCCCCAAAACACACACACACATGGCACATGCTCCAGAGCCAAAGTTGCCAGCTCTGGTTATTATAAGCGACATTCTGTTCTTGAACAGATGCTTGGCACTGTGATATTGAAATGAAATGTAGACAAAAATTAACACACCTTATACAGACTCCTCTTTTTAAAAAGTAGTATATCACATAAAAAAAGTAAATAGCTGGAGGTTGCTTATTTTTGGCTTGTTTTTATCACCTGGCCACTTATTTCAGAAGCAAAATGTGGAAACACTGGACAGGAGCTCTGATTCCACAGGGTACGTAACATTTTGTGAAATAAAGAGCACAAAAGAAAAAACTGTTATGTTCTCTGTAGTAGAACTTTTTTTAGGCCTTCACATTTAGGAACAGATATGGGGTTCTGTCCAAGATTGTGAAATGTAAAAGTAACGTAAAAACAATGAGTAACGTGTAAAGATACTTTCATCGAGGGTTACTAAGTAAAGTAACGAGTTACTTTTTTCAGAAGTAACGAGTTATGAGCAAACACTACTTTTTAAAAGTAACTTCCCCAACACTGGTTGTCAATACACTTAGCTACATGATGAAACACATTCAATTTTAGTTCTACCATCTTTCAATTTAAGTTTAAGTTGTAGAATCATTTAAAGGGACTGTGAGGAGTTTCTAAGTAATTACAATAAAGTCTCACTTTTAGATATATGCCTGATTGAAATAAACACTTTAAGATGAGTTTTATTGCATCAAAATAGGTTATCTATAAATGCTATTCCTTAGCTTCATGGTCAGGTCGGACAGGGCTGGACTGACCTGGATACTCAACTTCAGGAACAAGACAATTAAAACTAGAGCAATTTTATATTATTCAGACACGTCTTAGAGCACCGGACTGTAAGTAGCCATATATATCCAGCTACAAAACTACGATACTAAGTTTTCCAAAAACTGCTTGTTGTCACACATCAAAAACTACCACTACGTAACTAGAAAGAGATACATTACCTCGTCGCTTTGCATCCTGTAAGTTGTTGAAAAAAGAAGTTGTAAAGCAATGCAGAGTTCTGAGGAAGGTCTGAGCTACAACACAACAAACATACGCTTTGGCTTCACGTCTTTTGGTGCATTCCAGTTGTAGTCAGAAGTAGGAATTTCCGAGTTCCGAGTAGGAAACTGCAACTGGAATGTCCTCCGAAGTCGGAATTTCCTGCTGGGAATTCAGCGAAACCTTGCCACCCCTGAGTTGACAATCAGAGATGGCTGCCCCCAGTGTGAACAGTTATTTAGCTCCTGTAATAATCAATTTATTTGCACTTCTGACTGGGGTGTGTCGCTCTAGATCAGCTGTATACATAGTATTGTTAGACTTATATTTACAAAAAGCTGCCATAGTGATAATCACATTCTTCATGAGATATTTGTGAACAACAACACAGGGCGTGCTAACAACAGCTAACAATAGCCTGGTAGATCGGCATGTTTTTTTCCGACTTCAACTGGAATGCTGATAAGTCGGAGATGAAGTCACTCCCAGTTCAGAGGTTACTGGAACACAGCATTACAACAGTCGCTGCGCATGCTCATGGGTAGCAGAGTCTTAATGTCGCGGTAATAGATTCTCCTCATAGCACCTTTAAAGCTCTTTTTCTTCTTGTGATATTAAAATTTGTCTGGAATTTCATTAAAAGAGTAGTCAGTGTTCACAATTTACGTGTATTGGGATATATCGTATTGTGGCCTCAGTGTCAGGATTCGTATCTTATCGTATCGCATCGTATCGTGTCGTATCGTGTCGTATCGTGTCGTATCGTATCGTATCGTATCGTATCGTATATGTCGTGTCGTGATAAATGTCGTATCGTATCGTATCGTGGGGTTGCTGGAAATACCCAGCCCTATTGGGCACTCAGTATACTGTTCCCATGTAAACACAAGGCTAAAACGTGATGAAAACCTATCTGATTTGATCGTATTCGGCCTTGTGTAAATGGCCACTACATAACAACGGGCTGAGTCATGTATCATTGCACATCATGCACAACAGTAACATTGAAGTCTGTCTCATCTTGCATAACAATCTCTGTATGAATGTTTATCGGCCATGCCGCTAATACGACTTTTTAAATACCACAAATAGATAATGCACTATGATTTATGAATTAGCAGTTTTCCTCACCTGCTCACTGTTGTCTGGTCTGTGTCCTGGCCGAGACGATTGTTTAGATGTCCTCTTCTTTCTGGTGAATCACATTCAAAAAGAGAAGTAAAACATGATGTTGTGCTTAATTGGAAAATGCATACATTCATAAATAATTACAAGTTGTAACAGAACTGCTTACATTATCCAAACAAACACAAAGACGAGTATCAGGGCGATGATTACTGCAGGAACCGTCACATAAATCATTTATTTTATTTATTTATTTGTTTGCACCATAAATTAGAAACAATTACATTGACATAGAAAAAAAAAGTACACGATAGTGCTGGAGAGGTGAAAAAAAACCCAAAGCGGGCTTATCAGAGATACCTCCCCAAATAAAGTTAATAATAAAAATATACAAAAAATAAATGAAATTTAATACAATAAAATAATCTCAGAATAACTCAACAACAAACAGACAACAAGCAATTTAATTAATTATGAATGAGAACACAAATTAGCTTTGGGATCTTGATGGATTATATATGACTTTAGTCTAAACTTAAAATTGGTCAGAGATGTAGATGTTTTTGTTAAATGATAATATGAATTCCAAATTAATGAACCTCTGTAAGTAAATGAAAACTGACATTGAGAAGTACGGCAAAAGGGAGTATGAAGTTTAATGGCATGTCTTGTATTGTGCGAATGAATCTGAGAGTTAATTGTAAAAAAATACATAAAAGATTCTGGAAGCAAATGTGGTAGACAAATATATTTATAAATAAATATACAAGATTGAAGAATATTAATATCGTAAATGGACAATAAGTTCAGCTTTTTAAATAGAGGGGCAGATGGAGATAAATAATTAGAAGAGGTGGCTAACCTAACAAATTTCTTTTGAGTAATGAATATTTTCTGCAAATTTGTAGGGTATGTACTTGCCCAAACAATATTACAGTAGCTAAGATGTGGATATATTAAACTGTAATACAATGTATGAAGAGTATTCTTAGTAATGAAACCATGAATTTTCCTGATGATGCCAATAGACTTCATCACTTTGTTAGTGATGAGCTTAATATGCTCTGTCCATGACAACCTCTCATCAATCAAAACCCCCAAGAATTTGGTGGAAGAGACCTGGATTAAATCGTTCCCTCCAAAGGAAATCTTGGCCTTGGATGTACAGTATTTTTTGTTTTTACCTGTGAAAATAATAAAATTAGATTTTTTTATATTTAATGTTAACTTGTTAATCTGGAACCATTCTGAAAATATTTCTATTCCAGAATTAGCTTCACTAATTAAAGAATCAAAGTTCTTGTTAGTCAAAATCAAGGTTGTATCATCAGCAAAAAGTATCGGTAGTATGGTGGAAGACACAGAAGCCAAATCGTTGATGTACACAAGGAACAATAATGGGCCAAGTATGGAACCCTGAGGGACACCATATGTTAATTGAGCTCTGGAGGATGCATAACCATTAACATAAACAAATTGTTCACGATTCAAAACATAACTGGCAAGCCAACTATATGATAAATCCTGAAATCCATAACGATGAAGTTTAGAAAGCAAAATAGTAAGGTCAACAGAATCAAAAGCTTTGGATAAATCTAAGAAAATACCAAGTGCATATTCATTGTTATTTAAAGCTGAATAAATTTTTCTACCAGTTGAAGTAGGGCCATATCAGTTGAGTGGTTTTCCCGGAAACCATATTGATGCCTATAAAAAATGTGATGTTTATTTAAGTGAAGTAACATTCTTTTATATACTATTTTTTCTAGGATTTTTGAGAAACATGGTAGAACTGAAATAGGTCGATAATTATTAAAAGATTTTTGGTCCCCCGTTTTGTAAGGGATAACTTTAGCGATTTTAAGATCTTTGGGCACACATCCCTTTTGTAATGATAAGTTGAAGATGTATGTTAATGGTTCCAAGATAGACGAGGACGCATGTTTGATCAAGGAAGCACCAATATCATCATGACCTGGAGCAGACAATTTCAATTTACCAATGATTTCACGCACTTCTACTATGTTGGTGTTTTCAAACTGAAGAAGCGGGGAAAAATTGCCCTTTATGTAATCAAGAGGGTTACCTTTAGACGGATTAATGTTCATTGACAAAGAAGAACCCACCTTGGCAAAAAAATTATTAAATTCACAAGAAATAACATATGGATCATTAAATGTTGCACCACCCTCACAGAACTCTGATGGATAAAATGCATAACGAGGCCTTTTGCTTATTCATAAGTTGATTAATAACTTTCCAGGTTGATTTGATGTTATTGGAATGTTCTTTAAATTTATTGCTAAAGAATTTTTTTTTAGATATTTGCACTAAATGATTGTATCTGTTTCTATAAGATTTATACATTGTTGAATTTAAAGGTGAAGGATTGTTAAGAAACCGCTTATATAAATTATTTTTAGTAATTGAAGATTTCGTAGCCGGATGTAAACCAAGGTTTCCCATTAATTCTAGCAGTTTTCTTTTTGATTGTACCAACGGGAAGCATGACTGAAATACAGAATTAAAGATTGTCATGAAAGTCTGATAAGCAGACTCGCATCTGTATGTTCATAAACATCTTTCCATGAAATGTCATCCATCAACAGTTTAAAGCGCTCAGTACTATGTGGGCTGAATATCCGACGTTTGGTACACGGATCTATACCAACTTGCTCAGTCTTATCTGGGAAGGAGAAATGAAAGATAGGGAAATGATCTGAAATGTCTGTAAAAAGTATGCCAGATTTAGTCGTGCTGTTCAGGGAATTAGTAAATATATTATCAATTAGGGTGGCAGATGATTTGGTCACCCTTGTTGGCTTGTAAATAAGTGGATAAAAGAAACTAGATGACAAAATGTTAAGGAAATCTGAAATTTGAACTTGGGTTTCACTTTTTAGTAAATCAAGATTAAAGTCTCCTAACAGAAAACACAATTTATTTTCAGTATTTATCCTATCTAGTGTTGACCCAAGCTTATCATGAAAACTTACTACATCTGTATCCGGAGGCCTGTAAATACATCCAATAATGACTTTTCTACCATTGAAAAAGGAGCAAAAAGTAATTTCTATGAAGAGAGCTTCAACATCAATATTTGTTAGTTCCTGAGCGAGATCTTCTCTCACACAAAACTGAAGGCTGTCATGAACATAAATAGATACGCCTCCTCCAGCTCTCTGTGCTCTAGAGCGGTGAACAGACTTATAGAATGGTATGTCAAATAACATTTCTGTTGATTCTGTCAGCCATGTTTCTGACAAAGCAATGATAGTGAATTGATCATTAAGAGAAGATATATAGTTTGTGAATTCATCATAATTTTTAGAAAGACTGCGAATATTCAAATGACATGTGGAAAAAATGTATTGGGGATACTCTTGCATAGACTTTTAAATTGTTGGGGATTATAATAATTACAAGTAGTAGCCACATTGCTGGTAAATTTAAGACAGTTCAAGTTTGGATCAGAAGAGTCAGTGTAGTTATCAGTTCCATTAGAGTCAGCAGGATTGAAAATATAGTCAGCACAAAAGTCCTTTAAGTCGTCACTGGTTAGAGACTCAATCATAATGAGACAAAAATATAAATAAAAATATGATATATGAAATATGATATAAGTAAATTAGTAAAACCAATTTAAAAAAAGTCAAAAGCGACCTTTGGATGCTAGGCCTTGGTCACAAACCATGCCTGTAACAAACCATCCATGTTTACACATTTGCGGTGTGGGATGGTGAATTGCTTGTAGCTGGCTTGGATGAGGAAGAATGGACAATTAGCTGGTCATATTTGAGATAGGCGATGTTTCCTTTCTTTCTTTCCTCCTTTAATTGTTGCAGTAAATCCTTCCTTTTGGTGCGCACCCTCTCAGAGAAGTCCTCATTAATGTAGAACTTTGTGCCTTTTAGACACTTTGCCCTTTTAAGGATTTCTTCCTTGTCTTTAAGTCGCAGAAATTTGACAAGCACAGTCCTGGGTCTCCCTTCTGGCTGGAAAGAACCGTATCGATGCGCTCTCTCCACCTCGATTAATTTAGGATCCAGTTTGAGGTGGTCTGCGAGGAATGTCTTAGCTTTTACTTCAGTGTCATGCCAGCTTTCCGATTTATCGTCCTTGATGCCATCAATGAGGATGTTATTCCTTCTTGTTTGATTTTCAATATAATCCATTTTAGACACAAGACTGTCTGACATTTTTTGTAGATCATCACAGATTGCATTGATGGATTTGAAGGCACTGAGATTGGATTTTTGTGCACTCTTCAGTTCCTCCACCTCTGACTGTGTGAACTCCATGCTGTGTTTGAAATCCAGAACATCTTTTACAAGGTCATCTATACGCTTATTTGTTGTTTCCATAACTACTGAGAGGAAGGTTTTAAAGTTCTTTTCTTGAAGATCCAACATGTCTTTATAAAAGAGTTTTTGCTGGTCAAGTAGCTCCCTTAGAGTGCTCAGAGATACATATTCCTCATCCGCACCAGATTTGCCTGAGGGATCTCCATTTCCTTCCCCCCCTACCTTACCACGAGGCATGGTTTGACGTCTAGAAGTGTGAAGCAGTGCAGGCAGTAATCAGCAGCAGCTGGATGGATTGACATTGTTGATTTCTGTGGTCCTGCAGACAAAACAGTGATCATACAGTGACGGGTGATGATGATGGAAAAGCAGGCACTTTATCTTCCAAGTACAGATCAGATTTGGAAAAAACTGTCTTGATAATAACAACAACCAATAACCAGAAAATGAACAAGATTGTTGGTACAGCATGGACAAAGCTGAGTGGTGAAAACACTTAAATTTCCATAACATGGTTAAATCTGCTGTGGTCTGTCCATGCTTACAGGTGAACACAGACTTGTCCGCTGATCCACACACCTGTGGTTTGGTTGGATGAATATTCAGCAACAGTCTCAAGAGCAATTTCCAGAGTATTCCCCTTTGGTAAAGAAGTCAAAGTGTTCAATACGAAATAGCCAAGATTCTGTTTTTATGTCAAATATGCTCTTCAGTTTATTATTTTTTCTGATTTACTTTGTCCTCAAGGCACAAGCTCAGAGTTTGACTCTACAACAGCAGAAAGTAAAAAATGTTTTAACTGTGACACAATGATGCTTTAACCTCTTTGTTATACGAGGAGATTCAGAATTATTTCCATTTGTGACATTAATATTTTTCAAATATGTTTATTTGTGTACAAGATACTTTCAAATGAGGGGAATATCCCTGAACAGTTTAAGTATTTTTGAGCAAACAGAAGTTTATTCTTACTATACTCGTCATTATTTCTGATCTTCATTATCCAAAAGTTTGTACTCACAGAGGTAAATTTTCTTTCAGATTTAAAGAAAGCAAATTATAGACTGGCTTTTCTAACCTGCTGAAGAAATGTTCCTCAACACATTGTTATGAAAGATGTTTGAAGGATCATTTAATTACTGTTTCTTTAAATAGTTTCTTTCTTTCATGCCAGTTATGTGTGCATCTTTAAATTATTTCATTGTTACCTCCATCAGGAGGTTATGTTATTGGCGACGTCTGTTTGTTTGTGAGTTTGTTAGTTTGTTAGTTTGTTTGTTTGTTTCTCTGTTAACAATATTACTCAAAATGTTGTGGACAGATTTCGATGCAATTTTCAGGAAATGTCTGGATTGGGACAAGGAACAAATGATTAGATTTTGGGACTGACCTGGATCAACGTCTGGATCCACCATGATGAAAAATGTGATTTTTATCAGTAACTACTGAAGTAAAATAGATATCATTATGAATCCAATTGTTAATGTTATGTTTTAGTGGTCAAGTAATCTAAATATTTAGATGGAATAAAGATAGATATAATAATATTTATGGGGAAAATCACAATATGGGTGAGGACTGTGGCGCTGGCAGAGTGTTTTTCTAGTTTCTTTTGTTGTTTTTTTTTGTCATTGTCTCTCATTGGCAGTACAATCCTTCATAGCCCTCACACAACATCATATACACGACACTCATGTTTTCTATTTCATCTTTTCTTTGTCTTCTTTTGTAATTGTTTTGGTACGAATTTTGTTACTAGTTTGTTTTGTTTTTGTTTTGTTGTTTGTTTTGATTTGTTCTCCTTTTTTTGCATATTATATGTACATATAATAATGTGTAACTTTTATTTAGTGCTGTCAGATGATTAAAAAAATAAATCTAATTAATTACCAGATTTATAATTAATTTTTCTAATTAATCGCATTTTAATCTCATATCTGCTGAAAGAATTTGAATTCTAGGATATTATATAATTGTAGTGCAGGACTAATCAAATGAATACACTAAGAAGTGAAGATTTGTAAATCCACATTTTTATTGGTGACTAAATAAAACCAAAGTCAGGGCAACTTGTCCAGAAAATTCTAAGCTCAATCAGGCAACTCAAATTACACTTTTAGTGTGTTTCATAAATCAAATTCAAAATAAGAAAAAGGTCGAGGACATCCAGCAAACCAATTAGGCCTGATGTATTATTAAAGAATGTAGTACAAATATAGATAATAAATTCAAAAATAAAATATGACTAAGTCTTAAATATACCATTCTTGTTGTCACCTAGGCTTTGTTTGGTTTAACTAGAGACGCATGTGTGAAGTGACGTGCCACTGCCATGTACAGGTCCTCCAGCTGGACAATATCAAAATGTTTGTGTGCTACGATTAATCACGATTAACTTTTATAACACATTAATTTGCGGTGTGATTAATTAATCTAATTAATGCACTAAAGTGACAGCCCTACTTTTAATATATGGTTATACATGTATTATGATCCTCTTATATGTTTGTGTGAAAAGCCTTCATGCTGAAACTAGAAACCAGAAACGAGAATACCTTGTCTCTTGTAACAGAGGACTGTACGTCACATCAGCAGAACTACATGTTGTCCCTGATAAGAACGCCATCACATCAACAAAAGAACTCTGTTTCTGAATCTGAAAGATGGCAACTGTTGTGACACATTTGTGGAACTCCAATACCAATTGTTGGTTGATGCTTTTGTAATAAACTGTCCCTTTGCTGCTTAAATATGAGAAGCTTAGACCCACTATAAAGTACATGAGTAAGCTGCCTTTGGTTGTAAACTGCACGCATTCCTTCAAAGTAAATGATCAGAAGACTCCTTCTCCTTTCGCTCCTTCCACATGGGCTGCAGAGTCAGGAGCAGTTTGGGAAATTTTAGTGCCGCTTATCTTTGGGTATTTCATAATTGTTCAAAAATAAATAAATTGATAAATACATTTGATCTTAAACTCATCAAACCAAACAGCAGAGATGGTGGATCATTTAAGAATTGGGACCAACCTCCTCTTTTCTATAATCAGCAGTTCTCATCTGACAAAACATTAATGACGTCTGAGCAGACGGTAAAACCTACCTGCTAAAACAGTGAGATCAACGGTGGAGTTTTTACGGTCTATCTCATTTTGAGCCCAGCAGACATACATCCCACTGTGTTCAGGTCTTGTGTCCGTGATGGTAAAATTCTGATAAAATGATTTTGGTTTGTTGTTGTTCTTCTTGTACCAAGTATAGTTAGCTGATGGGTTAGCATCACTGCTACAGTTCAGATTCACAGGCGTGCCCTCCACTACCACGGCAGATGGACTCACGGACACAATTGGAGGCTTTGGAGCATCTGAAATAGATTAAAAGAAATCATCAATACAACTAGAAATTTCCATGTGCGACAGAATTTCCAAACTATGGCCCAGGGACCATTTAGCTGGCCCTCAGTAAATTCAGAAAATAAATCGACACTTGGCTCCCGATAGATCAGCATGAATCAAGTGCTGGTGTGATGAATGAAGTGAAATGAATAACAGCATAGGAAAGCTGCAAAAATCATGTCCATGTGTAGGGCTCTCTGCTCCATCTTAAGGTCTAATTTACAAAATGTGGCAGTTTTATGGTTTGCTCTCATGGTGTATTATTTCAGTCTTGTATTGGGCAGAAGAAACCTGGCACACCAGATGGAATATATCTCACTAATCTATCTGGGACAGAGCCTAAAATGTTATGGTGGAGCTGAACCTTTGAAAAGCATATCTGGCAGGTGATTGGATAATCGTTCCATCAGTGACATTCTTAACAGGCCAATCTGATAATTTAGTATATGGGCTCTGCTCAAGTATAGAAAGTAAGCCAATTTAAAACAAACTCTCATCAAAACATATCAGAAGTAGAGCGAAAATATCTTTGCTATAAAGAGGTTTGTATTGTTGACACTTGCTTTTCATTTATAATAAAGAAGTGCTTGATTTCAGACCCTTTCTGCAGACATTTAACACTGATGAATAAATGCTTAAGTCATCCAGATACTAAGCTAGCTGCACCCATGTACAAGCAGTCCTACCATCAATTTCCAGCATGACCTCAGTGACAACCTGTGATTGATTTGTGTCTGTCCAGCCTCCATGTTTTGAGTATCCCTACATGCTTTGTGTGCAGCTCACCTACAACATTCAAGAACCCAAAGAAAATGATGCGCTTTCGGTCTTAATTCAAGACCGAAAGTGAAGAGAGCATTTTGCTCAGAGAACTGCCTCTTTTTCTGACCATTTTCTTTAAACTGCTGAGATACTTGAGTTAAAAATCCCAGTAGAATGAAAGTGGTTGGCATCCCTTGTCTCCAAAGGTTACAAATTAAGTAGTGTAAACTTTGCTGGTGGTGAAGTCGAGTCATTAGGAATGATGAATGTTGGGGAGAACAAGCAAAAGGAGACAGATCTGACCACCAATGAAAACTGTGCATTAAGGGCCTGATCTACTAAATGATTGTGTGTATTAAAACGTGTAAACTTGATAGGACGCCCAAAACTGATCTACGAATAGGGTGCACAAAGGATTGCTTCCGTCAGATTAACCAAATGCCATGAGCAATCCATTTAGCGTGTTTGCCCTCATGAATATGCAGATCACCAAACTGTGCAAAATACTGGAAGGAGGAGATGCAAGTGTGATCATTTAGCACCCGCAATGTGATTTATCAAACCTGTAAGTGATTGCGCTTAGTGTTTTTGCATCTAAATTTAGTACGTTTGAAAAGCAGGTGCAAAAAAGGAACAAACTGGAGGCTGTGATCATGGTGGGAAACAGGATCACATTTACTGAACATTTTCCATCACTGACTGAATTTTTGATAAAAAAGCAGAAAAACTTTCAGTCAGTCAATTTGAAGGACTAGAAAATCCAGTGTGCCATGAAGACACATGCTTAAAGTAAACCCTCTCTGCTTTGCGCTCCACATCATGGAGGAGGTCATTTCATCTATGTAAAAACAATGAAAATAAAAAACCTTCATAGGCATAATCACTCCTCTTGTCACTCAGAGCTGACTGCACACACTCACACTCTTTATGCACTGAGAGTGAGTTTAGAGGCTGTCAGTGCGCGGAGAGTGTGATGCACAGTGTTGGTAATAACGGCGTTAGAGTATAACGGCGTTAACAACAGCGTTATTTTTTTCAGTAACGGGTAATCTAATTAATTACTTTTTCATGCGTTACAAAGCCGTTTCCATTACTAACAGGGAACTTTGCACCGATGTCAAGCAGCTGTTATCCGACCAGCCTCACCCTCAAACTCCACAGCACACGAAAGTGCCGCGCCATGGTCTTGCTCTGACAGACAAAACCCACTAAAAGGGTGCACAGAGCAGCGCTGCGGCTGCAGCTCCATAGGGGCAGGGCTGATCCCTGGAGAGCCACAGGCTCTCATGATGAGCACAGCGATGTCACACGCTCATAAAACATGTTATACACTGAGAAAAGAAATAAACAACACCTCACTTCCCCTCTCTAGGGTCCCTTTGCTGGTCTCAACCACACAGTTTCGTGATTTATTTAACTTCTATCCGCCAATATCTGTGTATAAAAGTTTTTGTCATGTAAACAATGTTATGTATTTCTGTTCCTCTATGATTCACTTTTCTTTGTCCATGGTGTCGTGTTGCCTCTGGGACCCTCTGACCGACTGCTGACCTCAATTGTTTGTCATTATTTAAAAACTGGAGGCACTCTGGTTTTTAAATAATGACAAACAATCGAGGAAATTTACGTTCGAGAATCGGTGCATTCTGTTTTATTTTGAAACTTCCGGATACTCCACACGGTGACTTCCTGTCTGGTGCTTTCTTAACGACAGTGAATTTACAAGGTTTGGACACGGCCGAGCAGAAAATAGATCTGAAGCTAATCTCCAGAGCTTTGGCGCGCGCTGGCTCTCACCAACGCAGCGCTGCGCGTTGGTGAAGCTGACTGCTGAGCACTTCGCTCCCATTCTAGTCTATCAGGCAAATTCCACTGCCTTCGCTGTTGGAGAACTGATGATGTCAGAGCTGCTGCAGCAGGTAACAACAAGGAAGGACACAGACAGAGACACACAATTCAAGCAGCAAAAAGCTTTTTTAAAAAAAGTAACCCATCAATTACTTTACCTGGTAACTAATTACATTTATGACGGAGTAATTCCGTTAGTAATTCAGTTACTTTTTTGGGAAAGTAACAAGTAAATATAACTAATTACTTTTTTGAAGTAATTTGCCCAACACTGGTGATGCAGTCAGTGCGTTAAAGGCAACAGTTACCAGTGCAGTCTGTGTGCGTTACTGTAAGACTGCTCCTCACATGAGAGGTTATTGATGATTTAGCTTTTTAACTATGTGAATGCTGCCATTTATATTATGTTTTATTGCAATCAGAAAAGGAAAAGTGAAAATGACGCATAGAAATACGGTCTAAGGGAAAAGTGACGATCTTGTCCGTCGAAATGACATGAAGAAAAGTTTGTTTGCCTCAATTTCCATGGCTTCAAACTTATTTTTCATTTATGGCCCCTCTGATCTCCCAAACTCTCCATGGTGACAGCTGATAGCACACAAAAAATCCTCTTTAAAGAGGGCGGTCCCCACCACTTTTGTTCCTGTTATCAATTGCGTACGTAGTGATAGTACATCACCAGCAACACGCCCACTGATCAGCTGATCGTCGTTAAATAAAATGTCTCTTACTCACATATCACATTAATGTATGTGTAGGCAGACGTCGTATGCCCCAGATCATTTTTAGCCCAACAGAAATAGCGTCCAGAGTTAGAGGACTGAATTGATCTGAAAACATGCTGGGATTCAGTGCTGAGACGTCCTTGGCGGTATTTGTAGCAGCCATATTCAGGTGCTGGGTAACCATCACAGCTGCAGGTCAGAGTTACTTCACTCCACTCTTTGATTTCTCCTGTGGGTCTCGTTGACACAGAGCAACTTGTTGGAGCATCTTAAAGAGAAAAGAGAAAGACTTTAATAAACATGTTATGCGGTCTTCGGGTCTATATGACCCGAACACCATAAATGGACGCTATAAACACACCTAAACCAACCCACCCCCCCACACCCTCTCCCACCCAACACACACACACCCCACACACACAGAATAGGTGGTGCTATAGGATAAAAAGTGAGATCATTGTGCTTTCTAGTACAATCAACACATCTCAATCCAAAATCTCACTCACCCACACACACCTCCAACCGCGCCCCAAACTTCCCCCCACACAACCCCTGCCACATACACACACACGCACACAGACACACAGCTGCCACACACACTCTTTCAGTTCTGTTTTTGTTTTGTTCTGGGTTGTGAGTTGGTCTTTCTAAATAAATTTTGATTGGATTTGAAACTGAAACTCTTCTCTCTGTTATCTTTATATATTTGTGGAGTTTTTATAGGTTGATGATGTTTATATCCCAAAATAAGAGTAACATTTGTTGTAATAAGTAGGAGTGAAGTTGAATTACAAGGTGAAACATGGAATTTGGTGATAACTTTATGCTACATGCTTTACATCAGTCAAACAAGCATCGGGTCAATATATGACCTGCGAAGGCCCGGCAATGTTAGAATTTGCTGCCATTCAAAAATTTGAAAGAGTAAAAAAAATTTTTTTTGACCAAACTTTGACATGTACTACTATGTAAAAATCTATCACTTTATATTCAAACTCAGAATTCATAATTCATAATAATTTATTATTTTTACTCAAAAAATAGGTATAATTTTATGCAAATGAGATCAATGACATCATATATTGCAAAAATAAGTGTACAGTTTATTTTAATAAGTAGCAGTGAAGTTGACTAACAAGATGAAACATAGAACTTGGTGATAATTTTACGCTACATGCTTTATATCAGTCAAACAAGCTCGGGTCTATATGACCCGGGAAGGCCGGCAACGTTAGTCCAAACGAAGACAGCACAATGGTTAAGGGGTCATAACATGCTGAGAATGCACAGTGCAGCTCACCTACAACCTTCAAGAAACCGCATTTGGCCAAAAACCTTTTAGATTGATGACTGCTGCAGTATGTCCACCATCCCTAAAGCTAAAGAAACTCTCTACACCCTGATCTACCTGTATCCTCTCTCTGTCAGAAACACTCTGTCAGACCTCCTGTCCCCTTAAGACTTCTTTCTCTATTTAAGTCAAGCATGTGTGATTGGTCAAAAAATCTGCTCTGTGGTGATTGGTCAGTTCAGCACTGCTTGGTGTTGCTTCAGGCATCTTTTGGCGTTGATACTACATGGAGAGGGAGAAGACCAGCTGCTGTGGACTTCCTGTTGAGTCCATAAAGATGCTCTTTTGTACAGAGAAGACATGTTAAACACATCAGCTGTTAATGTGATAACTAGAACGACTTCTCCATCAATGTCGTTATTGATTATACCTCCATAATAAATACTTTTACAACCTTAAATGCACGAGGAACCTCTTGAAAATGAGATGCCACATCTCAACCCCTGATACATTTCAATTCAAGGAGAGAGATATGATGGCAGATCCTGGTGCCCATTGAGTTGTCAAACTCATAAATTCTTAGTTTAGTTTCTTTTTCTCTGCACAACTCCATATGTCCGCCCATCCATCCCACACACAGCCTCTGTGTTCAACGACTGTTCAACATGAGTCTGTTTCTTCTAAAGAGCTCCAGCTTCTTATTATTATCATGTTGGGTTTGGATGTATGTGTACACCACAGCAGATATTGATTTGATTTAATTCTTATATCTGTATACTCAGCTTGGATTTCTTGGTTTAAAAAAAAAACATATGAAATGAAGAATTCTTAACATTTGTTCACAGCTGCCCAAAATCTTCTTTCAGTTCTAGACTTTCACTTGGCGGATTTGTTTTTTATCTCAGTTTGTCAAACTTGAATTGGGTTTAATGGTCGAGTGTTTTCATTCAATAAAAGTAAAAAAGCTTTTTTGGGAATATTATGGAGTAAACTTACACACTTCAGCAGAGGGGTTATCCTCATGACCTCTGACACTGCAGGAATACTTGTTCTTGTCATTATAAGCGACATTGAGAGAAGACCCCTCCTCATTCATTTTCTGTTTATTCATGTTCCAGATGTAGGATTGAAAACCTGTATTACAGCTGCTTCGACACTTCAGCTCCACATAGGACTCCAATCTTTTCACCTCCACCTGAAGGTCTAACAGATGAAAAAAAGAGCATGAACATCCTGAAAAAGACTTTTAAGCAAACAGCCAAAAACATTGACAGCACTTTTCTCTGGATGCTGAAAATGTGATCAGAATGTTACCTGTGACTGACAAAGTGACTCCAGGTGAAGTCATATCCAGTCCGTCTAGTTGGTTTGTGGTAAATCTGAACTTATACTCAGCTGAGTTGCTCTTTCTCAGGTCTGTGATTCTCAGAGTGCAGTCGTTTCCCTTAAAGATCCCATATTATGCTCTTTTTCTGCAGTGTAATATTGATCTTTGATGTCTTCATGAAGCCTTAGTAGCATGCTTTGGTCAAAAAACTCAATAAAACAAGCACAGCCGTATCATCCCTATGCCCTCTTTGAGCCCCTTTGTAAAACACTCCATTTTTGTGGGCGTAACTTTATGTTAATGAGCCTCAAGGAAAACCGCTTCCGCCAAGACTTCCGCGCGGTGTCGGCGCGAGTCGGGCGATGCGCCGCGACTATGTCAACAGAGCTCCGGTTAGCGTCTGTGTTGCTACATGAGGAGCGCAGCACTGAACGCAGAACCCGAAAATAAGAGGAACCAGGAGAGAGTCGAGGACCAAGGGTAAACCGGGATGTTTCTGAGTGGTCTGTATATGAAGTTTGTCTCTTCAATGTTATGATGTTGACGGATTAAGTTTTTCTGCCGTTCCTCTCCCCCTCCCCCTGTTGTTGTTGATGTTAGCATGTCTGTTAGCAGACGTGCAGTGCTTAGACTGGCGTTAGATAGAGTCTAGTAAGAGCTAATGTAGAGTGAGCGGCTTACTGCAGAGACGAGAATTAACTAAAACCCCGATGTGAATTAACTTTCACTTCTAAGTAACACTGAAGGGGCCGTTGCTACTGATAGTGAAATAAGACAGAGAGAGGGATCTTCTCTGTTGTTGTGATGTGTAAATAATGTCTGGGCTCTTCAGTGTTTTACAGAAATAACATTAGTAATGTGACTGACCCATCAGAATACAGCATTTAAAGGAAAAGTTCGGTTCCTGCAGCTTTTACATTGTTTATAGAATGAAGAACAACAATATACTCACCCAGAAGGCTTTCCTGATGCAAACGGTGCTTCGGGAGATATTTAGATCCAAAATCGAGCAGCGGACACCGATATAATGGTAGCCCGTAGGGCATAGATCGCCGCTCCTAAAAACTGCATTAATCGTTCAAAAACTCATGTTTTTCACCGATATTCCATCATGATTTGCTCGAAGGACCGCCATTGCAGCCTGTGTCTCCCACACAGCGCTGTGTGTCTGACGTAACCTCTGAACTGACGAGCTGTTTACATGCTCTTGGCGCATGCGCGGTGCGTCTCATTGTTTCAGGGGAAGATCAGCAGCTACAAATCAACTTTCTTCTTCCAGTTTTGTGCAAAATGGACGAATGTCTATGGGATGAAGATGTTGTGGAGGAGGACTTTGAATATGATGGACGTCCTTACAGTTTGGAGCCACAGTATACAGATATACAGATAAGGAAGCGATCGCAACGCTCCAGAGAGTACTGCGCATGCGCAAAGAGCATGTAAACAGCTCGTCAGTTCAGAGGTTAGTTCAGCCACACAGCGCTGTGTGGAGGGACACAGGCTGCAATGGCGGTCCTTTCGGAGCAAATCATGATGGAATATCGGTGAAAAACATGAGTTTTTGAACGATTAATGCAGTTTTTAGGAGCGGCGATCTATGCCCTACAGGCTACCATTATATCGGTGTCCGCTGCTCGATTTTGGATCTAAATATCTCCCGCAGCACCGTTTGCATCAGGAAAGCCTTCTGGGTGAGTATATTGTTGTTCTTCATTCTATAAACAATGTAAAAGCTGCAGGAACCGAACTTTTCCTTTAATAGAGCCATAGCCTTTAGTGACAGTAACAGTAACTGAGAATGTTTATTACCTGTAACTGTGAGCAGCGAACAATTTTCTGTGAACCTTATTTTTAAAGGTTATTTGCTTTTCTATATGCCACACAGTAGCTGTCTTAAAAACCTCTTCACTTGCATTATTGTATGTTATGACAGCTCTGTGTATATTCTTATACAATAACAGAACATTTCCTTTAGATAAAAATTCTCCTGAACATCCTGTTTTCACTCTTCTCCTACATAGGTGCTCCTGTGGCAATTGTGTGAAAATTCCTACAGCCTGAAAATGTTTGTTGAATGGAGATACCAAAGGTATTGTGAAAAATCAGTGCTAAAAAACAATTTAGTACATTACCTTTCCTGTACTATGTCACTGACTTACCTGTTTTAATTAAGTAGGTCAGAGGAAAACTGCAGGAACTCCCAGTCCAACCATCCTGGACTCTGACTCTGAGTGTGTTTTTCCACTACAACATGCATTCAATATTTATAGAGCAGACTATGAGCCTTTACATCTAAGAGGAGTAATGCAGAAGTATTTTGATATAAACACTTCCATGACTGTTGAACAAAAACAGTAAAGATTAAGAGAACTGTTTCCTCCATCTCATTTTTTTGTCTTTCTTGTTATTTAATTATTAACATTACATGTAACATATGGAAAACTGAAAACACACAAAACAGTTCATGTAGACTTTTTATTGTGAAAGATATTTTGACATATAAAAACACCAAATGTGCCGGCTGGTACTGTAGACATTTTTACATAAAGGAGGTAAAAAAAAGGCATGAAGAAAGAAAATGAATTTTTAAACACAAGCCATAGAACCGTATTGATAAAAATATGAACATATAGATAAAAACACCTATGACAGTAATTTTCATTTCTGACATATTCTTATCATGTCCAGCCCTTACAGATGCCTGGCCTACAGAGCCTTTGTGAGCTGATGCTGCCTGTGTTGTACTGCAGAGTTTCCTGATGCAGAAGATCAGTATGAGGGGTTCAGCGCTTCCTGGTGTTTGGAAAAGGAGCATATGGTCTGGTATTTTCTGCAGCTCCTTCAGGTGTGGAGCAGGGTCCTGGAAAACCCTCTCAAAGACAAGGTCCAACAGTGCATCTGCATGATCTGAAATACAAGACACAAAAATATATGTTTACAAGAAATGGCACCAAAACCAAAACACCTCACTGCAGTGTTGTACTCTTTTTTTCATAGTCTTTTATTGACACAATATCCTTATTGATTATATATTCTCAATTCCCTTTTGATAACATTTTTATTCCAGTTTCCTTTATCTTTTCATTTCCATGCTATGCCTATTTGCCAATGTTTTTAAATGTGTTGATTTTAATAAAGAATTGTTTAACTTACTGAAAGCTGGCTCTGCTCTCACTGGCTTTGCTGTACATCCTTCCTCCTTGGATTTTGAGAAGCTGACTGTAACCAGCGGTTCACCATCAGAAGATGCTGCCTGAGCTCGACCAGCATAGACACAAGAAAGAAAAATATTTAACCTGTTAGTGCATGAAAACACAAATTATAGCCATGCATTTTTACCTCTTTTGTTGATAAAATGTTTATTTCATGTTGTACTAAAATCTAAATAAATTACATGAGATGTTACAAATAGTTACTGTTACTCAATAGATACATTAGGTATTTCTGGCAAGTGATAATTCAGCTGAGGACTTTTATATTTATCATTTATCTGACTGTATTCATTCGGGTTTTTTTGTGATATTCTTTGATAATTTTGATCAGACACATACCAAAAGTATGTCTCAAATAAGATACAAGCATTTCAAGGGTTAATGAGTTTTTACTTACAAATGTCACATTATGTGATGCATTATAAAATGTCTATGCCCATATATTGTTAGTAAATAAAACGGGAGGATAATTGAATCAGACATCTTAATTGCCTCCCTCCGTTTTTCGTAAATCACTGACCTGTTAGTAATTGTAACTTATCCCCAGTCACACAGCTCGTATGACAGCATTCTGTGGGCATTCCTGAGTGTTTAGACTCACAGAAATCTGATTAAATTAGTTTGGTGATAACGACATCTGCAGCGTTAGCGTCACACGTTATATACACTCCCTGTTGTTATCAATATTTACATGATCTGCTGTAACACACAGAGGAACAAAGCCTGATCGTTTCCCTCATCCACAGCTTAGACACGAAATGAGTTTGGATACCTTCTGAGATAATTTATCGATTACATTGGCTGTATTACAAAACAGCGAAGCTCGTTTCTCGTAGCATTACAGGCTAACACAACAGGCTAACCGCAGCTAAGCTTAGCCCCCGAGAGCTAACACAGCTGCATCGGGGAGAGGAGGGCTGTACAAGGAATAATAATAATTATCGTCCAGCTGTTATACTCCTCTACTACTGTGAGAATATTCATATATCTAAATCTGATTAAACCTGTTGGTGATGACGATGCTGTGGCCAATAAAGCCAGTTATCACATCTACAGATACACTGTTTTGAGCCGACGTTAGCGTAGAAATATACTTTCCCCTGTTATTAATATTTACATGCTGTGCTGCAAAACACAGAGAGACACAGGCTTCACTGGTCGTTTCCCATGTCCTCAGTTTAGACACGGAATGAGTTTTGATACTTTATGAGATAATTTATTAATTACAATGCCTCAGAGAGAGTAGCAGGTCTCTACTCACACAGCGGTACATCTCACAGCAGCAAAGTAATAGACAACAGACTAATATTATGGCCTAGAAAAGACACAATATGGTTAGAAGACAGCAAAGCTCGTTTATTGTAACATTACAGGCTAAAACAACAGGCTAACCGCAGCTAAGCTCAGCCTCCTGAAGCTAACAGAGGAATAGCTCTTACATCTGCTCCTCTTCCCTCTGCTGTTAGCAGCTCGTAGCAATTAGCAAAATAACAGCACGCAGCATTTGGAATACTCACATTTCCAGGGTCCGAGGTTTGCTGGTGGATGGTTGGCACTGATCCTGGGTTAAGGACCAGTCTATTTGCGAGCCCCTTTGTGTACTGTCCAAAGTTTGTGAAGCTATCAGCCGTGAAGTGACTGGCACAAACATGCACATTTTTTCTTTGTTTTGCTGGCACTTTTCCATCATATATGAACTCCAGCCACTTAGTTTTTAAATCTTCAGAGTCAGGCAGCTTGTGTAAGGAAGTTTGTGGCTTGTTACAGCCCACAAGACTGCAGCAGTAACTCAAGCTGAAGTCCGATGTCTCACTGCCGGTAAATCCATCATGGCTGCTCTGCACATAGCAATCTCACCAGCAGGGAGAGAGGAGTGGGCGGGGACGGGGTGGGGGTGTCTGCTCCTGATTGGTCAAAAAATTCCCCTATGACGTCGGTACAACTCTAATGAAAGAATGCCTCAATAGGGGGCGGGATTTTACATTCACCAGCACCACGCAGCACAGGATTTGTCACTAAATATCACATTTTTTGGGCTGGGGGGAAAGCCACAGACCTCAAAATTTCATCAAAAGACTTAATAAAGTGGTTTTTGCATAATATGGGCCCTTTAAAAAGATACTCTACACGATCTCTGTAGTTTAAGTCTGATTTCAGATCCACAGCTCTGCCATCGCTCTCTTTAAACCACCACCGACTCTGAACTTTGGTAGTTTTCTTATTTTTCTTTGTTGGATAGCTGAAGGTACAGGGTATGTCCACTGTTGATCCTTTTATGGCACAAATCTGACGAGTTGGATAATTCACTCTCCAAGTATTCACCTCCATCACCCCTGAAACACAACAGGGAATGTAATCAGAACAATTACAAAACAGGTAAATTAACAACTTCATCAATGTTTGGAAATGGAGGATCCTGCTGGAGGACTCAAATACTTTAACACTTGTGTTTTTTTTTCTTTACTAAGCTAATGTTCCCCAGTCTGCATTTTTTTTTGCTTCTCTCTGTACACTAAGGATGGGAGCTGATCACTGATCTTCGTCTCTGCCTGGTTGGATATATCTATGGATGTATTTATGTGTATGGTAACTCACAAAAGTGAGGACACCCTTTTCAGCAAATATTTTCATAGATCTTTTCAAGGACCAATGTTAACAAAAAGACACTTTGATACAGCGTAAAGTTATGAGCGTCTAGTTTGTTTAACAGTGAAAATTTACTGTCTCCTTATATAGATATGTGTATGTGTGTGTGTGTATATTTATATGTATATGTGTACATATTAAGTTTGGACAATATGACCTAAAATCAAAATCCCTGTATTTTTTCCACACCACTCAATTTACAGATTAAATTGATATCCTCCCCTCCTCTTTCCAAAAAAAACTTTAACACATTAATTACATGTATCAAGATTTGCCTCTATGTTATTAAAATATATTCTCAAACCAAACAGAATTTCCCTGTTAAAGATAAAGTACATGTCATAAAATGGTTATTATGTCACTCAATCATAGACACGTTTATGTGCATAAACACTGACAGCTGAGCTATTTCACACTATATTAATATGAACTCTCTGATCAGAATCTAAGACCATTAAAAAAAAGAAATCAAAGCAAATAAAAGTTCTTGTTAGAAACCTGACAGGGCCTTCCATCAAGAAAACTGTAAATTTTAAGTATTTATATATTCAAACAATACCACATCAACCGGAATAAGTCAAAAAGGAAAAAAAGGTCATTTTAAGTTTTTAAATCTTCTGCAGAAAATAATTCAAATCTATTAATATAAGGCCCATCCCTAGTGTTTAAGCACTGTAACTATGAAGAGTGTGACGTCAGTCTGCTCCATTGTAAAGTGCCTTGAGATAACACTTGCTATGAACTGATACAATACCAATAAAGGCTGACTGATTGGTCATGTATGACTTGGATAAATTCTTAATCAATGTCATCTCCAGTCTCTCAATAAACTTGATTCTACACAGCAGCCATACCAATGATATTTTAGATGTCATTTTATAATGATTTGATTAATCAATGATGATAAACAAAGAAAAACCTTATCTTCAGTTTATTAGATGTTAAGATGATTTGAAGTTGAAGGTAGTTGCCGATATTTGACTCACAGTAAAAAACTACATTAAGCCTCGGTAAATATGCCAAGAATATGTCATTTTTAAATAACTTTAAAAGAAGTGTGTTTCATTCAGCATCCCTGTAATAAACCCTCAAAAACTTTACTGCTAATATTTTCAAAACAAAGATTATCCCTCAAACTTTTACATATTTGAAAGCAGGTTTATGTTAAGATCGTAAACATCTTATGAAGAAAGTTGCGGTTGATTTGTTTCACCAGAGACTTTAAGAGTTTGAAAACAGTTTATCAAACACCAACATGTTGAAATGTTTCCATTTCACAGCTCTGTTTGTGTGAGTTTAATCTGTCTTCAGTCTGTGGTCACATTGGATATCAGTTTCTAAGAAAAAGAACAGTGAAGAATATATGTGTGAAAATGTAAATGAACAACTCTGCTGGGTAACTTCTGTGAAAAGACAGTTAAGAGTTGATTAGGAGGATGGAAACATCACAGATGTCAGTGGAAAGTTCATGCACTGGCACATTTTGGTTCCTTTTTTTGTAGATATAAACATTTTTCTCTGAGAAGGAGTACAACAAAAAACGAGCTTAGAATCTGTTCCACGAACCTTTTTCAACTTTGACTGCACAGAACCACCATTAACTTACAGTTTATTTATTATAGCATTATTTTAAATATCATGAACCATTCTAAAATATGTTTAATAATTCTAAAGTATAATTTAAGTTTGTTTTACATCGATGATTATATACCTGTCTTTTATTGTCTGTTATAAAACGTAATTCTTCTCACCACATTCCAACTTAATTGGAAACAGGGTTGAGTTAATGTGTAGTAAAGGCTCACTCAGAGATGCTCCCTTTAGTGATGCCAAGACCAGTTCTTAGTGTGGAAATAAAAGCAGATGTACAATTATGATTTCAGAGCTCACTGTGTATTTATTTACTGGTAAAGTTTTAAATGTTTTTAAGTAATTATTCTCCAGGAGACTGTTTTACTATGGCCACTGATGTGTTTAACTGAGGGGCTTTGTGCAGATAAACAGCATGAGGCTGTGAATATTTCAGAGGTGGTTTTGATGCACTTTTCCTTTCACAGAAGAAGAAATGACATTTTACAAAGAACTTCAGTCTGCAACTAAACTAGGACGTCCATATAAAGTTTTAGTTAAGTCTTCATCTGTGTAGTCAGCATAAGTCGAGCTGCTGTTGAGGCCCTCAGAGCAAACTGAGGTGGATTGTTTGTCACTTAAACACTCATCCACTGAGCAGCAAAAGAAAAGACCTGGGCACAGGTGAGGCCCGTCATAGATGATGAAGCCTGTCCTCAGTAAAAGTTGAAGTACAGTACCTGCTGCAGCGAGGAGGAGGAAAACCAATCCACTCAATCCTGCTCTGAAACTCATAGCTGCTCCTCTCATCCCTGAAACTACAAAGAAACACATCAACAGAACAACCTGAGAAAATAAATGTCTGACCCAGTCATTTAAAACTCTACTTACAACAGGGGAAAGAAGTCGTCTCTGCAGCACGTGAGGCAGACGATGTCCTGGAGTCCAAATGCTTCTGAAGGCAGAAGCTGAACAGATAAACCGCTCACTTCCTCTTCACAGCATCAATATGCATGAAGGAAGTGACTTAAAGTGTTATATGTGTTTTAGGTCATAAACAGCTTTTTTCAGCCTGACTGAGTAAGAATAAAACTTAACGATGTGGTCATTTGATTTTAGTTAACAACATAAACAGCCCTTTTGCAAGAGCATGAAGTAGATTATCAGGTACAGTTTAATCAACAAGTAAGATAGCAAGAGTCCCTGTTTTTGACTGACTGTGTGTTCTTAACATTTTAGGTTGATGAAATAGTGGAAATTTGCAGAATTTCCCTTTTAATAATAATAATAGCAACAATAACAATAATAAATTTTATTTAAATGCACCTTTCGTGATAGTCAAGGATGCTGTACTAGATTAAAACAACAACAATAAAATAAACAATAACAAAATCAAAAATAATAACAAAATCAACAACAGGTTGTTGATTGTGAGGTTACACATGTGTTTCACGACATCAGATTATTGCTGTCCTGCAGCATCTCATGTTGAGATCACTCTGGTTAAGCTGTGGCTGTAGAGCATGCAGGAAGGAGCTTCCACCACACAAACCACAGAGAACAGGAAAAGTGCAACAAACAACTGAGGTTAGCATTGAAGAGTGAAGATGAACAAAGAAGAAAAGACCAACAAAAGTACCAAAATGTCTCAAAGTGACCTGTGAAGACCTGTGAAAGTAATTCCACAGGTCTTGTTTTGAACTCTAAAGCAAGATAAGAGCATGTAAAGTCACAACAATCCAAATTTTGTTGAAGACAGGAGTAATGGAGAAGGGAAGGAGAGGAGTGGCTGCTGCAGGAGTGAAGGAGAATCCAGGGAGTAGTGAGAGCTGCTGGGTAAGGTGAATGCAGCTGGGGTTGAGTGAGGAGTGTGGCAGTGCTGGGAGTCCATAGAGAACACTGGATAATAAGAGCACAGGAGCAGGTAAGTATATGCAGGTGAGCACAAAATTCATCAAACACAATTCAAAAAAACTTAGCTTCGGCTGAAATGTATTGCAGCAACAGTCAGGTACAACTCTCTATGTCACAGGGCCGGTGGCACGCTGTGGCTTTATACACAACAAAATAGGGAGCAACTGAATTAGCTGTTTGTTCTGATAGCTTTCATTGAATATGTGATATTCAAATACTTATCCAAACTTTGTACAAGCACAGACTAGGTCTAACTGGAGTGGAAAGCAGCAGCAGCAAACTTGATTTAATAAGTATACTAATGTTCCATATGTTTTTGGTTCATTTTAAGGTAATGTTGCACAATTCTAAAAATTGACAACAGTATTCTGCCCCACACGGGGCACCAACTATTTTGAGTTTTTTGGAATAGTGGACAACAATTTACTGTGTCACTAAATAATAATGGCCATCAGAAATAGCTATTTACATGAAGTAATAGGATTCAATTTACATGACATTTAGAAATGGGAAATGACAGCTAAATTATTAAGTCAGTCTCTTCCTGACTATCAGTTTAGAACCATGATTAATAATTAACTTAAGAAAAATAACCACGGTTAACTTTTCAATTGTCAGTCAACGTTGAAGGATTTGGAGTCCTGAAGAGAACAGGTTGGCAAAATTCATTCTTATGAAATATTAATAGACCAGCAAGTAGGGATGGGTACCTTTCACATTTAAACCGATACCATACAGATGCCCGGTACCTGGGAATCAGTATCGGTACTCAACGGTATCAATTTTCGGTACTTTTGCATGTATTTATGGGGTAATACACATTAATTTGTTTAATATTAAGATCTCTGCTGACGTCATAACGCTATAGCTGTGTTCAAGTCCGGTATGGAAATTCACCTACTCTACCCAATAGTATGCCTGCTTCTTCCACGCCCTCACAGTCACAAGGATGCGTTTAGGTACCTAAACATGGTACAGTTTGTTTTTATGTGAATCAGTACTCGGTAGTACCGACAGAATTCGGTCGGTACCTCTGAAAGTACCTAATTTGGTACCCATCCCTACCAGCAAGTGACTTTGACTTCAAAATCATTTACTGACAAACTAAACATGAAAATAAACAGTATCTAGCCTAACAAAGTCCGATGTACATGTGTGTGTTTGTGTGTGTTGTTTTTTTCTGTACTCTTGAGTACAGCAAGAATTGAGGAACAACCTTTTCTGTGAGGACATTTCTGTTTGTGAAGACATTTTGGGGTATCCTCACAAATAAATGCTGCAAATGTCTCCTAAAGGCCTATACTTCATCCCCTGTAAGTGCAAGCAAAAGTCTTCATAGGAATAGGAATTGTGGAAATTGGTGTTTCCTCCTGTGCTCTTTGGCTCCCCCTAGAGTGCACACTCCTGTACAGCCTGGTTGTTTGCTGAGGACGAGATAAATTTTTCTGATTGGCTTGTGCCTTCCTAGCTGGGGAATTTTTGTGATCAGTTCAATCACATTGCCACGCTGTGGAGGATTTTCAATCAAGAAAACCTATCAAGTTAAGTATTATAGTAATGACAAATACACATTTCATGATATAAATTACATGCAGATTTTATCTAAAAACACATAATCAATTAATTTCTGAAAATTTAAGCAGACTATGACCTTTCCCAAGTGAAAAATAATATACTTAGGTATATTTAAAATGCATTGAATACTGCACAGTACATTTTAAGTACATTTATATGACTGGGTACTTATAGTATATAGACCAATAGTTTTTTATGCTATTATGAAATACGCAATGTATGTTTTTCCCACACTAATTTGAAATTTAAATACAGTGTAGTTTTGTTGCATATTTTACTTTGACATATAATTTTAGGAAAATGTGAGTTCAATATAAAGTGCACTTTATTTATATAAATTTTTCCTTGTGATTAATAGCTGGACATATTAATAACTGCCACAAATTTAGGCCCACGCTGTGATATCTGTAATACTTTAGACTCTGGTCTGCCTGTAGCACCACAAGTCTCCAGCTTTTTCCAGGATCCTGACCAGAACAGGATTTTTTTAAATCATTTTTTATCATTTATCTGATTGTATTCAGATGTTTTTATTGTAATTTGTTGATCATATTGAATAGATAGAGGTATTAAAAAGTATGTATCAAATATGATACAGTTGGCTTTACAGGGTTAGAACTGTTGTTTTCAGGATGGAAGTACAAGCACTTCTTCAATGTCATTGATGTAAAAGGCAAGAACATATATGTGAGGTTTACATTATGTCCCGGAGCAAAGTGTTTGTCTGTTGTGAGTAACTGTAATCTTGTAAAATATCTTAATGGCACATGCAACTACAAAGTTCAGAACCAAAAACTCTGATAACTTTGTTCATGATGCCATCGCTGCCAACAGCAGGCCAGAAAACAACAAGGAAGGACATAGAAACTGGGCCATGCTGTTCATGCAGAAAACGTTTTTTTCAAAATAGTAATGCAAAAATTACTTTTCTTAGTAACTTATTACATGTATGAAAAAGTAATTCTGCTAGTAATTCAATAACTTTTTTTTTGGCAAAATATCAAGTAGCCAGAACTAATTACTTTGTCAAGTAATTTGACCACCACTGGTCCTGGGTGATGATGGTCCATTCATGGATGCTGTATATTTTACAATTATGTACAACAAAGAATCAAGTGGAAAGCTAAGTGCAAATTTGTATGCAGGAGGCAAGAATGGTTTAACAATATTTCAGCAAAAACTGTCCATTAGAAAAGTGAAAATCAAAGTTTTGCAGCTTATCCTCCACTGCACTGCTCTCCATGGTCAGACCAGCCTCTGGTTCAACTGATTCTGGAGAAAAACACATCAAACTCATTAATGACAGAAGTTTTCTCTTTGTGTTCTGATGTAAATCAGTTACTGAGTTCAGGAGGCTCTTACCTGCTCCTCTGGCTCTTCTGTCTGTGTTCAGCTGTTCTCATAATCAGGATCTAACTGATCTAACTGATGACACCAATAAAGACACACACACATACAGTTTTAGATATATCACTCAGCTAAGAATGTCAGAAATGTCTTTTTTTAATGTATTTTTGGGCATTTTGTGCCTTTATTGATAGGAGAGAGACGGTGGATAGGCTTGTGACCAGCAGAAGCATGCACATGGGACGTGCATGGTTGCCAACCACTCCACCAAACCAGCACCCCAATGTCAGAAATGTCTTGACAGAGGTTTGTTTTCCTCCTAGTTGTCACATAATGACACCAGCATGTCCTCCATCGTCCTTACCTCCATCATCTCTGCAGGTTTGTTTGGTTTATCCGTGGAGTTCACAGTTTTCTTCTTCCTAGTTTAAGTCCAAAAACAACACATACACATTCAAACAATTAAAAGAAGAATATTAAAGAGATTTAGTTGAACTGATGTCTCTTAATTTTTTTTTACCTCTTCCACATATTCAGGGGAATCAGAAAAGTGAACATGAAGATCACCACAGTCAGCCTGATGATGTTCATAATCAGTGATGAGCTCCCTGGAAATAAAGATGGACATGTGCAAATTGTTAAACAGGTGGGTAGTTAAAGGAACTAACATGACACTTCATAGACCTTAGAGTGTTACCCTCACTTTTTACAGTTACAGAGATGAGTTTGGATCTTATTGTCCCCAGCTCGTTCTCAGCTTCACAGAAATACTCTCCAGAGTCTGTGGACTTAAATGAGCTGAAGGTAAGCAGAGTTCCTGACTGTAGGTGACTGAGGCTTTGGGGTCCAGGGTTCTTGTACCAGATGTAATTAGCTGCTGGGTTAGCATCACTACTACAGGTCAGATTCACTGCAGTGCCCTCCTCTACCTCAGCAGATGGACTCACAGACACAGAGGGAGGCTTTGGGACATCTGGAATAAATTTTGAAGAAAAAAAATCAATAAGACCATAAATTTGCATTCCCAAACCATGTGAAAAAGAGAGAGAACAAAGTTTATGGTGCTGTGATTGTGACAGCCAAAGTCTCCATAATATTGTCTAATCAGTAGCCTGAATATTGCTGCAATGTCTCTTTAACCTCCCCCTTGTGATGGTTTCATTCAGATTGAAAGTCGCCCCAGGTGCTCTGGAGTGATGACTGAGGTCAAATGAATGACTGCAATGGAAAACAGCAAATATCATTTCCATATGCAGGGCTCTCTGCTCCATATCATGGTCTGATTTATAAACTGTGGCAGTTTTATTACTTGTAGACAAGGGAACCTGTTTGATTACTGCACACTTTATAGCCAGCCTCAAATGCAGACAGTTATCACCTTTTAATGTTTTTATGAAACGACCAGTTTCACTCATATTTTACATTAATGTGGATCCACGAAGAGGATTCATTCACAAAATGGATACTTCAGTCCTGCAATTGTACTTTTTGAATTGTCATAAAATATTAGGCCTTAAAGTGACATGCATCTTAGACCGTTGGCGCAGTTATTATTTTTGTTTACCTCAACATTAATTCATGATTTTAGACCTTCTCTGCAGACATTAACGTTAATGAATATATGCTAAAGTCCTTCATATACAAAGTTAACTGGGCCCATGTACAAGAAGTCAAGGAGAGCAGCTTTTCTCCTTCATTTTGATAAACATGCTGTGTACTCATCAAAAATTAAATGTTTGTAGTGTTGGCTGGATTTAGTTATTTATTCAATTTAAGACAGAAAGTGAAGAGAGCATTTTGCTCAGAGAACTGCCTCTTTTTCTGACCATTTCCTTTAAACTGCTGAGATACTTGAGTTAAAAATCCCATTAGATTGAAAGTGGTTGGCATCCCTTGTCTCCAAAGGTGACAAATTAAGTAGTGTAAACTTTGCTGGTGGTGAAGTCGAGTCATTAGGAATGATGAATGTTTGGGAGAACAAGCAAAAAGAGACAGATCTGACCACCAATGAAAACTGTACATTAAGAGCCTGATCTACTAAATGAATGTGTGTATTAAAACACGTGCAAACTTGATAGGACGTGCAAATCTGATCTATAGGGTGCACGAAGGATTGCTTCTGTCAGATTAACCAAATGTCATAAGCAATCCATTTAGCGTGTTTGCCCTCATGAATATACAGATCACCAAACTGTGCAAAATACTGGGAGGAGGAGATGCAAGTGTGATCATTTAGCACCCGCAATGTGATTTATCAAACCTGTAAGTGATTGTGCTCAGTGTTTTTGCGTCTAAATTTAGTACATTTGAAAAGCAGGTGCAATAAAGGAACAGTGTTACAAACTGGAGGCTGTGATCATGGTGGCAAACAGGATCACATTAACTGAATATTCTCCATCACTGACTGAATTTTTTTGATGAAAAGCAGAAAGACTTGGACGCTGTCAGTCATTATGAAGGACTGGAAAATCCTTCATTGTGCTCCACATCATGGAGGGGGTCATTTCATCTATGTAAAAACAATGAAAAAAAAACCTTCATAGTAATATTCACTCCTCTTGTCACTCAGAGCTGACTGCATCACACTCTTAATGCACTGACAGCGAGTTTAGAGGCTGTCAGTGTGTGGAGAGTGTGATGCAGTCAGTACGTAAAAAGCAACAGATACCAGTGCAGTCTGTGTGTGTTACTGTAAGACTGATCTTCACATGAGAGGTTATTGATGATTAAGCTTTATAACTCAGTGAATGATGCCATTTATATTATGTTTCATTGCAATCAGAAAAGTAAAATTGAAAATGATGCATAGAAACATGGCCAGAGGAAAAAGTGATGATATTGTCTGTCAAAATGACATGAAGAAAAGTGTGTTTGCCTCAATCTCCAAGGCTTCAAACTTTATTTTTCATTTACAGCCTCTCTGCTCTCCCAAACTCCCCATGGTTAAGCAGGTAGAAAACGCAAAATTCAGGGCGGTCCCCACCACTTTTGCTCCTGATATCAACTGCGTACGCAGTGATAGTAGATCACCTGCAACACGCCAACTAACAGCACGTGCAATTTTTTAGTTTGCACACACAAGTTAGCACCTGTTATTTTGGATCTTCGCAGATCAGGTCCTAAGTGACCAGCTGATCATCACTCTTTCAATAAAATGTCTCTTACTCACATTTCACATCAATATTTATTTCTGTAGACGTCCGCTCTCCCCGATTATTTTCAGTCCCACAGGAATAGCGTCCAGAGTCAGAGGACTGAATTGAACTGAAAACATGCTGGGATTCAGTGCTGAGACGTCCAGGGGGATTCTTCTTGTACCAGGTATAAGTGACTGGTGGTTTAGCATCACTGCTGCAGGTCAGAGTTACCCTTGTGCCCTCTAATATCTCAGCAGAGGGACTCACTGAAACTGTAGGAGGCTTTGGAGCATCTGGAGGAGAAAACATCTGTGATTTAGTGCCATGATGATGTTAAAATATTATAAACTGTTAAAACAAGGAGGCAAAAACATGAGCACAAAGTTGAGAAATGTTTGGATTACAGGATGTAAACAGACAGAGCCTGACCTCGATATACACAACAGCTCCATCTTTCTGCTGGTGTGTGTTTGTCTCTCTGGTTTAAGATCTAAAAATCACTGAGTTAACATGACTGTGAAGAATGTGAATGTTTGGCAGGACAAGCAAAAGGGGCAGAAATGAAAACCAAAGAAAACCTTGGATTGAGTGATCAGCTGATCGTCTTTAAATAAAATGTCTCTTACTCACATTTCACATTAATGTTTGTGGACATGGACTTCATATACCCCAGATCATTTTTAGCCACACAGTAATAGAGTCCAGAGTCAGAGGACTGAATTGATCTGAAAACATGCTGGGATTCAGTGCTGAGATGTCCTTGGTACTGCTTGTACCAGTTATATTCAGGTGCTGGGTAACCATCACAGCTGCAGGTCAGAGTTACTTCACTCCACTCTTTGATTTCTTCCTGTAATGAGGACTAAATTGAAAGCACAGATGTATGTAGGTAGTGAGTGCCAAATTACAAAAATAAATCTATAAAAGAATAAATAAATAAAATGAATTAATAAAAAAAATTATATAAGAATCTATAAATGAATAAATAAAAAAAATGAATTAATAAATAAATTATATAAAAGACTCTATAAAAAGAATAAATGAATTAATAAAAATATATAAGAATCATGCCAAAAGAATAAATAAAAAAAAAAAATAATTAATAAATAAATTATTTAAGAATCTAAAAAAAGAATAAATAAAAAATGAATACATTATATAACAATCACATAAAGAAAAAGGCTAATAAAAGCAGAAAAATAAAGACAAATTAAAAAAAAATAAATATAAAAAGTGCTTAATAAATAAATAAATGAATAAATAAATAAAGTAGCTATATAAAGTGATATTAATCAAAGAATAAACGCCTTAGCAAAAAGAAAAAGGCTAATAAAAGTATAAATATAAAGAACAAATAAATAAGCATTTAAATCATTATCATGTCACTTTAAAAGCGAAAAATATCTTGCCAAGAAAAATATCTTTGATAGGAATGTGTGCTTAAGTCACATGCACAGGAGGAATCTAATCGAGAAGAAACATGGGCGGCGAGAAGCAGCCAGGAGGAAAAAGAACTTCGTCAAATTAAATGGTTAGAGAACAACATAATTATGACGAAGGAAGTATTGTACATGTTTTTAGAAATGATGGCGGTAGAGGGGCGTTATGGGAAGTGTTCTGAGGGAGTCACGATGTTTACTTTTGGCTTCCACACACAGACATGCGATGAGCTCGTGTAATGGCGAGGCTTGACCTGATGCTGTGGACCTGCTACACTCAAGCTTTCTCTCCAGCTCTCACCTCCCTCCTCTCCCTGTCCCTCTCTTTATCTCCCTCTCTCTCTCTGTCTCCCTCTCTCTCTGTGTCTCTCTTTTAGTCTCTCTCCTCTCTCTCTCTGTCTGTCTCTCTTTCTTTCTGTGTCTGTGAATGTAAACAAAGCATAGCCTGACATATTTGTCCTTCTTCCTCGATTGGGTTCCTTCTGCGCCTGCTCACGATGACATTCCTACTCTTGCATTTTTTCCTGCGCATATTTTTTTGGAGGAAATAGGCGCCCAGAAAAATGTGCTATCAGCTCAATTGAAAATGGTAGCAGATAAATCTATTGAGAAGAAGGATAAACGTCTGAAAACTTGACAGCAGAACTTTTCCAAGACTGGCTGAAATTACAGAACACAACAATTCACGACCGAGAATATGTATTGTAGATCGGTAGAGGGCGTAATAAAGTGTTGGTATTATGTGTGCGTGATAACCAAGCAGGACATTCTGACGTAATGTGCCAGGAAATCTTGAGAATGTAACTAAACAGACACAGACAATGAGCGAAGACAGACAGGAGATAAAGAGGACAGGTTTTGAGAGTGAAAGGAGAAACTAATTATTCATTTTTATAGATTATGTTCATTTATTTGGACCTGTAAACAACCTGTTGGAGCATCTTAAAGAGAAAAGAAAGACTTTAAAAAACATGTTTAAGGGGTCATAACATGCAAAAGTGCACAGTGCAGCTGACCTACAACCTTCAAGAACCCATAGTTGACCCAAAAACTTTTGGATTGATGTCTGCTGCAGTATGTCCACCATCCCTACGGCTTAATCAACTTTCTATACCCTGATCCTCCCGTATCCTCACTCTGTCTGAAACACTCTGTCAGACCTCCTGTCCCTTTAAGATTTCTTTCTCCACTTATATCAAACAGGTCTGATTGATCAAACAATCTCTTCTGTGGTGATTGGTCAGTTCAGCACTGCTTGGTGTCATGTTTTCAAAAACTCTACATTTATTCAGCCCGAGCCAATGGGCTTCAACTGCCCACAAAACAATGACAGGACAAAACCCTCCAAAGTCAGTTCAGTGGGCCAGGGAAACCAGTCGCTTCAGGCATCTTCTGGCTTTGTGGAGAGAAGAAGACCGGCCAGCTCGGTTTGGGTAGCAGACTTCTGTTTGAGTCCCATAAAGATGCTCTTTTGTATGGAGAAGACATGTTAAACACACCAGCTGTTAATGCGATTATTCGAACAACCTCTCTATCCATGTTGTTATTGATTATACCTCCATAATAAATACTTTTACAACCATATATGCATGAGGAGTCTCTTGAAAATGACATGCCACATCTCAACCCCTGATTGTATATGTATATATACCTGTATACGTGTGTCTGTATTTTATATGTATATGTGTGTATATTATGTTTGGACAATATGGCCTAAAACCAAAATCCCTGTTTTTAGTCCACACCTCTCAATTTATGAATTTAAGTGATCCCCCCCCCCCCCCCCCCCAAGAAACAAGCTCAAAGTGACATATGGATGACCTGAATAGTTTTCCCTTTGTTATTAAAATATATTCCCAAACCAAACAGAATTTCCCTGTTAAAGATAAAGTACATGCCATAAAATGTTTATTATGTCTGCGCTCAAACATAAATACGCGTATATGTGCATAAACACTGACAGCCAAAGGGGCTATTTCACAGTATTTTAATACTGAACTCTCTGATCAGAATCTAGACCATGAAAAAATACAAGCCAGTTCACAAAGTGCTAGTTAGAAACCTGACAGGACCCTCCATCTGAAGAAAACTTAGTTTTAAGAATTTATATTTTCAAATAATGCCACAACAACACATAGAAACTGAACAAAAATAGAAATCAATTTAAATGTTTAAATCTGAAAGAAAATAATTCACACATCTATTGATATTAAGCCCAGCTCTATTATCTATGCATATGTGTGTATCTACCAGAAGAATCTGACTTCAGTCTCTGCTCTATTAAAGAAGTGCCTTGAGATAACACTTGTTATAAACTGGCTCTATTAAATAAAGATTGATCGATCATGTATGACTTGTATAAATTCTTAATCAATGTCATCTCAGTCTCTCAATAAACTTGATTTTTCTACAACTTAGCCATGCTGATGCTATTTTAGATGTCATTTTATAATGATTTGATTAATCAATGATAAAAAGATAAAAAAAACCTAACCTTCAGTTTATTAGATGTTAAGATGGTTTGAAGTCTTTATATGTATATGTGTGTATATTATGTTTGGACAATATGGCCTAAAACCAAAATCCTGTTTTTAGTCCACACCTCTCAATTTATGAATTTAAGTGATCCCCAAGAAACAAGCTCAAAGTGACATATGGATGACCTGAATAGTTTTCCCTTTGTTATTAAAATATATTCCCAAACCAAACAGAATTTCCCTGTTAAAGATAAAGTACATGCCATAAAATGTTTATTATGTCACTCAAACATAGGCACGTATATGTGCATAAACACTGACAGCCGAGCTATTTCACAGTATTTTAATATGAACTCTCTGATCAGAATCTAAGACCATGAAAAAATACAAGCCAGTTAAAGTGCTAGTTAGAAACCTGACAGGACCCTCCATCAAGAAAACTTAGTTTTAAGAATTTATATTTTCAAATAATGCCACAACAACCGCAGAAACTGAATAAAGAAATAAAATCAATTTAAATGTTTAAATCTGAAGAAAATAATTCACATCTATTGATATTAAGCCCAGCTCTATTATCTATGCATATGTGTGTATCTATGAAGAATCTGACTTCAGTCTGCTCTATTGTAAAGTGCCTTGAGATAACACTTGTTATAAACTGGCTCTATTAAAATAAAGATTGATCGATCATGTATGACTTGTATAAATTCTTAATCAATGTCATCTCCAGTCTCTCAATAAACTTGATTTTTCACAACAGCCATGCTGATGCTATTTTAGATGTCATTTTATAATGATTTGATTAATCAATGAAGATAAAAAGAAAAACCTAACCTTCAGTTTATTAGATGTTAAGATGGTTTGAAGTCTAAGGTAGTTGCCGATATTTGACTCACTGTAATAAACTACCTTAAGCCTTGGTAAATATTTCATGAATATGTCAATTTTAAATCATTTTAAAAGAATATAAAAGAAAAAGAACAGTGAAGAATATACAGTATGTGTGAAAATGTAAACTAAAAACTCTGCTGGGTAACTTCTGTAAAAAGACAGTTAAGAGTTGATTAGGAGGATGGAAACATCACAGATGTCAGTGGAAACTTCATGCACTGGCACACTTTGGTTCCCCTTTTTATATATATATATGAACTTTTTTCTCTGAAAAGGATTAAAACAAAAAAACAAGCTTAGAATCTGTTCCACGAACCTTATTCAACTCTGACTGCACAGACCCACCATTAACTGACAGTATGTTTATTATTACATTATTTAAAATATCATGAGCCATTCTAAAATATGTTAAATAATTCTAAAGTATAAATTAAGTTTGTTTTACATTAATGCATATTATTACCTTTTATTTTATATAATGTAATTCTTCACACCATGTCCCAACTTCATTGGAATCAGGGTTTGAGTTAATGTGAAGTAAAGGCTCACTCAGAGATGCTCCCTTTAGCGATGCCAAAACCATTTTTCAGTGTGAAAATAAAAGCAGATGTACAATTAAGATTTCAGAGCTCACTGTGTATTTATTTACTGGTGTAGTTTTAAATATTTTTATTTAATTATTCTCCAGGAGACTGTTTTACTATGGCCACTGATGGAAAGTTTTTTTTTCAAACTAATTTTTTTAACTGAAGGGTTTTGTGCATATGAACAGCATGAGGCTGTGAATATTTCAGAGGTGGTTTTGATGCACTTTTCCTTTTACAGAAGAAGAAATGACATTTTACAAAGAACTTCAGTCTGCAACTAAACTAGGACGTCCATATAAAGTTTTAGTTAAGTCTGCATCTGTGTGGTCAGCATAAGTCGAGCTGCTGTTGAGGCCCTCCGAGCAAACTGAGGTGGATTGTTTGTCTCTTAAACACTCATCCACTGAGCAGCAAAAGAAAAGACCTTGGCACAGGTGAGGCCCGTCATAATGATGAAGCCTGTCCTCAGTAAAAGTTGAAGTACAGTACCTGCTGCAGCGAGGAGGAGGAAAACCAATCCACTCAATCCTGCTCTGAAACTCATAGCTGCTCCTCTCATCCCTGAAACTACAAAGAAACACATCAGCAGAACAACCAGAGCAAATAAAAGTCTGACCCAGTCATTTAAAACTCTACTTACAACAAGGGAAAGAAGTCGTCTCTGCAGCACGAGAGGCAGACGATGTCCAGGAGTCTAAATGTTTCTGAAGGCAGGAACCGAACAGATTAACCGCTCACTTCCTCTTCACAGCATCAATATGCATAAAGGAAGTGACTTAAAGTGTTATATGTGTTTTGGATCATTAACAGCTTTTTTCAGCCTGACTGAGACCAAAACTAAAATATGTGGTCACTTTATTGTAATTAACAACATAAACAGCCATTTTTTCACAACATGAAGTAGATTATCAGGAATAATTAACAGGTCGGATATCAAGAGTCCCTGTTTTTGACTGTGTGTTCTTAACATTTTAGGCTGATTAAATAGTGGAAATTTACAGAATTTCCGTTTTACTACTTCTACTACTACTACTACTACTACTACTACTACTACTACTACTAATAATAATAATAATAATAATAATACTAAAACAATTTAAGGATGCTGTACAAGATTAAAACAACAGCAATAAAATCAACACTAATAACAACATCAACAACAGCTCAGCACAACAGATAATGACAGGTACTGGGAAGAGGAGGTATGTAGTTGTAAAATTGGGTATGCAGTCCTGAACAGATAAGTTTTAAGTCTGGATTTCAGAGGTCAGGTGGAAGAGAGTTCCAGAGCTGAGGCGAGTGGGCTGGAGTAGCAACGTGGAGGAGGTTGGACAGATAAGGCACGGTGAGGTTACACATGTTATCCACAACATTAGATTATTGCTGTCCTGCAGCGTCTCATGTGGAGATCACTCTGGTTTAGCTGTGGCTGTAGAGCATGCAGGAAGGAACTTCCACCACACAAACCACAGAGAACAGGAAAAGTGCTACAAACAACTGAGGTTAACATCGAAGAGTGAAGAAGAACAAAGAAAAGAAGACCAATGAAAGTACCAAAATGTCTCAAAGTGATGTGGAATTACTTTCACAGGTCTTATTTTGAACTCTAAAGCAAGACAAGAGCATGTAAAGTCACAACAATCCAAATTTTATTGAAGACAGGAGTAGTGGAGAAGGGAAGAAGAGGAGTGGGGGCTGCAGGAGTGACGGAAAATCCAGGGAGGAGTGAGAGTTGCTGGGGAAGGTGAATGCAGCTGGGGTTGAGTGAGGAGTGTGGCAGTGCTGGAAGTCTGGAAGAGAAGATCACAGGGGCAGGTAAGTATATGCAGGTGGGTACAAAATTCATCAAACACAATCTAAAACACTTCACTTAGGCTGAAATGCATGGCAGCAACAGTCAGGTACAACTCTCTGTGTCACAGGGCCGGTGGCACGCTGTGGCTCAATACACAACAATATAGGGAGCAATTGAATTAACTGTTTGTTCTGATAGCTTTCATTGAATATAAGGTATTCAAATACTAATCCAAACTTTGTACAAGTCCTCCAGACTAGGTCTAACTGGAGTGGAAAGCAGCAGCAGCAAACTTCATGTAATAAGTATGCCAGTGTTCCATATGTTGTTGGTACCATAGACTGTAAAAAACATGGACGTCATGTTGTGGGCTCGAACTGAAGTCGCCACAAAAACTGCTCCCCTTGGTGACTGGCTGCAGTATAGGTCAACTCTCCATCTCCTCCATTCATCTGAATGGGGCCTTGGTGAAACTTCAATTAATAGACCTCGTAGAAATATTTCCCCCATCCGTATGCTGTGGTGATATGAAAGTATTATTGGGCTGCGTTTTTTCCAAGTCCTCTTTTTTCTGAAAAGTTTTTTTTTCATCAGTTATTAGAGTTTACAGCAGTTTCACAATGATTGTGTAGGCTGTATGCGGCGGAGTTTTGCAACCGTTTACGACAGTTGCATCCAGATTCTCTACTGGCTGCACGATTGGCGGCACCCTGTCGGGGGATATTATGGCTTCAAAACCGTTAAATGGTAGAAGGCGGAGCCACACTGTCCACTGTTTTTTACAGTCTATGGTTGGTACTATAGTTAAAGTTAACATTGTACAATTCTGAAAAATTCCGCCTCACACGGGGCACCAACTATGTTGAGCTTTTTTGAATAGTGGACAACAATTTACTGTGTCAGTTAATAATAATGCCCATCAGAATAATTATCTAAATGAAGAAATATGATTAAATTTACATTAAATCTGCCTTGGTACACCACCCACAAAGGGAAATGATAGCTAAATTATTAAGTCAGTCTCATGAAGGTAATTGACTTTCAGTTTGGAACCATGATTAATACTTACCTTAATAAAAATAACCAAGGTTTCCTTATCAAATGTCAGTCAAAGATGAAGGATTTGGAGTACTGAAGTCAGCAAAATTCATTCTTATGCAGCATTAACAGACCAGCAAGTGACTTTGTATTCAAAATCATTTATTGACAAACGAAACATGAAAACATATAGTATCTATCCTAACAAAGTTCAATGTACAAGTATGTGTGTGTGTTGGTTTTGCTATACTTGTGCGTATAGCAAGAATTAAGGAACAACCTTTTCTGTGAGAATATTTCTGGTTGTGAGGACATTTTGGGGTGTCCTCACAAAAAAATGCAGCAAATGCCTCCAAAGGGCCTATACTTCATCCCCTGTAAGTTTAAGCAAAAGTCCTCATAGGAATAGAAATTGTGGAAATTGTTGTTTCCTCCTGTGCTCTTTGGCTTCCCCTAGAGTACATACTCCTGTACTGCCTGGTTGTTTGCTGAGAATGAGAGAATTTTTTTCTGATTGGCTGGTGCCTTCCTAGCTGGGGAATTTTTGTGACTGGTCAGTTCTGTCACATTGCTACACTGTGGAGGACTTTCAACCAAGAAAACCTATCAATGTAAGTATTATAGTAAGGACAAATACACATTTCATGATATAAAATACATGCAGACCTTATCTAAGAACATATAATTAATCATCAATTAATTTCTCAAAATTTAAGCAGACTGTGACCCTTCCCAAGCAAAAAATATTTTACTTATGTTCATAAAAAAATGCACTGAATACTGCATAGTACATTATAAATACATTTATGTTACAGGGCACTTATAGTATATAGACCTTTATTTTATGCTATCAGGAAATACTATACATATATTTTCACCACACTTAATTTGAAATTTAAATAAGGCGTAGTTTTGTTGTGTATTCTACTTTGACATAATTTTAGTAAAGTGTGAGTTCAATATTCAATGTAAAGTGCACTTTTTAAAAATAATGTCAGTTCATACATCTTATTATATGATATGAATTGATCATGGGGTGAAACTCAAGCTGGAATGATTTCATTGAGCAATGGCGACGATGACGAAATGAGCTATGGACAGGGGACAGGACTTTGGTTTGCAACAGGATCTTGGTGATTCAGTGTGAATGCACCTGAAGAGAACTCAAGTTGGCCACAATACTACAAAGAAGATCTGGAATCGACTGTTGCCAAAGACAAGTCCAGGAGGAGCATAAGTAGGTGAGTAGATGAAGTGATGAGGTGCAGGTGTGATCAGTGGAGAGCCACGCATTTGCGAGGGGAAGAGGCAGGACTTTTAACACTTAGGCAGATGTTCTAGCTACTGTTACTGTACAGCTGCTTTGCACTTAATCAACACTCATCCTGGTCTTTGCTTTTAATTTTCTATCAACACTGAATAGCCTGAAACATTTCCACACAGTGCTCTTCAGCTGTTTTGGTCTCATTTTGGTGTCCTTTCACTGCGGTTCTTCTGCTCGACCTCCATTTTCCTTAAACTCATGTCACTTTTTCAATGTGTAAGTTCTGCCTATCAAGAGCCTCTCAAGTTTAAAAAAAAAAACTGATGATGAATTACGATGTGATAACCCAATCTCCATCACTTGCCTTGACTGCTTACTGTTCTTTGAATCTAGACTCTATTGATTTACATCGAACTGTGACGTTTGTACACTAAACAGGAAAACAGCATTTCAGTTTCACTGAAAAAAAACTTCTCATAATTTCACTTCAGTTTAATTTATTTCGGACAAAGAAAACAGTTGAAAATAAAAACAGTCAAATCAAGGGTACATAACACCACAATTGCTCATAAGTACTAAATAAAGCATTCAATATGTCTGAAAAGGAGTAGGAAGTAGCAAAAGCTTTTCATGTCCTGCCCCCACTTACTCTCCCTCTATATTAACCAAAATATGTTCAGTACCCCAAACCCCCCTCACTCACCCCCTCACTCATCCATTCATTCATAGGTGTGGTGAATTACAGGTGAGGAGTATATGCTGACTGGTTATTAGAAGTTCCACTTCCAAAACAAATTACATTCATAAGCACATATACTCGTCTGCATTCACATATTATACCCATATACATAGACACATACATACAAATATACAAATACACAAACTTGCCTGTATTATGCATAGTTTAACAGTCATGGCAAGAATAAGCCATTCACTTTAGGATTAATCCACAGCCTTTAAAAGTTACTTGACTCAGTTTCCATAATTCTATACCTTTCAATTATAGCTTTTCTATAAATTGTCTTCAGTTGATGGACATTTTTACTCATTTTTGTTTGTTCATCCAGACCATTTCACAATTTCACCCCACAGACAGAAATGCTCATACTTCTTATGGCGTGTTCCCACCGAAAGCGTAGAAAGCGAGTGTATTTGTGCGTCAAGTGAAATGGCGCCACGCTAGACGCTCGAGTTTTGACACTGGTACAAATATGCAAGAAAACGCTCACCGCTCACTGCAGCACGAAAAGTCAGCTATTATCATTTCATCATATCATTCCATCGTCGAACATGGCTCTGATTACCACTATCGCTGCTCTGTACCTGCTGTGGAGAAGTCAGCTGCGGGCTAGGCGCCGACGTCGGTACTGGATGCATGCTGTGCTGCCCTACGGAGGTGGTGTGAGCTCAGTGAGTTCCACCGTCTCTTGCAGGAGCTGCGTCTGGACGGTCGGTTCCAGCAGTACTTCAGGCTGACTGTTGCCCAGTTTGAAGACCTGCTATCCAGGTTTGGTGCCAGGATCTCTGCCTGGATACCAACTACAGGTAAGACAGTCCAGCGGCAGCTACGGAGCGCCTTGCCATCTGTCTCTGGTGAGTTTAGCAGTTTGTGAAATTAGCAAGACTCCGACTCCCAGAATGTCCTGCATCAGTGACGGTCTCTATGCTGATAGGCTGTCCCGGTGCGTCAACACGCTCGCTCAAAAGTTCAATTATTTCAACTCGAGCATCAAGCGTTGAGCGGCGAGTGTTTTTTCACTGGAAATGCTTGCCGCTCACCGCTCAGCGCTTGAACGCTTGATGCCACTCTATACTCCCCCTGATGCAGCGTCATTTTGTGTCTTTAAATTGACTTTGTATGTAATATCAACGCGCGGAAAAATTTGCGACACTTTTGGTGGTAACACGCCGTAAGAGTAGTACAGACAATCGGTTGCTTAAAATTGTACCCTCTCCCTTAACTCATACCCTCCCTCCCTTTCCATTAACCATTTATTTAAGTTTCCAGGTCATAATTTATGTTTAGCTTTATAAACAATTTGGACGGTTTTTAGTTGTACTAGATCCATAAATTTAAACATATTTGACTTTAAAAAAATATGTTACAATTTATGGATAATAATTTTAATATGTTTAAAAAAAGAGGTCCTGATTTGTGTTTATAGTTAGTATGAACTCACAGAAGCCTCCCGAGGCAAGTTGCAGGACTGAGGAAGTCACTTTCAGTCATTCATTTTTAAGTGACACTTATCTTTGAGACAAAATTTTTGGTTTTCTTTGTAGTGAACACACCTCATGGAGAGACGTTCCTGTCAGACAGTCCCCAATTCTTAAAGAGAAGGAAAATTGCAAAGGGTAAAGGTTTTTGTTTTAGCATTTCAGATGAAGAAAGAAGAAGTCTGTGTGATCCTACATTAAAACCTGACTGTCTGTTTGGTTACAAAATCAGGATATGACAGAATGTTTGCAAGTGAAAGAGTTATTAATAACAGTAGCCCCTCCTTTCGTTTCTGTATAAAGATATTGATGTCCCCCCTCCAAACAAATGGAATTTACAGACAAACAAGAAAAAATGTCACTGTGAAATTGAACTGAAGTGAACAGTAAAACATGCCTCATGTTGATTTTTGATTATATAAAACAAGCAATATGAAGAGTCTGGAGCAGTCTGTGGTTTTAAAACTGTTGATTTCAGGATGGAAGTACAAGCACTGCTTCAATTTCATTGATGTAAAAGGCACTTAAGAACATTTAATGTATTTGAAGTGTAAATTATGTCCTGGAGCAAAGTGTTTGTGTGTTGTGAGTAACTGTAATCTTGTGAAACATCTCTCAGCAGCACATGCAACTACAAAGTTCACAACCAAAAACTCTGTTGATGATGCCATCGCTGCCAACAGCAGGCCAGGAAACAACAAGAAAGGACATGGACACTGGGCCATGCCGTTCAAGAAGAAAAAGCTTTTTCAAAATAGTCATGCAAAAATTACTTTTCCTGGGTACTTATTACATGTATGAAGAAGTAATTCTGTTAGTAATTCAAAAACTTTTTTTTGGGCAAAATACCAAGTAGCCATAACTAATTACTTTGTCAAGTAATTTGACCAACACTGGTCCCGGGTGATGATGGTCCACATATCCACTCGTGGATGCTGTATATTGAACATTTATGAACAACAAAGAATCAAAAGGAGAACTGAGGGAAACTGTGCATGAAGAAGACAAGAATGGTTAAACAATGTTTCGGCAACATCTGTTCATTAAAAAAAATCAAAATCAAAGTTTTGCAGCTGAAGGTAACATCTCCAGCTCATCCTCCACTGGACTGCCCTCCATGGTCAGACCTGCCTCTGGTTCAACTGATTCTGGAGAAAAACACATCAAAATCATTAATGACAGAAGTTTTCTCTTTGTGTTCTGAATATAAATCAGTTACTGAGTGCAGGAGGCTCTTACCTGCTCCTCTGGCTCTTCTGTCTGTGCTCAGTTGTTCTCTTAAACAGGATCTAACTGATTTAACTGATGACACCAATAAAGACACACACACATACATTTTTAGATATATCACTCAGCTAAGAATGTCAGAAATGTCTTAACAGAGGTTTGTTTTCCTCCTAGTTGTCACATAATGACACCAGCGTGTCCTCCATCTTCCTTACCTCCATCATCTCTGCAGGTTTGTTTGCTTCATCGGTGGAGTTCACAGTTTTCTTCTTCCTAGTTTAAGTCCAAAAACAACACGTACACATTTGAAACAATTAAAAGAAGAATATTAAAGAGATTTAGTTGAACTGATGTCTCTTTATTGTTTTACCTCTTCCACATATTCAGGGGAATCAGAAGAGTGAACATAAAGATCACCACAGTCAGCCTGATGATGTTCATAATCAGTGATGAGCTCCCTGGAAATAAAGATGGACATGTGCAGATTGTTAAACAGGTGGGTGGGTAGTTTAATGGTCTAACATGACACTTGATTAAACTAAGACTGTTAGACTCACTTTTTACAGTTACAGAGATGTTTGTAGATCTTGTTGTCCCCAGCTCGTTCTCAGCGTCACAGAAATATTCTCCAGAGTCTGTGGCATTAAATGAGCTGAAGGTAAGCAGAGGTCCTGACTGTAGGTGACGGAGGTTTTGGGGTCCAGGGTTCTTGTACCAGGTGTAATTAGCTGCTGGGTTAGCATCACTGCTACAGGTCAGATTCACTTCAGTGCCCTCCTCTACCTCAGCAGATGGACTCACGGACACAGAGGGAGGCTTTGGGACATCTGGAATACATTTTGAAGAAAAAAAAAATATTAAGACCATAAATTTACATTTCCAAACTACGTGAAAAAAGAGAGAGAAAAGGGTTTATGGTGCTGTGATTGTGACAGTCAGAATCTGCGATGTCTCTGTTTAACCTCCCCCTTGGGGTGGTTTCAGTCAGGTTGAAGTCGACCCAGGCCCTCTCATGAACCTACATGTTGAGACTATTTTCTTTCTTTTTCTTCTCTTTTTTTTAATTGTGGACCTTACAATGCATTTCTATGGGCTCTGGGAGTTCATGCCTCAATGTGATTTCGTCATACGCACTGATACCTGCTCTATGGAGGAGTATAAGGGCAATGTAAGATGGACAAAATAATTTTGGGGAAGTCAAGATTACAGTTGAAATTTTGGGATTAAAGTTGAAATGACAAGAATAAAATTGAAATACAATGTTGCGAATAAAGTCGAAAAACATTATATGTCGACTTTATTCCTGACATTTCGACTTTACCACGAAAGCGTTATTCACCTTTATTCTGGAAATTTCAACTTAAAAGTCGACCTCACCAAAACAATTTTCTCCACCTAACATGGCCCTAATACTCTTTTGCTCTACTCAGACAATACTCACAGAGTGATGACTGAGGACAAATAAATGACAGCAATGGAAAGCTGCAAATATCATGTCCATATGCAGGGCTCTTACTTCATACGGTCTGATTTACAACCTGTGGCAGTTTTATGACTTGTAGACAAGGGAATCTGTTTGATTACTGCACACTTTATAGTCAGCCTCAAATGCAGACAGTTATCACCTTTTAATGTTTTTATGAAACGACCAGTTTCACTCACATTTTACATTAATGTGGATCCATGAAGAGGATTCATTCACAAAATGGATACTTCAGTCCTGCAATTGTACTTTTTGAATTGTCAAAAATATTAGGCCTTAAAGTGACATGCATCTTAGACCGTTGGCGCATTTCCTATTTTTGTTGACCTCAACATTAATTCATGATTTTAGACCTTCTCTGCAAACATTAACACTAATGAATATATGCTAAAGTCCTTCATATACAAAGTTAACTGGGCCCATGTACAAGAAGTCAAGGAGAGCAGCTTTTCTCCTTCATTTTGATAAACATGCTACGTACTCATCACAAATTACATGTTTGTAGTACTGGTTGGATTTAGTTATTTATTTAATTTAAGACCGAAAGTGAAGAGAGCATTTTGCTCAGAGAACTGCCTCTTTTTCTGACCATTTTCTTTAAACTGCTGAGATACTTGAGTTAAAAATCCCACTAGAATGAAAGTGGTTGGCATCCCTTGTCTCCAAAGGTTACAAATTAAGTAGTGTAAACTTTGCTGGTGATGAAGTCGAGTCATTCAGAATGATGAATGTTGGGGAGAACAAGCAAAAGGAGACAGATCTGACCACCAATGAAAACTGTACATTAAGGGCCTGATCTACAAAATGATTGTGTGTATTAAAACATGCAAACTTGATAGGATGCGCAAATCTGTTCTATTCTAATAGGGTGCAATAAGGATTGCTTCCGTCAGATTAACAAAATGCTATGCGCAATCCATTTAGCGTGTTTGCCCTCATGAATATACAGATCACCAAACTGTGCAAAATACGGGGAGGAGGAGATGCAAGTGTGATCATTTAGCACCCGCAATGTGATTTATCAAACCTGTAAGAGTGCGCTCAGTGTTTTTGCGTCTAAATTTAGTACGTTTGAATAGCAGGTGCAAAAAAGGAACAGTGTCACAAGGCTGTGATCATGGTGGCAAACAGGATCACATTAACTGAATATTCTCCATCACTGACTGAATTTTTTTGATGAAAAGCAGAAAGACTTGGAGGCTGTCAGTCATTATGAAGGACTGGAAATCCAATGTGCCATGAAGACACATGCTTAAAGTAAACCCTCTTTGCTTTGCGCTCAACATCACAGAGGAGGTCATTTCATCTATGTAAAAACAATGAAAAAAAAGCCTTCATAGTAATATTCACTCCTCTTGTTACTCAGAGCTGACTGCATCACACTCTTTATGCACTGACAGTGAGTTCAGAGGCAGTCAGTGTGTGGAGAGTGTGATGCAGATGGTGCGTACAAGGCAACAGTTACCATACAGTCTTTGTGTGTTACTGTGTGACTGCTCTTAACATGAGAGGTTATTGATGATTTAGCTTTTTAACTATGTGAATGCTGCCATTTATATTATGTTTCATTGCAATCAGAAAAGGAAAATAGAAAGTAGAAAATAATGCATAGAAATACGGCCTGAGGGAAAAGTGACGATCTTGTCCGTCAAAATGACATGAAGAAAAGTGTGTTTTCCTCAAACTCCATGGCTTCAAACTTCATTTTTCATTTATGGCCTCTCTGCTCTCCCAAACTCTCCAGCTGATAGCACACAAAAAATCCTCTTTTAAAAAGGGTTGTCCCCACCACTTTTGCTCCTGTTATCAATTGCGTATGCAGTGATAGTAGATCACCAGCAACACAGCAACTAATAGCATTTGCAGTTTTTTAGTCTGCACACGCAAGTTAGCATCTGTTATTTTGGATCTTAGTAGATCAGGCCCTAAGTGACCAGCTGATCATCACTCTTTAAATAAAATGTCTTGTACTCACATCTCACATCAATATCTATGTCTGTAGACGTCCGCTCTCCCCGATTATTTACAGTCTCACAGGAATAGCGTCCTGAGTCAGAGGACTGAATTGAACTGAAAACATGCTGGGATTCAGTGATGAGATGACCAGGGGGATTTATCCTGTACCAGGTGTAAGTGACTGGTGGTGGGTCAGCATCACTGCTGCAGGTCAGAGTTGCCCTTGTGCCCTCTAATATCTCACCAGAAGGACTCACTGAGACTGTAGGAGGCTTTGGAGCATCTGGAGGAGGAAACATCTGTGATTTAGTGCCATGTACATGTTTAAATATTATTAACTGTTAAAACAAGAAGACAAAAACAAGAGTACAAAGTAGAGATATGTTTGTATTGCAGGATGCGATCAGACAAATTTTGACTGACATAAACAACAGCTTCATCTCTCTGCTGGTGTGTGTTTGTCTCTCTGGTTTAAGATCTAAAAATCACTGAGTGGATAAGACTGTGAAGAATGTGAATGTTTGGCAGGACAAGCAAAAAGAGGCAGAAATGACCACCAAAGAAAACCTTAGATTGAGTGGTGAGCTGATCGTCTTTAAATAAAATGTCTCTTACTCACATGTCACATGAATGTATGTGTATGCAGACGTCCACTCCCCCAGATCATTTTTAGCCCCACAGTGATAGCGTCCAGAGTCAGAGGAATGAATTGATCTGAAAACATGCTGGGATTCAGTGCTGAGACGTCCATGGTGATTGTCCTTGTACCAGTTATATTCAGGTGCTGGGTAACCATCACAGCTGCAGGTCAGAGTTACTTCACTCCACTCTTTGATTTCACCTGTGGGACTCGTTGACACAGAGCAGCTTGTTGGAGCATCTTAAAGAGAAAAGAGAGAAAGACTTTAATAAACATGTTTATTGGGGTCGTAACACGATGATAGTGCACAGTGCAGCTGACCTGCAACCTTCAAGAACCCATATTTGGCAAAAAACAGTTGAGCTGGAGTATGTCCACCATCCCTAAAGCTAAAGAAGCTCTCTACATCCTGATCCACCCGTATCCTCACTCTGTCTGAAATACTCTGTCAGACCTCCTGTCCGTTTAAGACTTCCTTCTCTATTTAAGCCAAGCAGGTCTGATTGGTCAAACAATCTGCTTTGTGGTGATTGGCCAGTTCAGCACTGCTTGGTGCCATGTTTTCAAAAACTCTGCATTGAAACTCTGCAAATGATGCTCTTTTGTACGGAGGAGACATGTTAAACACACCAGCTGTTAATGCGATTATTAGAACGACCTCTCTATCCATGTTGTTATTGATTATACCTCCATAATAAATACTTTTACAACCATATATGCATGAGGAGTCTCTTGAAAATGAGATGCCACATCTCAACCCCTGTCATATTTCAATTCAATCGAGACAAATATGATCACACATCCTGGTGTCCATTGATTTATCACACTCATAAATTCTTATTTTAGTTCCTTTTTCTCTGTCAATGTCTGTATTTTGACCCTTCCACCCCACAGCCTTGCTGTTCAACATGTGTCTGATCCTTCTAAAGAGTTCCAGCTTCTTCTTATTATTATCATGTTGGGTTTGGATGTATGTGTGCACCACAGCAGATATCGATTTGATTTAATTCTTATATCTGTATACTCAGCTTGGATTTCTTGGTTTTCATCTCAGTTTTTTCAACTGGAATCGGGTCTCATGGTCGAGTATTTTCATTCAAATAAAATTAAAAAGCTGTTTTGGGAACATTATGGAGTAAACTTACACACTTCAGCAGAGGGGTAATCCTCATAATCTCTGACACTGCAGGAGAACCGGTACTTGTTCTTGTCATCATAATCGACTGTAAGAGAAAATTCCTCCTTTATTTTCTGTTTATTCACACTCCAGATGTAGGATTGAAGACCTGTATTACAGCGGCTTCGACACTTCAGCTCCACATCCCAATCCAGTCTTTTCACCTCCACCTGAAGATCTAACAGATGAAAAAAAGAGCATGAACATCATGAAAAAGACTTTTAAGCAAACAGCCAAAAACATTGACAGCACTTTTCTCTGGATGCTGAAAATGTGATCAGAATGTTACCTGTGACTGACAAAGTGACTCCAGGTGAAGTCGTGTCCAGTCTGTCTGGTTGGTTTGTGGTAAATCTGAACTTATACTCAGCTGAGTCGCTCTTTCTCAGGTCTGTGATTCTCAGAGTGCAGTCGTTCCCCTTAAAAAGATACTCCACACGACCTCTGTAGTCTGGGTCTGATTTCAGATCCACAGCTCTGCCATCGCTCTCTTTAAACCACCAACGACTCTGAACTTCAGTAGTTTTCTCATGTATGTTGGTTGGATAGCTGAAGGTACAGGGTATGTCCACTGTTGATCCTTTTATGGCACAAATCTGACGAGTTGGATAATTCACTCCCCAAGTATTCACCTCCATCACCCCTGAAACACAGAGCACATTAGGGAATAAAATCAGAACAATTACAATACAGGTAAATTAACAACTTCATCAATGTTTGGAAATGGAGGATCCTGCTGGAGGACTCAAAGATTTTAACACTTGTTTGGTATTTTTTTTTCCCAAGCTAATGTTCCCCAGTCTGCATTTTTATGGCTTCTCACTGTTCACTAAGGATGGGAACTGATCAACATGAAATTGTGCTTAGGGCCTCAATTTGGCCAGCGGCAGCCCTTCATTAATTTTTGTTTTTAATTCATTCGTCTCTGCCTGGTTGGATATATCTATGGATGTATTTATGTGTATGGTAACTCACAAAAGTGAGGACACCCCTTTCAGCAAATATTTTAATAGATCTTTTTAAAGAACAATGTTAACAAAAAGACTCTTTGATACAGCGTAAAGTATTGAGTGTCCAGTTTGTTTAAAAGTGTAAATTTACTCAAAATAACTCAACACACAGATATCAGCGTGTAAACTGCTGCCAGCAAAAATGAGTACTTTTGTTGCCAATAAAAAAGCAACAACACACACAATTGATGGTTAGGAGTATGTTTGTATATATACCTGTGTGTGTATTTTACATATATATGTATATATATTAAGGTTGGACAATATGGCCTAAAAATGAAATCCCTTTTTTATTCCACACCTCTCGATTTACCAAACCAAGGAGAAAGTTAAAGATAAAGTACATGTCATAAAATGTTTATTATGTCACTCAAACATAGGCACGTTTCTGTGCATAAACACTGACAGCTGAGCTATTTCACAGTATTTTAATATGAACTCTCTGATCAGAATCTAAGACCATTAAAAAAATACAAGCCAGTTAAAGTGCTTGTTAAAAACCTGACAGGGCCTTCAATCAAGAAAACTTAGTTTTAAGAATTTATATTTTAAATAATGCCACAAAAACCGGAGAAAGTGAATAAAGAAATAAAATCAATTTAAATGTTTAAATCTGCAGAAAATAATTCACATCTATTGATATAAAGCCCAGCTCTATTATCTATGCATATGTTTATTTATGAAGAGTCTGACTTCAGTCTGCTCTAATGTAAAGTGCCTTGAGATAACACTTGTTATGAACTGGCTCTATTAAAATAAAGATTGATCGATCATGTATGACTTGTATAAATTCTTAATCAATGTCATCTCCAATCTCTCAATAAACTTGATTTTTCACAACAGCCATGCTGATGCTATTTTAGATGTCATTTTATAATGATTTGATTAATCTATGAAGATAAAAAGAAAAACCTAACCTTCAGTTTATTAGATGTTTAGATGGTTTGAAGTCTAAGGTAGTTGCCGATATTTGACTCACTGTAATAAACTACCTTAAGCCTCGGTAAATATTTCATGAATACGTCATTTTTAATCATTTTAAAAGAATATCATAGTTCAGTGTTTCATTGTAGAAAACCCTCAAAAACTGAACTGATGATGTTTTAAAAACAAAGATTATTTTCAGACTTTTACATAGTGGAAAGCAGGTTTATGTTATGTTCACAAACATCTTATGAAGAAAGTTTTAGTTGATTTGTTTCCTCAGAGACTTTAAGAGTTTGAAAACAGTTTATCAAACACCAACATGTTGAAATGTTTCCTTTTCACAGCTCTGTTCGTGTGAGTTTAATCTGTCTTCAGTCTGTGGTCAGATTGGATATCAGTTTCTAAGAAAAAGAACAGTGAAGAATATATATGTGAAAATGTAAATGAACAACATTTTTGTGTAACTTCTGTAAAAAGACAGTTAAGAGTTGATTAGAAGGATGGAAAAATCACAGATGTCAGTGGAAACTTCATGCACTGGCACATTTTGGTTCCTTTTTTTGTAGATATAAACATTTTTCTCTGAACAGGAGTACATAAAAAAAACGAGTTTAGAATCTGTTACAAGAACCTCATCAGCTCTGATTTCACAGAACCACCATTGAATTACACTATTTTAAATATCATGAAGTATTGTAAATTATCTTTAATAATTCTAAAAACAAGATGAAGTTTGTTCAACATACCTGTCTTTATTGTCTGTTATAAAACGTTATTCTTCTCACCACATTCCAACTTCATTGGAATCAGGGTTTGAGTTAATGTGAAGTAAAGGCTCACTCAGAGGTGCTCCCTTTAGTGATGCCAAAACCAGTTTTTAGTGTGAAAATAAAATCAGATGTACAATTATGATTTCAGAGCTCACTGTGTATTTATTTACTGGTATAGTTTTAAATGTTTTCATGTAATTATTCTCCAGGAGACTGTTTTACTATGGCCATTGATGGAAAGTTTTTTTTCAAACTAATTTTTTTAACTGAAGGGTTTTGTGCATATGAACAGCATGAGGCTGTGAATATTTCAGAGGTGGTTTTGATGCACTTTTCCTTTTACAGAAGAAGAAATGACATTTTACAAAGAACTTTAGTCTGCAACTAAACTACAATGTCTGTACAAAGATTTAGTTAAGTCTGCATCTGTGCAGTCAGCACAAGCCGAGCTCCTGTTGAGGCTCTCCAAGCAAACTGAGGTGGATTGTTTGTCACTTAAACACTCATCCACAGAGCAGCAAAAGAAAAGACATTGGCACAGGTGAGGCCCGTCATAGATGATAAAGCCTGTCCTCAGTAAAAGTTGAAGTACAGTACCTGCTGCAGCGAGGAGGAGGAAAACCAATCCACTCAATCCTGCTCTTAAACTCATAGCTGCTCCTCTCATCCCTGAAACTACAAAGAAACACATCAGCAGAACAACCTCAGAAAATAAATGTCTGACCTAGTCATTTAAAACTCTACTTACAACAGGGGGAAGAAGTCGTCTCTGCAGCACGTGAGGCAGACGATGTCCAGGAGTCTAAATGTTTCTGAAGGCAGAAGCTGAACAGATAAACCACTCACTTCCTCTTCACAGCATCAATATGCATGAAGGAAGTGACTTAAAGTGTTATATTTGTTTTAGGTCATAAACAGCTTTTTTCAGCCTGACTGAGGAAGACCAAAACTTAACGATGTGGTCATTTGATTTTAATTAACAACATAAACAGCCCTTTCTAACAGCATGAAGTAGATTATCAGGTATAATTAACAGGTAAGATAGCAAGAGTCCCTGTTTTTGATTGACTGTGTGTTCTTAACATTTTAGAATGATTAAATAGTGGAAATTTGCAGAATTTCCCTTTTAATAATTAAAATAATAATAACAACAACATCAACAATAATACATTTTATTTAAAAGCACCTCCCAAGATACTCAAGGATGCTGTACAAGATTAAAACAACAACAATGAAATAAACAATAACAAAATAAAAAAAAATTAACAAAATCAACAACAGCACAGCACAACAGATAATGACAGGTACTGGGAAGAGGAGGTATAGTTATTGTAAAGTAGGGTCTGCAGGCCTGAACAGGTGGGTTTTAAGTCTGGAGACAGTCTGGAGAGACAGTGAGTTCAGGTTTTGAAGGTCAGGTGGGAGAGAGTTCCAGAGCTCAGGTGGCCAGTGGGCACAGTGAGATGGGTGGAGGACGAGACAGATAAGGCAGGGAGAGGATACACATACGGTATGTTTCACAACATCAGATTATTGCTGTCCTGCAGCGTCTCGTGTTGAGATCACTCTGGTTTAGCTATGGCTGTAGAGCATGCAGGAAGGAACTTCCACCACACAAACCACAGACAACAGAAATAGTGAAAAAAACAACTGAGGTTAACATTGAAGAGTGAAGATGAACAAAGAAAAGAAGAACAACGAAAGTACCAAAATGTCTCAAAGTGATGTGGAATTACTTTCACAGTTTATATTTTTTAACCCAAAAGCAAGAGCGTGTAAAGATTCAATACAATCCAAATCTTATTGAAGACAGTGGTAATGGAGAAGGGAAGGAGAGAGTGGGGGCTGCAGGAGTGGAAGAGAATCCAGGAAGTATTGAGAGCTGCAGGGTAAGGTGAATGCAGCAGGGGTTGAGTGAGGGATGTGGCAGTGATGGGAGTCTGTGGAGAACACTGGAAGAAAAGAGCACAGGAGCTGGTCAGTATATGCAGGTGAGCACAAAATCAATCAAACACAATCCAAAAACACTTCACTTAGGCTGAAATGCATGGCAGCAACGGTCAGGTACAACTCTTTGGGCCCTAATTTCTTGATGCAGCACAGGGTGGTGCAGGGTGCACGGAACCTAGCGCACCTCACGCAGTGTTAATGTTGTCCGGCACACCGCAGTGCGCAGCCATTTTGGTAATTTGGTGGACCGGCTGCGCCGAGATGGGTGCGACGGCGCAGCAACTGGAAGTGCCGACAGATTCAGGTTGCTGCAGTGAGAATTTCATGCAAAAAAACTGCGTGGAAGGTGCGATGAATGCTTGCCAGTTCCAACCTGGTCTATTCTGGGTGCAGGTGAATGTCTTAAGGATTTACCTGTGATTGCCCATTTTTCTCTGTGTTAGTCTTTATTCTTCACGTGATCTAAAAAGATAGAGTAAATTGTTGCAAGGAGGATGAGGAGATACTGGGAGAAGATATATCACCAAAGCTTCCACTATTTGGCGATGACAGACCAGGAATGCAGGTGGATCGCAAGCATGATGAATGGATTAGCCTGCTGCTGTGTTTAAATGTTTCTGTCTCTTAATTTTGTCCTATTAATGACACAGGAACAGATTACATATGTCCCGTGAGGTGGTCTTCACTGTGACGTGCATTGTGGCCCTTGTGTACACCTATGGCCCCTCTGCTCTCTAAACTGCTGTAGCAGTGACAGTGGTCCTGACCATCTTCGCTACCGGGTCTATCCAGCACACTGGTCTAACCACAGTCAGACAAGTCAGTCCCTGCAACTTGCCCACAATGCATTTAAAGGCAAGGAAGGCATTCATCTGATTGGTGAAGACAACACTCAGCTGTGTAAAACCCACTCAAGCCCTTTCATCTCCTTCTCTGGCACTTGCACGGAGGGGAAGGACAGAGGCGTGGATGCAGGTTGTTGTGTCTGGAGAGCACCTCTCTCATGCAGCAAACTTGCAAAGTGTGCTGGACACACCCTGTTGGCGTGGCGCAAAGGCACAACAGGGCAGGTGCGTTGCACCTGCGCCTGGTCTACAAAAATGAGGTGGCTGAATGGGGGCGTCTCCCCGCCCCCCCTGCAGCTGTCTTCACTGAGGTGTTTGACCCCATCCCATGTCCCTCCTCCATAGTCACAACCAGTAGCTGGCTATCTCTGCCTCCTCTGTCAGATCTTTAATCGCCTTCTGCAGCTTTGTCCCCATCATTCCAGCTGCACGTAGAAGCTGGATTGCTGACCCGTCCATGAAGCCCCTGCATCCACCACTGGGTGGATAATTCAAGACCAGCCCAGGTCTCTGCATTCTGTGACCAGGTCAGAGTACTTCTGCCACTTGATCTTGTATGCTCCTGCCAGTTCCTCCTCCCACGGAATGGTGAGCTCGATGATGAGGACCCTCTTTACCTTCTTGGACCACATCACCAAATCAGGTCTTAGCATTGTCTGGGTGATCTCTGGAATGGAAAGACTAGTTGTTTGCCAAGGTCGACCCGCATCTCCCACTTCTTACCAGGAGCAAGCAGGACAGATGGTCTTCCTGCTGCTGGCCTCTCTCACTTCTCGCCTGGTCGGACAAAGGGAGTGACCTGCTGTGAGTGACCTGCAGAGTTGTTGGCTCCCACTCTGCATCTCTCCAAGAGCTCTACTAGCTTTTTCAGGGCCTGGTTGTGCCGCCATCGTAGACACCCCTGTGTCAGTGCTGCCTTGCACCAGAGAGGATGTGTTGGAGGCCTGCATTGTCCTTACTGCACAAGGGACATCTGTCTTCGCTCCCCAACCACTGGGAGAGGTTCCGGGGACAGGGAAGGGTTTCATACAGTACCCTTATCAGGAAGCTGAGCCGAGCCTGTGGTGTTCGCCAGATGTCTGCCCAGCTCATGGACAGACTGGTGGTTTCTTCCTATCGAGTCCATGCCCCTTGCTTGCCCTGGGCAACTGCTTTGATAAGGTAGCACTCTTGTTCTGTCTGTGTCACCTCTTCCACCACCATGGATTTCCTCTGCTCCCTTGTGTTTGTGGACCAGAACTGGGCTGGTTCCCCCCAGCCCAGCCCAGCCCAGCCCTGTGCGGTTGTGCTGCACTCTCCTCAAGACCTCTTTGTGCTGCAACCTGCTGATGGCCTCGTCCACTTGAGCCTGTACTTTCCAGTTGTGCCCGGTGTTGACAGTCACCTCTGCACCCTTTACTAGCTGGTCTCTTGACTCTCGCAACTCAGCCACAAGGCGACCCTTCTCCTGTTTATATCTGGTGTTTATTGACTTCAGCAGGAGTTGCAGCGCATTCTTGCCAAAGAGGCCTGCATCTGAGAAGCATCGAGAGAGGCCCAGCCACTTCCTGATGTACTTGTTGGAGATGCTGTCCATCCTGGCCACATTATTTGCTGGTACAGTGTGAACTGGTAGCACCACACTTTAAGTTTCCCCGGGAGATTGCTGCTGTCGATATTTGCCGGCCCATCTGTCAGCTGCTTCTGTACCAGCCTCCCCTTTTGTCTGTCTGAGAGCTCTGATGTGTACTGACTCCAAAGGCTTCGGATTGGTTGCTCTTTGAGGGCTTGATCTTCATTCTTGCCCACTGTTTGTTCGTCCAGCTGCTTGAGTAGTCTTGCTGTACGTGGGGCAGTCTGCAGGATGCTTGTTACATCATCCATGTAACATCTCAAGGGTGGCAGCCTTTCTCCTGATGGTAGCCTCAGGCGCCTGGTAAGTTGCCTGGCTCCGATCAGAATGATCTCAAAGGTAATCACAAACAGGATCGGGGATATCAAACAACCCATTGCAATGTCGACCTCCAGTTGTTGCCATCCTGTTGTGAAGCTGTTGAGGGTAAAGCACATGTGGAAGTTGCTGAAGTATTTGGCTATGATGTTGGTAATGTTCACTGGTATGTCGAAGAATTCCAGTGCAAACTTCATCATTTTGTGTGGTACTGAGCCGTACGCATTTGCCAAGTCTAGCCATACCACATGTAGGTCACCTTTCTCTGGTTTGGTGCGCTGGATTTGCTCCCAGATCATTGCTGAATGTTCTATGCACCCCGGGAAGCCTGGAGGTCCCGCCTTCTGGACAACTATTTAGTAGTAATGGGATTTAATGTACATTAAATCTGCCTCAGGGCACCACCCATAAAGTCAGTCTCATGACGGTTACTGACTATCAGTTTGGAACCATTAATAATAATTAACTTCACGCGGCAAAAAATACTGCAAATGTCTCCTAAGGGCCTATACTTTATCCTCTGTAAGTTTCAGCAAAAGTGCTCATAGGAATAGAAACTGTGGAAATTGGTGTTTTCTCCTGTGCTCTTTGGCTCCCCCTAGAGTGCACACTCGTGTAAAACCTGGTTGTTTGCCTCAACTCAACTCAACTTTATTTATAAAGCACTTTAAAAACAACCACAGCTGAGACAAAGTGCTGTACATAAATAATCAAGACATAAAATAATTTAAAACAATGGACAAAATAAAAAGGTAAAAGCACTAAAAGAGTTGTTTTATTGTTTTCAAAACTATTTAAAAACAATAAAAGAAGTAACTAAAAACAAACCATAAAACACTAAAACAGAAACAGAGTCTCATGTTGGGTTAAAAGCCAAGGAATAAAAATGAGTTTTCAGGCTGGTTTTAAAAATGGACAGTGAAGGGGCTTGTCTAAAGGGGAGGGGAAGCTCGTTCCTCAATTTAGGAGCAGCGACAGAAAAAGCTGGATCCCCTCTGAGCCTCCGCTTCGACCCCAGGACCAGCTGATCAGCTGACCTGAGGCACCGAGCAGGAGCGTAGGGCTGAAGAAGCTCAGAGAGGTAGGATGGGGCCAGACCATTTAAAGATTTAAAAACAAATAAAAGAATCTTAAAATGAAGTGGAGGGATGCCAGGATGGGAGTAATGTGCTCCCTCTTACGCACTTCAGTTAAGAGTCGAGCAGCTGCGTTTTGCACCAGCTGGAGACGTGCAAGGGAGAACTGGCTTAATCCAAAATAAAGTGCATTACAATAATCTAGCCGAGATGTAATAAAGGCAATGCTTTGTCTTATATTACATGAAAGTGTCTGAAATCTTACATTATGCACTCAAGGATGTGCACAGTAGTCAGAAAAGAGCAGGCTTTATCAACGTCTGTCTTGTATGATGCTCATGCACAAAGCATTCACGCAAAAAAAATTGAGTTGCACAGTTCCTGCAAGAATCTTATCTTACGTTCACCCCTGGATAGTAGGGTCACTAGTTTCATCACCACATATGCTACACTGTACGCCGCTATTGTTGTTGTCATGGCTGCGTGTGATAATAAACTATGATGTAAGCGTATCTGAAAACTTGCGGAGAGCTAGTAATCATGGAGCTGCATGTACGGCATTTTAAAATCTTTCCACTCTGGAACCTGGTTTCAAAAATGATCGTTTACAGACCCCCAAAACGCCGTCTTCATATGGATGATATGATTCGTTTCATTCATTTAGACCTGGATTTGTCTTCGTGTGGATGGGGCCTGAGGTAGAGCAATTCTCCTGCGCCGATTCTTCCACGAGGAGACGCCTAAACACTCTGGTTGATCAGCCTGATTCCTCGCAGGTGAGGCGTGCAGCACAGGTGCTAGAGCAGGTGATTAGGTCACAGCCCAGACTCAGGAGGGGAGGGGGAGAGGAGCCCAGCAGAGTAGACCACAACACCATATTCACCAAGAGAGGATTGACAGACTGGACAGACGATAAATTTCCCAGCAGTCTGTTCAGGGTAATGAAAGGAGGAGAGATGTTTTTGGGTCAGTGAGTCTGCTTCTGAACAGTAAATGTGTTACAGTAATAGGGCTACTTTTGTCATTTAAAATGTGAATTTCATTAACAGAAGAAACACCTAATTTTATTTCTGTCAATATGTTGTTCTCTGAGTTCACACACAAATGTTTAAATAAAACATATTTTGCTGAAGGCATGATGTTTTGGTGAGTGATTATCAGTCCAGACGAATAACAGTTTCATTACGTATGGTTAGTTTTGAACAGTGTTGGGCAAGCTACTTCAAAAATGTAATGTATTATTTATTACTCGCTACTGTCATTATAATTACTGTATTTTAAATGTAAGGCATTACACTATTATCACATTAGAATAGAAAAGAACAGAATAGAATAAACCTTTATTTGTCCCACACGGGGAATTTACCGTGTTACAGCAGCAAAGTGGACAGCATAATAGGAGAATAAAAATAGACGTAAGTGTAAAAAATAGCATGTACATTATTCTACCTATATAAAGTAAAATATAAAATAAAATATGAAATATACAAAGGGTCTGGATAAAAAAATTAGAGGAAATCTCTTAAAGATTATATACAGATTTACTGAGTAGTAATTGCACATTGCTACATGATTGCATATTAACTGAACATTAATTCCTCATTGTAATTGCACATTGTGATTTTACAACTACTTTTAAGTTACTCTGGTCAAAATAACTGGAAATATAGATTTCTAAATGTAGCTCATTATGCTCAAAAAGCTCATTACACATCCAGTGAAGGTGACGTGGTGGCTATCTGACTGAGTTCATCTTAAGGCTAAAAACAGTAGAATATAATAGACACACCTCTTCTTTTCAGGTTTAAAAATACATTGTAACTTTCATTACTGACATTTGTACCAAGTTAAATGTTAGTTTTTTGTTGTAATGCCTTACATTGGTCGGTTACAGTAAAAAGGAATGCATTACAGTAATCACATTACTTTTGTAATGCATTACTCCCATCACTGGTGTCGAGGTAGGCCTTTAACAATGTTCTCTGTTGTTTATCCATGATTTCAAAGATTTCTACAACTGCTTTTTAGTGTAAACCATTGGCCCATAGGCTTGTATAAACAAGGTAACAAGGAGGACTTCAATAACTATAGGCCAATAGCAATACTACCACAATTCTCCAAGATACTAGAAAAACTGTTCAGCAGCAGACTAGATAAATTCATTGATAAACACATTCTGCTATATGACGGTCAATACGGATTCAGAAAAAATCATTCCACAACATTAGCGATAATGGAAGCTGTAGAAATAATCACTGACACGGTCGAACAAAAAAAATTTAGTACTGGAATATTTATTGATCTAAAGAAAGCATTTGATACAATCGATCACAACATACTTTGTTATAAACTTGAAAAGTTGGGCGTAAGGGGAAAAGCGCTAAATTGGATCAGGAGCTACCTGAATGGCAGATACCAATACGTCCAAGTAGCAGGAAAAAAATCAAGGCGCCTCAACACTATTTGCGGGGTCTCACAGGGGTCCGTATTGGGTCCAAAGCTATTTACTCTTTATATAAATGATATATGTAAAGTATCAGAAAAAATTAAATTGATACTATTTGCAGATGACACAAGCCTTTTTCTCCTCAGGGACAACCTGAAGGAGCTGATCACAGTGACAAACGAAGAGCTAAACAAGCTACAAACATGGTTCAATATAAACAGATTATCTCTGAACCTAGACAAGACGAAATTTATGTTATTCGGCAACAAAAATAGAGACTGTGAGGCTAATGTAAATATAAACGGAACCAAGATACAAAGGGTTAATGAATTCAAATTTCTAGGAGTTATCATCGACGAGAAGCTAAACTGGAAACCTCATATATCCTATACAGAAAAAAATAGCCAGGAATGTATCAATACTGTGGAAAGCAGAAAAAGTACTACATCAGAAATCACTTCTCACAGTTTACTGGGCACTGGTGGCACCACACATACAATATTGCTGCGAAATATGGGGAAACAGCTACAAAACAAATATTAAAGGTATATTAACACTCCAGAAAAAAGCAGTGAGAATTATTCACCACGCAAGCTATAGAGCACACACAAATCAGCTGTTCATCACAGCAAAGATCCTAAAACTATATGACCTAATAAAATACAAGACTGTACAGATATTATATAAGGCTGCACATGAGCAGCTGCCGAGGAACCTACAAACAAGGTTCACAAAACGAGAGGCAAAGCACAACTTAAGAGGGTCTATGATTCTCAAAAAGAAATCAGTAAGAACAACATTGAAAGGGATGACAATCACAGTTAATGGAGTAAATCAATGGAACAGCCTCCAGGAAGAAACCAGGTGCAGCGGTACCATAGAAGAATTTAAAAAAAGAATACTGAGAAGATACTTTGACGGATATAAATATGAAAACATCTAGGGGTGGTTATACAAAACATGTACAGAGCTCAAGGATGTTGATGGTTGATGAAACAAAACATGTGGGTTGTTTGGTCTGTAAGACAGCAGGAAAGACGAAATGTACCAAAACAATGATAGTTAATGACCTGATGATGTAAGTTAAGTGAGGCCGTATAACATATCAAACTACTGCAGGGAAAGAGACAGTCTCAAAATGGATCCACTTAGCTGGGCTCTCAACGCAATCGATAAAGTCTTCTCAACCCGCCAAGCTGGCCCGGGAGAACCAAAATGTCCCGATGGAACATTCCTAGCTGGGTATGCAATGGAAAGCTGGAATAAATGGAGAGTGGTGTGTCTGTCAATCTTGGAGGTGGAGGACGTGGAAGACGTGTTCTTGTTTGCTTAATCGAGCTGCGATTACAATCATGGGTCTGGGCCTCGGAGGGATTATGTGGAGGCTGAAACGCATGAAGGCTGAGTTTTTGGCAACGAAAGAGGTGATGCTGCTAGCATGCGACGAAATCAAGAGAGCCGGTGGTCAGAGAAAGATGTCTCGCGCACCCCTCAACAAAATCCGACCGGGAGGCGGAAACGCCCGCATGGCTGAAAACTACAGCAGAGCCCGAGACGACAGTGCAGGAGCACGCCTGGGTGAAGAGGAGAGTGACGAGGAGTCACGCGTCTAACACGTCTGAAAAGTGAAGAATGAAAAGCAACGAGGGCACACCATTCCAACATCACCATCTCCAACATCACAAACCGGGACTAACAACAACAACAACAACAAAAAAGGATTACGTGGAACGAAGGATTATGGAATACGTCAAATACGGACACTAAAAGGGAGTCTAGAATTATGTAAGACCTCTATAAATGAATAAAAATGTATAACAACTTGTTAATATGTGGAAAAAAGGAGACTAAGTACTAAATATTGAGAAAATGGGGACGGGACTAGATAAGCTCTGCTTTCTCCGTCTTCCCTTTCGGACATGAACATTTGATCAACTATTGACAATGTGTGATGCTGTATAACTGTGTTGACGTGACCGAAATAAATAAATAAATAATAAAAAAAAAAAATTACAAAAGTAACAGCTTGAGCATGAAGCCCAGATTACACAAAAATAACTGAGTTGAAATACTTTGCTGACAGTTTGGTCCCCCTAGTTCAAAAATCCCATCTGCACCCCTGACGGATAATATTACACAGAGCTTTTAAATAGAGTTTTGGAAAGAAAAAACTCTCGGGAGTGGAGAAATAAAGCTTTAAGAAACAATAAGAATAATTCTATGTGAAAAGGGTTTCCTCTCTGGATGATCTCTGGGGGTTCCTCGAGAACTTGTCATGAAAAGGTAAGTAGCATCTACGCGAGAAAATCTTACAAACGTGATTAATTTAAGGCCATTCAATTTTGTAATGGATGGTTTGTATTAGTAGTCATTTTGGCCAATTCACATGATATCAGAGATTAGATCAACATGACAGGGCTGGCCCCATGAACTGGACTTCAGCATATTCTATTCTACAAGTTTCATTTGGTTTTGTTGGTTGTCATATATACATATATCTATCTCTATATATTTTTAATATATGTCTTTTTATGTATACAGTTTATAGTTCTCCCAGCAGATACATCCAGTGAAAGCTAGGACTTGTATTTGGATGCTTTACTGAACCACCGTGTGAAACTGCAACAAAAATATGACAAAATAAACATATTACAGGTAAGTATGACAGGTGGTAAACAGCTGACGATAGCATACTGTACTGCATACACCAACAGGTAAGTAAATAGGTATGTACAGCACAGGCCAAAAGTTTGGACACACCTTCTCATTCAGTGCATTTTCTTTATTTTTATCACTAATTACATTGTAGATTCTCACTGAAGTAATGATGACCACTCGTTTCTCTTAACTTAGCTGATTGGTTCTTGCCATAATATTAATTCCAACAGTTGTCTAATAGAGCTGTGTATCAGCCTGACTTCTGAACAACACAAATGATGGTCCAAACCCATTAAAAAGGCAAGAAACTCCATTAATTAACCCTGGAAAGGCACACCTGAGAAGTGAAAACCATTTCAGGTGACGACCTGTTGAAGCTCATAAAGAGAATGAAGAGTGTGCAAAGCAGTAATCAGAGCAAAGGGTGGATACTTTAAGAAACTAGAATATAAGACATGTTTTCATTTATTTCAAACTTTTTTGTTAAGTACATAATTCCACATGAGTTCATTCATAGTTTTGAGACCTTCAGTGAGAATCTACAATGTAAATAGGGATGAAAATAAGAAAACACATTACATGAGAAGGTGTGTCCAAACTTTTGGCCTGTACTGTATACTGTAAATAAGGAAATTGTACTGTAGCACAAGAGGAATTGTATTCCGTAAATGCAAAAAATAACAATACTGTCTTATTCACAGACAATGACAGCAGGTGAAATGTAATGTGTAAATATGCATGAAAAAACTGTCACACAGAAGACCATAAAACTGAAATATAAACTGAGTTAGCAACAAAATCTCAAAAATGTTGGTTGTACTTCACTAATAGTGCACCCAAAAAATCACTGTAAACCTTATTAACATATGTACTTACAGATATTGTGTCTTCATAGACTTGTGACGGGGATGGAGGCAGATAAAACACACAGAAAATGTTCAGTTTGCAGCATTTGTCATAACTTCTGTCTAGACCAAAAATGATTAAAGTTATGAGGTAACTAGTGATTTTACTAGTAACTGCCACTAGAGGGCTCCAAAAAAAACAAAGAAGACACTGCAGTATCTATCTATCTATCTATCTATCTATCTATCTATCTATCTATCTATCTATCTATCTATCTATCTATCTATCTATCTATCTATCTATCCCAAACCAAGGAGGAATCTGGTATATGATCTACCATCAATATAAACCCAATTTATGGTTACAAAAATCAAGGTTTGACTGTTTAGCAATAACAGAGTTATTAATAACAGCAGCCCCTTACTTCACTTCTGTATAAAGAAAAGGATGTTCCAGCTCTAAACAAAAGGATGTTTAATAATTAAATTAAGAGACAAAAAAGAAAAAATATCACATTGAAATCAAAATGTAACATGGATAAAAAATTAAAACACGCTTCATGTAGGTTTCTCTTTTTAAAAATGCTTATTTCAATCGCAAAATCTGGCAACATGGCTAGCTGCAGCAATGGCAAGTCTGGAGCGGTCTGTGGAGTTAAAACTGGAGTTTTCAGGATGGAAGTACAAGAAGTAAAAGGCAAGAGCACACATGTGAAGTGTACATTATGTCCTAAAGCAAAGTGTTTGTCTATTTTAAATAAATCTAAAAGCTATTGAGAAAAAACACGGAGAACTCTGCTGATGATGTCAGAGCTGCTGCAGCAGGTAACAACAATGAAGGACACAGAGATGGAGAAACACAGTTAAAGCAGTAAAAGCTTTTTCAAAAAAGTAACACATCAGTTACTTTACCTGGTAACTAATTACATTTATGAAGGAGTAATTCAGTTAGTAATTCAATTATATTTTTGGGAAAGTAACTAATAACTATAACTAATTACTTTTTTAAAGTAACCTGCCCAACACTGGGCGTAGATGTGGACCTGCCGCCATATTATTATGTTCACATGGAACTTTTTATGTTGGATATATTATCACAGACTGGTTAATATGTTTGACTTTGCTTATAATTGTGTTCTAAGAATAAAATATTGTTTGGATGGAGTGATTAAAACCATAGATGGAGTTTAAATCAGAGGATATAAACATTTATCACAGTCACTGTGTTACATGATGATGATGTGGCCTCAGACGCCCCCTGGTGGGCACGCCAGAGTATTATTTTACCTCTGATGTAATTTCCCTGTATTATTTGAATAATTTATATATCCTTTACCTCAGATCATACTCATATTTTTATTGTTGTTTTATTATTTGATGCTTCAGGAAACCACAACTAACACACCCTGTACACTGTTCCTGTGTGAAGTCAATAAAGGAAGATAAAGGTAATGTCTGAAGTAGTTGCAGTTTTTCTGATAGAAGACTGAGGCCAGGCTGTGTACGCCAGCATCCCAAAATACATTCTTCAACACGACTACAAAATTGATCAAACTGCAGCCTAAGCTTGGCCATGTGCTTTTTCATGTGCTAATTTCAGCAAGACAATGCCAAGAAAAGCAGAGAGACAACTGAAATGATTCCTTCAATTAGTTGTTGTCAATTCTAAACTGGAATAGTTTTTCAATTCCTGTCCCTAAAGACGGTAAATGCAGTGTGCTGAGGAAGAATACACTTGTTAGTATTGTTCTGTCTGTAATTCTGCTTTGTCCTAAATGAAATGTTCCTGCTAACTTTGTAATCATAGTTTCCAGGTCACTGCACAGCTGGGAAGAAAATGACCAGTCATGTCATCACTTGATCCCCAACTCAACTCAGTGAGACGTATAACCAGGTCTGTCAGGGTAAAAGCCAGACAACTGGACTCCAGTCATAGGGACTTGGACTCGAGTCGACTTAAGCCGCTAATGAGACGACTTGCAACTTGACTCGGACTCGGGAGAAAGTGTCTACAGACTCGACCTGACTTGAGACATTTAACTTTCCACATTAAGTTAAATGTGAAGGTTAAATGTTGTTCCTATAGATGAGTTTTTGTTGTAGCCTGTTAACAGAAGCACTTTGCATTCATAAATGTTTTTTTTTTTTTTTGTTGTAGACTGTTTACAGAAAAACTTTGAGCCGTTCAGTCTTACTGATACTTTGTTTTCCTTTGTTAAGGTTGATACCTCTAGAAAAAGCACTTGGAAAAAAAAAAATCAGAATTGCAAGTTGAGCCCCTAATTGATGCAAATAAATGTTGCAGCATTGTTTATATAATCATATTTTTGATATGAAACATGACATTTCTTTAATGTAGCCTTTCCCATCTACCTCGGTCTAAATAATCAGACATGTAAAGTCTTAATGGATACATGAACAGCTTTATGCTGCTTTAATCCAGGCAGACTAGTCTGATGCTGTTTTTTGACGTTGACCTTGGGAAGATAAGGTTTCTCTCTTCAACATAAAAATCTGAGTGCTTTTTGGGAGGACTGGGGACTCGACCTGTCATAACCTGTGACTGGACTGGACTCGAGTTGCCCACAACAGAAAAAACTTGGGACTTGCTTGAGACTCGGATCAGAGGGACTTGGGCAATTGTCTGGTCAAAGCTCCTTCCTTATGTGCATCATTTAGGGATCTTCTATTGAGTCAGTGAAATGATGTATAATCCCTTTTTTGTTGTTGATGAAAGTACTCTAAAAGTTCTTTGGTCCATGTTGCTTGTCGGCTTTGTTCACTGTACTGTACAACTGAGCTGGATCCTCTGCAGGTTCCTCAGTGTGTGGGCTGGAAAAGAAACAAACCGATTTAATGGTATAAGTCTGATATGTTTGACAGTAAGATTCAAAAAACATGTATGAAGGATAAATTTACAGATATTTCTGTGACAACTCGGTTTATCCTGAGACTTTTGTTATTAATATTTTAAGTGCTGCCAAGAGATTAAAAACTGAAAATTCATTATGTAATCAATTAATCTAACAATAGCTTTTTTATCTCATTTTTAAAATTGCTGAAAAAAACTCAATTTAAATTTTTTTCATTGAAATTCATAAGATTATTGTAGCAGATCAAAAGATTGTTCTCCACCCCCAAAAACTGAAGCACAAGAAGCCCAATGCATAAAAACTCTCCAAATTTAACAGTCCAATCAGGGGACAGAGGCGGACCTGCAGATGTGACGACAACAGGAAGTGACTGCATGTTTGAAAACAACAGCGGCGTGTAAAGCCGACTCTGTGGATGCAGCAAGATCTGCAGTTTTATCAGAAATGGACTTGACTTCTCCTTTAAAAGAGGAGTGAAGAACGTCACTCCAAGCTGTCTTAGAGGACATTATGATGTTCCTCTTCTCCACTGCTGGGACATACAGAGAGACGTGGAAATGCGGCATGATGATGCCGTAGTCATGGTTACCCTACAATATGAAATTTGCTCTTCTCAGAAGTTTAGCAGGTGAACTTGGTGGGTTTGTCTTTGACGAGATTCATGTCACATATAAGAGGCAGATGACACATCTATGTGGTAAAATTTAATGTAAGATAAGATTATAGTCTAAAGCTGTGTTCACACCGCAAGCGACCCAGCTAGCAAAATCGAGACGCCCACTGACGTATCGTCAAATGTCCATAAATACCTCATTTTTGTCACCGCTGTCGTCGGCCGTCACTCGGTGATGTCACGTCCGCTCGAGTTTCACCGTGATCATATCATATATCTAATAGGATAATAGGATGTATAAGTGGACATTATTCCAGCTGTATCATTTTCACTCACTTATCAAACACAAAACACTGCAGCAGCATCTGTGAGTTTCTGTGGTCTGTCTAGGCAGAACTAATGTCCTCACTGACTAATGTTTCCCACACAGACATGGATTGTAAACACAGTAGTCCGGATGAATAACTGTCTGTCTTGGGTACCGTCACACGTGCACACACCGCTGATTGGCCGTTGCTGCACAGCCACAAGCGACATCGCCAGAAAAGATAAACTTCTTTTTAACTTTGACATTGCGCGACGAGTGAAGTGGTCGTCTTGTACACGGAAAACGCATCATGGTAGGGTTAGCCCCGCCCCATCGCGGCTGTACATTGACTTTGAATGGAGAGTGATCGCAGAGGTAATACAAGTAGCGTGCGGTGTGTAAGCACTTCAAGGATTGAAGTTCTCGAAGTTTGAGCTAACGGCTAACAACAGGGTCAAGCTGCTTCGTCACACTGTGGCGTGATGTGATTGGTCTGTGAAGAGTGTGACGAGCAGACTGATCGTCTAATCACCAGCTGCTCTGGTATTTTAAGGTTCTGTCCTCTGAAAATACCAAAACATAGAAATGAGATTAATAATGAGTTTAATGTGATTAAAAAACATAACGCATTAATCGTGACTGTTATTAATTAATCACAATTAACGCGATAATTTGGCATTCCAAGTATTTCTGACTCCTGTGCTCCTGTTCTGGTGTCTTTTTCTTTGCCTCTTGTTCATAGGTTGGGTGTAGTTACCTGGGGCTCACTGCAATATCACAACTGACTCTCATTCAGCACAACCACTGATACTACTTATGCTCTGCTTTGACTCATCTCCTGACTCTTTCTGTCCGTCTGTCATGCTCTCTGGTGCTCTCTGGTAACTTTTTCAGAAGATCAAGATTTGTTTGTATCGTGCTTGTGCTTCCTTTTGTGTCTGTTCCCTCTTTCCCAGTGCCTCCACAAGCTGCATCACACACCCAATCTCCATATTACTGCCGCACTCTCTTGACTTCTCCATCACCTCAGCCCACTCCCTGGATTCACCTTCACTCTTCAGACCCTTTCTTCCCTTTAATAACATTCATTGTAACCCTCCTTTATTCTGTCTCCAGCCTCTGCTTTTGGGTCCACTCCTCCCTATCAACAAAACTTTCTGTCACAATTTTGTTTTTTTTCTATGAAACATTATCTGTGGTGTTTACCTGTAGTCTGTTCCAGTCTTGTTAAACTTCACAGAAGAGTATTCAACAATGTCCTCTTCCTCTTCATTCCTCTGGTTGTGTCTTTTGGGCTTATTCAGTGTGATGTTGGAGTAGACAGCAGCAGCATCCGGGGTTTTGATAAATTTAACGGTTGCGTATTGAAGGTCATCCTGCTGTTGTGTCTGTAAACACAAGATGAAAGAAAAATTCAGATTATCTCCAAGGCTATGTTTAGACTCTGTGAGTAAATATGCAAAGATTTTTCCTTTGTGTATTCAAACTGGATCCACGTTCACACAGAGATGCTGGATACGACTGAAACCGCTGTAGCGTGCATGCTAGTTCAGTAGATGGAGATGTAGGTTTGCAGAGAAACAGCGCTGCTATGGCACACGTACAAAGAAGAAAAACTTTTCAAAAACAGCAATGATGAGTGAACGACGCACAAAAACGTAGGAGTTTCTTGTCTGGACAACAAATCTGTCTGGATAGTTTGGTCTGGAGAACAAACCGAGCAGGCGTGAAGAACAATTTGACTCTTGTATATATTGTATATAGTTTTTTCTTCTGAATTTGAACTATCCTGAATTCCTGTAAAATCATTGCTTAGTGACATGACCTTACATAACCCGTACATGACCATACATAGCCCTCTCGTTGCCTTTTCTTCCCAGAAACTCAAGTTATTCCCATGAACTTGCTGAACTTACTGCAGCTGCAAGGTCATCTGCCTCACCAAACTCAACCCCACGTGACCACATACAATGTTATAAAAGGGAGAAGACACTGTACTAGTTTTCAGTTCAACTCTCAGACTGCTTGACACTCTGTATGGTTGTAACTCCTTGCCGGGCAAGTACAAGTAAAGCTCCATTTGATTGCATCCAGCTGCTTCTCGTCATCTTTATTCTGAATAAATGTCAGGTGTTGATACAAACCTTGAAACTGAGCTATCTTAAGACTGTAAAGGAAAAATCCTGACAGCAGGATGAGCAGCACACATGTTGCTCGGCAGACAACCAAAGCTGTTGTTGTTCCTGGTATGCACACGCAGCCTTCATGTGAAAGAGTACTGCACATGCAGTGACGTCAGCGTTTCACCCTGAAATGATCTGTCTCTGGTTTTCACAGAGCTGCATGAAGGACCGTTGTGAAAACTCTCCACTCTGGACCATGGATTCAAAAGTTTGCGGGGACTAGGCCTGTGCTCAAAATATCGATACAGCAAAATATTGTCATGCACTGCTTGGGGATATGTGTATTCAACAGAATCCATATGACATCAATGTCTTAACAGTTGTTGTCAACAGTGTTGTGTGTAACGCGTTACTACTTTTTCTGGTAAAAAGTAAAGCAACACAGTACTACTGAAAATTTGGTAACGAAACGTTGCTCCTTTTTTAATGCAACGCAGCATTACTTTTCCCCTGGACAGATCTGTCACTGAAGCTGCCTTCTCAGCTGCTTGCATAGACACGAGCAGCATTGCCAAGACCGCTCGTAATAAGCGTCTAAAGCAGGGATCATTAACCACATTTATACAAGGGCCAGTTTTCTCCTTGGCATATACTCTGGGGGCCAGATTTAAGAAAACACAAAAAATAATCAAAAACACTTATAATGAAGTGTTTTGTTCCACCAGCCCTGGAGTTTCATTAATAGTTGAGGGTATTAAATGACGAATAGCTATCTTTAAAACAAAAACATTTTTTACTCTGCACATTTCCTCATGTTTAGTAATGCGGACGACCAAAAGGGCAAACAAACCGTAAAAAAGAAAAGAATATTTAAGGTTGAATTTGTTTTTAAGTCTGTAAAAAGTCAGAATTCTGGAAGAAATTTTTTTAATTCTGAGATTAGTTTTAGTATTGTGGGGGGAAAACTCCGAACTCTAAGATTAAATATTGAATTATGCAGAAAAAAAAAAACTCAGAAATTTAAGTTGAAATTATGAGGAAAAAAGCAAAAATTTTGAGAATTAATCCATACTTAACATTGCATATAATGTTAATTTTTCACAGTCAAAGAAAAAGCTAAATCTCATCAAAAATTTCATTTACAGTGGCCCAAATCCTCTTCTGTAAAATAATAGTCAGAGGGCCGGATGGAAAGCTCTGAGGGGCCTGATGTGGCCCCTCAGAGCCAGTTGATGATCACTGGTCTAAAGGCTGCAAATCCTGTGAGTCTCAGATTTTTGGGCTTGTTTCTAAACATGAAGTTGCTTCTATAGGCTCTTCTGTCTGTGTGAATCCCCCTGATTATCTTCCAGCTCCTAACACAAAGCAAAACACGACAGTGGTAGGCCGTTTGTCCACTTCCTTATTTTCTGGTTATCATGCACGCCCCAAAACACACGCACATGACACATGCTCCAGAGCCAAAGTTGCCAGCTCTGGTTATTATAAGTGACATTCTGTTCTTGAACAGCTGCTTGGCACTGTGATACTGAAATGAAATGTAGACAAAAATTAACACACCTTATACAGACTCCTCTTTTTAAAAAGTAGTATATAACATAAAGAAAGGAAATAGCTGGAGGTTTCTTATTTTGGGCTTGTTTTTATCACCTGGTCACATGATTTCAGAAGCAAAATGTGAAAACACTGGACAGGAGCTCTGATTCCACAGGGTACGTAACATTTTGTAAAATAAAGGGCACGAAAGAAAAAACTGTTATGTTCTCTATACTAGAACTTTTTGTATGCCTTCACGTTTAGGAACAGATATGGGGTCCTGTCCAAGATTGTGCAATGTAAAAGCAGCGGAAAAGTAATGAGTAACGTGAAAAGTTTCTTTTAATAGAGGGTAACTAAGTAAAGTAACTTTACTTAGTTTCTTTTTTCAGAAGTAATGAACAAACACTACTTTTTAAAAGTAACTTCTCCAACACTGGTCGTCAATACACTTAGCTACATGATGAAACACATTTAATTTTAGGTCTACCATCTTTCAATTCAAGTTTATTAAGTTGTAGAATCATTTAAAGCTCTTTTTCTTCTTGTGATAATAAAATTTGTCTGGAATTTCATTAAAAGAGTAGTCAGTGTTGACAATTTATGTGTATAGGATACATGTCCTGTTGTGGCCTCAGTATCGGGATTTGTATCGTGGGGCTGCTGGAAATACCCAGCCCTATTGGGCACTCAGTATACTGTTCCCGTGTAAACACAAGGCTACAACATGATGAAAACAGATCAGATTTGATCATATTCGGCCTTGTGTAAACCGTCACTAAATAAAAACGAGCTGAGTCATGTATCATTGCACATCATGCACAATAGTAACATTGAAGTCTGTCTCATCTTGAATAAGACTCTCTGTATGAATGTTTATCTGCCATGCTGCTAATACCATTTTTTAAATGCCACAAATAGATAATGCACTATGATTTATTAAATTAGCAGTTTTCCTCACCTGCTCACTGTTGTCTGGTCTGTGTCCTGGCCGAGACGAATGTTTAGATGTCCTCTTCTTTCTGGTGAATCACATTCAAAAAGAGAAGTAAAACATGATGTGCTTAATTGGAAAATGCATACATTTATGGATAATTATTAGTTGTAACAGAACTGCTTACATTATCCAAGCAAACACAAAGATGAGTATCAGGGCGATGATTACTGCAGGAACCATCACATAAATCATTGTTGATTTCTGTGGTCCTGCAGACAAAACAGTGATCAGACAGTGATGGGTGATGATGATGGCAAAGTAGGTGCTTTATCTTCCAAGTACAGATCAGATTTGGAAAAAACTTTTTTGATAATAACAACAACCAATAACCAAAAAAGGAACAAGTTCATTGGTACAGCATGGACAAAGTTGAGTGGTGGTGAGTCAAACAGGAAAACACATTAAATTCCCATAATATTGTTAAATCTGCTGTGGTCTGTCTGTGCTTACAGGTGAACACAGACTTGTCCACTGATCCACACACCTGTGGTTTGGTTGGATGAATATTCAGCAACAGTCTCAAGAGCAATTTCCAGAATATTCCAATTTGGTAAACAAGTCAATGTGTTCAATACAAAAGAGCCAAGATTATGTTTTTATGTTTTATATGCTCTTTACTTTCTTTATATTTCTGATTTTCTTTGTCCTCAAGGTGCACAGGCCCTAAACTTGTTTTCACACGAGCTCAGAGTTTGACTCTACAACAGCAGAAAGTCAAAAAATGTTTTAACTGTGACAAGATGATGCTTTAACGTCTATGTTAAATGAGAAGATTCAGAAAACTTCACATTTGTGATATTAATATTTTTCAAATATGTTTATTTGTGTACAAGATACTTTCAAATGAGGGGAATATCCCTGAACAGTTTAAGTATTTCTGAGGAAACACAAGCTTATTCTTACTATACTCATCATTCTCTTTGATCTTCATCCTCCAAAAGTTTGTACCCACAGAGGTAAATTTTCATTCAGATATAAAGAAAGCAAATTATGGACCGGCTTTTCTAACCTGCAAAAGAAATGTTCCTCAATGCATTGTTATTAAAGATGTTTGAAGTATCATTTAATTACTGTTTTGAAATAGTTTCTCACTTTCATGCCAGTTATGTGTGCATCTTTAAATTATTTCATTTTTACCCCCATCAGAAGGTTATGTTACTGGCAGAGCCAGTTTGAGTTTTTGGTAGTTTGTTGGTTGTTTGATAGTTTGTTTCTCTGTTAGCAACATTACTCAAAATGTTTTGGACGTATTTTGACTACATTTTCAGGAAATGTCAGGATTGGGACAAGGAACAAATGATTAGGGATTTTGGGACTGACCCGAATCAACGTCTGGATCCACCATGACGAAAAATGTGATTTTCATCAGGAACTACTGAACTAAAATAGACATCATTATGAATCCAATTACTAATGGCATGTTTTCATGGTCAAGGAATCTAAATATTTAGATGAAATAAAGGTAGGACTAATATTTATGGTGAAAATCACCATATGGGTGAGGACTGTGGCGCTTTCAGAGTTCTTTTCTAGTTTCTTTTGTTGTTTTTTGTCATTATCTCTCATTGGCAGTACAATCTCTCAGAGACCTCACTCAACATCATATACACCACACTCATGTTTTCTATTTCATCTTTTCTTTTTTCTTCTTTTGTAATTGTTTGGGTACGAGTTTTGTTACTAGTTTGTTTTGGTTTTGTTTTCTTGTTTGCTTTGATTTTTTCTCCTTTTTTTGCATATTATATTTACTATAATATTGTGCAACTTTTAATATATGATTATACATGTATTATGATCCTCTTATATGTTTGTGTGAAAAGCCTTCATGCTGAAAATAGAAACCAGAAAGGAGAATATCTTGTCTCTTATAGCAGAGGACTGCACATCACAGTAGAACTACATGTTGTTCCTGATAAGAACGACATCACATCAACAAAAGAACTCGCAGTTTCTGAATCTGAAAGAAGACAACTCTTGTTTTGTGTAACTTCAAAACTGCTGTATTATTGGTTGATGCTTGTGTAATAAACTGTCCCTTTACTGTTTAAAAATGAGAAGCTTGGATCCACAATAAGCATGTGAGGAAGTTGCATTAAGTTGTAAACTGCACGCACTCCTTCAAAGTAAATGATCAGAAGACTCCTTCTCCTTCTCCTTTTGCTTTTCTCACATCGGCAGCCGAGTCAGGAGCAGTTTGGGAAATTTTACAGATGCTTTATGTTTTGGGTATTTCATAATAATCCATAAATAGATAAATTGATAAATACATCTGATCTTAAACTTATCAAACCAAACAGCAGAGATGGTAGGTCATAAAAGTGCGGAGGCCAACCTCCTCTTTTCTATCATCAGCAGTTCTTCTCTGACAAAACATTAGCATCTGAGCAGAGGGTAAAACTTACCTGCTAAAACAGTCAGATCCACAGTAGAATTCTGACTCCCTCTCTCATTTTGAGCCCAACAGACATACGTCCCGCTGTGTTCAGGTCTTGTGTCCTTGATGGTAAAAATCTGCTTAGATGATTTTGATTTGTTTTCATTCTTGTACCAGGTGTAATTAGCTGCTGGGTTAGCATCACTGCGACAACTCAGAATCACTGCAGTGCCCTCCACTACTTTAGTAGATTGACTCACGGACACAGTCGGAGGCTTTGGAGCATCTGAAATAGATAAAAAAAAAATTAATCAATACAACTAAAATGTACATTTTCAGTCAGAATTTCCAATCTATGGCCCAGGGACCTTTTAGTTCGTCCCTGGGAAAGTCTGTTAATAAAATGACACTTGGACTCACAATAAAGCGGAAGTTACCTGTTATGTTTCTTGTTTCATGTTTTGTCCAACGAGTGCTGATGAGGACCAGAGGGCGGGAACATATTACTCTAGTTTTAAAATTGCTGCATTGGCTCCCCGTGCATTTCAAGGTTCAGTTTTAAGGTTCTTTATAAATGTCTTAACGGCCTTGGGCCTTCCTATTTATCTGACCTGTTTTTACAGTATCAGCCCTGGTAGACCCTGAGGTCCTCCGGCACTGGCCTTTCAACCATACCAAAAGTTAGAACTACGGCGGCTTTTAGGTTTTAAGGCACCTGATTGTGGAACAGCCTGCCAAAGAATCTCAGGGCCGCAGAGTCTGTTGATACTTTTAAAAAGAGGCTTAAAACCCACCTTTTTAATCAAGCTTTTAATTGATTTGATCAAGTTATCTATTCCTTTATTATTTATTGTTTATTGTATTACTGTATATCTTATTCATTCTTTTAGTCAAACTTCATATTTAATTCTTAATTGTTTACATTATTTCAATTATGTATTTTATATTATTTTATCTCTCTTTTTTTGTCCCCTAATTTCTTATATTTTTATTATTGTATGACGGTTTTTAGCTCCAGTGCTTCTTCATGGGGGCTCTACACGCTGGGAGCTGCTCCTGGTCCACTTGTGGGGCTACTGCTGGGACACTCCACCTGCATGGTCGGAGGCCCCTGCACTGTTGTGTGGGGCCTCGTGTCTGCGCGGGATGGGGAAGTCCCTGGCTGTGCTCCTTGTGCGCCGGGAGCCCTCCTCAGTGTTGATGGCCCCGTAAGGTAGTTTATTCCCTACCTCAGTCCTCGGTGCACAGCCATGTCTCTCTCTCTTTTTCTTTTATGACAGCTGGTATGAACGTGTGTGTGCGTATGTTGATGTCTGCAAGTGTGTGTCTGGTTATGTCTCTGTATTGGGGGGGGGGGTTGCTGTTTTTATGTTGTTTTTAGCCTCTGTGAGGCACTTTGTGTTGCTTTTAAGTATGAAAAGTGCCTTATAAATAAAGTTTGATTTGATTTGATTTGATATTAAACACACCCCTGAGTCCTACTGTTGTTTTTCTTTGATTTGATTTGGCCAAACACTGAAGGGGTTGTCAATCATGATTGATTGTTTGGATGATTTGACCCTTCTAAAACAGACTAACATCCTTTCCACGACCACAGGATGTGTCTTTGACAAGGTTATTAGAGAAATGAGAAGCTGCTCACTGTATCAGCTGGGGTTAAATAACTTGTTGCCAGTTGAACGACAATTGGCCATGCAGTAATTATTAATTTATTATTTGTGGCTGACAGTGTGAATAAGAATATGATTGTTGAAGATTGTTTTAAAGATGACTAAAAGCAATCATGTTTAATATCCCTGAACCAACTCAGTAGTTCTAGTTAGTAGTTTGTTGATGTATGTCCTTTAAAACACAATAATTCAATAGTGGAGCACTTCCAGATGGGTTTCATGTTGTAGAAACAAACATTTCAATTTCAAATGCATGTGTTAGCCTTATTTTGAGCATTTATCTAAAAATTCAAAGTCCCATAGAGTTGTAGACAAGGAAATTTGTTTGATTACTGCACCCTATATAGCCAACCTCAAATACAGAAAGTTATTACCTTTGATGTTTTTATCAAACGACCAGTTTCACTCACATTTCACATTAATGTGGATCCATGAAGAGGATTCATTCCCGTGCTCATTCTTAGCTTCACAGCTGTATTCTGCAGAGTCAGAGGACTTGATGGAGCTGAAGTGTAGCTGATGTCCTCTTTTAATAGGGATTTGATTTCCACTCTTCTTGTACCAGGTGAAGGCAGGTGCTGGGTTAGCATCACTCTGACAGCTCAGTGTCACTGAACTGCCCTCCACAACATCACCAGGTGGACTCACTGATGCTGAGGTCTGTCTTGGAGCATCTGGAGGGAAAAATGTCTTCATCACAAAATGGACAAGTTTTGCAATTGTACTTTTTGAATGGTCATAAAATATTAGGCCTTAGAGTGACATTCATCTTACGACATTGGCTAGGTTTTTATTTTTGTTTACCCAAACATTAATGCATGATTTTAGACCTTCTCTGCAGACATTAACACTGATGGACATATGATAAAGTCATCCAGATACTAAGTTAACTGCACCCGTGTACAAGTAGTCCTACCATCAATTTCCAGCATGAGCTGAGTGACAACCTGTGATTTGTTTGTGTTTGTCCAGCCTCTTTTTTTGAGTATTCCTACATGCTTTGTGCAAGAAAGTTAAATAATGGGTACAAATTGAGTACAAGCTAAGAGGCTAGCAGCACTCTGGAGCAGCTTTCCTCCTTAATTTTGATAACAAACATGCTATGAATTCATCACAAATTACATGTTTGTAGTGCTGGTTGGGTTGAATTATTTATTTAATTTAAGAGCAAAAGTAAAGACAGCCTTTCACCCAGAGAAGTGCCTCTTTTTCTGACCATGTCTTTAAACCCCTGAGATACTTGTGTTGAAAATCCTAGTCGATCAGTCGTCTCGAAAATACTTTGACCAGCCAATCTAGTTGGGTATGCAGTTGAAAGTGGTTGGCATCCCTTCGCTCCAAAGATGTGGGGCATATGGTTTGCAACCCAAAGCTTCATCACATGGGGACTACTACAAATTAAGTAGTTTAAACTTTGCTGGTGGTGAAGTCGAGTCATTCAGAATGATAAATGTTGGGAGGAACAAGCAAAAGGAGACAGATCTGACCACCAATGAAAACTGTACATTAAGGGCCCGATCTACTTAAAGGAATACCCCGACGATTTTGGACCCACGCCCTTTCCCTATCATTGACAAAGTGAGACAAGCTCAAAAATACCTTTTTTGTGTCTCTACGTCCAGTGGCTGGCTCCCAGCTGTTAACCATTCGGATTTACTTTAGGTGCTAATACGCCATCCCCTGGACCACTGCAAGGAGTATTTTGTCCACTTTCGTCAGTCCGGCTCTGACTCCTATTGACTTCCAGCCATTGAGCTAAGCTAACTACGATGCTAACAGCTGGGGGCCAGCCACTGGACGCAGAGACACAAAAAAGGTATTTTTGAGCTTGTCTCACTTTGTCAATGGTAGGGAAAGGGCGTGGGTCCAAAATCGTCAGAGTATTCCTTTAAGGTTTGTGTGTACTGAAACATGTGCAAACTTGATAGCATGTGCAAATCTGATCTACTAATAGGGTGCACTAAGGATTGCTTCTGTCAGATTAACCAAATGCCATGTGCAATCTATTTAGCATGTTTGCCCTCATGAATACGCAGAATACATGCAATTCATCAGAACATGCAAAATAATGGGAGGAGAAGATGCAAATGTGATCATTTAGCACCCGTAGGTAATTGCGCTTAGTGTTTTTGCATCTGAATTTAGTACGTTTGAAAAGCAGGTGCAAAAAAGGAACAGTGTTACAAACTTGATATTGTGATCGTGGTGGCAAACAGGATCACATTAAGTGAACATTTTCCATCACTGACTGAATTTTTTTGATGAAAAGCAGAAAGACTTGGAGGCTGTCAGTCATTATGAAGGACTGGAAAATCCAGTGTGCCATGAAGACGCATTCTTAAAGTAAACCCTCTCTGCTTTGCGCTCCACATCACAGAGGACATTATTTCATCTATGTAAAAACAATGAAAAAAATATTTCATAATCACTCCTCTTGTCACTCAGAGCTGACTGCATCACACTCTTTATGCACTGACAGTGAGTTCAGAGGCTGTCAGTGTGTGGAGAGTGTGATGCAGTCAGTACGTAAAAGGCAACAGTTACCATACAGTCTTTGTGTGTTACTGTGTGACTGCTCTTCACATGAGAGGTTATTGATGATTTAGCTTTTTAACTGTGTGAATGCTGCCATATATGTAGTCAGAAAAGGAAAATTGAAAATGACACAGAAACATGGCCTGAGGGAAAAGTAACGATCTTGTCAGTCAAAATGACATGAAGAAAAGTGTTTTTGCCTCAAACTTCATGCCTTCAAACTTAATTTTTTATTCAAGGCCTCTCTGCTATCTCAAACTCTCCATGGTTAAGCTGGTAGTACTTGCAAAATCCTCTTTAAAGAAGGTGGTCCCCACCACTTTTACTCCTTTTATCAATTGCGTTCAAGTGATAGCAGATCAGCCGCAACACACCAACTAATAGCACGGGCAATTTTTTATTTTGCACATGTAAATTAGCACCCGTTATTTTGGATCTTAGTAGATCAGGCCCTCAGTGTCCAGCTGATCATCATACTTGAAATAAAATGTCTCTTACTCACATTTCACATCAATATCTATGTCTGCAAACGTCCGCTCCCCCAGATAATTTTCAGTCCCACAGGAATAGCGTCCAGAGTCAGAGGACTGAATTGAACTGAAAACATGTCGGGGCTCGTAACTTAATGGGTGATTCTCCTTGTACCAGGTGTAAGTGGGTTGTGTGTAACCATCACTGCTGCAGGTCAGAGTTACCTTTGTGCCCTCTAATATCTCACCAGAGGGACTCACTGAGACTGTAGGAGGCTTTGGAGCATCTGGAGGAGAAAACATCTGTGATTTAGTGCCATGTAGATGTTTAAATATTATAAACTGTTAAAACAAAGAGACAAAAACATGAGCACAAAGTAGAGATATGTTTGGATGTACAGGATGTGATCAGACAGAGCCTGACTCTGATATAAACAACAGCTCCATCTTTCTGCTGGTGTGTTTGTCTCTCTGGTGTAAGATCCAAAAAGCACTGAATGGATGAGACTGTGAAGAGTGTGAATCTTAAGTTGCATTCACATCGAATATGACTTGGTTCGTCACATCATGGGAGGGTTATCCCCGCCTGATTACGGCTGTCCGTTGACTTTGCATGAATGGTCATCCAGGTCAACCAAGTCATGTTCGGTATAAATGCGATTTTAGGCAGATCAAACTAAAAGAGGCAGAAATGACCACCAAAAAAACCCATCGGCTGAATGACCAGCTGATTGTCACTCTTTATTCAAATGTGTCTTACTCACATTTCACATCAATATATGTGTATATATACGGCCACTCCCCCAGATCATTTTTAGCCCCACAGTAATAATATCCAGAGTCTAAGAACTGGATTGATCTGAAAACATGCTGGGATTCAGTGCTGAGACGATCATGGTAATTGTTCTTGTACCAGCTATATTTAGGTGCTGGGTAACCATCACAGCTGCAGGTCAGAATTACTTTACTCCACTCTTTGATTTCTCCTGTGGGACTCGTTGACACAGAGCAGCCTGTTGGAGCATCTTAAAGAGAAAAGAGAGAAAGACTTCATAAACATGTTTAAGGGGTCATAACATCCTGAGAATGCACAGTGCAGCTGACCTACAACCTTCAAGAACTCATATTTAGCCAAAAAACTTTTAGATTGATGACTGCTGGAGTATGTCCACCATCCCTACAGCTGAAGAAACTTTCTACACCCTGATCCACCCGTATCCTCACTCTGTCTGAAACACTCAGTCAGACCTTCTGTCCTTTTAAGACTTCCTTCTTCACATAGGCCAAGCAGATCTGATCTACATTTTTTCAGCTGAAACCAGTCGTCTCAGGCATCTTCTGGCATCGTGAAGAAGGAGAAGACCAGCTGCTGTGGACTTCCTATTGAGTCCACAAAGATGCTCTTTTGTGCAGAGGAGACATGTTAAACACACCAGCTGTTAATTATTAGAACAACCTCTCTATCCATGTTATTGATTATATCTCCATAATAAAAACTTTTACAATTGATTTGTAATTGATTTGTCACACTCGTAAATTCTTATTTAAGCTCATTTTTCTCTGCACACCTTCATATGTCTGCCCTTCCATCCCACACACAGCCTTGGTGTTCAACGACTGCTCAACATGAGTCTGGCTCTTCAAAAGAGTTCCAGTTTCTTCTTATTATTGCTGCTGTTTGTGGTCAAGTACAGTACTCGAGTACTCATGGTGCATCATGTTGGGTTTGGATGTATGTGTACACCACAGCAGGTATCGATTTGATTAAATTAATTCTGTCTGCTCAGTTTGGATTTTGTAGATAAAAAAATAAAAATTCAAAATGTCTTATTTTGAAAGAATTCTTAAAAACATTTGTTCACAGCTGCCTCAAACATTTTCTCAGTTCTAGACTTTAACTTGGTGGATTTGTTTTTTTATCTCAGTTTTTTCAACTTGAATTGGGTTTAATGGTCGAGTGTTTTCATTCAATAAAAGTAAAAAAAGCTGTTTTATGAACATTACAGAGTAAACTTACACACTTCAGGAGAGGGGTAATTTTCATGACCTCTGACACCGCAGGAGAACCGGTACTTGTTTCTGTTATAATCACTGACAGTAAGAGAAGACCCCTCCTCATTCATTTTCCATTTATCCATGTTCCAGATGTAGGATTTAAAAGCTGTATTACAGCTGCTTCGACACTTTAGCTCCACATCCCAATCCAGTCTTTTCACCTCCACCTGAAGGTCTAACAGATGAAAAAAGAGCATGAACATCATGAAAAAGGCTTTTAAGCAAACAGCCAAAAACACTGACAGCACTTTTCTCTGGATGCTGAAAATGTGATCAGAATGTTACCTGTGACTGACAAAGTGACTCCAGGTGAAGTCGTGTCCAGTCTGTCTGGTTGGTTTGTGGTAAATCTGAACTTATACTCAGCTGAGTCGCTCTTTCTCAGGTCTGTGATTCTCAGAGTGCAGTTGTTCTCATTAAAAAGATACTCCACACGGCCTCCGTAGTCTGAGTCTGATTTCAGATCCACAGCTCTGCCATCGCTCTCTTTAAACCACCAACGACTCTGAACTTCAGTAGTTTTCTCATGTATGTTGGTTGGATAGCTGAAGGTACAGAGTATGTCCACTGTTGATCCTTTTATGGCACAAATCTGACGAGTTGGATAATTCACTCCCCAAGTATTCACCTCCATCACCCCTGAAGCACATCAGGGAATAAAATCAGAACAATTACAATACAGGTAAATTAACAACTTCATCAATGTTTTGAAATAGAGGATCCTGCTGGAGGACCCAAAGATTTTAACAATTGTTTCCCAGTGTTAAAATAATGTTCCCCAGTCTGCATTTTTATGGCTTCTCACTGTACACTAAGAATGGGAACTGATCAAAATGAAATTGTTCTTAGGGCCCCAATTTGGCCAGGGGCAGCCCTTCATTAATATTTGTTTTTAATTCCTTTGTCTCTGCCTGGTTGGATATATCTATGGATGTATTTATGTGAATGGTAACTCACAAAAGTGAGGACACCCTTTTCAGCAAATCTTTTAATAGATCTTTTTAAAGAACAATGTTAAGAAAAAGACACTTTGATACAGCGTAAAGTATTGAGTGTCCAGCTCGTATAACAGTGTAAATTTACTCAAAATAACTCAACACACAGATATCAGCGTGTAAACTGCTGCCAGCAAATATGAGTACTTTTGTTGCCAATAAAAAAGCAACAACACACACAATTGATGGTTAGGAGTATGTTTGGATATATACCTGTGTGTGTATTTTACATATATATGTGTATATATTAAGGTTGGACAATATGGCCTAAAAATAAAATCCCCTTTTTATTCCACACCTCTCGATTTACGAATTTAAGTGATACCCCCCCCCCAAGTCCAAGTGACACATGAGTGACATGTATCAAGATTTGCCTTTATGTTATTAAATTATGTCCCCAAACCAAACTGAATTTCCCTGTTAAAGATTAAGTACATGTCATAAAATGTTTATTATGTCACTCAAACATAATAATAATAATAATAATAATAATAACAATAATAACAATAATAATAATAATAAACTTTATTTGTAAAGCACCTTTACGGAAGTAAGTAGCAGCCGGACTGACGAAAGTGGACAAAATACTCCTTACAGTGGTCCAGGGGAAGGCTTATTAGCACGTGAAGTAAATCCAAATGGCTATAAAACATTTTAAAAGACGTGTTTTCTTTTTCAATCCGTTTAAACAACGTTTTGATACAGACACAGACTGGCGCATGTGCAGTCTGCTACTTCCGGTCCGCGGAGCACTGCGCATGCGCAAGTCTGTGTTTATCAAAACGTTGTTTTAACGGATTGAAAAAGAAACACGTCTTTTAAAATGTTTTATAGCCATTCGGATTTACTTCAGGTGCTGATACAACATCCCCTGGACCGCTGTAAGGAGTATTTCTTCTACTTTCGTCAGTCCGGCTCTGACTCCTATTGACTTCCAGTCATTGAGCTAAGCTACCTACAAAGCTAACAGCTGGGAGCCAGCCACTGGACGCAGAGACACAAAAAGGTATTTTTGAGCTTGTCTCACTTTGTCAATGACAGGGAAAGGGCGTGGGTCCAAAATCGTCGGAGTATTCCTTTAATATGATATATGAAATGATCGCGGTGAAACTCGAGAGGACGTGACGTCACCGAGCGATGGCCGAAGGCAGCGTTTACTAAAATCAGGTATTTATGGACGCGCGACGCTACGTCAGTGGGCGACGTGACTTTGGTAGCTGGGTCACTTGCGGTGTGAACACAGCATAACGCTGTGGGCTGGCTGATAAGGTGTTAAAAGCTCTGACATATAGCTAGGGGCCAAGCCCATGAGTGATTTAAAAGTAATCAATAAAATCTTAAAATCAATTCTAAAACTGACAGGAAGCCAGGGGAGGGAGGCTAAAACTGGAGTGATATGATGCCGTCTACTAAAACCAGTTAAAAGCCTAGCTGCTGAATTCTGGACCAGTTGGAGGCAAGAAAGAGATTTTTTATTTATACCGGGGAGGAGGGATTTGCAGTAGTCCAGTCGGGAAAAGATTAGGGCATGAATTCTTTTTTCAAAGTCTTTAGGAGTGAGGATTTTTTTTATTTTTGCAATTGAGCGTAGGTGACAGAAACAGGAACATAGGCACGTTTATGTGCATAAACACTGACAGCTGAGCTATTTCACAGTATTTTAATATGAACTCTCTGATCAGAGTCTAAGACCATTAAAAAAATACAAGCCAATAAAAGTGCTTGTTAGAAACCTGACAGGGCCTTCCATCAAGAAAACTTAGTTTTAAGTTTTTATATTTTCAAATAATGCCACAACAACCGGAGAAAGTGAATAAAGAAATAAAATCAATTTAAATGTTTCAATCTGCAGAAAATAATTCACATCTATTGATATAAAGCCCAGCTCTATTATCTATGCACATATGTGTGTATCTATGAAGAATCTGACTTCAGTCTGCTCTATTGTAAAGTGCCTTGAGATAACACTTGTTATGAACTGGCACTATTAAAATAAAGATTGATCGATCATGAATGACTTGTATAAATTCTTAATCAATGTCATCTCCAATCTCTCAATAAACTTGATTTTTCACAACAGCCATGCTGATGCTATTTTAGATGTCATTTTATAATGATTTGATTAATCAATGAAGATAAAAAGAAAAACCTAACCTTCAGTTTGTTAGATGTTAAGATAGTTTGAAGTCTAAGGTAGTTGCCGATATTTGACTCACAGTAATAAACTACCTTAAGCCTCGGTAAATATTTCATGAATATGTCATTTTTAAATCATTTTAAAAGAATATCATAGTTCAGTGTTTCATTAAGCATCCTTGTAGAACACCCTCAAAAATTTAACTGCTAATATTTTTATGAATAAAGATTATCCCTCAGACTTTTACATAGTTGAAAGCAGGTTTATGTTATGTTCACAAACATCTTATGAAGAAAGTTTTGGTTGATTTGTTTCCACAGAGACTTTAAGAGTGTGAAAACAGTTTATCAACCACCAACATGTTGAAATGTTTCCTTTCACAGCTCTGTTTGTGTGAGTTTAATCTGTCTTCAGTCTGTGGTCAGATTGGATATCAGTTTATACGAAAACAAACAGTGAAGTAAATATGTGTGAAATGTAAATGAACAGCTTTGTTGCATAACTTCTGTAAAAAGACAGTTAAGTGTTAATAAGGAGGATGGAAACATCACAGATGTGAGTGGAAAGGTCATGCACTGGCACATTTTGGTTCCTTTTTTTGTTGATATAAACATTTTTCCCTGAAAAGGAGTACATCAAAAAATGAGCTTAGAATCTCTTACGAGAACCTCATCAGTTCTGATTTCACAGAACCACCATTGAATTACATTATTTTAAATATCATGAAGTATTGTAAATTATGTTTAACAATTCTAAAGACAAGATTAGGTTTGTTTTACATCGATGCATATACCTGTCTTTATTGTCTGTTATAAAACGTAATTCTTAACATCACGTCACAACTTCATTGGAATCAGAGTTTAAGTTAATGTGAAGAAAAGGCTCACTCAGAGATGCTCCCTTTTTTTTTTTTTTAACATCCTTTATTCGTCCCTCATGGGGAAATTCAGTTCTTTTTACTCTGCTGAACATGCTACACAAACACAGGCTGAAGTACACATGCATATGCAAACACAACCTAAGATCATGCATCAATGGAGAGATGTCAGAGTGATGGCTTGCTGCTCCTGAAGAAGCGCTACCGAGCTGTGTTTTTGGAGGGGGATTCAGTACCTTGCTCAAGGGCACTTTGGCAGTGCCCAGGAAGTCAGCTGGCACCTCTCCAGCTACCAAACCAACTTCCAAACATGGTCCGGCGGGACTTGAACTAGCCACCCTTCGGCCTCCAGCCCAAGCCCTTACAGACTGAGCTACTGCCGCCCCCATTTAGTGATGCTAACACCAGTTTTTAGTGTGTAAATCAAAGCAGATTTACAATAATGATTTCAGAGCTCGCTATGTATTTATTGATTGAAGTAGTGTTAAATTTTATCTAATTGTTCTCTAAGAGACTGTTTTACTATGGCCACCGAAAAATTATTATTTTTTTAAAGTCGTGTTTAACTGAGGGGCTTTGAAAAAAATAAACAGCATGAGGCTGTGAATATTTCAGAGTTGGTTTTTGATGTACTTTTCCTTTCACAGCAGAAGAAATTACATTTTACAAAGAACTTTAGTCTGCACCTAAACTACAATATCTGTACAAAGATTTAGTTAAGTCTGCATCTGTGCAGTCAGCATAAGTTGAGCTGCTGTTAAGGCTCTCAGAGCAAACTAAGGTGGATTGTTTGTCTCTTAAACACTCATCCACTGAGCAGCAAAAGAAAAGATCTTGGCACAGGTGAGGCCCGTCATAGATGATGAAGCCTGTCCTCAGTAACAGTTGAAGTACAGTACCTGCTGTCGCGAGGAGGAGGAAAACCAATCCACTCAATCCTGCTCTGAAACTCATAGCTGCTCCTCTCATTCCTGAAACTACAAAGAAACACATCAACAGAACAACCTGAGAAAATAAATGTCTGTCCCATTCATTTAAAACTCAACTTACAACAGGGGAAAGAAGTCGTCTTTGTAGCACCTGAGGCAGACGATGTCCCGGAGTCTAAATGCTTCTGAAGGCAGAAACTGAACAGATAAACCGCTCACTTCCTCTTCACAGCATCAATATGCATGAAGGAAGTGACTTAAGTGTTATATGTGTTTTGGATCATTAACAGCTTTTTTCAGCCTGACTGAGGAAGACCAAAACTAAAATATGTGGTCACTTTATTGTAATTAACAACATAAACAGCCATTTTTTCACAGCATGAAGTAGATTATCAGGAATAATTAACAGATAAGGCAAGGTGAGGTTACACATGTTTTCCACAACATCAGATTATTGCTGTCCTGCAGCGTCTCATGTTGAGATCACTCTGGTTTAGCTGTGGCTGTAGAGCATGCAGGAAGGAACTTCCACCACACAAACCACAGAGAACAGGAAAAGTGCTACAAACAACTGAGGTTGGCATTGAAGAGTGAAGATGAACAAAGAAAAGAAGACCAACAAAACCAACAACAGACCAACCAAAATATCTTAAGGTGATGTGAAATTACTTTCACACATCTTATTGAACTCTGAAGCGAGACAAGAGCATGTTAAGTTACAAAATCCAGATTTATTGAAAACAGGAGTAATGGAGAAAGGGCAGAGAAAAGGGGGGGGGGGCAGGAGTGAAGAAGAACCCAGGAAGTAGTGAGAGCTGCAGGGGAAGGTGAATACAGCTGGGGTTGAGTGAGGAGTGTGGCAAGGATGGGAGTCTGTGGAGAACACTGGAAGTGAAGAGCACAGGGTAAGGTCAGTATATGCAGGGGAGCACAAAATCCATCAATCACAATCCAAAAACACTTCACTTAGGCTGAAATGCATGACGGTAACAGTCGGGTACAACTCTGTGTCACAGAGCATGTGGCACGCTGTGGCTCAATACACAACAATATAGGGAGCAATTGAAATAACTGTTTGTTCTGATAGCTTTCATTGAATATGTGCTATTCAAATACTAATCCAAACTTTGTACAAGTCCTCCAGACTAGGTCTAACTGGAGTGGAAAGCAGCAGCAGCAAACTTAATGTAATACATATGCCAGTGTTCCATATGTTGTTGGTACCATAGACTGTAAAAAACATGGACCTCATGTTGTGGGCTCAAATGAAGTCGCCACAAAAACTGCTCCCCCTGGTGACTGGCTGCAGTATAGGTCAACTCTCCGTCTCCTCCATTCATCTGAGCGGGGCCTTGCTGAAACTTCAATTAATAGACCTCGTAGAAATATTTCCCCCATCCGTATGCTGCGGTGATATGAAAGTATTATTGGGCTGCATTTTTTCCAAGTCCTCTTTTTTCTGAAAAGTTTCTTTTTCATCAGTTCGTAGAGTTTACGGCAGTTTCACAATGATTGTGTGGGCTGTATGTGGCGGAGTTTTGCGACCATTTACGACAGCTGCATCCAGATTCTCTACTGGCTGATCAATGGCGGCGCCCTGTCGGGGGATATTATGGCTTCAAAACCGTTAAATGGTAGGAGGCGGAGCCACACCGTCCACTGTTTTCTACAGTCTATGGTTGGTACTAGTTAAAGTTAACATTGTAAAATTCCGAAAAAATTTCGCCTCACACGGGGCACCAACTATTTTGAGCTTTTTTGAATAATGGACAACAATTTACTGTGTCAGTTAATAAAAATGCCCATCAGAATAATTATCTACATGAAGAAATATGATTAAATTTACATTAAATCTGCCTTGGTACACCACCCACAAAGGGAAATGATAGCTAAAATATTAGGTCAGTCTCATGACGGTAATTGACTTTCAGTTTGGAACCATGATTAATACTTACCTTAATACTTATCAAATGTCAGTCAAAGTTGAAGGATTTGGAGTACTGAAGGGACGGAGTCAGCAAAATTCATTCTTATGCAGCATTAACAGACCAGCAAGTGACTTTGTATTCAAAATCATTTATTGACAAACGAAACATCAAAACATACAGTATCAAGCCTAACAAAGTTCAGTGTACAAGTATGTGTGTGTGTTGGTTCTGCTATACTTGTGCGTATAGCAAGTATAAGAAACAACCTTTTGTGTGAGGACATTTCTGGTCATGAGGACATTTTGGGGTGTCCTCACAATAAAAATGCAGCAAATGCCTCCGAAGGGCCTATACTTCAACCCCTGTAAGTTTAAGCAAAAGTCCTCATAGGAATAGAAATTGTGGAAATTGGTGTTTCCTCCTGTGCTCTTTGGCTCCCCCTAGAGTACACACTCCTGTACAGCCTGGTTGTTTGCTGAGAAGGAGAGCAATTTTTCTGATAAGCTGGTGCCTTTCTAGCTGGAGAATTTTTGTGACTGGTCAGTTCTGTCACATTGCCACACTGTGGAGGACTTTCAACCAAGAAAACCTATCAATATAAGTATTATAGTAAGGACAAATACACATTTCATGATATAAAATACATGCAGATCTTATCTAAGAACATGTTATTAATCATCAATTAATTTCCCAAAATTTAAGCAGACTATGACCCTTTCCAAGCAAAAAATATTTTACTTATGTTTATAAAAAATGCACTGAATACTGCATAGTACATTTTCAATACATTTATGTGACTGGGCACTTATAGTATATAGACCTATATTTATTTTATGCTATCAGGAAATACCATACATATATTTTCATCACACTTAATTTGAAATTTAAATATGGTGTAGTTTTGTTGTGTATTCTACTTTGACATATAATTTTAGTAAAATGTGAGTTCAATATTCAATGTAAAGTGCACTTTTTAAAAATTAAACTTTTCCTTGTGATTAATAGCTGGACATATTAATAACCACCATAAATTTAGGCCCACACCTTGGTAACTGTAATACTCTGGACTCTGGTCTGCATGTAGCACCACAAGTCTGCAGCTTTTCCAGAATCCAGACCAGAACCAAGAAGTTTGACCACATTACACTTGTCCTAGTATCCCTCCTTCGGTTTCCAATTCATGCCACTAATCAGGCAAACTCTCCTGATACCTCTAAAGCCAAAGAAGACTTATTGATTTTCTCTAATTCATAATGTGTGAAAGTGATAAACACCCATTACAGACTGTTTTATCCTGGTTCACAGAGTGAAAACCTAAGCTCTGTGTGGAAACAGAAGTCAGTGATGACATTAGTTCCACTTAGATGGTCAGCAGAGATGTCAGAGGCGATGCTGCTGCAGGGCCATCAGCTGCAGTGTTTTGTGGTTGGTAGAGGAGTGAAAAGGATACAGCTGGAATAATGTCAGTTAACACGTCTTATTATATGATATGAATTGATCATGGGGTGAAACTCAAGCTGGCATGATTTCACTGAGCAATGGTGACAATGACGACATGAGCTATAGACAGGAGACAGGACATTGGTTTGCAACAGGATCTTGGTGATTCAGTGTGAATGCACCTGAAGAGAATTCAAGTTGGCCACAATACTGCAAAGAAGATCTGGAATCAACTGGTGCCAAAGACAAGTCCAGGAGGAGCATAGGTGAGTAGATGAGTTGATGAGGTGCAGGTGTGATCAGTGGAGAGCCACGCATTTGCGAGGGGAAGAGGCAGGACTTTTAACAGTTAAGGAGGTATGTTCCAGCTACCATTACTGTACAGCTACTTTGCACTTAATCAACGCACATGCTGGTCTTTGCTTTTAATTTTCTATCAACACTGAAGAGCCTGAAACATTTCCACACAGTGCTCTTCAGCTGTTTTGGTCTCATCTTGGTGTCCTTTCACTGTGGTTCTGCTGCTCGACCTCCATTTTCCCGAAGCTCATGTCACTTTTTCAATGTGTAAATTCTGCATATCAAGAGCCTCTCAAGTTAAAAAAAAAACAACTGTTGATGAATAACGATGCGATAACCCAATCTCCATCACTTGCCTTGACTGCTTACTGTTCTTTGAATCTAGACTCTATTGATTTACATCAAACTGTGACATTTGTACACTAAACAGGAAAACAGCATTTCAGTTTCACTGAAAAAAAACTTCTCATAATTTCACTTCAGTTTAATTTATTTCGGACAAAGAAAACAGTTGAAAATAAAAACAGTCAAATCAAAGGTACATAATACCACAATTTCTCATAAGTACTAAATCAAGCATTTAATACATCCGAAAAGGAGTAGTAAGAAGTAAAAGCTTTTCATGTCCTACCCCCACTTACTCTCCCTCTATATTAACCAAAATATGTTCAGTACCCCAAACCCCCCTCACTCACCCCCTAACTCATCCACCCATCCATTCATTCAAACGTGTGGTGAATTACAGGTGTGGAGTATATGATGACTGGTTATTAGAAGTTCCACTTCCAAAACAAATCACATTCATAGGCACATATACTCGTCTGCATTCACATATTATACCCATATACATAGACACATACATACAAATATACAAATACACAAACTTGCCTGTATTATGCATAGTTTAACAGTCATGGCAAGAATAAGCCGTTCACTTTAGGATTAATCCACAGCCTTTAAAAGTAACTTGACTCTGTTTCCATAATTCTATACCTTTCAATAATAGCTTTTCTATAAATTGTCTTCAGTTGATGGACATTTTTACTCATTTTTGTTTGTTCATCCAGACCATTCCACAATTTCACCCCACAGACAGAAATGCACATACTTCTAATGGCGTGTGCCCACCGAAAGCATTGAAAGCGAGTGTATTCGCGCGTCAAGTGAAATCGCGCCACGCTAGACGCTCGAGTTTTGACACTGGTACAAATATGCAAGAAAACACTCACTGCTCACTGCAGCACGAAAAGTCCGCTATTATCATTTCATCATATCATTCCATTGTCGAACATGGCTCTGATTACCACTATCGCTGCTCTGTACCTGCTGTGGATAAGTCAGCTGCGGGCTAGGCGCCGACTGTATGCATGCTGTGCTGCCCTGCGGAGGTGGTGTGAGCTCGGTGAGTTCCACTGTCTCTTGCAGGAGCTGCGTCTGGACAACGGCCGGTTCCAGCAGTACTTCAGGCTGACTGTTGCCCAGTTTGAAGACCTGCTATCCAGGTTTGGTGCCAGGATCTCCCGCCTGGATACCAACTACAGGCAAGACAGCCCAGCGGCAGCTGCAGAGCGCCTTTCCATCTGTCTCTGTTGAGTTTAGCAGTTTGTCAAATTAGCAAGACTCCGACCCCCAAAATGTCCTGCGTCAGTGATGATCTCCACGCTGATAGGCTGTCCCGGCGCGTCAACATGCTCGCTCGCTCGAAAAGTTCAATTGTTCCAACTTGAGCATCAAGCGTTCAGCGGCAAGCGTTTTTTTGCTGGAAACGCTCGCTGCTCACCGTTCACCGCTTGAACGATTGATGCCGCTCTAGGCTCGCCCCGATGCAGCATCAATTCGCCAATTCTTTAAATTGACTTTGTATGTAATATCAACGCACGCAAAATTCACGATGCTTTTCGTGGGAACACGCCGTAAGAGTAGTACAGACAATTGGTTGCTTAAAATTGTACCCTCCCCCTTAATTCATCCCCTCCCTCCCTTTCCATTAACCATTTATTTTAAGTTTCCATGTCATAATTTAGGTTTAGCTTTATAAACAATCTGGACAGTTTTTAGTTTTACTAGATCCATACATTATGTTAAAATGTATGGAGAATAATATAAATATGTTTAAAAAAAGAGGTCCTGATTAGTGTTTATAGTTAGTATGAACTCACAGAAGCCTCCCGAGGCAAGTTGCAGGACTGAGGAAGTCACTTTCAGTCATTCATTTTTAAGTGATATTTATCTTTGAGACAAAATTTTTGGTTTTCTTTGTAGTGAACACACCTCATGGAGAGATGTTCCTGTCAGACAGTCCCCAATTCTTAAAGAAAAGGTCAACTGCAGAGAGCAAAGGTTTTTGTTTTAGCATTTCAGACGAAGAAAGAAGAAGTCTGTGTGATCTTAGATTAAAACCTGACGATCTGTTTGGTTACAAAATCAGGATATGACAGACTGTTCAGCAATAAAAGAGTTATTAATAACAGTAGCCCCTCCTTTCATTTCTGTATAAAGATATTGATGTCCCCCCTCCAAACAAATGGAATTTACAGACAAATAAGAAAAAATTTCACTGTGAAATTGAAATGAAGTGAAAATTAAAACATACCTCATGTTGATTTTTGATTATATAAAAAAAAAGAAATGGGATGAGTCTGAAGCAGTCTGTGGTTTAAAAACTGTTGATTTCAGGATGGAAGTACAAACACTGCTTCAATGTCATTGATGTAAAAGGCAAGAACATACATGTGAAGTGTAAATTATGTCCCGGAGCAAAATATTTGTGTGTTGTGAGTAACTGTAATCTTGTGAAACATCTCTCAGCAGCACATGCAACTACAAAGTTCACAACCAAAAACTTCAATAACTCTGTTGATGATGCCATCGCTGCCAACAGCAGGCCAGGAAACAACAGGGAAGGACATGGAAACTGAGCCATACCGTTCAAGAAGAAAAAGCTTTTTCAAAATGCAATGTAATGCAAAAATGATTTTTCTGGAAACTTATTACATGTATGAAGAAGTAATTCTGTTAGGAATTCATTAACTTTTCTTTCTTTTTTTTTTTTTTTAGCAAAATACCAAGTAGCCATAACTAATTACTTAGTAAAGTAATTTGACCAACACTGGTCCTGGGTGATGATGGTCCACATATCCACTCATGGATGCTGTATATTTTACATTTATGTACAACAAAGAATCAAGTGGAGAACTAAGGGCAAATGTACATGAAGAAGACAAGAATGGTTAAACAATGTTTCAGCAAAATCTGTTCATTAAAAAAATAAAAATCAAAGTTTTGCAGCTCATTGGTTAAGCTAATCCTCCACTGCACTGCTCTCTATGGTCAGACCGGCCTCTGGTTCAACTGATTCTGGAGAAAAACACATCAAAATCATTAATGACAGAAGTTTTCTCTTTGTGTTCTGAATGTAAATCAGTTACTGAGTGCAGGAGGCTCTTACCTGCTCCTCTGGCTCTTCTGTCTGTGCTCAGCTGTTCCTCATAAACAGGATCTAACTGATTTAACTGATGACACCAATAAAGACACACACAGACAGACTGATTTATATATATATTACTCAGCAAAGAATGTCAGAAATGTCTTGACAGAGGTTTGTTTTCCTCTTGTCACATAATGACACCAGCTTGTCCTCCATCTTCCTTACCTCCATCATCTGGTTTGGTTCGTTTGTGGAGTTCACAGTTTTCTTCTTCCTAGTTTAAGTCCAAAAACAACACATACACATAAAAACAAAAGAAGAATATTAAAGAGACTTGGTTAAACTAATGGCTCTTTATTGTTCTACCTCTTCCACATATTCAGGGGAATCAGAAGAGTGAACATGAAGATCACCACAGTCAGCCTGATGATGTTCACTATCAGTGATGAGCTCCCTGGAACTGAAGATGGACATGTGCAGATTGTTAAACAGGTGGGTAGTTAAAGGATCTAACATGACACTTTATTAATCTTAGAATTTAACACTCACTTTTTACAGTTACAGAGATGAGTTTGGATCTTGTTGTCCCCAGCTCGTTCTCAGCTTCACAGAAATACTCTCCAGAGTCTGTGGACTTAAATGAGCTGAAGGTAAGCAGAGGTCCTGACTGTAGGTGACAGAGGTTTTGGGGTCCAGGGTTCTTGTACCAGGTGTAATTAGCTGCTGGGTTAGCATCACTGCTACAGGCCAGATTCACTTCAGTGCCCTCCTCTACCTCAGCAGATGGACTCACGGACACAGAGGGAGGCTTTGGAGCATCTGGAATAGATTTAAAAAATACTGTATATAATAATTAGACTAAACATTTACATTTCCAAAGCATGGGGAAAAGAGAGAGAGAGAGCAGAGTTTTTTGTGTCGTGATTGTGACGGTCAAAGTCTCCATAATATTGTCTAATCAACAGCCCGAATACAGCTGCGATGTCTCTGTTTAACCTCCCCCTTGGGGTGTCTTCAGTCAGATTGATAGTCGCCCCAGGCCCTCTCATGAACCTACATGTTGAGACTCTAATTTTTTTTTTTTTTTTTTTTTTCAAAAGTTGGACCTTACAATGCATTATTATGGGCTCCGGGAGGTCATGCCTCAATGTGATTTCGTCATACACACTGATGCCTGCTCTATGAGAGAGTATAAGGGCAATGTAAGATGGAGAAAAATCGAGAAAAAAGCAGAAGTGTTGCAAATAAAGTGGAAAAACATTATGTGTCCACTTTATTCCTGACATTTAGACTTTATCACAAAAGTGTTATTCACCTTTATTCTGGAAATTTCAACTTAAAAGTCGACCTCACCAAAACAGTTTTCTCCATCTAACATGGCCCTCATTCAGGCCACTTGGATCGTCAATTGTCAGGTATTCATTAAAGCAAATGGAGCACCAGAGAATTCCAGAGGGGTGTGCATTGGGAGCGTCAATCAAATTGGAAAATTTGACAGTGTCTAGCATTTTGGATGGTTATTTTTGCAGTTGTCCCAGCAACAAGTAGGCGTTGTTGTTTGTACTGCACTATTTGCATCTCTATATTTATATAGAGATTTAATTTATAGAGAATTTATATCAAATTGTTGCTACTACACAGATGAACAGTTTAACACTACCATTAAATATGACCATGGCATATCCATTTTCCATTTTAATAGTAAAAGTCTTTATGCAAATTTTCAAAGTATAAAGGATTACCTATGTCAGTTTAAAAAACCCTTCAATATTTTTGCTATCTCAGAAACATGGATTAATGCAGAGAGGGGGTCTGATTTTTTATGAAGGGATCTGGGTTTCATTGCACCAGCAGAGATAATGGACTTGGTGGGGGGGTGACTCTGTTTGTTGAAGAGGGTCTCTCCTACAAGGTTCTTGATAACTTGTCAGTAAGTATTGATGATATAATGGAAAGTATTACTATTGAAATAGAATTAGTCAGAATGAAAAATGTCATCAGCTGTGTCCACAGAAAACCAGGTTCAAACATTGACACTTTTATCACAATAATGGAAAGAATGTTTACCTCAACAAAACAAAAAAACACTTATATTTGTGGGGATTATAACATTGATTTGCTGAATCCAAACAAGAATAAATCAGTAGATGAATTTATCGAAATAATGTATAGTATGACTTTTTTCCCAACAATATCTAAACCAACCAGAATAACATCCCATTGTGCTTCTCTAATTGATAATATTTTTACAAATAATATGGAAAGTAAAGTGATAAGTGGAATTTTAATCAACGACATTAGTGATCACCTGCCTGTTTTTCTTATTTCTGAATGTGATAATAACAAAAGAAAGGAATTAAAGGAAATTAAATTCAAGAGAATAACAACTGAAGAATCTATAGATGCTTTAAAAAATTATCTGATGAATTGGAATTGGACTAATGTATACAACAAAACAGCAGTGGATAAGGCTTATGACTTATTCTTAGATATATTAACACCGTACTTAATCTGTATGATAAGCATTGCCCCCTTAAGAAGTGTAGCACTAAGAACCGTTACGCAGAAAACCCATGGATGACCTAAGGACTACAAAATGCATGCCAAAAAAAGAACACCTTGTATGTAATGTTTCTTAAAAGCAAAACAAAAGAGGCAGAGATAAAATATAAGAAATATAAATATAAATTAACAACTATTTTGAGAGTATACAAGAAAGACTATTATATAAAACTGTTAGAGAAGAATAAAAATAATGCTAAAGGTATATGGAATATTCTGAATAGTATTATTGAAAATAAACAAAGAAATCAAACATTTCCTGATCATTTTTCAGATAAAGGAAGACAACTTCTCACAGTGAAGGAAGTGGTTGATGGTTTTTACAGCTTCTTTGTTGATGTTGGTCCCAATTTGGCAAAAGAAATTAATGTAACTGGAAAGAAGCAAGCTGATCTGGAATGCTGTGAGAGAAATGTAAATTCAATGTCTTTGGGAACTGTTGATAAATTGGAAATTATTGCGATTGTAAATAGAAGTGCCAACAAGACTTCTACAGATTGGAATGGCATCAATATGGCACTGGTAAAGAAGATAATTGAGGGAATAGCTGATCCACTTACTTATACATGTAACCTTTCATTTAAAACTGGTATCTTCCCAGATAAAATGAAACTGGCTAAAGTGATTCCATTATACAAAGCTGGAAATAAACATCTGTTCATAAATTATAGACCTGTTTCTTTACTTCACAGTTCTCAAGGATACTGGAGAATTTTTTTGTACAGAGATTGGATGACTTTATTGACAAACATAAATGAATAAATGACAGTCAGTATGGTTTTAGACCATCTAGATCTACACCTCTCGCTCTTATGGAGCTAGTAGAAGAGATAACAGGATGCATTGATAAAAGAAAATATGCAGTAGGTGTTTTCATTGATTTAAAGAAGGCTTTTGACACAATTGACCATGGGACATTGCTAAAGAAAATGGAGCAGTATGGTGTCAGAGGAGTAGCACACACCTGGTTACAAAGTTATGTCAGTAATAGGAAGCAGTTTGTCCAACTAGGTAACAATAAATCAGTGCACTTGAATATTACCTGTGGGGTCCCGCAGGGGTCCATCTTGGGACCTAAACTATTTATCCTATATATTAATGATATTTGGAAAGTGTCAAATGTTTTAAAAATGGTTGTTTTTGCAGACGACACAAATATTTTCTGCTCTGGGGGAGATTTGCAGCAGCTCTTATTAATAGTTAAAAAGGAATTGCTCAAACTATAAAGCACTGGTTTGATGAAAACAAATTATCATTAAACTTGAACAAAACCAAGTTCATGGTATTTGGAAATTCTAAAATTGAGCAAGGGATTTGTTTGGAAATTGAAAATGTGGAAATTGAAAGAGTCTACCAAAGTAAGTTTCTTGGTGTAATAATTAGAGTTTTAGGTAAAACTAAACATGTTCTGGATCAGAAGTCACTTCAGATGTTGTACTATGCACTTATTGATCTGTATCTGTCCTATTGTGTTGAGGTATGGGGAAATACATATAAAAGCACTTTACAAAAGATTTATATTTTACAAAAGAGAGCCATAAGGATAGTTCACCATGCTGAGTACTTTGCTCATACAAATCCTTTGTTTTTAAAATCGAGGATTTTAAAATTCTGGAACTTAATAAAATTTAAAACAGGTCAGATTTTGTTTAAGCCTGGAATAAGTTGTTACCAAGCAACATCCAAATGATGTTCATGGTCAGAGAGGCAGCATACAATTTAAGAGGGAACTTTAAATTTAAACAACCAACGATCCATTCAACACTGAAAAGTATGTGCATCTCTTTTAGTGGTGTAAAATTGTAGAATGAACTAGAAGAGGACTTAAGAATGTGCATTAACTTAAAACAATTTAAAAGTAACTACAAAAAAACACTCTTGTTCTGCTATAAAGAACTGGACAGCTAATTTTATAATCTATTTTATTTCTTTAATTATTGAGTCAGTCAACATGCTTTAAATTAAGGTTCTATTTATATTAAAGTTGTTTGTTTTATTATTCTAAGATTATGTGAATTATGAATGATGTATTATCTCTTGAAATTATATGACAGTGTAAGGGGGGGCTGAACTTGATAAGCTTTGCTTCCTTCAGCTCCTTCTCGAACTCGCACTTTAACATTGTGTGCTATTTTTTTTCCCATTACACTAAGTGTTTGTTTTTATGTATGTGCTTGTTTGAGACAAATAAAAATCAAGTCAAATCAAATTAATACTCTTTCGCTCTACTCAGACAATACTTACAGCTCTCACAGGCAAGACAGATGATTCAAGGTGATGGATGCGAAGCAGGAAAACCAAATTAAGCAATGCAACCTAACACTTCGAAGTTAGCTGTCTGACTTTTAAATTAATCATTTACCCATTGAACGGGGCTACCAATGGAGCAGCATGAATCTTGTGCTGGAGTGATGACTGAGGTCAAATGAATGACTGCAATGGAAAGCAGCAAATATAATGTCCATATGCAGGGCTCTTGCTCCATATCATGGTCTGATTTGCAAACTGTGGCAGTTTTATGACTTGTAAACAAAGAAACATGTTTGATTACTGCACCCTTTACAGCCATCCTAATGTGCAGATAGTTATCACCTTTTAATGTTTTTATGAAATGACCAGTTTCACTCACATTTCACGTTAATGTGGATCCATGAAGAGGATTCTTTCCCGTGCTTATTCTTAGCTTCACAGCTGTATTCTGCAGAGTCAGAGGACTTGATGGAGCTGAGGTGTAGCTGATGTCCTCTTTTAAAAGAGATTTGATTTCCTCTCTTCTTGTACCAGGTGAAGGCAGGTGCGGGGTTAGCATCACTCTGACAGGTCAGTGTCACTGAACTGCCCTCCACAATATCACCAGGTGGACTCACTGATGCTGAGGTCTGTCTTGGAGCATCTGGAGGGAAAATGTCTTTATCACAAAACGGACAAGTCCTGCATTTGTACTTTTTGAATGGTCATAAAATATTAGGCCTTAAAGTGACATGCATCTTAGACTGTTGTCTAAGTTTTTAATTTTGTTTACCCAAACATTAATGCATGATTTTAGACCTTCTCTGCAGACATTATCATGGATGAATATCTGCTAAAGTCATCGGGATACTAAGCTAACTGCACCCATGTACAAGACGTCATACTCTTCATTTCTAGCATGATCTCAATGACAACCTGTGATTTATTTGTGTCTGTCCAGCCTCCATGTTTTGAGTATCCCTACATGCTTTGTGAAAGAAAGTGAAATAATGGGTACATATTGGCAACAAGTGAAGAGGCTAGCAGCACTTTGGAGCAACTTTTCTCCTTCTTTTTGATGACAACCATACAAAATCACCTCAAATTACATGTTTGTAGTGCTGGCTTGATTTAACCATCTATTTAATTCAAGACCAAAAGTACAGACAGCATTTTGCACAGAGAACTGCCTCTTTTTCTGAGATAGTTGTGTTGAAAATCCTAGTAGATTAGTCATCTCTTTAATACTTAGACCAGCCCATCTAGTTGGTCATGCAGTTGAAAGTGGTTGGCATCCTTTGCCTACAAAGGCGTGGGGCATAGGGTTTACGACCTTAAGCTTAAACACATGGAAACTCCTACAAATTAAGTAGTGTTAACTTTGCTGGTGGTGAAGTCGAGTATTTCGGAATGATGAATATTGGGAGAAACAAGCAAAAAGAGACAGATCTGACCACCAATGAAAACTGTACATTAAGGGCCCGGGATCAATGTGTGAGGCTGATCGTCACTTCCTGGTGAGCGTATTCGTCACTTCCTGTTTCACAGTGCAGCGCTGTTTGTAGTGTGTTGTCTCTGTTCAGCTAACGCTAACTTAACTAATATCTGCCATTTGAGCTTATAATTGTTTTGATTGATTACGATCTACGTTCGATCGAACGTACTAAGGTCTACTGTAACCACCCTAGCTTCTCTCAAGCGGTCATTTAGTTTTATTTTCTTCTGCTTAGCATAGCTTAGCTTAGCTTCTTAGCATGGCTTCTCCCTCCGCTCCTGCTCTGTCCTGTCCGATGTGCCAGATGTTCAGCTACTCCTCGTCCTCCTTTACTGATAGCGGTATTTGTCAGAAGTGTAGCTTATTCCTAGATTTGGAGGCGAGGGTGTCCGATCTGGAGAAGCGGATCTGCGCCGGATCCCAACCCACTTACGTAGCTGTAGCGAGCAGGCAGGACGTAGCTAGCGGTGCAGGCCGCGCTAGCGTTAGCTTAGCCTCCCCCCCGGCTAGTAATGGCTGGGTCACTGTCCGCGGCAAGCATAGCCGAAAGTCGAAGACCCACTCGGAACCCCACCATCCGGTTCACGTTTCCAACAGGTTTTCTCCCCTCGGTGATGGTGGTAACCCGCCCACAGGGGGACAAACACTGATAATTGGCGACTCCATAGTCAGAAACGTGACGATAGCGAAGTCAGCGGGCATATTAGGTGCATCCCAGGGGCCAGAGCGGGCGACATTGAGGCAAATTTGAAGTTGCTGGCAAAGAGTAAACGTAAGTTTGCTAGAATAGTCCTCCATGTCGGCATGAATGACTCGGCGTCGCCAGTCGGAAGTTACCAAATTAAAGATTGAATCAGTGTGCTCTTTTGCAAAGAAAATGTCGGACTCCGTAATTTTCTCTGGCCCCTTGCCCAATATGACCAGTGATGATATGTATAGCCGCATGTCATCATTCAACCGCTGGCTATCGAGGTGGTGTCCAGCAAATGATGTGGGCTTCATTGACAATTGGTCAACCTTCTGGAGAAAACCTGGCCTGATAGGAAGAGATGGCATCCATCCTACTCTGGCTGGTGCATCTCTCCTATCAAAAAACATGGCAGAGTCACACTTATGACCTCTCAGAGATGAGACCATGTTGCAGAGCTGCAGTCCTCCACGCTCCTCTGCGCTTGCTCTGGGACAGTTTTCCTGCCATTACTGTTATGACAGCTGTTTTAATCACTTAGATAACTGCTATGGCTTTTGTAATAGTGATAAACATTATTCCATAGAGACTGTGTCAGTCCCCCGACCCAAAGCTCACTTAGATATTAACACAAAAACAAATAAAAGAGGTGTCAACCATAGAAATCTTATTAAAATAAAACCTTCAAATGTAGTGGCTTTAAAACATCAGAGAATCAGATGTGGTCTCTTAAATATTAGATCACTGAGGTCCAAATCTTTACTGGTGAATGACCTTATATCAGAAAATCAGATTGATTTATTCTGTCTAACTGAGACATGCCTACGTGACGAAGAATATGTCAGTTTAAATGAATCCACTCCTCCCAGTCATTCAAATATTCATATACCCAGACACAGGCCGTGGTGGTGGGTGTACAAGCTATTTATCATTCCTGTCTCCAAATCAATCACAGACCAAATTCTAAATATACTTCTTTTGAAAGTCTTACTCTAAATTTATCTCATACTGATTCAAAAACCGGCCAGACAGTCCTATTTGTGATAATTTACCGTCCTCCAGGCCCATACTCTGAATTCTTATCAGAATTCTCTGAGTTCATATCAAACTTGGTCCTTAGCTCTGATAAAATAATCATTGTAGGTGATTTTAATATCCATGTCGACAAAGAGAGTGATAGTCTTAGCTCAGCTTTTATGTCATTAATAGACTCAGTTGGCTTTATTCAGTCTGTTAATGAAGCTACCCATCATTTTAATCACACTCTTGATTTGGTTTTAGCATATGGCCTTGATATTAATGAACTGAAAGTTTTTCCTGAAAATCCATTTTTATCCGACCACTTCTTAGTAACTTTCAGCATCCTCCTGGAAGATTCTGCATTTTGCAGCAAACTGTGAGCAGTAGAAATCTGTCCAGTGGTTCCGTGGCTAAATTCAAAGAAGCCATTCCTACTGCCTTAAGCTCAATAAATTGGCCAACTGATAACTGTGATATTAGTTTTAGCCCTACTCAGCTGGATCAGCTTGTTGATGACTCAGCCAGTCTACTAAGATCCACTTTGGACTCAATTGCCCCACTGAGACTAAAAAGAATTAAACGTCAGAGGACAGCCCCTTGGTTCAGCTCAGAAACTCGTACACTTAAACAAACAACCAGTAAATTAGAGAGAATGTGGCGTTCTGATAAAAGGGAAGAGTCACGTATACTTTGGCGAGAGAGTCATGATAACTACATGAGAGCCTTAAAACATGCTCGAGCTGCCTACTACTCCTCACTTATTGAAGAAAATAGAAACAACCCCAGATATCTCTTCAGCACTGTAGCCAGGCTGACACAGAGTCAGAGCTCTATTGAGCCTGTGATTCCTCTAGCCCTGAGCTGTGAGGACTTTATGAGCTTTTTCAATGATAAAATTCTGAAAATTAGAGATAAAATTAGTAACTCTCTATCTCCAGCTGAACCTGTTGTACCTCTAAATGTAGTAGTAGTTAGACCTGAGTTACACAGTTTCTCTACGATTAGCCTTCAGGAGCTAAATTCTCTCGTCTCCTCCTCTAAATCATCAACCTGCCTTTTAGACCCGATTCCAACTAAACTGTTCAAGGAGGTCTTCCCTCTAGTTTGTCCGTTGTTGCTGGAGACAGTAAATATATCTCTATCAACAGGCTACGTACCACAGTCTTTTAAAACAGCAGTAATCAAACCCCTCCTTAAAAAACCTAACCTCGATTCAGGAACATTAGCTAACTACAGGCCTATTTCTAACCTTCCATTTGCCTCAAAGATCCTGGAGAAAGTAGTAGCTGATCAGCTAGGTGACTTCCTTCAAGACAATAGCCTGCTTGAGGACTTTCAGTCAGGATTTAGAGCTCATCACAGCACAGAGACTGCTCTAGTTAAAGTAACCAATGATCTACTCTCAGCTTCAGATAAAGGACTGCTCTCTGTTCTTGTTTTGTTAGATCTAAGTGCTGCTTTCGACACCATTGATCATGATGTTCTTATACAGAGATTAGAGATGTTACTTGGGATTACAGGGACTGCCTTAAATTGGTTTAAGTCCTACTTATCTAATAGATATCAGTTTGTACACATGAACAACAAGTCCTCTGTGTACACTAAAGTAAGTTATGGGGTTCCTCAAGGTTCGGTGCTAGGTCCAATTCTCTTCTCTATATATATGCTTCCCCTTGGTGAAATCATGAGGAAATACTCTGTTAATTTTCACTGCTACGCTGATGATACACAGCTTTATGTATCACTGAAGCCAGGTGAGACAAACCAGTTAGACAAACTAGATGCCTGTTTAAAGGACATCAGATCCTGGATGGCCAGAAATTTTCTTCTTCTTAACTCAGACAAGACAGAGGTTATTGTGCTGGGCCCTCGACACCTTAGAGAATCCTTTTCTAGTGATTTAACTGCCATAGATGGCATTAGCCTGGCACCAAGCGCAACTGTTAGAAATCTAGGAGTGCTATTTGATCAGGATTTATCCTTTAACTCCCACATAAAGCAAATTTCAAAAACAGCCTTTTTTCATCTTCGTAGCATCGCTAAAATCAGGCCTATCCTGTCCCAGAGCGATGCTGAAAAGCTAGTCCATGCTTTTGTTACCTCTAGACTGGACTATTGTAATTCTCTGCTTTCAGGCTGTCCCAGCAAGTCACTTAAGACGCTTCAGCTGATCCAAAATGCTGCAGCACGTGTGCTGACTAGAACTAGGAGAAGAGACCACATTACTCCTGTTTTAGCTTCTCTGCATTGGCTTCCCATTAAATATAGAATAGAATTCAAGATTCTTCTCCTCACCTATAAAGCTCTCAGTGGACAGGCACCAGTCTATCTTAAAGAGCTTGTAGTGCCGTACAACCCCTCTAGAACATTACACTCCCAAAATGCCGGCCTACTTGTGGTACCATTAATCTCCAAAAGTAGTATGGGAGGTAGAGCCTTCAGTTATCAGGCTCCTCTTCTCTGGAACAATTTACCAACCACAGTTCGGGAGTCTGACACTCTCTCTACCTTTAAGGTTAGACTTAAAACTTTCCTCTTTGATAAAGCTTTCAGTTAGGGACCAGCTCATAGTTTATAAATAAATAAATAAATTAGTTCATAAATTAGACTCATAGTTTAGATGTAACAGGTCTAGACTGCCAGGGGGATGGGCTCTATCACTCTCTCTCTCTCTCTCTCTCTCTCTCTCTCTCTCTCTCTCTCTCTCTCTCTCTCTCTCTCTCTCTCTCTCTGGCTCTTGTCTTGTAGGTGGCCTGGGATCCTTGGTGGAGACTGCCTGCTGCTGTGGAGTCACGAAGCCTCAAAACTACAATTATAAACATGACACATAGTTGACCATTTTATTAGGAACACTCCATTCCCATTATCATTATAGCTATTTATACAGATACTAGCATGATCTCCATATCCATGATCGATACATCTACAGTACCTATATTTTACTACCACATAGGCATGAAGTCCCTCTTGAAAATGGGATGTCACATCTCAAGAGGCCTTTAACACATTTATATTTAACGGAGACAAATATGGTTGGGATGCACTTGTGGTCTGGGCACCCATGAGTTCGTCACTACCATAAATTCTTATTTTCAGTAAGAATATCTAAGATTATACTTCTAGAAAATGATCACCACAACCATTCAGACATGAGGACCCTCTTGAAAATGAGATGTAGCATCTCAAGAGGCTACCCTCTAATAAATCAGACGACAGGTTGATGGTACATGAACCTGTCCCTAATTTTAGTTCTTATTCTAGTCCACTTGTCTCCTCTTACCTCCCTTCTTTTGCCCTCACACCCGACACAGCATCGTGTGGATTTGCTGTTCATCATGAGACTGGGATCCACATTCAAGATTTCCTGCTGCTTAACAGAAGGTTTTTTCTTGCCGCCATGATGGAGGGATCCATGATTGGCTATATGGATTCATGTTGGGTGTTGGATGTATATATTTGTATATATATGTATATGTGTATTTTTATATGTATATATGTATCTATGCATATATGTGTATCCATAAAATGAAGAGCTTTATGCTCTATTGTAAAGTGTCTTGAGATAACACTTGTTATAAATTGGCGCTATACAAATTAAGATTGATTGATTGATTGATTGATTGATTTACTAAAGGTTTGTGTGTATTAAAACACATGCAAACTTAATAGCACACGCAAATCTGATCTTCTAATAGGGTGCACTAAGGATTGCTTCTGTCAGATTAACCAAATGCCACGCGCAATCCATTTAGTGTGTTTGCCCTCATGAATATACAGATCACAAGAACGTGCAAAATACTGGGAGGAGAAGATACAAGTGTGATCATTTAGCACCCGCAATGTGATTTATCAAACCAGTAAGTGATTGCGCTAACTGTTTTTGTATCTGGATTTAAGACATTTGAAAAGCAGGTGCAAAAAAGGAACAGTGTTACAAACTGGAGGCTGTCATCATGGTGGCAAACAGGATCACATTAACTGAATATTCTCCATCACTGACTGAATTTTTTTGATGGAAAGCAGAAAGACTTGGAGGCTGTCAGTCATTATGAAGGACTGGAAAATCCAGTGTGCCATGAAGACACATGCTTAAAGTAAACCCTCTTTGCTTTGCGGTCCACATCATGGAGGAGGTCATTTCATCTATGTAAAACAATGAAAAAAAGCCTTCATAGTCATATTCACTCCTCTTGTCACTCAGAGCTGACTGCATCACACTCTTAATGCACTGACAGTGAGTTCAGAGGCTGTCAGTGAGTGGAGAGTGTGATGCAGTCAGTACGTAAAAAGCAACAAATACCCGCGCGGTCTGTGTGTGTTACTGTAAGACTGCTCTTCACATGAGATGTTATTGATGATTTAGCTTTTTAACTATGTGAATGCTGCCATTTATATTATGTTTCATTGCAATCAGAAAAGGAAAATAGAAAATGATGCATAGAAATATGGCCTGAGGGAAAAGTGACAATCTTGTCCGTCAAAATGACATGAAGAAAAGTGTGTTTGCCTCAAACTCCATGGCTTCAAACTTTATTTTTCATTTACGGCCTCTCTAATCTCCAAAACTCTCCATGGTGACAGCTGATAGCACACAAAAAATCCTCTTTAAAAAGGGCAGTCCACACCACTTTTGCTCCTGTTATCAATTGCATACGCAGTGATAGTACATCACCCGCAACATGCTCACTGACAGCACGTGCAATTTTTTAGCTTGCACACGCAAGTTAGCACCTGTTATTTTGGATCTTAGTAGATCAGGCCCTAAGTGACCAGCTGATCATCACTCTTTCAATAAATGTCTCTTACTCACATTTCACACCAATATCTATGTCTGTAGACGTCTGCTCCCCCCGATTATTTACAGTCCCACAGGAATAGCGTCCAGTGTCAGAGGACTGAATTGATCTGAAAACATGCTGGGATTCAGTGCTGAGACGTCCAGGGGGATTCTCCTTGTACCAGGTATAAGTGACTGGTGGTGGTTTAGCATCACTGCTGCAGATTAGAGTTACCCTTGTGCCCTCTAATATCTCAGCAGAGGGACTCACTGAGGCTGTAGGAGGCTTTGGAGCATCTGGGGGAGAAAACATCTGTGATTTAGCGCAATGATGATGTTAAAATATTATAAACTGTTAAAACAAGGAGGCAAAAACATGAGCACAAAGTAGAGATATGTTTGGATTACAGGATGTGATCAGACAGAGCCTGACTCTGATATACACAACAGCTCCATCTTTCTGCTGGTGTGTTTGTCTCTCTGGTTTAAGATCCAAAATGCACTGAGTGAACATGGCTGTGAAGAATGTGAATGATAGGCAGGACAAGCAAAAAGAGGCAGAAATGACCACCAAAGAAAACCTTAGATTGGGTGATCAGCTGATCGATTTTAAATAAAATGTCGCCGACTCACATTTCACATTAATGTTTGTGTACATGGACGTCTGATACCCCAGATCATTTTTAGCCCCACAGTAATAGCGTCCAGAGTCAGAGGACTGAATTGATCTGAAAACATGCTGGGATTCAGTGCTGAGACGTCCATGGTACTGCTTGTACCAGTTATATTCAGGGGCTGGGTAACCATCACAGCTGCAGGTCAGAGTCACTTCACTCCACTCTTTGATTTCACCTGTGGGACTCGTTGACACAGAGCAGCTTGTCGGAGCATCTTAAAGAGAAAAGAGAAAGACTTTAATAAACATGTTTAAGGGGTCATAACATGCTGAGAATGCACAGTGCAGCTGACCTACAACCTTCAAGAACCCATATTTAGCAATAAACCTTTTAGACTGATGACTGCTGGAGTATGTCCACCATCCCTAAAGCTAAAGAAACTCTCTACACATGTTAAACACACCAGCTGTTAATGTGATAATTAGAACGACCTCTCTATCCATATGGTTACTGATTATATCTTCATAATAAATTATTTTACAACCATATATGCACGAGGAGACATTTCAATTCAATTGAGACAAATATGATGACAGATCCTGGTGTCCACTGATTTGTTACACTCATAAATTCTAATTTTAATTCCCTTTTCTCAGCACATCTCTGTATCTCCGCCCATTCATCCCACACACAGTCTCGGTGCTCAACGACTGTTCAACATGAGTCTGTTTCTTCTAAAGAGTTCCAGCCTCTTCTTATTATCATGTTGGGTTTGGATGTATGTGTACACCACAGCAGATATCGATTTGATTTAATTCTTATATCTGTATACTCAGGATTTCTTGGTTTAAAAAAACATATAAAAAACATATGAAATAAAGAATTCTTAACCACATTTGTTCACAGCTGCCCAAAACAGTTTCTCAGTTCTAGACTTTCACTGGCCAGAATTTTTTATCTCAGTTTTTTCAACTTGAATTGGGTCTAATGGTCGAGTGTTTCATTCAAATAAAGTAAAAAAAAAAACTGCTTTGGGAACATTATGGAGTAAACTTACACACTTCAGCAGAGGGGTAATCCTCATAACCTCTGACACGGCAGGAGAACCGGTACTTGTTTATGTTATAATCACTGACAGTAAGAGAAGACCCCTCCTCATTCATTTTCCATTTATTCATGTTCCAGATGTAGGATTTAAAAGCTGTATTACAGCTGCTTCGACAATTCAGCTCCACGTAGGACTCCAATCTTTTCACCTCCACCTGAAGCTCTAACAGATGAAAAAAAGAGCATGAACATCATGAAAAAACTTTTAAGCAAACAGCCAAAAACACTGACAGCACTTTTCTCTGGATGCTGAAAATGTGATCAGAATGTTACCTGTGACTGACAAAGTGACTCCAGGTGAAGTCATGTCCAGTCTGTCTGGTTGGTTTGTGGTAAATCTGAACTTATACTCAGCTGAGTCGCTCTTTCTCAGGTCTGTGATTCTCAGAGTGCAGTTGTTCCCCTTAAAAAGATACTCCACACGATCTCTGTAGTCTGAGTCTGATTTCAGATCCACAGCTCTGCCATCGCTCTCTTTAAACCACCAACGACTCTGAACTTCAGTAGTTTTCTCATGAATGTTGGTTGGATAGCTGAAGGTACAGGGTATGTCCACTGTTGATCCTTTTATGGCACAAATCTGACGAGTTGGATAATTCACTCTCCAAGTATTCACCTCCATCACCCCTGAAACACAGAGCACATCAGGGAATGTAATCGGAACAATTACAATACAGGTAAATTAACACTCCATTAATGTTTTGAAATGGAGGATCCTGCTAGAGGACTCAAGATTTTAACACTTTCGTGATGATTTTTTTTACTAAGCTAAGTTCCCCAGTCTTCATTCTTATGGCTTCTCACTGTACACTAAGGATGGAAACGGATCAAAATGAAATTGTGCTTTGGGCCCCAGTTTGGCCAGCGGCAGTGGCGGCTGGCCAATAGAGGGCGCTAGGGCGCTGCCCCCCGAGTGGAGAGTGTGATATTAAATGTATTTACTTTATTTTGAAAAAATGAACAAATTTTAATTTAATTTTTTTAACAAAAAATACTTATTTAAATGTGTAATATAAACATTAATATAACATAAATTATAATATATATCCATTAAGATATAAAGTAATTAATTTTTATTAATGTAAAACAAAAGTAAGCATTCTCGTCTCTACCTCCGTGTCTGATGGGCGCTGGAAAAAGCGCCCCTGAGAAAGTGATGCCTAGCCAATGAGGGACTGTTGCTAGGGCAAGATAAGCGCATATCAAAGAGAATTTGGCCAATCAGTGTTGTTGAAAAAAATCTCAGAAGGGCGCTTCTCAAATCGCCCCTCGGGTTTATTTGGCTTCTGTCTGTGCCGGTGGGCAGTATCTGGTGACAGTCCAGGCAGATGTGAAGGGGGCGTGCCTTTGAAGGACCCTTTTGTTTACTATCCAAACAGCTCCCGAATCCATATTATACACAAAAACTAGCTCTTTACACCCATTTACTTACTTAGTGGTGGAAGTGACCTCACAGCATTTAGCATGACAACGAAAGATTGTAAAGAATTACAGACTTATTTGACGGCCTAAATATACCGAAGGTAATATAGAGGTAACTATCTTACATGCCTGATCAAAATGTCAAACTTTCAACAGTGTCAACTTGTGATAGCCACAAAACCCACATTTTACCGTCACTTCGGCGTATCAACAAACAATTCGTTCATGTTCAACGTATAACGGAGTCAGGAGGACTTGGTGAGGAGAGGTGAAGAGAAGTAGGTTTTTTAAGTGGAGGAGTCATACATAAAGTAATGTGGACAATTAGACACATATTCACCTTACTCATTTCTGTATAAAGTTATTGTTAATTTACACATGCACACATGTTCCCCTTACTCAATTCTGAATAAAGTTATTTTTAATTTACACATGAACACACATGTTCCCCTTACTAATTTTGTATAAAGTTATTTTTGATGAACACATACACATGTTTCCCTTACTCATTAATGTTTAAATTAATTGTTAATTTACACATGAACACATGTTCACCTTACTCATTTCTGTATAAAGTAATTGTTAATTTACACATGAACACATGTTCACCTTGCTAATTTCTTTCTAAAGTTATTTTTAATTTACACACGTACACATGTTCACCTTACTTATTTCTTTGTATATAGGTTATGTAAGCTTTTCAGCAGTAATTGGTTGACTATTTGTATATATTTATGTGTGTGTGTGTCTGATTTGTGTGTGCACCATTCTGTAATCTGTTATTATTATTTAGAATAACTAATAACACTTTTACGAAGCACTGGTATCCTGTAGTTTGTGTCGAATTGTAGAGGGATGGTTGTTAAAAAATGAGTATTGCACAGTACTGCCCCACCAAGAATATTTTTCACCAGCCGCCACTGGCCAGGGGCAACCCTTCATTAATTCTTGTTTTTAATCACTTTGTCTCTGCCTGGTTGGATATATCTATGGATATATTTATGTGTATGGTAACTCACAAAAGTGAGGACTCCCCTTTCAGCAAATGTTTTAATATATCTTTACAAGGAACAATGTTAAAAAATGTAAAAAAAAAGACACTATGATACAGTGTAAAGTAGTGAGTGTCCGGCTTGTTTAACGGTGTAAATTTAGTGTCCCCTCAAAATAACTCAACACACAGAAATCAACGTTTAAACAGCTGGCAGCAAAAATGAGTAATTTTGTTGCCCAAAAGAAACAACAAAAGTTTCTTTGTACTTTTTCTTGTACACACAAGTGATGGTAAGGGGTATGTATGTATATATACCTGTTTATGTGTGTGAGTGTGTCTGTGTGTGTGTGTGTGTGTGTGTATTTTACATGTATATGTATATATATTAAGGTTGGACAATATGGCTTAAAGATAAAATCCCCATTTTTATTCCACTTTATTTCATTTAATTTTGTTTTATTCGATTTACTAATTTAAGTGACTTTAAGTGACCCCCCCCCCAAAAAAAATAAAAAACTCTAAGTGACACATGAGTGACATGTATCAAATTTTACCTTTATGTTATTAAATTATGTTCCCAAACCAAACAGAATTTCCCTGTTAATGATTAAGTACATGTCATAAAATGTTCATTATGTCACTCAAACAGAGGTACGTTTCTGTGCATAAACTGCATCAGCTGCATAAACACTGACAGCTGAGCTATTTCACAGAATTTTAATATGAACTCTCTGATCAGAATCTAGGACCATTAAAAAAAGCAAACCAGTTAAAGTGCTTGTTAGAAACCTGACAGGGCCCTCTATCAAGACAACTGTAAGTTTTAAGAATTTATATTCTCAAATAATGCCACAACAACAGGAGGACGTGGATAAGGACAAAAATTCTATTAAAAATTTTAAATCATCTGCAAAAAATAATTCACATCTATTGATATAAGGCCCACCCCTAGTATATATGCATATGTGTGTATTTATGAAGAGTCTGACTTCAGCCTGCTCTAATGTAAAGTGCCTTGAGATAACACTTGTTATGAACTGGCTCTATACGAATAAAGATTGATTGATCACTACAAGATGATTTGTATAAATTCTTAATCAATGTCATCTCCAATCTCTCAATAAACTTGTTTTTCACAACAGCCATGCTGATGCTGTGAAGCGCTTATCTAATTAACACTTTCTTTTATCATGAAGACAGAGACAGTTATCTGCATGTGTGTTTCCTTTATTGTCTCTGTCCACGCCTTTCGTGTCAGTCGTTAGTCGTACTTTGTCACCTACACCAAAGGCAGGAAGCGGCTTTGCTGAGCGTTTCCTGTTAAACATGCTTTCATAGGCCCACTTGACTTTGGTGTCGTTCCTTTTCACTGTCAACAGACTGGGCCAAGCTGGCCTCAGCTGATGGTTGAACTTTGAGACCGTGGTCCACAATCTCCTACCCATGAGGAGTCTAGCTGGGCTCTCCTTAGTTGGTTCAGTGGCTGTGTCTCTGTAGCTCAGGAGATCAAGCTGAGGGTTAGTCTGTTGCAAATTGCAGCAGCGTTAAAGAAGGAAGTGCTTCCGGGTAAAAGCAAAGCAAGCTTTATGAAAGGAATTACAGCCGTATTATATATCCCGACTTGTCAATAAACCCGTAATAGACATCAGATAAAGGCCCGTTTTCCATTTTTGGATTTTCCATTACCAAAAGAAAAACGGGAAACAACTTGTTTCCCATTTTTCATTTCCCTTCATCCAAACAGAAATTGGAAAATTGGATGGTTTCCCGTTTTCCGTTTACCCATATCAACACGAAAAATAAATGGCCACAAAGAACACAGACCCCGGCAGTGGTGTAGTGATGAGTGGTTCACGGTTCTGGCTGGGTATTTGTTCATTGCAGTGAGGGCATGATAATACTTTCTCCTTTACTGTCTTACTTATCTTTGGCCCCCAGATGGCATCTTTGTATCTCTGCCTGGACTTGTTCAAGCCTTGATGGCCATGATGGATCCTTTCCAGCATATCGGTTTAAGTTGGTGAAATCAGGATTTGATTTCCACTTTTTTACAGTCTGTTTTGTTCACTTAAGCTGCCTCTCTCTCTCTGTAGTAGTCCAAGGCAGGCCTGGCAACATTTCTTGTGTACTGAGGGCGACCAAACCGGATGTAGTGTCGAACAAGCTTTAAAGATGGATTCTTTTCAGTTTCTGCTTTGATGCGATCAAGGATTGGTTTGTGTCTCTCATGCTCTTCAATAGCGTCAACATACAGTATGCTTGGAATTCCTCATTCAGTCGTCGGTCTTAAACTCTGGAAAACTCGAAAACACGTCAGGTACAATGTATTGGATGTATTCAGCGACGTGATTGAACTTCATGAGTCAGATGATAAGTCGCTGGCATCTCAGCGGTGTTTCATCCAGGTCCTTGTTGTTGATAAGTGTCACCAGGGGCTTGTGATCTGTCAGTAGTTTGTAGCTCTCCAGACCACATAAATACAGATAGAATCTCTCCGATGCCCACAAGCCAGTGAGGCATTCTTTCTCTATCTGTGCATATAACTTTTCTTCCTCGGTCAGAGTATGAGAGCAATAGGCTACAGGTTTAAGTGTGCCTCCATGATCCCGTAACAACACTCTTCTCAGTCTGTAACTTTGATGCATCAGCACCAACTACAGTTGGCAGTTTAGGGTCGAAGTATTGGAGCACGGGTGCAGACGATATCAATGTCTTTACTTGCCTGAAGGCTTCATCCTGTGATGGGCCCCACATCCATGCTCCACCTGACCTAAGTAGCTCATTGAGAGGATGGAGGACATTCGACAGGTGAGGCATACATCTTCCAACATAATTTACCATACCCAGCACTTGCCTCAACTTTATTATTTATTTATAGAGCACCTTCAAGAAGACAGCAGTCGATCAAAGTGCTGTACACAAATACATAGAAATAAATAAATATAACAATAAAAACAATAAAAGATAGAAAAACGTTGTAATAAAACAGTAAAAAATTTTAAAAACTAAAAACTAAGGTGCCTGTGATTCGTATGAGCTCATTGATGAAACGCCAGGGTAAAGAAGTAGGTCTTTAAGGAAGATTTAAAAATCTCTAAGGTCTGGGAGGCTCTTATATGGATGGGGAGACTGTTCCACAGTCTAGGGGCAGCTGCTGCAAAGGCCCTGTCGCCTCTTGACTTAAGTCTGGTTTTGGGAACTTCCAACAGCAGCTGGTCAGAAGACCTTAGGGCTCTGGTTGGGGAGTAAAGATGTAGGACTTCAGACAGGTACAGAGGGGCAAGACCATTGAGGGCTTTAAAAGCGATTAAAGGAATTTTAAAATCAATGCGAAAGCGGACTGGGAGCCAGTGGAGGGACGCCAAGACTGGTGTAATGTGGTCACGCTTTTTCTTGCCAGAGAGGAGTCGAGCAGCAGCGTTCTGAATGAGCTGAAGGCGGTTAATTGATGACTTATCCATGCCAATGTATAAAGAGTTACAGTAGTCCAATCTACATGTAACAAAGGCATGGATAGTCTTTTCAAGATCTACCTGTGAAAAGTAGGCCTTGGTCTTAGCTAAGAGACGGAGTTGGAAGAAGCTTGCTTTCACAACAGCACTGATCTGCTTATCAAAGTTAAAGCGGTTATCAAAGATGACACCAAGGTTCCGAACACTAGACCGAATGTTTGAACTCAAGGGGCCCAGATTTTCAGCAAAGCAGGTCGTTGTGGGGGTGTTTCCTCCAAAGAAAATGAATTCTGTCTTGGATTCATTGAATTTGAGGAAATTTTCCCTCATCCAAGCCTTCACATCACTGAGGCAATCAAGAAATGCCTGCACAGTGTCCTGGCCTAGCGACCTTAGCGGCATGTATATTTGGACGTCGTCAGCAAAACAATGAAAAGAAATTTTATGCTTCTGAAAGACATCCCCAAGTGGCAACATGTACAGAAGAAAAAGAACAGGGCCCAGGATGGATCCTTGAGGGACTCCACAGGTCAGTGAGGCTACATCTGAGGAAGTGTGGCCCAGCCGAACAGAAAATGTCCGCTCTGCCAGGTAGGACCTGAACCAGCAGAGGGCAGAGCCTGTGATGCCTACATAATGCTCAAGACGCTGAAGAAGAATACCATGATCAACAGTGTCAAAGGCAGCAGACAGGTCTAAGAGCATCAAAACAGCAGGACTACCAGAGTCAACAGCTAAAAGCAAATCATTAAAAACTCTCAGCAGTGCAGTTTCTGTGCTATGTCTGGGTCTAAAGCCAGACTGAAACTTTTCATGAATATTGTGCTTGGTTAAGAACAACTGCAGCTGGACATACACTGCTTTCTCTAGGACCTTTGATAAAAACGGGAGCTGTGATATGGGCCTGAAATTAGAGAAGTCAGAGGGATCAAGATTTTTCCTCAACTCCGTCAAGTTCTTGGGTGCCTTCAGGGCGGTGATGGCAGACAACCTCTCTGGGCATCAAGCTATGCCATCCTTGCTGATAACATGTCCCAGAAAGTGAAGAGATCTCTGTCTGATTTTACACTTCTGGCGGTTCAGTTTCATTCCTGATTTGTGGATCGTGTCCATTATCTTCTTTTAGTCGGCTGTCATGTTCTTCCACAGTGGACCCCAAACACCAAAATATCGTCCATATAAACCACTGTACCCTCGTGGTCCTGCAGAAGTTCTTGCATTTTCCTTTGGAATATCTCCGGTGCAGATATTATTCCAAATGGGAGCCGTTTGAAGCAGTAATGTCCTCTTGGGGTTATGAATGTGGTCAGCGTTCAACTTTCCTTATCTAAAGGTGTGTTCACACCGGACGCTACCTGGACTACCTCGGCGATCACTCTCCATGCAAAGTCAATGTACAGCCGCGATGGGGCGGGGCTTACCCTCCCGCGATGCGACAGCTGGCGACAAGACGACCACTTCACTCGTCGCGCGATGTCAAAGTTAAAAAAAGTTGATCTATTCAGGCGGTGTCGTGCGTGGCTGTGCAGCATCAGCCAATCAGCGGTGTGTGTACGTGTGACGGTGCTGTTATTCATCCGGACTACAGGGCGGATGACTTCCGCATAGGCGGAACTAATCTCAGTGAGGACATTTGCAGACGGACCGCGGTAAACTCACAGATAATGCTGCTGCATCATCAGCTGCAGACTTTTGTGTCTGATAAAGTGAGTGAAAAGGACACAGCTGGAATAATGTCCGCTTATACACCCTATTATGTGATATATGATACAATCGCGGTAAAACTCGAGTGGACGTGACATCACCGACCGACGTTTTGCAAGTCTCAAGTAAGTCTCAAGTCTTTAAACCCAAGTCTCGAGTCAAGTCTCAAGTAAAGACGTGCAAGTCCAAGTCGAGTCTCAAGTAAAGACAAGAGAAGTCAAGTCAAGTCAAGTCCGAAGTCATAGGCTTCAAATTTTCAAGTCCTTCCAAGTCATAAGCACCGTTGACCAAATAAAAAAAATAAAAACAATAAAAACCAGGACAGTTTTGTCCCTTTATAAAAAAAGAACAGGACAGTCAGGGCAGGACATGAAAACAGGACATGTCATGGGAAAACAGGACACTTAGTCACCCTGGGCCCCTAACTTTACAATTATTTTCAGCTAACGTCAGTCTCAGTTTTTAGCCACAACGAGTTTACAAATGATACCTCATTGCATATAACAGATGCTAAGCTAAAGTTACCCAAAAGGATCTCACAACAGGTACCAGACCAACTTACCTTTCTTTGTGCAGCTTCAGGTGCCGAACAAAGTTCGACATCATCACCTCTCTGTCTGTTATCTCACGCTGCAGGTTTTGCAAACGGCAATTTGATTTTTGTTTATAACATCGTACTTTGTGAATGAAAATGAAATTATCCTCGGTAGCATGGTTCCGCGTCTCTGGGATGTTCCCACACTCCTGCAGTCTTGCGCTCAGTGAAGTAACTGTGTAATCCACACCCTCTTTGTTTATTCTAAACCCTGATTGGATGTTAATAGATGCATTCAGTGGGGCAGATCCTGTGGGAAAAAATATTGTCTTGCTGGAAATGACAAAATAACTGTCGACTAGGGCGAATACTTTGAATGGGAACACATTTTATTCAAGAGTCTTACTGAAAATTTCAAGTATTTTCAAGTCATCAGACTAAAGTCAGAGTCAAGTCCCGAGTCACTGATGTCAAAGTCCAAGTCGAGTCCCAAGTCTTTGATGATATTGTCAAGTCGAGTCCAAAGTCATCAAAATTGTGACTTGAGTCTGACTCGAGTCTAAGTCACATGACTCGAGTCCACACCTCTGGAAACAGGTATGCAGCGAGGTACTGCAGCGCTGTATAGCCTGGAGTTTCTTGCAGGGTGATTTCACTGGGTCCCCTTTAAGACGTCCTACATCTCCATACACGCTCACTTCTCCTATGTGCTGGATCAGACCCATGCGAACTCCAACTGATCGACTCAGCAGATTGTCGCATGTAGCTCTTGCAACAATTATCCTGAAGTAACAATCTTTTAATTTTCCACCTCTTGTCACTTGTACTTTGGCCAAAATCTGTCCTTTGTGATCTACCTTTCCTCCTGGACTCTCTAGATTAGTAGTCGCCGGTCTGAGTTTTGGCTTAACACAGAGGCTGTTAAACGTAGCCTCATTGATTACAGTGGTGTCTGCACCTGAGTCTGTCTTGAAGTTTACTGCAGTCTTACAAATGACTAGTGTGGTCGGAATCTGTTATAAAGTCATCGGCTGTTGCCTCTTTTTCGTCTTTGACAGTCTCTTTTACTGAGCCGAGTAATAAGCTGTCTACATCTTCAGTTACTGCTTGACTTAGCTTGGTTCTGCACTGCCAGTTTTGTAGTATTTGTTACATTCTTTGTCTTTAGCTGGGCATTGGACTCTTTTGTGTCCGTGCCCACATCTGCCACAACTTCGTTTCTCATCGGCTTTATGAGTGTGTGAGGCCATCATATTTTTATTTTTCCAATTACTTTTGGAAGTTTTTTTTTGCACCTCATTGACTTGCCCCATTGCTGTTCTGAAACTTCACCAACTCTGAGTGTCCCACCATGCCTGCCGCTTTCTTTAGAGTCAAGTTGTTTGTTCAGCGAAAGATCCTTGTCTCTGATCCCGATGTCCTGTATCTCCTCCTTCTCAAAGAAGTCACAGTAAGCTGCAATCTCGTACAGGTGCCTTATATACTGCTTGAGTGGAATCGTGCTTGCTCAAAGATTATGTTACATTTCGGCCAAAATGGCCATCAAACAGTAAAAAAAAAAAAAAAAAAAAAATACCTTAAGCCTCAGTAAATATTTCATGAATATGACATTTTTAAATAACTTTAAAAGAATATCATAGTTCAGTGTTCCATTCAGCATCCCTCAAAAACTTAACTGCTGATATTTTTAAAAACAAAGATTATTTTTCAGACTTTTACATTGTTGATAGTAGGTTTTTGTTAAGATTGTAAATATCTTATGATGAAAGTTTTGGTTGATTTATTTTCCCAGAAGCTTTAAGAGTGTGAAAGCAGTTTATCAAACACCAACATGTTGAAATGTTTCCTTTTCACAGCTCTGTTTGTGTGAGTTTAATCTGTCTTCAGTCTGTGGTTGGATTGGTTGGCAATTTCCAAGAAAAAGAACAGTGAAGCAAATATGTGTAAAAATGTAAATGAACAACTTTGTTGTGTAACTGTTGTAATAAAACAGGTAAAGCTGGGGTTGGCGATTTTGGAAAACTAGCATGAATTTGAAAGTAGCTAGTATCTCCTTAGGGCTCTGTCCAGCCCCCCCCCCCCAGCTCACATGCACGTGCGCGGCTGATATATTCTTAGCCCTCATCGCAACGTCTTTGATTTACACTACACCAAGTCATGTCTCAGGCCCCATCCACACAAAGACAAACCAAGGTCTAAACACATACATTTGTTGCCGAATCTGCGTATCATCCATACGAAGACGGTGTTTTGGGGGTCTGTAAACGATCATTTTTGAAAACAGGTTTCAGAGTGGAAAGATTTTGAAATGCCGTATACGCAGCTCCGTGATTACTGGCTCTCCGTAACTTTGCAGATACGCTTACATCATAGTTTCATATCGTCATTGACACGCATGCGCCACACGCGGCAACAACAACAACAATGGCGGTGTACATATGCAGCATATGTGCTGATGAAGCTAGTGACCCTACTATCCCTGCTGCAGCAAAATCTCCTTCTTCTCACCACCAAGTTGAACAAACAACTATGGAGGACACATTACGGCACTTTATGATCACTTTATCACAATGTCTGTGTACAACTTTTGCTGCAAGTGCGCATATCCACTGTTTTTTCGTCTGTTTCCGCTTGTTTCCGTCATATCGTTACAGCAGCCCAAAAAGTCTGGCATGTGTTTTACAGCGTTTTGATGCGTATTGAGTGCATTCATATAGACGCACGCATTTTCTGAGACGCCTTCGTCTTTATGACGATCGTTTTGAAAACTGTTAAGCGTTTTGTCTTCGTGTGGACGAGGCCTCAGTCAGCGGTAAGCAAACACCAAACAAACATGCAAAGTTAGTTAGTACTCACAGCTCGATGTTGATTGGGGTATAGGTAGTCCCTCTAACATTCTCCACATAGCTGTCAAATCTCCTGTTTTGGTCATGAAACTACCGTATTTTCTGTGTTTTCTCCTCTTTTCCACTGTCCTTCTGTATCAGTATTCTCCTGTAAATCTCCTGTGTGATGATATAGTAATAAAAACATTCCTCTGCCTCTCCAAACTGAGCTCTGTCACTAGCCTGAATGAGGCGGTAATGCTCCAAAATGATGGATGCCAATCACCATAAAACCAAAGAAGAAGAAAAAGCCTCGCGAGAACGTCCACCTGCAGTAGCCTGGGTGGCAGCTGTCGCAAGATTTGAGCAGCAGAACAAACTAAGAAAAACAAAGTTTATTTTAGATTTCTTGTAAATCTGTCTTAAAATGTGAGGGATACTGGAGCTTGGTTGGGGTTGTGGGACGGTTCACAGCGGGCTTCCCTTATTTTCAAAGACAAAACTTGAAGGTAAGCATTCTCCCGCGGAGTCTGTTACCTTGCGCGGCTACCAAACCAAGTCTGTGCACGCTGGGAAAATGCACGCGCAGTAGGCAGGCAGAATGGCGACGGGATTTGATTGGTTTAAAAACAGGTGTCCCGGCATGATTATTGGTTGGTGTTTTCCCTGTTTTACTCCTGCTGTAGATAGCGGATATTTTTCGCTCTGTTTCAAGAACCGATAATGAGTTGATTACCATCGGGTCATAAAGACCATTTTAACCAGTATTACAAAAAGTGTATCTAAATCAGATCGCCAACCCCAGCTTTAAGTGTTTATAAGGAGGATAAAAAATCACAGATGTCAGTGGAAACTTCATGCACTGGCACATTTTGGTTCCTTTTTTGTTGATCTAAACATTTTTCTCTGAAAAGGATTACAACAAAAACTAGCTTAGAATCTGTTACAAGAACCTCATCAGTTCTGATTTCACAGAACCACCATTGAATTACACTATTTTAAATATCATGAAGTATTGTAAATTATGTTTAATAATTCTAAAGACAAGATGAAGTTTGATTTACATTGATGCATATACCTGTCTTTTATTGTCTGTTATAAAACGTAATTCTTAACATCACGTCCCAACTTCATTGGAATCAGGGTTTGAGTTAATGTGAAGTAAAAACTCACTCAGAGATGCTCCCTTTAGTGATGTCAAATCAGTTTTCAATGTGAAAATCTATGCAGATTTACAATAATGATTTCAGAGCTCAATGTGTATTTATTTATTGACGTAGAGTTACATTTTATCTAATTATTCTCTAAGAGACTGTTTTACTGGGGCCACTGATGGAAAATTATTTTTTTAAACTCATGTGTTTAACTGAGAGGCTTTGTGAAAGTAAACAGCATGAGCATGTAAATATTTTAGAGGTGGTTTTTGATGTACCTTTCCTTTCACAGAAGAAGAAATGACATTTTTCAAAGAACTTTAGTCTGTACCCAAACTACAATGTCTGTACAAAGTTTTAGTTAAGTCTGCATCTGTGCAGTCAGCATAAGTCGAGCTGCCGCTTAGGCCCTCAGAGCAAACTAAGGTGGATTGTTTGTCTCCTAAACACTCATCCACAGAGCAGCAAAAGAAAAGACCTTGGCACAGGTGAGGCCCGTCATAGATGATGAAGCCTGTCCTCAGTAAAAGTTGAAGTACAGTACCTGCTGCAGCGAGGAGGAGGAAAACCAATCCACTCAATCCTGCTCTGAAACTCATAGCTGCTCCTCTCATCCCTGAAACTACAAAGAAACACATCAACAGAACAACCTGAGAAAATAAATGTCTGACCCATTCATTTAAAACTCTGCTTACAACAGGGGGAAGAAGTTGTCTCTGCAGCACATGAGGCAGACGATGTCCAGGAGTCTAAATGTTTCTGAAGGCAGAAACTGAACAGATAAACTGCTCACTTCCTTTTCACAGCATCAAGATGCATGAAGGAAGTGACTTAAGTGTTATATGTGTTTTGGATCATTAACAGCTTTTTTCCGCCTGGCTGAGTAAGAACAAAACTTAAATATGTGTTAACTTTATTTAAATTAACAACATAAAAAGCCTTTTTTAACAGCATGAAGTAGATTATCTGGTATAATTAACAGGTAAGATATCAGGAATCCCTGTTTTTGGCTGATTGTGTGTTCATAACATTTTAGGCCCATTAAATAGTGGAAATCAACAACAAAAACATCAACAACAACAATAATAATAATAATAAAAGCAATATGGAGGAGGTCAGACAGATAAGGCAGGGCGAGGATACACATATGTTTCACAACATCAGATTATTGCTGTCCTGCAGCGTCTCATGTTGAGATCACTCTGGTTTAGCTGTGGCTGTAGAGCATGCAGGAAGGAACTTCCACCACACAAACCACAGACAACAGAAAAAGTGAAACAAACAACTGAGGTTAACATTGAAGAGCGGAAAAGAACAAAGAAAAGAAGACCAACAAAAGTACCAAAATGTCTCAAAGTGATGTGGAATTGCTTTCACAGGTTTAATTTGCCAACTCCAAGCTGGTTTATTATTGGTGTAGGCGAAGGGCACCCTCTGCAGCTATAATTTGGTGACAGGCACACATGTGTGCACACATCACCAAACCCTCAGAGGCAGGTTTCCAGAGTGTGAGGCACATTTCAATGCCATAAGCAATCACATCAATCGCTATTTAATGTAACCATTGAACCAGCATATACATTTGTATCAATATTAATTTCCCATCACATCTGATGTCAGATTAAAGTAGTCTGTCATAATGGAACTGGAATGAAATGGCAGCTTAAAGTTTGATGCACATCTCACAAGTCAACAATAAACAGCCTTTTCATCAGATATGGAGTATATATCTGGCTTCTTTAATTTCATGAAATTGAAAGAAAAGAGGAGACAAAGACGGAGAAAAAAAGGGATGATAAATGTATGTCACTCAGTGTCTTAAGGTTGTATCTGTGATTGCCCATATTTTATTTATTTTATTTATTTAACCTTTATTTAACCAGAAGAACCTCATTGAGATCAAAAATCTCATTTTCAAGGGTGTCCTGACCAAGACAGGCAGCAGCACATTTACAAAGTTACAGACAAGAGACAATTTCAAACACAGATACAAACAGATCAATCAGTTAAGTCAGAGTCACAGAGCAGAACATTTTCAGTCAAAGCATTTACAGCCTATCTTCCTCTAAAGCCTTTAATCTGCATTTAAAAAGATTTAAAGAGACCGGCTCTCCAAGACTCAGTTTTTCCTGTAACAGATTCCAGTCTGCAGGAGCAGCATATCTGAAGCTTCTTTTACCCATTTCAAGACAAACTTTAGGGACCGATAGCAAGAGTAGATTTTGTGACTGAGTCACAGAGTGAAGACTGTAGCTTCCAAAACTTTTCGTATGAATAAAATTACTCAAGTAACATGGGAGCAGTCTTTATTCTTCACGTGATCTAAAAAGATGGAGTACATTGTTATTTCAGATGAAGAGGAGATACTGGGGGAAGATATATTTTACCAAAAGTTTTTCTATTTGGCGATGACAGACCAGGAATGCAGGTGGATCACAAGTATGATGAATGGATTAGCCTGCTGCTGTGTTTAAGTGTTTCTGTCTCTTAATTTTTTTACTCCTATTAATGACACAGGAACAGATTCCATCTTTCCCGTTAGGTGGTCTTCATGGTGACGTGCGTTGTGGCCTCTGTTGCATGCCCTATGGCCCCTCTGCTTTCTAAGTTGCTGTCACGATGATAGCAGTTCTGACCATCTCCGCTATCAGATCTATCCAGCAAACTGTCAGACAAGTCAGTTACTGTGCCTCACCTGCAGTGCATATAAAGGCAAGGAGAGGCGTTCATTTGATTGGTGAAGGTTACACTTGGCTGTGTTAAACAGGACAGGGACAGAGGCGTGGGTGCGGGTGTGGGTGCAGGTAACTTGCAAAGTGTGCTGGACACGACCTGTTGGCATGGTGCAAAGGCGGCGCAGGGCAGGTGCGCTTCACCTGGTCTACGAATTTGGGGCCCTTTGTCTCACAGGGCGGCACACTGGCTCAATAAACAACAAAAAAAGGGAGCAATTGAATTAAATGTTTGTTCTGATAGCTTTTATTGAAAACGCGGGATTTAAATGCTAATTCAACTTCATACAGTTCCTTCGTGGACTAGGGCTGTGTCCAAAATGGCATACTAACGTACTACATACTACATGTGTATATACTATATACTACATACTATAAGTATGATTAGAATGCCAACTGTACACACTGTAGTATACTAATAAGTTTCCCATTATGTATTTCAAATCTCCAATGACAACAATCAGAAGCACACCAGGCTATCGAATATCTCTGTTGATTCGTTTTGGCATCTGAGACATTCTGTTATGCGCGCCATTACGCTATCAAAGAAACTTCCAGTCTGCTCCAAAACAAGAGCCCAAATTACAAAAGCGTCAAAGAACTAAAAGGAGATGATAAAAGATGCTTTAATTTTGAAAACGAGAAGTTTGCTAGTGGCTGATTCTTAGCGGAATGCCGGTCTCAATACGATTTAACATTTATGATATTAATAATATTATAATCAGTAACTTCACAAATACAATAAAATGTTGACTACCCGCAGACACCGAAGATTTATCCGTCCCAGCCTCCGCACTTGATTAATACGTCCTTACATATCACAATGCATTATGGAGGCTTGCAAAGCATTATGGGGTGTTTGAGTGTGACTAGTATGCCCACCTCACATACTTAAAATTTTTTCCAATATAGTATACATCCGGGTTTTTCTTGCACGCTTGATCTTTGCATACTACTGTATCTATGTGAACGCACTGCATAATCATTTTGACGTCACACTTAGGGTATGAGTAGTACTTTAGTATGCTATTTTGGACACAGCCTAGGTTTAGCTAGAGTGGAATGCAGCAGCAGCAAACTTCATGTAACACGTATGCTAATGTTCCAAAGTTTGGCGGTACTAGTTAAAGTTGAAATTGCACAATTCTGAAAAACTGGCAACAGTACTCGGCCTCACACGGAGCACCAACTATATTTTGCTATTTTGATTGGTGGACAACTATTTACTCTGTCATTTAATAATATTGGTCATCGGAAGGAATTATTTACATTAAGTAATGGGATTTAATTTACATTAAATTACTTCATCCCCTGTAAGTTTAAGCAAAAAGTCTTCATAAGAATAGAAATTGTGGAAATTGTTTTTTCCTCCTGTGCCCTTTGGCCCTTTTGTCAGACTGTGGAGGAATTTTAAGCAAGAAAACATATCAATTTAAAGGTGTAATCAGCAATGTGGGAGAAAACGAGTTGAGAGGTTGTTGAGAAACGAATTTAGACCTGCCTCTCCCTTGATACCTCACCCCTGGCTCCACCCCCGAAAGCTACTGGACGTACATTGTCATGGAAATGGCCGTAGGAACTGCGTAGCTGACCAATGTAGCTAAGGTAACCCTGACTGATCAGATTCGACAGCCATTATTGATATGTCTGATCTGTGCATGATCGCCAACCAGGATGTGTGTGTGGGGGGGTGTACCCTGTTTTGGTGGCTTGGCCCGAGCCACAGTATTTACCTGCTGAAATTCAGAACCAAGGCTGTGTATTGATAGCAGATTTTTTTCAACATGCTGTCAGTGGTGACATCTTGTGGATGGAGAGGAGAAATACAGTGATTTTCACAAATACTGCATTAGATCAGAAGATTAGAAGATCGCTGACTACACCTTTAAGTATAATAGTGTAGCGGTTATTTTCTGGATATTACTGGACATTAATTCAAGGAAATTAATATACATAACAGAACCAGTTTTGCTCTCGTTAATTAAAGGGGCACCATCCTTTTTATACAAAAAAGGCAAAATTGACTTAATTAGCTGATTTATTAATTGTTTTATTTAAATTAGATACAACCCCAAAACCAGTTAAGTTGGCACATTGTGTAAATCTTAAATAAAAACAGAATACAATTATTTGAAAATCCTTTTCAACTTATATTCAATTGAATACACTGCAAAGACAAGATACTTAATGTTGGAACTAAGAAATTTTATTTTTTTTTGTAAATAATCATCAACTTAGAATTTAATGGCAGAAACACATTGCAAAAAAGTTGTCACAGGGGCATTTTTACCACTGTGTTACATCACCTTTCCTTTTAACAACACTCAGTAAACGTTTGGGAACTGAGGAGACCAATTTTTGAAGGTTTTCAGGTGGAATTCTTTCCCATTCTTGCTTGATGTACAGCTTAAGTTGTTCAACAGTACGGGGTCTCCATTGTTGTATTTTACGCTTCATAATGCACCACACATTTTCAATGGGGGACAGGTCTGGACTACAGGCAGGCCAGTCTAGTACCTGCACTCTTTTACTACGAAGCCACGCTGTTGTAACACGTGCAGAATGTGGCTTGGCATTGTCTTGCTGAAATAAGCAGGGGCGTCCATGAAAAAGACGTTGCTTGGATGGCAACATATGTTGCTCCAAAACCTGTATGTACCTTTCAGCATTAATGGTGCCTTCACAGATGTGTAAGTTACCCATGCCTTGGGCACTAATACACCCCCATACCATCACAGATAGTGGCTTTTGAACTTTGCGCCTTTAACAGTCCGGATGGTTCTTTTCCTCTTTGGTCCGGAGGACACGACGACCACAGTTTCCAAAAACAATTTGAAATGTGGACTGGTCAGACCACAGAACACTTTTCCACTTTGCATCAGTCCATCTTAGATGAGCTCGGCCCAGCGAAGCCGGTAGCGTTTCTGGGTGTTGTTGATAAATGGCTTTGGCTTTGCACAGTAGAGTTTTAACTTGCACTTAACAGATGTAGACGAACTGTAGTTACTGACAGTGGTTTTCTGAAGTGTTCCTGAGCCCATGTGGTGATGTCCTTTACACAGTGATGCCGGTTTTTGATGCAGTACCGCCTGAGGGGTCGAAGGTCACCGGCATTCAATGTTGGTTTTTGACCTTGCCGCCACGTGCAGTAATTTCTCCAGATCCTCTGAACCTTTTGATGATATTACGGACCGTAGATGATGAAATCCCTAAATTCCTTGCAATAGCTGGTTGAGAAATGTTGTTCTTAAACTGTTGGACAATTTGCTCACGCATTTGTTCACAAAGTGGTGACCCTCGCCCCATCTTTGTTTGTGAATGACTGAGCATTTCAGGGAAGCTGCTTTTATACCCAATCATGGCACCCACCTGTTCCCAATTAGCCTGTTCACCTGTAGGATGTTCCAAATAAGTGTTAGTTGAGCATTGGTCAACTGTCTCAGAGTTTTGTGACACTTGAGCCAGCTTTTTGAAACATATTGCTGGCATCAAATTCCAAATGAGCTGATATTTGCAAAAAATAACAAAGTTTACCAGTTCGAACATTAAGTATCTTGTCTTTGCTGTGTATTCAATTCAATATAAGTTGAAAAGGATTTGCAAATCATTGTATTCTGTTTTTATTTACAATCTACACAACGTGCCAACTTCACTGGTTTTGGGTTTGTATATATCTTAAGTATAAGAATGAATTAAACAATTCAAATCCTATTAAACAGTCAATTAAGCAAAATAGGTGGTTAACTTAAGACATATCAGTTAATATTCCAATACAGGAACCTACCCACTCAAAAGGACATTGTCTTGACTTAGTTTTATATACTGGACTTAGTCCTGGAGAGTTTTTAGCGAAGGATGTCTGTGTGTCAGATCATAAACTGGTTTTATTCTCAGTGGTTTTATCCCAGCCCTCTTTTATTGATAGAACTCCTGTTTATCGAGGGTTTTTAATTCAACGTCTGCTGGCAAGTTTAAGGAGCTTTTTAACTGTGCATCTTTGAAGCCTTCAACCCAGATTTTAGTCCAGTTTTTAACACAGAAGAGCTTGTCTCTCTTTTTAACCATACATGTAGAACCATTTTGGACTCTGTAGCCCCCTTGAAATTAAAAAGCTCAAACAAAGAGCCCCAGCCCTGGCTTACAGAGTCAACAAATGAGTTAAAGAAAATTTGTAGAAGAAATGAAAGAAAATGGAAAAAAAAACTGATCTGGTAGTTTTTCATGAAATCTGGAAAGACTCCATGAAAAACTACCAGAGGGCAGTTAAAGATGCAAGGGCAGCATTTTGTTCTAACTTGATTGTAGCCAATCATTCTAACCCCAGAGTTTTATTTAAGGTTTTAGATTCCCTTACTAACCCTTCCCCCTCCCATTTTACTGATGTATCTCAAGCTGCTTGTGAGAAGTTTTTAACTCATTTCATCAACAAGGTAATGGACATCAGGCATCAAATCACTCCCACAGATCACCCTGTACACACAAGTAGGGAAGTTCTTTGTTATTTTAGCAGTTTTGAGCCAGTGTCCTAATCCTTTTTATCAGATATTTTAGCTCATATGAAACCAGCTACGTGCAGTCTTGATTTTATCCCCACCAGATTTCTCAAAGAGGTTTTTAACATGGTTGGGCCCTGCATTTTATCCATTATTAATAGTTCTCTTGTACAGGGAGTATTTCCTTCTGCTTTTAAACACGCTGTGGTCTAACTGTGAGGACTTCTCGCTAGTCCTCCAGTTTTGCTCCTTCTCCCTCCCCTCTTGGGTTGTCTCCTCTTTTTCCTGTCCTGCACTTCCCTGTTCATCTGTGTGGAGTTGGTGCTGTGGAGCTGTCTTCCCTCTCGCATCCCTGTGGACAACGGAATGGGCAGCGCCCATGGAGCTGCTCTCCTCTGTCTTCACCACCTGTTCCTGGTTTCCTGATTAGGATCTCCCTATTTAAGCCAGTGGTGGATTTCTCTCTTCGCCGGCTGATTGCCTTAAGTTTGTGGTTACATCACAGTCTGTGCTGGCTTCAGTTCTGTCTCTCAGTGATCTTTTCTCTAGTTTTTTGTATGGGATGTGTGTTGGACGGTTTGGGTTTTGCCTGAAGACTAATCAGCTCCTGCCACTGCCACCCCTTTTGTATATATCACGTTTTTGAATCCCTTGTAAATAAACCCTGGTGTTTTGCAACTTTGATCTGATCTCTGCCTCTGCTCTGGGTCCATCACACACTCTGAAATCAACACCTAACACCAACCCCTTTTAAAGAAACCAAACCTTGACCTCACTGATTTTAACAATTTTAGACCCATTTCAAAACTCCCATTTTTATCCAAACTTTTAGAGAAGGTGGTTTCTACTCAGCTTTTACATTTTATTTCTGAAAACAAGCTCTTTGAGAAATTTCAGTCTGGTTTTAGAGCAGGTCACAGCACTGAGACGGCCCTCCTCAGAGTGACCAATGATCTTCTTTTAGCAGCCGACAGAGGGGAGGGCTCAATTTTAATCCTTTTAGATCTCAGTGCAGCTTTTGATACAGTTGATCACGCCATTTTAATCGATCATCTTAGAAACTGGGTGGGTATCAGAGACACTGCACTTAGCTGGTTTCAGTCTTATCTTTTAGAGCGAACCTGTGCGGTCACCATAGGCAACCACAGCTCCTCTACTGCTGCCGTTGCCTGTGGTGTACCGCAGGGTTCAGTTTTAGGTCCAATTTTATTTTCTATTTACATGTTACCCCTTGGCCAAATAATTCAGCGTCACCAAGCCTCCTTTCACTGCTATGCAGACGACACACAGATATACCTTCCCCTGAGACCTGAGGACCCACAGGGCCTAGCTGCTGTCATGGACTGTCTCAGGGACATCAACAGTTGGATTGCAGAAAACTTTCTTCAATTAAATAACACAAAATCTGAAATTTTCCTGTTTAACATTAACTGCTCCCCCCTCCTACAGTCCAGTCTTGGCCCTCTATCACTAAACATCAAACAATCAGCCAGAAATTTAGGAGTAATTGTTGATTCAGACCTCACCTTCTCATCCCACATCAATAAAACCGTCCAGTCCTGTTTCTTCCACCTGTGTTCCATTGCAAAAGTCAAACCCATCCTCACCCCTCAAGACCTCATTAAAGAAATTCATGCCTTCATTTTTTCCAGACTGGACTATTGCAACTCCCTCCTCCCAGGTTTAAATAAAGAATCTCTTTCGCCTCCAACCGGTCCAGAATGCAGCAGCTAGGCTTTTAACTGGTTTCAACAGACGGCATCACATCACTCCAGTTTTAGCCTCCCTCCAATGGCTTCCTGTCAGTTTTAGAATTGATTTTAAGATTTTATTGATTACTTTTAAATCACTCATGGGCTTGGCCCCCTGCTGCATTTCAGAGCTTTTAACTCCTTATCTGCCAGCCCAGCCTTAGGTCCTCTGGCGAGGATCTCCTAGTTGTTCCAAAGTCAAGGCTCAAAACTAAAGTGATCGAGCTTTCTCCATCAGAGCTCCTCGACTTTGGAACGACCTGCCAGAGGAGATAAGGCATGCAGAGTCTGTTGCCTCTTTTAAGTCACTTTTAAAAACATATTTTTATAGAATAGCTTTTAGGTGATGTCGTCTTTTATTTTCCTTGCTTCTTCGTGTTTTAATATTTTCTTTATTTGTGTTTTAGTCTTTTTATCCATTTATTTATTTTTGGCATTGCTCAAATAATTTAGCTTCTTATCTTTTATTGACTTTATTTGTTATCTTAACTGACTGGTGTTTTATTTTTATTTACTTTTATTTAGATTGTTTATCTTTGCTTTATCTTCCATCATTCTTTTAATCATTTTATTGAAGACTTTTAAGCTAACTGTGTTACTGTTCTGTCTCTTTTTTTTTATCTATATTCTACTGTTTTATTGTTGTCTTTTAGTATTATTTTTATTAATTGATTAATACATGTTATTAACTTTATTTATTTTAGCTTACTTTGGTCCTCACGGTCTCATTTTAGCAGCAGTGTTCCTTTACATTTGGAGGGGGCCCTTTGATTCATGTGGCTGGAGTCACTGGACATGGACCCGTCCATGTTAGTTAACACCATCAGGGTTCAGTTGCACTTGTGTTGCTGTGCCCTGGTGTGTTGTGTCTCCAGCCCTGTGGGGTCGGGGCCTCCCCTGCGTCCATGTTTAGTGACTGGGCCTGGTCTTTTGTGCCCACTTCAGGGGTTTACGTTCCTTATTTGTTATGATCTCTCTCAATTTCATTTTTACTTTTATGTTTGTCTGAAATGTTCTTGATTTTGATAAACCTTCTTCGGTTGTTCTTTTTCTTTGATGTTAAACTCTTGTGCTTTGTTGTTCTATGTTCCTGCCTTCTGTCAAAGCACTTTGTAAACCAATGTTTTTAATTATTATTATTATTATTATTAGTTAATACGTCTTATTATATGATGGGAATTGATTTTGGGGTGAAACTCAAGCTGGGGTGATGTCACTGAGCAACAGCAACAATGACAAAATGAGCTATGGACAGGTGACAGGACATTGGTTTGTAACACGACCTTGGTCATTCAGGGAGAACACACCTGAAAAGAACGTAAGTTGGCCAAAATACCACAAAGATGATCTGGAATCAACTGGTGCCAAAGACGAGTCCAGGAGGAACATAAGTAGGTAAGTAGATGAGGTGCAGGTGTGATCGGTGGAGAGACACGCCTCCGTGAGAAGAGACAGGGAGAGAGTGGATCAGATGTCCACGGACTTGTCACTAGCTTCATGTCTTACTTCAGTCCATTCTTCTCCGCCCACATCCCTTCCTTTCCCTAACACAGCTTTAGTGGGTCTAAGTTCAACGTGAGACTGGATCCACCAGAGACTTTTAACAGTTTAGCAGGTATGTTCTTGCTACCGTTACTGTACAGCTGCTTTGCACATAATTGACACACATCCTGGTCTTTGTTTTTAATTTTCTATCAACACTGAAGAACCTGAAACATTTCCACAGAGCGCTCCTCAGACGTTTTGGTCTCGTTTTGGTGTCCAGTCACTGTGGTTCTGCAGCTCAACCTCCATTTTCTCTAAATTCATGTCACTCTTTAAATGTGTAATATCTGGCTTCCAAGAGTCTCTCAAGTAAAAAAAAAAAAAAAAACAACTGCTGATGAATCAAGATGCAATTACCCAATCTCCTCCACCTTCCGTCACTGCTTACTGTTCCTTGAATCTAGACTCTATTGATTTACATCAAACTGTGACGTTTGTACACTAAATAGGAAGCAGCATTTTTTTTTCATGGAAGAACCTTCTCATAATAGAAATATGTTTAATAAAGACTTCCTGGTTTGCGTTTATAGTTAGTATGAACTCACAGAAGCCTCCCGAGGCATGTTGCAGGACTGAGGAAGTCACTTTCAGTCATTTTTTCACTCATAAAGGGAAATATATCTTTGAGACAGAAGTGTTGAGTTTACTGTGTTGTGAATACACCTCATGAAAAGACGTACTTTTAAGACAGTCACCAATTCTTAAAGAGAAGGTAAACTGCAGAAAGCAAAGAAGAAGCCTGTGTGATCCTAGATATAAGCCTGACTATGTCTGTTGGGTTACAAAATCAAGGTATGACAGACTTTTTAGAAAAAAGAGTTGTTAATAATGCTGTGGATATTCTCAGTCATCCAGGTCATGACTAATCTCAAACAAGCATAAATCGTGTCAACTAGGCCAAACTCGTGTGAGTAGAAAACGTTATGCATAAACGCATGTCGCAACACAGGAGGGCCACGACCACAGGCCATGACTCAGCAGTCCCCCTCCACCTCAAGGAGAAGGGGCACTCCTTTGATGACCACAAGGTGCGCATTCTAGCCAGAGAGGACAGATGGTTTGAGAGAGGGGTGAAAGAAGCCATTTAAGTCAAACTAGAACAGCCATCTTTGAACAGAGGAGGAGGCCTCAGACACCACTTGTCTCCCACCTACAATGCTGTCTTTAGAGCCCTCCCAAGGAGGTGCAGCCATCTTTCACACCTGCAGTCAGGTGACCCTAGTGACTCTCATAAGAGGGCCGGGGAAGAACGACCACCAGCCAGGCTAATGGCTGGTATTAACACCTAATGAGTCATTGGTTTGGTCACATAACGACTTGTTTTTCTTTACCACCAGCCTCCTGGTGCATAAATATCTAGTACTCCCCACCAGACTCTTTAGAACGGAAGAAGCTTCTTGGATGAGAGGCTAAACATTTTCTACACACGAGGTTGTTCCAGTTGACACGATTTATGCTTGTTTGAGATTAGTTATTAATAACAGTAGCCCCTCCTTTCATTTCTGTATAAAGAAATTGATGTTCCCCCTCCAAACAAATGGGTGTTGAATAAGTAAATGAAGAGACAAATAACAAAAATTGTCACTGTAAAATTGTATTGTATATGAAAATTAAAACGCATTATGTTGATTTTTCATTATATACAAAAAGCAATACATCACATAATAAATAAATAGCTGGAAGTTGATTGCTTTGGGCTTGTTTTATTGATCTGGTGCTTATTTCAGTGAAAAATCTGGCAACACTGCTTGAAGTATCAATGACGAGTCTTGAGCAGTCTGTGGTTTTAAAACTGTTGTTTTCAGGATGGAAGTACAAGCACTGCTTCGACATCATTGATTTAAAAGGCAAGAACATATATGTGAAGTGCACATTATGTCCCGGAGCAAAGTGTTTGTCTGTTGTGAGTAACTGTAATCTTCTGAAATATCTCTCAGCGGCACATAAAACTACAAAGTTCACAACCAAATAACTCTGTTGATGATGCCATCGCTGCCAACAGCAGGCCAGGAAACAACAAGGAAGGACACTGAAACTGAGCCGTGCTGTTCATGCAGAAAATGCTTTTTCAAAATAGTAATGCAAAAATTACTTTTCCTGGTAAGTTATTACATGTATGAAGAAGTAATTCTGTTAGTAATTCAATAACTTTTTTTGGCAAAATAACAAGTAACATGTACCGTACTGTACCTTTTAACATACCGTCTTCTCCCACTTATCCGTGCTCGGGTCGCGGAGGCAGCAGCCTAAGCAGGGAAGCCCAGACTTCCCTCTCCCCGGCCACCTCTTCCAGCTCTTCCCAGGGAATCCCGAGGCATTCCCAGGCCAGCTGAGAGACATAGTCGCTCGAGCATGTCCTGGGTCCAGGAGGCATCTTTACCAGATGCCCGAGCCACCTCATCTGGCCCCTCTCAACGCGGAGAAGTAGCGGCTCTACTCTGTGCCCCTTCCGAACGACTGAACTTCTCACCCTATCTCTAAGGGAGAGCCCGGCCACCCTGCGAAGGAAACTCATTTCGGACGCTTGTACTTGCTATCTTCTTTTCTCGGTCACGACCCACAGCTCATGACCGTAAATGAGGATAGAGGTGAAGATCGACCAGTAAATAGAGAGCTTCGCCTTTCGGCTCAGTTCCCTTTTGACCCCGGTGACCCACTTCCCGGAGTCAAAACATTGCTCCTGGAATCATTGGGGTACACAAACCCTCCCACCATGATGAGATGGTGGCTCAAAATAACAAGTAGCCAGACCTAATTACTTTTTAAAGTCATTTGTCCAACACTGGTCCTGAGTGATGATGATCCACTCGTGGATGTTGTATGTTGTATATTTATGTCCAACAAAGAACCAAATGGAGAACAGAGGGCAAATGTGCACGAAGAAGACACATAAGAAATTTTCACGATGTTCAGCAAAATCTGTTCATTAAAAAAGTGAAAATCAAAGTTTTGCAGCTGAAGGTAACATCTCCAGCTCATCCTCCACTGCACTGCTCTCCGTGGTCAGACCAGCCTCTGGTTCAACTGATTCTGGAGAAAATCACATCAAACTCATTAATGACAGAAGTTTTTTCTTTGTGTTTTGAATGTAAATCAGTTACTGAGTTACTTACCTGCTCCTCTGGTTCTTCTGTCTGTGCTCAGCTGCTCTCATATGCTCTCATAAACAGGATCTAACTGATTTAACTGATGACATCAATAAAGACACACACACAGAGACAGATTTAGATATATCACTCAGCTAAGAATGTCAGAAATGTCCTGACAGAGGTTTGTTTTCCTCCTAGTTGTCACATAATGACACCAGAGTGTCCTCCATCTTCCTTACCTCCATCATCTCTGCAGGTTTGTTTGGTTCATCTGTGGAGTTCACAGTTTTCTTCTTCCTAGTTTAAGTCCAAAAACAGCACATACACATTTAGAACAATTAAAAGAAGAATCAAAAAGAGACTTGGTTGAACTGATGTCTCTTTATTGTTTTACCTCCTCCACATATTCAGAGGAATCAGAAGAGTGAACATGAAGATCACCACAGTCACCCTGATGAAGTTCACTATCAGTGATGAGCCCCCTGGAACTGAAGATGGATCTGTGCAGATTGTTAAACAGGTGGATGGGTAGTTTAAGGATCTAACATGACACTTCACTAATCTATGAATTACCCTCACTTTTTACAGTTACAGAGATGTTTGTAGATCTTGTTGTCCCCAGCTCATCCTCAGCTTCACAGAAATACTCTCCAGAGTCTGTGGACTTAAATGAGCTGAAGGTAAGCAGAGGTCCTGACTGTAGGTGACTGAGGTTTTGGGGTCCAGGGTTCTTGTACCAGGTGTAATTAGCTGCTGCGTTAGCTTCACTGCTACAGGTCAGATTCACTTCAGTGCCCTCCTCTACCTCAGAAGATGGACTCACAGACACAGAGGGAGGCTTTGGAGCATCTGGAGGAGAATCAGAGCATGTTAGACTTTGTTCATGGACTCTTCCTTTTTTACTTTGATGCAGTCAATAATCTACCAACCCAAATAACAACATACCACCCTCCCAATGAAATCTTAAGACCATTGAAAAAATCATAGGAATTTGCATTTTGTACCATTGGATCTGAAGAAGATTCTAAGAAGAGCTTCACATTTCAAAAAGAGGAAAAAGGAGAAAGAGACAAAACATTTGAGCGCTGGCATGTCTGCACTCTCCGAGTGCTTTTCTAGTTACCTCCGCCAAGGAGGTTATGTTTTCAGGAGAGTTTGTTTGTCTGTCTGCCTGTGAACAAAATAACTCAGAAAGTTATGGATGGATTTTGATGACAATTTGTGAGGAAATTTTCAGTATGGGAAAAGGAGGAAGTGATTCAATTTTGGAGTTGATCCTGATCACCGTCTGGGAACTGTGCTGCTTGGCGGAGGTCTGCGCTCTCCGAGTGCTTTTCTAGTTATGTAGATGTCTTTCCGGGCAAGAGGAACTCTGCACTTTGTTCATTACTGAAATGAGTGGATGAGGGGATGGGAAGTCCTCTGTGATCAGGATGGTCCTCCTGATCACAGAGCAGCTGTAAAGCTCAGACAGGGGAGTGTGGAGTGAGCTGCTGACTCTGCTGGCCTGATTTGTTGTTCAGGAGAGTTTGGTTTTGTGTTTGACGGTGAGCGAGTTATATCAGGATGAAATGTTAAAAGTGAGGATGGGTTAGAGTGTCCTTGCTGATGTTGAAAGTCAGCAGATGGGGGCGCTGTTGCACTTTCTTGTCCATGGAAAGTGTTATACTCACTTTTTACAGTTACAGAGATGAGTTTGGATCTTGTTGTCCCCAGCTCATTCTCAGCTTCACAGAAATACTCTCCAGAGTCTGTGGACTTGATAAAGCTGAAGGTAAGCAGAGGTCCTGACTGTAGGTGACTGAGGTTTTGGGGTCCAGGGTTCTTGTACCAGGTGTAATTGGCTGCTGGGTTAGCATCACTGCTACAGGCCAGATTCACTTCAGTGCCCTCCTCTACCTCAGCAGATGGACTCACGGACACAGAGGGAGGCTTTGGAGCATCTGAAATAGATTTAAAAAAATATTAGTTAACAAGACTATACATTTCCATTTCCAAACCACGGGGAAAAGAGAGAGAGAGCAGAGTTTATTGTGTCATGATTGTGATAGTCAAAGTCTCCATAACATTGTTTAATCAGCAGCCCGAATATCGCTGCGGTGTCTCTTTTTAACCTCCCCCTTGGGGCGATTTCAGTCAGATTGAAAATCGACCCAGGCACTCTCATGAATTTACATTTTGAGACTCCATTTTTTTTCTTTTTTTTCTCTTTTTTTTATTTCTCAAATGTTGGACCTTACAAGGCATTTCTATGGGCTCCGGGAGGCCATGCTTCAACGGGATCATACGCACTGATGCCTGCTCTGTGGAGGAGTATTAGGGTTATGTTAGATGGAGAAAATACTTTTGGGGAAGTCAAGATTACAGTCGAAATTTTGGGATTAAAGTTGAAATGACGAGAATTAAGTCGAAATACAATGTTGCGTTAAAAGTGGAAATGTTGAGAAAAAACTCAAAATGTCAAGAAAAAAGGGGAAATGTTACGAATAAAGTGGAAAAACATTGTACGTCAACTTTATTCCTGACATTTGGACTTTATCACGAAAGTGTTATTCACCTTTATTCTCGAAATTTCAACTTAAAAGTCGACATCACCAAAACAGTTTTCCCATCTAACATGGCCCTAATACTCTTTCGTACTACTTGGACAATACGCACAGCTTGTGCAGGCAAGACAGTTGATTCAAGGTGATACATGTGAAGCAGGAAAACCAAATTAAGCAATGCAACGTAACACTGTAAAGTTAGCTGCATGACTTTTTGAATGATCTATTTACCCACTGAACAGAGGTGCTACTGGAGCAGCATGAATCTTGTGCTGGAGTGATGACTGAGGTCAAATGAATACAAAAATGAATACAATACAAATATCATGTCCAGATGCAGGGCTCTCTGCTCCATCTCATGGTCTGATTTACAAACTGTGGCAGTTTTATGACTTGTAGACAAGGGAAGCTTTTTGATTTCTGCACCCTCTACAGCCAGCCTCAAATGCAGACAGTTATCACCTTTTAATGTTTTTATGAAACGACCAGTTTCACTCACATTTCACATTAATGTGGATCCATGAAGAGGATTCATTCCCATGCTCATTCTTAGCTTCACAGCTGTATTCTGCAGAGTCAGAGGTGTTGATGGAGCTGAGGTGTAGCTGATGTCCTCTTTTAATAGAGATTTGATTTCCACTCTTCTTGTACCAGGTGAAGGCAGGTGCTGGGTTAGCATCACTCTGACAGGTCATTGTCACTGAACTGCCCTCCACAATATCACCAGGTGGACTCACTGATGCTGAGGTCTGTCTTGGAGCATCTGGGGGGAAACATGTCTTTATCACAAAATGGATAAGTCCTGCAATTGTACTTTTTGAATGGTCATGAAATATTAGGCCTTAAAGTGACATGCATCTTAGACTGTCGGCTGAGTTTCTATTTTTGTTTACCCAAACATTGATGTATGATTTTAGACCTTCTCTGCAGACATTAACACTGATGAATACATGCTAAAGTCCTCCAGATAATAAGTTAACTGCACCCATGTACAAGCAGTCGTACTATTAATTATTGTTCTTGTAGGCCGTGAAAATACCCTTTTGTTCTTGGTACGATACTTTCCTGTTTGTGGCTGGTTCTTCGTCACAGACTCTTACAGACTGTTACTTACTTGGGGAGGAGAAACTTTCTACTGCATCTAATATACTGAATGGCCATATGGTGCTCATACAACCCCACTTCAAAAATATTGAACAATCTCTTTAAGCCTAAACACATGGGAACTCCTACAAAATATGTTGTGTTAGCTTTGCTGGTGGTGAAGTCGAGTCATTAGGAATGATAAATGTTGGGCAGAAAAGGCAAAAAGAGACAGATCTGACCAACAAAGAAAACTATACATAAGTGACCAGCTGATCATCACTCTTCAAATAAAATGTCTCAAACTCACATCTCACATCAATATCTATGTCTGTAGACGTCCGCTCCCCTTATTATTTACAGTCTCACAGGAATAGCGTCCAGAGTCAGAGGACTGAATTGAACTGAAAACATGGTGGGATTCAGTGCTGAGACGTCCAGGGGGATTTATCCTGTACCAGGTATTAGTGGGTTGTGGGTCAGCATCACTGCTGCAGGTCAGAGTTACTCTTGTGCCCTCTAATATCTCACCAGAGGGACTCACTGAGACTGTAGGAGGCTTTGGAGCATCTGGAGGAGAAAAAAATCTCTGATTTAGTGCCATGTAGATGTTAAATATTATAAAATGTTAAAAAAAGGCAGCAAAAACATGAGTGAAAAATAGAGATATGTTTGTATTTACAGGATGTGATCAGACAAAGCCTGACTATAACTTACACAACAGCTCCATCTTTCTGCTGGTGTGTGTTTGTCTCTCTGGTTTAACATCTAAAAATCACTGAGTGAACATGACTGTGAAGAATGTGAATGATCGGCAGGACAAGCAAAAAGAGGCAGAAATGGCTACCAAAGAAAACCTTAGATTGAGTGATCAGCTGATCGTCCTTAAATAAAATGTCTCTTACTCACATTTCACATTAATATATATGTCTGTAGACCTCCGCTCCCCCAGTTCATTTTTAGCCCAACAGTAATAGCGTCCAGAGTCAGAGGACTGAATTGAACTGAAAACATGCTGGGATTTAGTGCTGAGATTTCCTTTGTGGTACCCCTTGTACCAGGTATATTCAGGTGCTGGGTAACCATCACAGCTGCAGGTCAGAGTTACTTTACTCCACTCTTTGATTTCACTTTTGGGACTTATTGACACAGAGCAACCTGTTGGAGCACCTTTAAGAGAAGAGAGAAAGACTTTAATAAACATGTTTAAGGGGTCATAACATGATGATCTAAAGAACCCATATTTTTCAGTTAAAAAAAAAAAAAATTTGGATTGATGACTGCTGGAATATGTCTACTATCCCTAAATTAAAGAAACTTTCTACAGCCTGATCAACCTGTATCCTCACTCTGTCTGAAACACTCTGTCTGAAACACTCTGTCTGACCTCCTGCCCCCTTTAAGACTTCCTTCTCTATTTAAGCCAAGCAGGTCTGATTGGTCAAATAATCTGCTCTGTGGTGATTGGCCAGTTCAGCACTGCTTGATGACAGATTTTCAAAAACTCGAAGTCAACCCTCCTAAGTCAATTGGGCCGGGAAAACCAGTCACTTCAGGCATCTTCTGGCATGAAGAAGGAGAAGACCAGCTGCTGTGGACTTCCTGTTTAATGCATCAATGTGCGTTTTTGTGCAGAGGAGACATGTTAAACACCCCAGCCAGAGTTGATTGACACAGGTGTGAACTGGTGGCTAATTGGTCTACACTGGCGCCCAATCAGCCTTCACTGCAACAATGAAAACCGAGCCAACCAGTGGCTCAAATGTTGGGTGAGCTTGCAGCCATGGACACAGAGCAGACGGCTGTAAACTGTCAGCATCTGGAAGCTCTCCATGCTCAGTCAGGCAAGCAGACGTGTGTCCTGGAGCAGTTGCTTTCATGGCTGGGGCAGTATCAACAGGCTCTTCACCTTCCTTCCTCACTGGCCGGAACATGCAGAATATGACTGCAGAAGATGACCCCCAGTCCTTTCTAGAAATGTTTGAGGTAACAGCAGAGGCCAGCGGCTGGCTTACAGGATAGTGGGCAATTTGATTACTCCCTTTGCTGGCAGGGGAGGTTCAAACAGCATTGCCAGCTTGCATGCCTCCTTAAGGGGCTGCTTCCAGAGTATTAACGAAGCTGTTCTGGATCCCACCGAGTTCTCCCAGGAGGATCAGCCTGGTGATTCCACTGGTGAGTGGCCCATGTCGGAACAGGTGGTTTTGGAGCAATTTGTAGAAGGGCTCCCTTCAAGTACCTCAGCGTAGCCAAGGTGATATTGGCCAGTGAACCTAGGGATGGGCATCATTCTGACAGAAGATCACCTCGCTGTGCATTTCAGAGTCCACACAACTGTGAGGGTCATTCGCCAGCATCCACCCCACAACCCCGGCACCTTGGGAAAAGTTTCCTTACCAAAAAAAAAAACCTAATCATCTTCATCACTTCTCGAACCCCTTTGCCACACTCTATTGCTTCTTTTATTTCACCGTCCCTCCAGGTTTCAGCTACTACGAGTGCTGTTCCCACAACACAGAGGACCCCTCTAACACAAGGGCATGTATGTTGGAGGTGTAGGCAGCTCAGGCACTTCTGCAGCTAGTGTCCACTCATGGAAGTTGGCTAAGTGGTTTCTGTTACTGGCCCTCCTACACCCTCCCCAGGTCCAAATGGGACATACAGCATTCCTGTCAGGATACAAGGGGGTGTACTCCAGGTAATGTTGGATTCAGGGTGTGGTCAGGGGTCAGGGCCGTAACAGAATGCCTCATAAGACTTTAAAGTCCATGATCTGTAAATTCCTTCACAATGATAGTCACAATTGGGATAAATGGCCAGATCTTCTGTTGTTTGCAGTGCAGGAGGTGCTCCAGGCCTCCACGGGACTTTCTCCCTTTGAGCTGCTGTCTGGCAGAAAACCATGCAGGGTTTTGGACCTGGTTGGAGGAAAGTGTGAGGCAGGTCCAAGTCCAAGTAAAATGAAATTCAATACATCCTACCTCTCAAACAAGTCTGAGACAGTTTTCACCGGGAAACAAAGTACCTGTATTACTGCCTTCATCCACTTCAAAATTACTCGCCAAGTGGCCATGGCACTTGATGGTCATGAGGCAGTTGGGTGCAGTTGACTATCAGATTGTGGCTCCGAAGGTGGATGGAGGCTACCCTCTGATCCACAAGGGTAAACCCCAACGTACAGGCCTCGAGCCCAGGGGAGACAAGTACTGTCACCCCCGCCTGACGCCTCTCATCATCCGCAACTCTAGAGTGGAAGAGAGTCCAACCTCTCTCAAGAAGATTGGTTCCAGAGCCCAAGCTATGCGTTGAGGTGACTCTGACTATATCTAGTCGGAACCGCCGGACCTCGCGCACCAGCTCCGGTTCTTTCTCCGACAGAGAGGTGATGTTCCACGTTTCTAGAGCCAGGCGCTGCAGCTGGGGATTGGACCGCCAAGGTCCCCACCTTCGGCTGCCACCCAGCTCACTCTGCACCAGACCTCTACGGCTCCTCCTACAGGTGGTGGGTCCGGTGGAGGGGATTTATCAGCTCAACCTCCTCAACATGGAGGGAGACGGAGTCTATTTCTCTGGTGACTGAACAAACAGAGTGATCATTTGGAGCCTGAAGTGTCAAATTCCATCAATTCCACTCCACACCTTTGTGAAAACCATCTCTCGCAGAAAGCAGACATTGCCAGACTGCAGCAGATGTTTGCTTATGTGTTTCTCCCTTTCCAGGTAGCATAAATCTTATACAGCACCATATTGAGACTCCTCCGGATGTAAGGATTTTTTTACGTCCATACAGACTGCCTGAGCACAAGAGAATAATGGTTCAGCATGATTAAAGGCAATGCTGGAGATGGAGGTAATAGAAGAGTCTAACAGTGCCTGTTGTAGCCCAGTTGTTCTTGTTGTCAAGGAGGATGGTTCTATAAGGTTCTGTGTAGACTACTGCAGGATGAATGATGTGTCACAATTTGATGTTTACCCAGTGCCTCGAGGCGACAGACTCTTGGATCGGTTTAGCACTGCCCTTTTTTTAAGGACACTTGCCTTGACCAAAGGCTAGTGGCAGATTTCTGTATCTCCAGAGTCTAGGGAAAAATGGCTTTTCCACTGCGTCGGTTTGTACCAATTAATTACTCTTCCATTCAGGTTGTTCGGGGCTCCAGCCACTGTTCAGCGTCTCATGGACAAGGTGATGCGTCTATGTGCTGCTGCTTACTAGGATGATGTCGTCATTCACAATAAGAGTCGGTTAGAGTATGTGCAGCAGGTGGCTGCTGTACTCTAGTCTCTGAGGCAGGCGGGTATAGAGCCACACCAAACAAGCATTGGCATTGTAAAATGTTGATTGAAAAATAAAGTACAGGCATTTAAAAAACTATTGTTCTTTCAGGATATTTTTATTGTTTTAAAATCTGTTCTGCAATGCCAATCTTCTGATTGTTTTACACTCTCTTTTTAGCATCACAGATTTTCATTTTCAACTTTTTGGTTTTCAGTTACAGTTTTGCTTTTTCAGTTTCAACTTGCTTGCAGTGCTTTGATGTGGAGAAGGGAGGGACTGGGGAAGGGCGCTGAGCGTGAGAACATGCTTCCAGGTTTTGAGGAGAGTGTCCTCTGTTGACTACCAATAACATTGTGCTCTCTGTGGCTGTGATCAAGACTGAGACCAATGTCTGCAAGTTCACCTGAACACCCAAACTGCCAGTAAGCCAGTGTCTCTTTGCCTATATTTTTTCACATAGAACCTTGTGGCATTAAAATCAGTTGATGCTTCATGTAATGCACGTTTGCTAAGCTAGGTAATATTAAAAGTGCATTTGCACTGACAGGAGGGATTCTTCTTCACCACAAACATTTTCTCAGTACTAGACTTTCCCTGGCTGAATTGTTTTATTATCTCAGTTTGCTCAACTTGAATTGGGTCAAATGGTTAAGTATTTTTTTTATTAAAATAAAGTAAAAAAGCTGTTTTATGAATATTATGGAGTAAACTTACACACTTCAGGAGAGGGGTAATCCTCATGACCTTTGACACCACAGGAGTACTTGTTCTTGTCATTATAACTGACAGTAAGTGAAGACCCCTCCTCCTTTATTATTGTCTGTTTATTCACGTTCCAGGTGTAGGATTGAAAACCTGTATTACAGCTGCTTCGACACTTCAGCTCCACATAGGACTCTAACCTTTTCCCATTCACCTGAAGCTCTAACAGATAAAAATAAAAAAGACTTTTAAGCAAACAGCCAAAAACACTGACAGCACTTTTCTCTGGATGCTGAAAATGTGATCAGAATGTTACCTGTGACTGACAAAGTGACTCCAGGTGAAGTCGTGTCCAGTCTGTCTGGTTGGTTTGTGGTAAATCTGAACTTATACTCAGCTGAGTCGCTCTTTCTCAGGTCTGTGATTCTCAGAGTGCAGTCGTTTTCACTAAAAACATATTTCACACGACCTCTGTAGTTTAAGTCTGATTTCAGATCCACAGCTTTGCGATTGCGCTGTTTAAACCACCGACGACTCTGAACTTCAGTAGTTTTCTCATGTATGTTGGTTGGATAGCTGAAGGTACAGGGTATGTCCACTGTTGATCCTTTTATGGCACAAATCTGACGAGTTGGATAATTCACTCTCCAAGTATTCACCTCCATCACCCCTGAAACACAGAACACATAAGGGAATGTAATCAGGAGTAAGTCAAAAAGAAAAAAAAACACTCAATTTAAAATTTTTCAAATTATGTAGAAAATTCAAATTCATCACTATATTTTCCAGCCCTAGCATAAATGCAATGTCATCTCAGTGCAAACAGAATAAACTTGATTTTTCACAACAGCCATGCTGATGCTACTTTTGGATGTCATTTTATAATGATTTGAATACTTTATGAAGATTCAAAAGAAAAACTTAATCTTAAGGTTATTAGATGTTATGGAGGTCTGAGGTCTAAGTTAGTTGCCGATCTTTGACTCATGGTATATCTCTCTCTCTCTCTCTCTCTCTCTCTCTCTCGATATATATATATATATATATATATATATATATATATATATATATATATATATATATATATATATATATATATATATATATATATATATATATATATAGATATATATGAAAGAAACTTTATGCCCTGGGAAACATTTCATAATTAAAAAATAGATAAATAAAAAAAGTTTCAAAGTTCAGTATTAACAAAGCATTGTGGCTCAATCCAGAAAGCTTCCTGAGCTTGACTGAAGAGGACGTATCCGATTGTACCCGACTATGTCCCGTTCATGGTGATTTCACAGCATTGTTCTTACGTATCTCCTATGGAAAGTGAACAAAACAAAAACACAAGTGACTGGTCCTAGTTGGGGATTGCGTGATGCAAACTGGGCTTGAACAGGGCTGAAGTCGTGTTAGCAGGATGGCAATTCATGATATCCTCGCCATATTGCTGTATAGACCTAAATGGAGCAGGACAAACACCCCTGAAGCGCTGTAGAAGCATTACTGACAGTGCATGTATGTAGTGTGTCTGGGGGAAACAGTCATTTCTTCCTGTATCACGTCTACCAAACCAGCCTTTCCAATTGTTTACAGTTGTGCACAGTAACCACGAGAAACGGAAATGTGTGACTGGGGCTTATGAGACTTTATTTAGGCCACTGACGGCAAATTATTTTTCAAGCTAATTTCTTAACTGAAGGGCCTCGCTCACAGGGCTTTGTGCAAATAAAAAGCGTGAGGCTGTGAATATTTAAGAGGTCGTTCTTGATACACTTTTCCTTTCACAGAAAAAGAAATTACATTTTACAAAGAACTTTAGTCTGCACCTAAACTCGGACGTCCAAACAAAGTTCTAGTTAAATCTTCATCTGTGCAGTCAGCATAGGTCGAGCTGCTGTTAAGGCTCTCAGAGCAAACTGAGGTGGATTGTTTGTCTCTTAAACACTCATCCACAGAGCAGCAAAAGAAAAGACCTTGGCACAGGTGAGGCCCGTCATAGATGATGAAGCCTGTCCTCAGTAAAAGTTGAAGTACAGTACCTGCTGCAGCGAGGAGGAGGAAAACCAATCCACTCAATCCTGCTCTGAAACTCATAGCTGCTCCTCTCACCCCTGAAACTACAGACAAAGAAACACATCAGCAGAACAACCTGAGCAAATAAAAGTCTGACCCAGTCATTTAAAACTCTACTTACAACAGGGGGAAGAAGTCGTCTCTGCAGCACGATGTCCCGGAGTCTAAAAGCCTCTGAAGGCAGAAGCTGAACAGATAAACTGCTCACTGCCTCTTCACAGCATGACGGAAGTGACTTGAAGTGTTATATTTGTTGTAGGTCATAAAAGCTTTTTTAGCATAGCTTGGTAAAAATGAAACTTCAATGTGTGGTCACTTTATTCTAATTATCAACATGAACGGCCCTTTAATAAAAGCATGAAGCGGGTTATTATTTTAGAAAATCACGCAGATATAAATGCACTAACAGCGTGAATGAATGTACTGGTCACGCTGACTGACTACCACATAGTGACGTGACATGACACTTATGGGTTTTAATCATCGGGAGCGATCAGCTGAAACTAACGAACTTAATTTAAGCAAAGCAAAACAACCTGTACACAGATAAATGATATCTTTGAGCATGTTAACCCTTTGACTTCCACATCAAAAAATACATCTGCAAAAAATTTTTTGTTGGTAAATTTGTTTTCCTGCCTCTTCATTTGGCAACATTTAAGGTTTTAATTTTCAGATCAACCAATCAGGAAGCAGTGTGGTGGCCTCAACTGCCACCACCTCGTGTTAGTACTGTTTTTCTTTGGGTTTAACACAGTAGTTTGTTTCAGTTTAAAAGAACTCAACATTACACACTTTCTGTGTTGAAATAAAATCACTTTTATTGCATTGGCAGTAGTTTTCTAATTTGGGTGCACATAATTTAGTTAACATGCTGTCACATGGTTTCATTTTCTTTATCATGATTAAATCTGCAGCTATGGTTTCATTTAAAATAATACTTGCCTTTGCTTGTCTGCTTTGTTCTGGGCTCCTGGCAAAAGGCCATCTTCTTCTTCTTCTAATCAGGTTCCGGCAGGCTGTACGCAAGGAAGCGTAATGCTGCCCTCCACAGGTTGGGTTAATTAACTATTTTTATATTTTCACATAAAGACCTGATGTATGGAGGAACTTTAAAACCGCTTTTTACGCCTCAATGTTCTGATTGGTTCTAAAAATGGACTTAAGAGAGAATACCGACAATCCTAAATCAGAAAGCTGTTTGTACAGCTGTCTCCCAAAAAGCTGTCTGCACTCCAAGATGGCCTTTTAAGCCCCACCCACAGAAGTGGGAGAGTCCATCAAGGGGGAAGGAAGGAACAGCTGGGATTTTAAATCTCTAAAATAACTTTTCCTGCTTTCTTATTATTCAGTAAAAACAATTTAGTTTCTTTTTGTAAATAGTTTGCTTTGATAATTTCATGATGGTGTTCTGAGTTTGTTTAATGTTTAGTTGGTAGTCACTGTAAATTCCCTTGTGTTTATGTTGGACCAGTCCTCTGTCGATTGAAACCCCTCCATGCCTCACTGAGGTTAAGTCTGTTTAATTATGGTAGTAATTCAATAACTTTTTTTTCCAAAATACCAAGTAGCCATGACTAATTTCTTTGTAAAGTCATTTGTCCAACACTGGTCCTGGGTGATGATGGTCCACATATCCACTCATGGATGCTGTACATTGAACATTTATGTACAACAAAAAATCAAATGGAGAACTAAGGGCAAATGTGCATGAAGAAGACAAGAATGGTTCAACAATGTTTCGGCAACATCTGTTCATTAAAAAAAGTGAAAAGTTTTGCAGCTGAAGGGAACATCTCCAGCTCATCCTCCACAGCACTGCTCTCCATGGTCAGACCAGCCTCTGGTTCAACTGATTCTGGAGAAAATCACATCAAACTCATTAATGACAGAAGTTTTCTCTTTGTGTTCTGAATGTAAATCAGTTACTGAGTGCAGGAGGCTCTTACCTGCTCCTCTGGCTCTTCTGTCTGTACTCAGTCGTTCTCATATGTCCTCATAAACAGGAGCTAACTGATCTAACTAGTGACATCAATAAAGACACACACATACACAGACTGATTTAGATATATCACTCCGCTAAGAATGTCAGAAATGTCTTTTTTAATGTATTTTTTGGGCATTTTGTGCCTTTATTGATAGGAGAGAGACAGTGGATAGGCTTGTGACCAGCAGAAGCATGCACATGGGACATGCATGGTTGCCAACCACTCCACCAAACCAGCACCCCAAAGTCAGAAATGTCTTATCAGAGGTTTGTTTTCCTCCTAGTTGTCACATAATGACACCAGCATGTCCTCCATCTTCCTTACCTCCATCATCTCTGCAGGTTTGTTTGGTTCATCTGAGGAGTTCACAGTTTTCTTCTTCCTAGTTTAAGTCCAAAAAAAAAACACATACACATTTAAAACAATTAAAAGAAGAATGCTGAAGAGATTTGGTTGACCTGATGTCTCTTTATTGTTTTACCTCTTCCACATATTCAGAGGAATCAGAAGAGTGAACATGAAGATCACCACAGTCAGCCTGATGATGTTCATAATCAGTGATGAGCTCCCTGGAAATAAAGATGGATCTGAGCAGATTGTTAAACAGGTGGGTAGTTAAAGGATCTAACATGACACTTTATTAAACTAACAGTGTTACCCTCACTTTTTACGTTCACAGAGATGTTTGTAGACCTTGTTGTCCCCAGCTCATTCTCAGCTTCACAGAAATACTCTCCAGAGTCTGTTGCATTAAGTGAGCTGAAGGTAAGCAGAGGTCCTGACTGTAGGTGACTGAGGTTTTGGGGTCCAGGGTTCTTGTACCAGGTGTAATTAGCTGCTGGGTTAGCATCACTGCTACAGGTCAGATTCACTTCAGTGCCCTCCTCTACCTCAGCAGATGGACTCACTGACACAGAGGGAGGCTTTGGAGCATCTGAAATAGATTTTGAAAAAAAAAAAATAAGACAATAAATTTACATTTTCAAACCACATCAAAAAAGAGAGAACAGAGTTGATTGTGTTGTGATTGTGACAGTCAAAGTTTCCATATATATCGCTGCAATATCTCTGACTAACCATCCTCTTGGGGCGATTTCAGTTAGCTCTGGAGTGATGACTGACCTCAAATGAATGACAGCAATGGAAAGCAGCAAATATCACGTCCATATGCAGGGCTCTCTGCTTTAAATCATAGTCTGATTTACAAACTGTGGCAGTTTTATGTCTTATTGACAAAGAAATCTGTTAAATTACTGCACCCTACAGCCAGCCTCAAATGCAGACAGTTATCACCTTTTATGTTTTTATGAAACGACCAGTTTCACTCACATTTCACGTTGATGTGGATCCATGAAGAGGATTCATTCCCGTGCTTATTCTTAGCTTCACAGCTGTATTCTGCAGAGTCAGAGGACTTGATGGAGCTGAGGTGTAGCTGATGTCCTCTTTTAATAGGGATTTGATTTCCACTCTTCTTGTACCAGGTGAAGGCAGGCGCTGGGTTAGCATCACTCTGACAGGTCAGTGTCACTGAACTGCCCTCCACAATATCACCAGGGGGACTCACTGATGCTGAGGTCTGTCTTGGAGCATCTGAGGGAAAAATGTCAACTGCAGAGTTGTACTTTTTGAATGGTCATAAAATATTAGGCCTTAAAGTGACATGCATCTTAGACCGTTGCCTCAGTTTCTATTTTTGTTTACCCAAACATTAATGCATGATTTTAGACCTTCTCTGCAGACATTAACACTAATGAATACATGCTAAAGTCCTCCAGATAATAAGTTAACTGCACCCATGTACAAGAAGTGATACTATTCATTTCTAGCATGAGCTGACTGACAACCTGTGATTTATTTGTGTCTGTCCAGCCTCCATGTTTTGAGTATCCCTTTCATGCTTTATGCAAGAATTTGAAATAATGGGTACAAATTGGCAACAAGCCAAGAGGCGAGCAGCACTCTGGAGCAGCTTTTCTCCTTCTTTTTGATAACAGACATGCTACGAACTCATCACAAATTATGTATCGTGCTGGTTGGATTTAACCATCTAATTTAAGACCAAAAGTGCAGAGACCATTTCACCCAGAGAACTGCCTCTTTTTCTGATCATTTTCTTTATTGCTATTGCTAAAATATTTATACCAGCCCATCTAGTCGGTTACATAGCTGTGGTTGGCATACTTAGTTTCAAAATATTTGGGGCATAGGGTTTGGACCCTTAAACAGATTGTTCAGTTTTTTGAAGTGAGGTTGGATGAGCTCCATAAGACCACTTAGTACATTAGATGCAGTAGAAAGTTCTTTCCTCTGCCTCAGTAAGCCACAGTCTGTAAGAGTCTGTAATGCAGAATCAGCTGCAAACAGGAAAGTATTGTACCAAGAGCAAAAGGTATTTTCTCCGCCTACAAGAACTTCCAACAAAAAATAATACCATAATTTAAGGAGGACACTACAAATGCACGTTTTTAAGTGCATTAACTTTCAGACAATACAAAGTTTATCTGGAACTAACCAACTCACGTCACATATTCCTCTGCACAGTGCTGCCGCTGGATGCACAATGCTAATACAAACAGTAATGGTTGTGTATTAGCATTAGCATTGTGTGTGTGTGTGAGAGAGAGAAAGTCACACACACACCACTAGTCTTCAAAGTTATGGTAAACTTCCTCTACTCTGAAGATCATTATTACTTACTTTGAGGATAAATTGTCATCAGGTCCTTCAGGATCAGGACATTTTTTCCTGTTTACCTTTTGAAGAATGTCCAAAAAACTCCAGGATTCAGAAGAGCAGGAATATGTGTTTGATGAGTGATCCAGAAGATGCGAGAGTCACCACTTTCCTCTGACTCTTCTAGCTAGAACCAGTGTCTGAAGCTGCTAGCTTGTTATGTTTGCATCAGCTGAGAGTGAGGTGAAGTGGTTCAGTGGCCTATGCAGTACTGCATGGAGGAATTCGTGATGTGAGTGTGATCTTATTTTTTGATGGGATGTCTTGTAGGTGGAAAAAATACCCTTTGTACTTGGTATGATACTTTTATGTTTGCGGCTGGTTCTTCGTCACAGATTCTTACAGACTGTGGCTGTAAGAATCTGTGACGAACCCCACTTCAAAAATACTGGACAATCTCTTTAAGCTTCAACACATGGGAACTCCTACAAATGATGTTGTGTTAGCTTTGCTGGTGGTGAAGTCGAGTCATTAGAAATGATAAATGTTGGGCAGAAAAGGCAAAAAGAGACAGATCTGACCAACAAAGAAAACTGTACATTAAGTGACCAGCTGATCATCACTCTTTAAATAAAATGTCTCTTAATCACATCTCACATCAATATCTATGTCTGTAGACGTCCGCTCCCCCTTATTATTTACAGCCCAGCAGGAATAGCGTCCAGAGTCAGAGGACTGAATTGAACTGAAAACATGCTGGAATTCAGTGCTGAGACGTCCAGGGGGATTTATCCTGTACCAGGTGTAAGTGACTGGTGGTTTAGCATCACTGCTGCAGGTCAGAGTTACCCTTGTGCCCTCTAATATCTCACCAGAAGGACTCACTGAGACTGTAGGAGGCTTTGGAGCATCTGGAGGAGAAAACATCTGTGATTTAGTGCCATGTACATGTTTAAATATAAACTGTTAAAACAAGGAGGCAAAAACATGAGTACAAAGTAGAGATATGTTTGGATTACAGGATGGGATCAGACAGAGCCTGACTCTGATATAAACAAAGCTCCATCTTTCTGCTGGTGTGTGTTTGTCTCTCTGGTTTAAGATCCAAAAATCACTGAGTGGATAAGACTTTGAAGAATGTGAATGTTTGGCAGAGCAAGCAAAAAGAGGCAGAAATGACCACCAAAAAAAAACTTAGATTGAGTGATCTTTAAAAAAATGTCTCTTACTCACAAATCACATTAATGTATGTGTATGTAGACCTCCGCTCCCCCAGATCATTAACAGCCCCACAGTAATAGAGTCCAGAGTCAGGGGACTGAATTGATCTGAAAACATGCTGGGATTGAGTACTGAGATATCCTTGGCGGAAGTTGTACCAGGTATATTCAGGTGCTGGGTAACCATCACAGCTGCAGGTCAGAGTTACTTTACTCCACATTTTGATTTCACCTGTGGGACTCATTGACACAGAACAACCTGTTGGAGCATCTTAAAGAGAGAAAGAAAGAAATACTTTAATAAACATGTTTAAGGGGTCGTAACATGCTGAGACTGCACAGTGCAGCTTAACTACAACATTCAAGAACCCATGTTTTGCAAAAAAAAACGAGTATGTCCACTATCCCTAAAGCTCAAGAAACTTTCCACACCCTGATCCTCCAGTATCCTCACTCTGTCTGAAACACTCAGTCAGACCTCCTGTCCCTTTAAGACTTCTTTCTCCACTTTAGTCAAGCAGGTCTGATTGGTCAAACAATCTGCTCTGTGATGATTGGTCAGTTCAGCACTGTTTGGTGCCATGTTTTCAAAAACTCTACATTTATTCAGCCCAAGCCAATGGTCTTCAACTACCCACAAAACAATGGTAGGACAAAACCCTCCTGAGTCAATTCAGTGGGCCGGGGAAACCAGTCGCTTCAGGCATCTTCTGACTTTGTGGAGAAGCAGAAGACCAGCTGCTGTGGACTTCCTGTTGAGTCCATAAAGATGCTCTTTTGTGCAGAGGAGACATGATAAACACACCAGCTGTTAATGTGATTGTTAGAACAGTCTCTCTATCTATATGTTATCGATAAATGCCTTTACAACCACGTAGACATGAGGAGCCTCTTGAAAATGACATGCCACATCTCTACCCCTGATACACTTCAATTCAATAGAAACAAATATGATCACACATCCAGGTGTCCATTGATTTGTTGCTCTAGTAAATGTCTTATTTTCCCCCAATTTTCTCTGCCCATCTCTGTATCTCCTCCCTTTCATCCCACACACAACCTCTGCGTTAAATGGCTGGTAAACATGAATTTGGTTCTTCTAAAGTGTTCCAGCTTCTTATCAGAGGGATTTTTACCTCCGCCAAGGAGGTTATGTTTTCGGGGGAGTTTGTCCATCAGTCCGTCCGTCTGTGAACAAAATAACTCAAAAAGTAACGGATGGATTTGGATAAAATTTTCAGGAAATGTTCAGCATGGGAAAGGGAAGAACTTATTCGATTTTGGTGTTGATCAGGATCAGCGTCTGGCCGCCATGGTGAAAAATGTGATTTTTGTGAATAACTACTGAACCAAAGTAGATATCATTTTGAATCCAATTGCTAATGGTATGTTTTCATGGTCAAGGAATCTAAATATTTAGATGAAATAAAGGTAGGAGTAATATTTATGGTCAAAATGACAATATGGCTGAGGACTGTGGCGCTGGCGGAGGTCTGCGCTCTCCAAGTGCTTTCTAGTCTTGGCTCTGTTATTTTTGCTGTTTGTGGTCAAGCACTGTACTCGCGTACTCATGGTGGATCATGTTGGGTTTGGATGTATGTGAACACCACAGCAGATATTGATTTGATTTAATTCTTATTCTTCTGTATACTCAGCTTGGATTTCTTGGTTAAAAAAAAAACATACAAAATACAGAATTCTTAACAACATTTGTTCACAGCTGCCCAAAACATTTTCTCAGGATTAGATTTGACTGGTCTGATTTGTCTTTTATCTCAGTATGTTAAACTTGATTTAGGTCAAATGGTTGAGTGTTTTCATTGAAATAAAGTAAAAAAAGCTGTTTTATGTAAATTATGGAGTAAACTTACACACTTCAGCAGAGGGGTAATTTTCATGACCCTTGACACTGCAGGAGTACTTGTTCTTGTTGATGTCATTATAATAGACTGTTAGAGAAGATCCCTCTGTTATTTTCTGTTTATTTCTGGTCCAGAAGTAGGAGAGATCAGTTGTATTACAGCTGCTTCGACACTTCAGCTCCACATCGGACCACTCTAATCTTTTCACCTCCACCTGAAGCTCTAAAAGATGAAAAAAGAGCATGAACATCATGAAAAAGACTTTTAAGCAAACAGCCAAAAACACTGACAGCACTTTTCTCTGGATGCTGAAAATGTGATCAGAATGTTACCTGTGACTGACAAAGTGACTCCAGGTGAAGTCGTGTCCAGTCTGTCTGGTTGGTTTGTGGTAAATCTGAACTTATACTCAGCTGAGTCGCTCTTTCTCAGGTCTGTGATTCTCAGAGTGCAGTCGTTCCCACTAAAAAGATACTCCACACGGCTTCTGTAGTTTAAGTCTGACTTCAGATCCACAGCTCTGCCATCGCTCTCTTTAAACCACCCACGACTCTGGACTTTGATAGTTTTCTTAATCATCTTTGTTGGATAGCTGAAGGTACAGGGTATGTCTGCTGTTGATCCTTTCAAGGCACAAATCTGACGAGTTGGATAATTCACTCTCCAAGTATTCACCTCCATCACCCCTGAAACACAGAGCACAACAGGGAATGTACTCAGGAGTAAGTCAAAAAGAAAAAAAACATTCAATTTAAAATTGTTCAAATTTTGTAGAAAATTCAAATTCATCACTATATTTTCCAGCCCTAGCATATATGCAATGTCATCTCAGATTTTTCACAACAGCCATGCTGATGCTTCTTTTGGATGTCATTTTATCTTGATTTGGACACTTAAGGGGTGAAATGATATTTAAAAAAAGAAAAGTAAGGACTACATTGAAAGCCATGACTATCACAGTTAATGGAGTCAATCAATGGAACAGCTTACAAGGAGAAACCCGGTGCAGCGGTACCATGAATATATTTAAGAAAAAAATTGTCAAAATGACCTTTGACGGATATGAATATGATAATATCTGACTGTGTATCATCTAAAAATTGTCAAGACCTGACGGATGCTGAAACGTAAACATTTGACTATGTATAGTCTGTGAGACCGTAGGAAAGACCAAATGTACCAAAACAATGATAGTGAATGAAGTGATGGTGAAAGACACGTGAGGTAGCAGTATATCATCCCACTAACTGCAGAGGGACAGACAGTCTAGAAATGGATTCACTAAGGGGCTCTCAACGGAATTGATAAGGTTTTCTCAACTTGTCGAGCTGGCCCAGGAGAACCAAAATGCCCAGATGGAACATGCCTAGCTGGGTACGCAATGGACAGCTGGAATGAATGGAAAGTGCCGTACTTCGAACAAAGGATTGGACATTAAATGTCGCATATGGACAATAACAGACACTCAAGAATTATGTCATACTTCTGTAAATGGAATACGAATTTACAATAATCTGATGATATGTGAAAAAAGAGGGGACTAAATATTGAGGAAATGGGGATGGGACTAGATAAGCTTTGCTTCTTCCGTCTTCCCTTTCGGACATGTACAATGTGATCATCTATTGACAATGTGTGATGTATAAGTGTGCTGACATGACTGAAATAAATCAATTCCATACTTTATGAAGATTCAAAAGAAAAACTTAATCTTAAGGTTACTAGATGTTATGGAGGTCTGAGGTCTAAGTTACTTGCCGATCTTTGACTCATGGTATATATATATATATATATATATATATATATATATATATATATGTGTATATATATATATATATATATATATATATATATGTATATATATATATATATATATATATATATATATATATATATATATATATATAGATATATAAAAAACTTCATGCCTTGGGAAACATTTCATAATTAAAAATAGATAAATAAAAAGTATCAAAGTTCAGTATTAACAAAGCATTGTGGCTCAATCCAGAAAGCTTCCTGAGGTTGATTGAAGAGGACATATCCGATTGTACCCGACTATGTCCTGTTCAAGGTGATTTTACAACACTGTTTTTACGTATCTCGTATGGAAAGTGAATGAATCAAAAAGCATAGTGACTGGGCCCAGTTGGGGCTTACGTGATGCAAACTGGGCTTGAACAGGGCTGAAGTCGTGTTAGCGGGATGGCAATTCATGGTATTTGCGCCATATTGCTGTATTGACCTAAATGGAGCAGGACAAACACCCCTGAAGCGCTGTAGAAGCATTACTGACGGTGCATGTATGGGGTGTGTCTGGGGGAAACAGTCATTTCTTCCTGCATCACGTCTATCAAACCAGCCTTTCCAATTGTGTACAGTTGGGCACAATCGCTATGAGAAATGGAAATGTGTGACTGGGGCTTATGAGTAGGATTGGGCATCGAGCATCGAAAGTACCGATTGGAACCGGAGTAACTACGATTCTCCCGGAATCGTCCAAATGTTTTAATTTCAATTCCTAGTTTCAATTCCTAGTCCGCCGACCAGAAGGAGAAACCGCTGAACACCAATGAAGAAGAATCCGCCAGAAGTATTTAGGTTAGCACAACCATGGACAATACACCCATCATGAGTTCTTCAAAGATAAAGCTCTCTTGTGAAAAGTGAACTCCTGTGAAAAGAAAATTTATATTTTTTTTCAGTTCAGATATATATATAAAAACAGCCCTGTGAGAAATTCATAGTATAGTTCATAGAAAGTGGTAAGTTCATAGCATTAAAATTCATGGAGAAGTACAGACTATTTTATCCAGAAAGGCCTCTGGTTAGCTAGCTCATTTAAAACATCAAAACTTTTTCGACCCTGCCTCTTAAAAGAATCGGAATCGAGAATCGTTAGGAACCGGAATTGAAACTCGGAATCGGAACCGGAACCGGAATCGTTCAAATTCAAACGATGCCCAACCCTACTTATGAGACAATTTATTAGGCCACTTATGGCAAATTACTTTTCAAGCTAATTCTTAACTGAAGGGCCTCGCTCACAGGGCTTTGTGCAAATAAACAGCGTGAGGCTGTGAATATTTCAGAGGTCGTTCTTGATACACTTTTCCTTTCACAGAAGAAATGACATTTTACAAAGAACTTTAGTCTGCACCTAAACTCGGACGTCCATGCAAAGTTTTAGTTAAGTCTTCACCTGTGTGGTCAGCATAAGACAAGCTCCTGTTCAGGCTCTCAGAGCAAACTGAGGTGGATTGTTTGTCACTTAAACACTCATCCACAGAGCAGGAAAAGAAAAGACCTTGGCACAGGTGAGGCCTGTCATAATGATGAAGCCTGTCCTCAGTAAAAGTTGAAGTACAGTACCTGCTGCAGTGAGGAGGAGGAGGAAAACCAATCCACTCAATCCTGCTCTGAAACTCATAGCTGCTCCTCTCATCCCTGAAACTACAAAGAAACACATCAACAGAACAACCTGAGAAAATAAAAGTCTGACCCAGTCATTTGAAACTCTACTTACAACAAGGGAAAGAAGTTGTCTCTGCAGCACGATGTCCCGAGTCTAAATGCTTCTGAAGGCAGGAGCTGAACAGATAAACTGCTCACTGCCTCTTCACAGCATGACGAAAGTGACTTGAAGTGTTATATTTGTTGTAGGTCATAAAATTTTTTTTTAGCATAGCTAGGTAAAAATGAAACTTCAATGTGTGGTCACTTTATTCTAATTATCAACATGAACGGCCCTTTAATAAAAGCACAAAGCAGATAATCTATTTTAGAAAATCATGCAGAGATAAATGCACGAAAAAGCGCGAATGAATCTGCTGATGACGCTGACTGTTCACTACATAGTGCAAGACATGACACTAATGGGTTTTAATCATCAGGAGCGATCAGCTGAAACTAGGGAACTTGATTTGAGCAAAATAAAGCAACCTGAGCACAGATAAAGGATATCTTTGAGCATGTTAACCCTTTGACTTCCACATCAAAAAATACACTTGCAAAAAATTTTTTGTTGGTAAATTTGTGTCCTGCCTCTTCATTTGGCAACATTTAAGGTTTTAATTTTCAGCTCAACCAATCAGTAAGCAGTGTGGTGGCCTCAACTGCCACCACCTCGTGTTAGTATTGTTTTTCTTTGGGTTTAACACAGTAGTTTGTTTCAGTTTAAAAGAACTCAACATTACACACTTTCTGTGTTGAAATAAAATCACTTTTATTGCATTGGCAGTAGTTTTCTAATTTGGGTGCACATAATTTAGTTAACATGCTGTCACATGGTTTCATTTTCTTTATCATGATTTAATTTGCAGCTATGGTTTCATTTAAAATAATACTTGCCTTAGTTTGTCTGTCTTGTTCTGAGCTCCTGGCAAAAGGCCATCTGCACTCCAAGTAGTGATGGTCCGCTGACACCCGAGGCTCCGACACATGCGCCGTAGCTCATGAAGCAAACGTCTCAAAGCACTGTGCCGGAGCGTGTATTGGTCACGTGAAGAGTGACGTCCGAAACAGTTGAGTGACGTATGAAACAGTTGAGTGTATCGAACCACTGCTGTGGCTCGGACATCAAACGAAACACCTGATTGGCTCGGTTTGTCATGTGAATAGTTTGGCGGAATGGAGCGCGTTCAGGGATAGGATATCCAATAAATAGGCGCTCATTTAAAAAAAAATGTGCAGAGTAGGTTGGTTTTGTGCTGTTGTTGCTATTAGTTTGTTGAGAGTTAGATTGCGTGTAGTAAATAAGTTTAGTTAATTCATATAGACAGATAGATAGATTGATAGATTGTAGGTAGTTATTTTCAGATAGATAGATTGATAGATAGATTGATAGATAGAAAGGTAGGTACTTCGGTAGGTAGATAGACAGATAGACAGATAGACAGATCGATAGATAGATAGATATAATATATAGATAATATAGATATATAGATAAGATAGCTATATAGATAATATATAGATATAGATAAGATATATAGATAAGATAGATTATAGAATATATAGATAAGAAAGATTTATATAGATACGATTTACACACACACACACATATATATATATATATATATATATATATATATATACAGAGAGAGAAATAGATATTTATAGATATAGATAAGGCAGATATAGTTATATTATAGCTATACAGAGAGAGCGATAGATAGATAGATATATTCTATATTTATATAGAGAAAGGGAGAGAGAGATAGGCCATCTACCTCGATATATATCTATATATATCTGGATAGATGGAGCCGCAGCGGGAACCAACCCGAAAAAGGTCCCGTGCATGGGACCATTTCCAGCTGTTGCCGGATAATAAGGTATGTACGTCTGTTACTTTGATTCAATCTGCTTTAGGCCTATACTGGATTCCCTATAAAAAAAACAGCGGCCATTTTACCTCACACCACATGGGAACTGCTACTCTAATGCTATGTCATTCAGTTTGTTTGATTTTGGCCATTCAACATTATCCATAACTAATACCAAAGTTACAAAATGACACAATCAAACTGGCTGATTAATATTTTACAGGTCCAGTGTATGCTGTGTGATGCGAGGCTGTCATACACAAATAACACTTCTTCAATGCTGAGGTATGTCTGTAATGTTAGTAGTCTTCTTGTTAATATCCCCTGTGAATTTCTGTTTCTCCTTTTGTCATCTGAGCTCTGTTAACACAGAAATTTCCCAACCTTGGAATCAATAATGTTTGCTCTTCTCTTAATTATCTTATTTTATCTTAGGCACTTGAGGGCCAAGCATGATGGAGACACTGATCCGGCACCAGAGAACCGGCAGCAGCCAACTGTTGCCACCAACCCAGGTAGGTAAGATGTTTTTTTTTTTATTGGCCTATGATGCCAAGCATGTTTAAGCTAAATTATGGTGTTATATCCGGATATTTTTCAGGCAATAGAAAGCAGGATCTTGATAATGCCCTGGTCGGTTTCATTATGAAGGACTCCCAGCCGTTCTCTGTGGTGGAAGATGATGGATTTCAAGAGCTTGTGGCAAAGTTGGACCCCTCATACGCTCTTCCAACAAGAAAGGCTGTCAAGGACATGGTGATTGCCAGGTATGAGGAGGAGAGGGAGAAGGCAAAAGCTGAGCTCAAGGACGTTGAGACTGTGAGTCTCACTGCTGATATGTGGACCTCACTGAACATGGAAGCATATTTGGCTGTAACTTGCCACTATGTCAACCAAAAGGATGAGTTGGCCACTCTTCTTCTGGGGGCCAAGGCCTTTCCAAGGTCCCACACAGCAGCCAATATTGCCACTGAAATAGCTTCACTGATGGCAAAGTGGGGACTTACCCAGAAGATTCGGTGCATCGTCACAGATGCAGCCAGCAATATGAATGCCGCAGTCAACACCCTAACTTTAAGGCATTCAAAATGCATTGCACACTGCCTCAACCTTGTGGTGAAAAATGCTATGGAAGCTACTCCTGGCCTGGAGAACATCAGAACAGCTACCAGGAGGATTGTCACCTACTTTCGGACAAGTACAACAGCAAAACAAAGGCTCGCCCAAGTGCAACACCAGCTGGGCAGAACTCCAAAAAAACTGCTTTTAGAGGTGGAGACAAGATGGAACAGCACATTTGACATGCTGCAATGCATTTATGAAGAAAAAGATGCAGTGGCAGCAGCTCTGGTGTCTCTGAACACAGAGGTGACTCTGACAAACCAGGCCCATGAGAACATTGAAGAATGCCTCAAGGTGTGTAATAGCCAGAGAACCAGAGAAATGCTTTATGTGCACCATTACTATGTAGTTGGTTTATTTAATTGTTGTTGTCCTGTCATTTCAGCTGCTGTCTGCATTCCAAGTGGCTACTCAGGAGCTGTCGGAGGAGAAGAGAGTCAGTGGCTCAAAGGTCATACCCCTGTACAGAGTGTTGTGACACAGCATCGAACAAATCTCAGCACAAGTAATCTACACCAATGGCTTTAGGCCTTGCTCAAAATTTATTGAGATACTTGGGGGACAGACTTCTGGATAAAGAAAAAGAAAGCTCCCTAGCAATATCTACACTAGTGGATACAAGATTCAAAACTTTGGGGTTTTTCAATCCAAGAATGGCAGCTGCTGCCAAGGACCGTCTGATAAACGAATGTACAAAGGTCATTAATATCAGAACTGCCAGGCAAAGGCAGCAGCTGCCAGCACCAGCTCCTCCTCAGACTCAGCCTCACCCTCAGCCACCTCCACCAGCACCACCACAGCCTCATCCTTCACCACAAGCAGTCTCCACAGGTATTTCATTGTTATTCTTTTATCAGTGCAAAATGAATAATGACATTTCTTGAGATAATAATCTAAAATATTTTTTCAGGAGTTGACCTGTGGAGATTGCTGGATGATGATGCAAACAGAGCCAGGCAAACACAAAGTGCCACTGCAGATGCAATAGTTGAAGTCAATAGATACCTGGCTGAGCCACCACTCAGAAGGAGTGAAAATCCACTGGCGTACTGGGCCATGCACAAAAATGTCTTTCCAAACTTGTATGACCTGGCAAAACACTTTCTTTGCACCCCAGCCTCATCTGTGCCATGTGAAAGAGTATTCTCAAAGGCAGGAGAAATTGTTTCGAAAAAAAGAAACAGACTAAATCCTAAGACTGTTGAAATGTTGTTGTTTTTAAATAAAAATTCATAAGTTCCACAAGCACACACATCCCCAGTTTTCAAGCACACACATCCCCAGTTTTCAAGCACACCATCTTCACCCAGTCATGACCCCTTTTCACTTAACCCCAAAACATACATTGTAAAAATCCATGATATAATGTGTATTCGCACCAGTCATGAGTAAAAAAAATTGCCAATACCGGTATCGAAGACAAACTGTTTTGGTTTGAAAGAATTACGTGGTTTATGACGTATGAACCACTTTACTGTTTCATTAGATATGGAAAGCGTCTCAATGCTTTCTTTGGCTGTGTCAGCTTAGAGCTCAGCCTTTGAAGTTAATCAACACGGAGAACCCGGTAGAGGTTCAGTTTAACAGAGTTGCATTCAGTACTGAAGATCGAACATAACATGATAGACTACTCTGAGTAAAGTAAAACAGTTACTGTAGGGCTAAGCATCATAACATGAGAATTATATATTACACAGAATCATATCACTTACAAGTGCTTCGTAGTGAAGCGGCACTATAACGGACTCGCATCTGGCGATTACGAGTTCGATTCCCGTCCAAACATGTTCAAATTCTTATATTTCAATTAAAATTAATAATAGACATCTGGCCTCAAAATCTTCTAAGCTATGTGATATTTAGATTTGTTTTAGGGTGTAATATGACTAATGTTAGACTTAAGTATGGACCTACTGTGAACTTCAATTAGACGTCACAAATACATTGTCTTTATTTTCCTTTTTCAAAATTTATTTTATTGTGCGAGTGAGCGTGAAACCATACATCCATGCAGTGTGTGCAAACAAAAACCCATTAGCGACTCAAAACCCAAATGACTCATGAAACAATGAATTCATCATTTCAATTGCACTTCATTTTATTGACCACTAGATGACCTACTCGAGCATTGTATCATTGAAGCCTCGAGCAATGAAGCATTTTTTCGAATCAGGTGTCAGAGCCTCAACAAAGCCTCGAGCGCCCATCACTAACTCCAAGATGGCCTTTTAAGCCCCACCCACAGAAGTGGGAGAGTCCATCAAGGGGGAAGGAAGGAGAAGCTGGGATTTGAAATCTCTAAAAGAACTTTTCCTGCTTTCTTATTATTCAGTAAAAACAATTTATTTTCTTTTTGTAAATAGTTTGCTTTGATAATTTGATGATGGTGTTCTGAGTTTGTTTGATGTTTAGTTGGTAGTCACTGTAAATTCCCCCTGTGTTTATGTTGGACCAGTCCTTTGTCTATTTAAACCCCTCCATGCCTCACTGAGGTTAAGTCTGTTTAATTATGTTTGTTAGGTTGCAGCTTCAGATCCTTTTGTTAAGTTGACCTCTTTTAGTGTAGGTACAGGGTCTGTTTATTTTCTTTCACATTGAATTTGATATTTTGTGACTGACTTTTCCTTAGTAAGATAAATTAAAGAATTAGAATCTTTTTCCTCACCTTTGTTCTTTGCCTGATTGCTTGGTCCCTTACAGCAGTTATTCAGGTCAACCGATTTACCGGTCCAGGATTATTGTTCAATGATGTTGTAGATGCAGTATTTGATTTAGAATCATTTTTACCTACTTTTCTTTGTAAACAGCTTACACTTTGAATCTTTTATTTTAAAAGTTTAAATAGAATATTTGTGTTTTCGCTGTGTCCACTCACTTCACAAGAAAACTGACGGCTATCTGATGTAGTTACAGCGTTTGACGACTTGTCTTGAGGGTGCTCTAATCACGCTGTAAGTTTTAGCTCATTATCTGAAGATTCTGTTGTGTTTTTTCTTGCCGTGTTTCACATGCTGGTAGCAGACTCCCGTTTTTCTGCCAGAAGCAGTCAGCAGTTTGAGGTTAAAGAACTGTGTGCTTCAAGAAAAAAAGTGAAGCAGTCAAATCAGAAATTTCCTTGCAATATAAGATTGTATACAAGGTAATCTGAACTAATGAAAGGTTTTTTTGTGTGTTCAGAAGTACAGAGATTCTTCAAGAGCATTCATGCTAACCCCTCTCATTGTTTACAAGCAGGCAAAGTGGTCAGTCTATTTGTCTTTTGTTATCACTTTGTTTGGATCATATTTGTTTATAATGTAAATGTGTGCTTTAACAAAGGTGTGTTAATTTAAGAATGAACATTGTTTTTTGTTTATTAGGGCTGGGATGATATGCTTTTCTCCCGATTTTATTTTTTACAATTTTTTAGGAGCTGATTCGATTTAAAGGGACTGTGAGGAGTTTCTAAGTAATTACGAAAAAGCCTCACTTTTAGATATATGCCTGATCGAAATACACACTTTAAGATGAGTTTTATAACATCAAAATAGGTCATCTATAAATGCTATTCCTTAGCTTCGTGGTCGGGTCGGACAGGACTGGACTGGCCTGGATACTCAACTTCGGGGACAAGTTGATTAAAACTAGAGCAAATTTATATTATTCAGACACGTCTTAGAGCACCGGGCTGTAAGTAGCCATGTATAGCCGGCTACAAAACTACGATACAAAGTTTTCCAAAAATTGCTTGTTGTCACACATCAAAAGAGATACATTACCTCGTCGCTTTGCATCCTGTAAGTTGTTGAAAAAAGAAGTTGTAAAACAATGCAGAGTTCTGAGGAAGGTCCGAGCTGCATTCATTAGCATCACAACAAACACGCTTTGGCTTGTGGTGCATTCCAGTTGTAGTCAGAAGTAGGAATTTTCAAGTTCCAAGTAGGAAACTGCAACTGGAACGTCGCCCGAAGTCTGAATTTCCTCCTGGGAACTCAGTGAAACCTCACCACCCCCGAGTTGACGATGGAAGATGGATAATAATAATAATAATAATAATAACTTTATTTATATAGCACCTTTAAAAACAGCAGTTTACAAAGTGCTTTAACAGACAGAACAAAGGCAGAAAAAAATCAACAGTCAGTTTATCATAGACCACGGGAGTCAAAGGAAAAGGCACAGAGGGTCATGTGACTAAAGCAACAAAATGGGAGAAATATTATAAACTGGTTGGATGCCCCCAGTGTGAACAGTTATTTAGCTCCTGTAATAATCAATTTATTTGCACTTCTGACTGGGGTGTGTCGCTCTAGATCAGCTGTATACATAGTATTGTTAGACTTATATTTACAAAAATGCTGCCATAGTGATAATCACATTCTTCATGTGATATTTGTGAACAACAGCAGCTAACAATAGCCTCGTAGATCGGCATGTTTTTTTCCGACTTCAACTGGAACGCCGATAAGTCGGAGATGATATCACTCCTATTTCCGAGGTTACTGGAACGCAGCATTATGACAGTTGGCGCGTGTGCTCATGGGTAGCAGAGTCTTTATTTCGCTGGTAATAGATTCTCCTCATAGCCCCTTTAAATTGCAATTCTATGATATTGCCAATAAAGAGGAAGGACACGGAAAGTGAGCCACACCATTCAAGCAGAAAAAGCTTTTTCAAAATAGTAAGGCATGAATTACTTTTTACTGTAAAATTACTGTAAAATTATTACATGTATAAGAAGTAGCTCTGTTAGTAATTCAATAACTTTTTTTTTTTTAGCAAAATACCAAGTAGCAATAACTAATTAATCTGTCAAGTAATTTGACCAACACTGGTCCTGGGTGATGATGGTCCACATATCCACTCATGGACGTTGTATATTGAACATTTATTAACAACAAAGAATATAATGGAGAACATAGCAAATGTGCATGGAGAAGGAATGGTTTCACAATGTTTCAGAAAAATCTGTTCAGTAAAAAAGTTAATATCAAGTTTTGCAGCTGAAGGTAACAGTTCCAGCTCATCCTCCACAGCACTGCTCTCCGTGGTCAGACCTGCCTCTGGTTCAGCTGATTCTGGAGAAAATCACATCAAACTCATTAATGACAGGAGTTTTCTCTTTGAGTTCTGAATGTAAATCAGTTACTGAGTTACCTACCTGCTCCTCTGGCTCTTCTGTCTGTGCTCAGCTGTTCTCATTAACAGGATCTAACTGATCTAACTGGTGACATCAATAAAGACACACAGACACAGACAGATTTAGATATATCACTCAGCTAAGAATGTCAGAAATATCTTGACAGCGGTTTGTTTTCCTCCTAGTTGTCACATAATGACACCAGCGTGTCCTCCATCTTCCTTACCTCCATCATCTCTATAGGTTTGTTTGGTTCATCTGAGGAGTTCACAGTTTTCTTCTTCCTAGTTTAAGTCCAAAAACAACACATACACATTAAAAACAATTAAAAGAAGAATATTGAAGACACTTGGTTAAAGTAATGTCTCTTTATTGTTTTACCTTATCCACATATTCAGGAGAATCAGAAGAGTGAACATGAAGATCACCACAGTCAGCCTGATGATGTTCACTATCAGTTATAAGCTCCCTGGAACTGAAGATGGATCTGTGCAGATTGTTAAACAGGAGGGTAGTTAAAGGATCTAACATGACACTTTATTAAACTGTTAGAGAGCAGATCAATGCCCCTTTCGTCAAATTTTGACAGGTCCCCCCCCCCCCCCTCCACTCCCCACTCCTTCTTAATTCCCACAGTAAGCAAATTAGCCGTATGCATGCCCTATAGTCAAGACGGCAGTAAAATGACAGAGTCTTACTCTAAAGTAAGATAGGCATAATATAGACTAATATATAGAAACTCCAGCGTGACGGGCCTTTCATGACCCAAGAACGTGTTAAAACTGTTTTTGTTTTATTTACTATTGTCCATGGAAGTTGATAAATAAGGGCCTCGAAGCTCCAAGACTCGTTATTTCACTACTGGGAGCTTTATTCAGCAGGACCCTACTTCGTCGGCGCCATCAGTCCTTGTATCCCCCAGAGAAGGAAGCGTCAGGGCGGCGGGATGCCTCGCTGCAGCCGGCCGAGCAGAGAACAGCTATCCTGGGACGCACGAAGAAGCCTCTGACCCCGGAGCCCAACAGGGACCCTGGTCGAAGAAAACAATCACCACGCAGGCCGTCGTAGGTAAGGCAAAAAAACCAACTTTTTATTCTAACGTGTATATTTTTGTTTAAAATACGAACCTCTTAGCGGAGCATGTTCCTCATTGACCGGCGTACGGAGTTTGAATGGATGGTCCATCGACCCCAAGACGCCTGCGTCGACGTCACGATCTGTGACGTCACGTGCTCTCATTGGCTAAGGCCGACGTCGTCTTACGCTCCTATTGGCCTAGAGCCAGTCACGGGTTGATGACGTGTCACGCTCTGATTGGCTAAGGCCGATGTCGTCTTACGCTCCTATTGGCCTAGAGCCAGTCCCGGGTCGATGACGTGTCACGCTTTCATTGGCTAAAAAATTTTGTTTGGATTCTGTGTTTTTGTATGAGGTGGAGAGAGAGGCAGAAAGATATAAATAAAATATCTTTTTTTATAGCTCTGTCTATGTACACACAGCTTATTTAAAATAACAAAGTATTCCTTTTTTTTCCCAACAGCCCCTCATTTCAACATATGGGATCCACCGAGCAAATGCGATGCAAGGATCATTACAGAGACCGCAGTTACCATTATAGAAAACACAGAGTCTAGCACAAACTGCTCCAGGAAATATGTAGTGCATCTCCGTTGAACTCAGACCCCTCCTTCTAATTCTTTACGGGAGGAATGGTCTTTGGAACCCTCACAGTCTTGAGGCAGCTGGGGATACATTTTTAAGTACGAGACAGGGGAATTGTGTTTCGACCAAAAGGATGAAGGGGAAGTACGATCACCAGCGACAGACACGGCAGTCCAATCCTCCAATGACTGGGAGGTTCTGAGGACGGTGAATCCAAAGAATCTGATGGAGCATGAAGAAGAGATCCCTACACAAACGGCGAATCCTTTCCCCAGAGAGCAACTGGCCAAAAAGATGACATTTATGGCCGTTTGGCTCACTAAAGCCTCAGGCCCAGCTCGTTGGTTCTTCAGGGTCAGTCATCGAACCTCTGCGACAGGCGCAGTAGCGGCCCACAGAGTTTTTTGTCCCGGATCATTTCAACTCAGACTGCAGAGTATTTCACACACTTTTGACCATACCTTTGGATGCCTGGAAAGATAAAGTTCCAGGCATCGTTCGCAGCTGTTGAAACTGGAACGAAGCCATAATGATTAAAAAACCTCTCTCTGTCTAGACCCCCCCCCCCCCCCCCCGCTCCTCCCACATATATCACTGAGAATACTGGGAGCCTCTCTCTTTGTGAAAAAAGTAACGGTCTCACCGGCAGTGAGACTGGGGCACGCCTTAATGAAAGGAAATGCTTTGTACCCACTCTCCAGGGTCAACGTGAAGACTATTCAATTCCAGAAAACTCCAGGATATGCAGCCAGGAAAACCTGTTTCTGGGTTGCATGCCCAAATACTGTATGTGGTTTTGGGTCTGGTACATCATGAGGCTTTCACAGGCAGAAGAGACCTTTCACCCTTCAATTTCATCCACTGCGACATTAGGCTTTTCAGCCTCAGTTTAACAACAATTTGGCGGTCAGAGAGTTTTACAACGTATTCCTGGCTACTGGGAGACATCTTAAAGATCTGCCCCTGAGCATCGACAGAGAAGGATTTAACGGCGGGTATTCCCTGTTTGGAACAGGGGAACTGCTCTTTACAGTTATTTAAAGACTGTTGTAAATGATTGTAATGTTTTTTTTTTGCTGTCTCTTCTATATATTGATTTGTAATGTTGCTGCCTCTTCTATATATTGATTTGTAGTGATTTTTTTTGGATACCCATTTGTTTAAAAAAAAATATTTTGGTGATGAAAGAAAAACAACTGCGCTTGAAAATATGAGCAATAAACAATTTTATTGATGAAAGACAAAAAAAAAAGTTGTGCGTGTTACATTTATTTATTTACGACGAAATCCAACGTGGAGAAAGCGTAAATTGTTTTTTCTGTCTCTGTAATCTAGTCTCTCTGCGTTTCGGGGTCTCCTCCTCTTTTTCTTCTCTCGGGGTAATCCAGCGAGGCGATAATACGGGCGTCCTTTTTCTTGTACCGCCGGGAGGTGTGTCGGTGCCCATCTTGAGTCATCGATATTGATCTCGTGCCTTGGGGTTACTCACTGAAGATATAGGGATGTTCAGCTCCGACAATTGATTGAGAAACTTTATCCAGCCGGCGAGAGGTGAGGTGTGGGATTTTTTATAAGGGAGTGAAAGGTATTTGAATAAGTCAATCATGTGGGAACCTTTCACAGTGTCCCCCCTATAAATAAATTCGCCCTTTGAATTCCATCCTCCTCTGTCGCTCTTGGATAGTTTCTTGATGATATAATCCGCATTTTTGCGATCTCGTGGGGGTAAACTTTTCAGAATCTCAACCCCCGTATCTTCAACCCCCCTCCCATCAGACGGTAGAGATGGGGCGGGGGCATCATCCTGAGCTATTTCACAGTATTTTAATATGAACTCTCTGATCAGAATCTAAGACCATTAAAAAATACAAGCCAGTTCAGGGCTCTCAAGTGCGACCATTTTGGTCGCATATGCTACCAAAATTTGTAAGAGTGCACCTAACATTTTTTGTTGGTCGCACCGGTGCACCCTGCGCCTGGGTGAAAACACTGACTGCTGTCGCAAGCCCCTCATCTCTCTCTCTCAAATCAAAAGTTTAGAAGCTGAGAAAGCACATTTCAGTATACCTACAAACGCAATACAGTCTAGTAAAGTTGACAAAGGTAACGGTGGTAGAAGAAAATCCGCTAAAAAAACAGCACACGCATGCACGCACGCACGCACGCACACACACAGCCCTCAGTGATCATCCAATCAGCTGTCAGTATGCAAAGGAGCCCAGACTCTGTGGTGTCAGGTTACAGCAGGAAGACCGAGCGAAGCTCCGCTGAATCGCCTTAGTGACAGTCGGATAATTAATAATTAAATACAATAACAAGTAAAACAAAGTAAAGTTAAATATAACATCTATATCTGCACAGTCATTTCTCCTGTTAAGGGGGGAGTTTCTTAATTACACATGCACAGAGATGAGTGTTCACGTCGACTGAGGACAAATGACCTGATTTACATTAAGCTGTAAATAAAAAAAGAGGAAAAAATAACTTTAAAAAGTCAGAAATGTTCTGCCCTTCAAGTCGTTTTCATAAATTAGTTTGAATTTTTTTTTTTTTATTATTTACCTTAGTTTCAGTTTTGGAAATATTGACTAGCCTATAGTGTGTGAAGTCTAGCTCTAGGTTCAAATTTCATAGAGAATAAGACCATCCAGTTAAATGCTATGTTGTTGGTTGTTAAAATCTGGATATTTATTTAATTATTCAGCTCAGTATAGCACCTAAAACATTAGATTTAATTAATTTGAAATATTTTATTTAACTTGAAATGTTTGAGTTTGAAATATTAATTTTCAGTTCAGTAAAAAAATTTAACCCTATAATGCCAATTGTATCATATTTGATACATACTTTTATAATACCTCTATCTGCTCAATTTGATCATCAAATGACAAAAAAACATCAGAATAAATTCAGATAAATGATAAAAATGTCCTCAAATGGATTATCAGTTGCCAAAAACACCTAATATATCAAATGAGATACGAAAAATCTATATGTAGAATTTTATGGACATTCTGATTTTGTAGGATTTTACCAGAAAGTGAAATAAAAATTAAATCTCCAAAAAATTAGAATTTTCTGGCTGTCATCTACGGTCTTGGACCTTAAAGGGTTAAGAACAAGCACTTTTATTTGGAGATGTTTTAGTCTTCTTAATGTTTTAGTTTGAATTTGTAAATTTCATTCATTGAAGCACTTTAAACGCTCTGTTTTTCTGTAATGTATAATTTTGCTTCAAATAAAGACAAGTATTTCTTTACATCTCAGTCTTGTTTAAAAAGCATTTACATTATATAAAATTTATGGAGAGTAATAAAATGGTGACCTTATGGCGTCAAAGGCGACACTGAAAAATTTGGGTGCACCTTAATTTTCTGCTGGTCCGCCTTGAAAAATTTTTTAGGTGCACTGTTCCAACCAACTCTAAAAGTTAGTCAAGAGCCCTGCAGTTAAAGTGCTTGTTAAAAACCTGACAGAGCCTTCCATCACGAAAACTGTAAGTTTTAAGTTTTTATATTTTCAAATAATGCCACAACAACCAGAGAAAGTGAACAGGAAAAAAAAACAATTTAAATTTTTAAGTCTTCTGTAGAAAATATTTCAGATTTATTGATACAAAGCCCAGCTCTATTATCTATGCACATATGTGTGTACTTATGAAGAATCTGACTTCGGCCTGCTCTATTGTAAAGTGCCTTGAGATAACACTTGTTATGAACTGGCACTATTAAAATAAAGATTGATTGATCGATCATGTATGACTTGTATAAATTCTTAATCAATGTCATCTCCAATCTCTCAATAAACTTGATTTTCTCAACAGCCATGCTGATGCTATTGTAGATGTCATTTTATAATGATTTGATTAATCAATGAAGATAAAAAAGAAAAACCTAATCTTCAGTTTATTAGATGTTAAGATAGTTTGAAGTTTCAGGTAATTGTGGATCTTTGACTCACTGTAATAAACTACCTTAAGCCTCGGTAAATATTTCATGAATATATCATTTTTAAATAACTTTAAAATAAGTGTGTTTCATTCAGCATCCCTCAAAAACTTAGCTGCTGATATTTTAAAACAAAGATTATTCCTCAGACTTTTACAGAGTTGAAAGCAGGTTTATGTTATTATCGTAAACATCTTATGAAGAAAGTTTTCGTTGATTTGTTTCCCCAGAGACTTTAAGAGTGTGAAAACAGTTCATCAAACACCAACATGTTGAAATGTTTCCTTTTCACAGCTCTGTTCGTGTGAGTTTAATCTGTCTTCAGTCTGTGGTCAGATTGAATATCAGTTTCTAAGAAGAAGAACAGTGAAGCAAATATGTGTGAAATGTAAATGAACAGTTTTGTTGTGTAACTTCTGTGAAAAGACAGTTAAGAGTTGATTAGGAGGATGGAAACATCACAGATGTCAGTGGAAGCTTCATGCACTTGCACATTTTGGTTCCCTTTTTTGTTGATATAAACATTTTTCTCTGAAAAGGAGTACAAAAAATGAGCTTAGAATCTGTTACAAGAACCTCATCAGTTCTGATTTCACAGAACCATTAAATTACAACACTTTAAATATCATGAACTATTGTAAATTATGTTTAATAATTCTACAAACAAGACGAAATTTGATTTACATCAATGCATATACCTGTCTTTTATTGTCTGTTATAAAATGTAATTCTTCACACCACGTCCCAACTTCACTGGAATCAGGGTTTAAGTTAATGTGAAGTAAAGGCTCACTCAGAGATGCTCCCGTTAGTGATGGCAAATCAGTTTTCAGTGTGGAAGTCAATGCAAATTTACAGTAATGATTTCAGAGCTCGCTATGTATTTAAAGTATTTATTGACGTAGTGTTAACTTTTACAGCATTATTCTCTAAGGGACTGTTTTACTATGGCCACTGAATTTTTTTTTTTAACTCGTGTGTTTAACTGAGGGGCTTTATGAAAATAAACAGCATGAGGCTGTAAATATTTCAGAGTTGGTTTTTGATGCACTTTTCCTTTCATAGAAGAACAAATGACATTTTACAAAGAACTTTAGTCTGCACCTAAACTACAATGTCTGTACAAAGTTTTAGTTAAGTCTGCATCTGTGCTGCCAGCATAAGTCAAGCTGCTGTTGAGGCTCCAGAGCAAACTGAGGTGGATTGTTTGTCTCTTAAACACTCATCCACTGAGCAGCAAAAGAAAAGACCTTGGCACAGGTGAGGCCAGTCATTGATGATGAAGCCTGTCCTCAGTAAAAGTTGAAGTACAGTACCTGCTGCAGCGAGGAGGAGGAAAACCAATCTACTCAATCCTGCTCTGAAACTCATAGCTGCTCCTCTCATCCCTGAAACTACAGACAAAGAAACACATCAGCAGAACAACCTAAGCAAATAAAAGTCTGACCCAGTCATTTAAAACTCTACTTACAACAGGGGGAAGAAGTCGTCTTTGTAGCATGAGGCAGACAATGTCCAGGAGTCCAAATGTTTCTGAAGGCAGAAACTGAACAGATAAACTGCCCACTTCCTCTTCACAGCATCAATATGAATAAAGGAAGTGACTTAAGTGTTATATTTGTTTTGGATCATTAACAGCTTTTTTCAGCCTGACTGAGGGAGACCAAAACTAAAAAATATGTGGTCACTTTATTGTAATTAACAACATAAACAGACATTTTTTCACAGCAAGAAGTAGATTATCAGGTATAATTAACAGGTCGGATATCAGGAGTCCCTGTTGTTGACTGTGTGTGTTCTTAACGTTTTAGGCTGATTAAACAGTGGAAATTTACAGAATTTCCCTTTTACTACTACTTCTACTACTACTACTGCTACTAATAAAACATTTTAAGGATGCTGTACAAGATTAAAACAACAACAATAAAATCAACACTAATAACAAAATCAGCAACAGCACAGCACAACAGATAATGACAGGTACTGGGAAGAGGAGGTATGTAGTTGTAAAGTGGGGTATGCAGTCCTGAACAGATGAGTTTTAAGTCTGGATGTCAGAGGTCAGGCGGAAGAGAGTTCCAGAGCTGAGGCAAGTGGGCTGGAGTAGCAATGTGGAGGAGGTTGGACAGATAAGGCAAGGTGAGGTTACACATGTTTTCCACAACATTAGATTATTGCTGTCCTGCAGCATCTCATGTTGAGATCACTCTGGTTTAGCTGTGGCTGTACAGCATGCAGGAAGGAACTTCCACCACACAAACCACAGAGAACAGGAAAAGTGCTACAAACAACTGAGGTTAACATTGAAGAGTGAAGAAGAGCAAATAATAGAAGACCAACAAAAGTACCAAAATGTCTCAAAGTGATGTGGAATTACTTTCACAGGTCTTATTTTGAACTCTAAAGCAAGATAAGAGCATGTAAAGTCACAACAATCCAAATTTTGTTGGAGACAGGAGTAGTGGAGAAGGAAAGGAGAGGAGTGGGGGCTGCAGGAGTGAAGGAGAATCCAGGGAGAGTGAGAGCTGCAGGGGAAGGTGAATGCAGCTGGGGTTGAGTGAGGAGTGTGGCAGTGATGGAAGTCTGGAAGCGAAGAGCACAGGGGCAGGTATATGCAGGTGTGCACAAAATCCATCAAACACAATCTAAAACACTTCACTTGGGCTGAAATGCATGGCAGCAACAGTCAGGTACAACTCTTTTTAGTCACAGGGCATGTGGCATGCTGTGGCTCAATACACAACAATATAGAGAGCAATTGAATTAACTGTTTGTTCTGATAGCTTTCATTGAATATGTGCTATTCAAATACTAATCCAATGTTTGTACAAGTCCTACAGACTAGGTCTAACTGGAGTGGAAAGCAGCAGCAGCAAACTTCATGTAATACGTATGCCAATGTCCCAGATGTTGGTATCATAGACTGTAAAAAACATGGACGTCATGTCGCTGGGCTCGAATTGAAGTTGCCACAAAAACTGCTCCCCCTGGTGACTGGCTGCAGTATAGGTCAAGTCTCCGTCTCCCCCATTCATCTGAACGGGGCCTTGGTGAAACTTGGTGAAAAAATTAATACATCTCGCAGAAATATTTCTCCCATCCGTATGCTGTGGTGATCTGAAAGTATTATTAGGCTGCGTTTTTTCAAGTCCTCTTTTTTTCTGAAAAGTTTCTTTATCATTAGTTATCAGAGTTTAAAAAATAACTGTGGTTTACGGCAGTTTCACAATGATTGTGTAGGCTGTATGCGGCGGAGTTTTGCGACCGTTTACGACAGCTGCATCCAGATTCTCTACTGGCTGCACAATGGCGGCGCCCCCCGTTAAAGGCGGAGCCACACCGTCCACTGTTTTTTACAGTCTATGGTTGGTACTAGTTAAAGTTTGTACATTGTACAATTCTGAAAAATTCCGCCTCACACGGGGCACCACCTATGTTGAGCTTTTTTTGAATAGTGGACAACAATTTAATGTGTCAGTTCATAATAATGCCCATCAGAATAATTATCTACAAGAAGTAATATGATTAAATTTACATTAAATCTGCCTTGGGACACCACCCAAAAAGGGAAATGATAGCTAAATTATTAGGTCAGTCTCATGAAGGTAATTGACGTTCAGTTTGGAACCATGATTAATACTTACCTTAATAAAAATAACCAAGGTTTACTGATCAAATGTCAGTCAAAGTTGAAGGATTTGGAGTACTGAAGGGATGAAGTCAGCAAAATTCATTCTTATGCAACATTAACAGACCAGCAAATGACTTTGTATTCAAAATCATTTATTGACAAACGAAACATGAAAACATATAGTATCTAGCCTAACAAAGTTCAATGTACAAGTATGTGTGTGTGTTAGTTTTTTCTATACTTGTGAGTATAGCAAGTATTGAGGAACAACCTTTTCTGTGAGGACATTTCTGATTGTGAGGACATTTTGGGTATCCTCACAAAAAAATGCAGCAAATGCCTCCGAAGGGCCTATACTTCATCCCCTGTAAGTTTAAGCAAAAGTCCTCATAGGAATAGAAATTGTGGAAATTGGTATTTCCTCCTGTGCTCTTTGGCTCCCCCTAGAGTACAAACTTCTGTACAGCTTGGTTGTTTGCTGAGAAGGAGAGCAACTTTTCTGATTGGCTGGTGCCTTCCTAGCAGGGGAATTTTTGTGACCTATCAATTTAAGTATTATAGTAAGGACAAATACACATTTCATGATATAAAATAAATGCAGATCTTACCTAAGAACATGTAATTAATCATCAATTAATTTCTCAAAATTTAAGCAGACTATGACCCTTTTCAAGCAAAAAGTAAGACTAACAGTGCATTCACACTAAATGCAACATTGGCGACCTCACCACTCTACATGCAGAGTCAATGTACAGCCCTGACCAAGCACAACCAGATCTCATGTGATGCGATGGACATGTTCTGAGTGACTTTGTCGAATCTTTGGAGACATGTGTGTTGTGCCTCTGTTGCTGCAGATGGGGTATCTGGGGTCATCATGCTCTGTTGCCACAGTTGAAACATGTGAACCTTTCAGGGGATTCTGCACTGTGAGAGTCAATCAGTGTTGTGGGGGGAACGTGATTGACACCCATTACAGACTGTTATATCCTGGTTCACAGAGTGAAAACCTAACCTCTGTGTGGAAACAGAAGTCAGTGATGACATTAGTTCCACTTAGACGGTCAGCAGAGAAGTCACAGGCGATGCTGCTGCAGGGCCATCAGGTGCAGTGTTTTGTTTTTGGTAGAGGAGTGAAAAGGATACAGCTGGAATAATGTCAGTTAATACGTCTTATTATATGATATGAATTGATCGTGGGGTGAAACTCAAGCTGGCGTGATGTCACTGAGCAATGGTGACGACGATAATTTGAGCTTTGGACAGGGGACAGGACATTGGTTTGCAACAGGATCTTGGTGATTCAGTGTGAATGCACCTGAAGATAACTCAAGTTGGCCACAAATACTGCAAAGAAGATCTGGAATCAACTGGTGCCAAAGATAAGTCCAGGAGGAGCATAAGTAGGTGAGTAGATGAGTTGATGAGGTGCAGGTGTGATCAGTGGAGAGCCACGCATTTGCTAGGGGAAGAGGCAGGACTTTTAACAGTCAAGCAGGTATGTTCTAGCTACCCTTACTGTACACCTGCTTTGCACTTAATCAACGCACATCCTGGTCTTTGCTTTTAATTTTCTATCAACACTGAAGAGCCTGAAACATTTCCGCACAGTGCTCTTCAGCTGTTTTGGTCTCATTTTGGTGTCCTTTCACTGTGGTTCTGCTGCTCGACCTCCATTTTCCCTAAACTCATGTCACTCTTTCAATGTGTAAATTCTGCCTATCAAGCGCCTCTCAAGTTTAAAAAAACACAACTGTTGATGAATTTAAGATGCGATAACCCAATCTCCATCACTTGCCTTGACTGCTTACTGTTCTTTGAATCTAGACTCTATTGATTTACATCAAACTGTGACGCGTTTGTACACTAAACAGGAAAACAGCATTTCAGTTTCACTGAAAAAAACTTCTCATGATTTGAATTTGAATTTGAATTTATTAAAGGATAGCCCCTTGAGATGCAGCATCTCATTTTCAAGGGGTCCCTGAACACACATATACAGAAAAACAAGGCCACACTACAACACATTCATATATAAACATACAACAACAGAACATACAACAGATACAGACATCTTGCTCCTCCTACTCCCACACACAACCCCAACCAACAAACGCCTAAAATGCAGAATAGACAAAAATTATTAACATAGATCAAAAATGTGAACATAAAAATAAATAAATAAATAAATAAATGAAAAAAAAAAAAATTGAAGACAAATAAATCAGAAACATGAGCAGTTTGTTTTGAGATGGACATGTAGAGACATTCTGAAACTATAAAAAGAAGTAGTAGAACGCAAAGAAAGAGGGAGATTATTCCAATCTGATGGGGCTTTGTATTGAAATGATCTTTTCCCAACTTCTTTTAAAACTCTAGGAACAAAGAAAAATGGGTAGTTCATATGCCTGAGGGTGTATGGGGAATTATATGGAATCATGAGTTCCTTTAAATATGGAGGGCAATCGAAATAAACACATTTAAAAAGGAAGTGAAGCCAATGATATTGCCGTCTTGATTTGGGTTGTAGCCAATTCAATGAATCAAACATAAAACAGTGATGTGTTCCAAAAGGACATCTCAAAACAAATCTACAAATAGAGTTAAATAATACATTCAAAGATTTAAGATGGGAGTCTGAGGTGTTTTGATAAACAATATCAGCATAATCAACAATTGGTAATATGAGTTGTGATATTAGCCTTTTTCTAACATTCAGTGTAAAACAATTAATAGAACGGTAAAGTCATGCAAGACAACCATATGCTTTTTTTTACAACATAATCTATATGAGGTTTGAAAGTGAGTTCTGGATCGATCCAAAGTCCAAGGTATTTGAATGATATAACGTTATCAACAGGAGATCCATCAGAAAAATAAATGTGAAAGTCCACTGGATGAGATCGCGGTGACGCATACTAAAAATCATGCAGCAGGACTTCTTTTTGTTCAATACAAGTTTGTTCTTACTGAACCAGTCTTGAACCCTATCAAAATCAAGCTGTAAAGAGTTATGGATTTGAGATAAGTCAGAGTTAGAATTGTAAATGACAGTATCATCAGCATATAAGTGGACATGACAGTTAAAGCAGATATTAGGCAAATCATTAATAAAAATAGAAAAAGAAGTGGACCTAAAGTGGAGCCTTGTGGGACACCCTTTTCAATAATTAAGAAGTTTGAAGAAATTTCACTTCAGCTTAGTTTATTTCGACAAAGAAAACTGTTGAAAATAAAACAGTCAAATCAAGGGTACATAATGCCACAATTGCTCATAAGTACTAAATAAAACATTCAATATGCCTGAAAAGGAGTAGGAAGAAGCAAAAGCTTTTCATGTTCTGCCCTCACTTACTCTCCCTCTATATTAACCAAAATATGTTCAGTACCCCAAACCCCCCCTCACTCATCCACCCATCCATTCATTCATAGGTGTGGTGAATTACAGGTGAGGAGTATATGCTGACTGGTTATTAGAAGTTCCACTTCCAAAACAAATCACATTCATAAGCACATATACTCGTCTGCATTCACATGTTATACCCATATACATAGACACATACATACAAATATACAAATACACGAACTTGCCTGTATTATGCATAGTTTAACAGTCATGGCAAGAATAAGCCATTCACTTTAGGATTAATCCACAGCCTTTAAAAGTTACTTGACTCTGTTTCCATAATTCTATACCTTTCAATAATAGCTTTTCTATAAATTGTCTTAAGTTGATGGACATTTTTACTCATTTTTGTTTGTTCATCCAGACCATTCCACAATTTCACCCCACAGACAGAAATGCACATACTTCCAACAGCGTGTTCCCACCGAAAGCGTTGAAAGCGAGTGTATTCGCGCGTCAAGTGAAATTGCTCGAGTTTTGACGCTGGTACAAATATGCAAGAAAACGCTCACCGCTCGCCGCTCACCGCAGCACGAAAAGTCCGCAATTATCATTTCATCATATCATTCCATCATCGAACATGGCTCTGATTACCACAATAGCTGCTCTGTACCTGCTGTGGAGAAGTCAGCTGCGGGCTAGGTGCCAACGTCGGTACTGGATGCATGCTGTGCTGCCCTACGGAGGTGGTGTGAGCTCGGTGAGTTCCACCGTCTCTTGCAGGAGCTGCGTCTGGAAGACGGCCTGTTCCAGCGGTACTTCAGGCTGACTGTTGCCCAGTTTGAAGACCTGCAATCCAGGGTTGGTGCCAGTATCTCCCGCCTGGATACCAACTACTGGCAAGAAAGTCCAGCGGCAGCTAAGGAGCACCTTTCCATCTGTCTCCGGTGAGTTTAGCAGTTTGTCGAATTAGCAAGACTCCGACCCCCAGAATGTCCTGCGTCAGTGACGATCTCCAAGCTGATAGGCTGTCCCAGCGTGTCAACACGCTCGCTAGCTTGGTCGAAAAGTTCAATTATTGCAACTCGAGTGTCAAGTGTTGAATGGTGAGCGGCGAGCGTTTCCAGCAAAAAAACGCTCGCCGCTCACCGCTCAAGGCTTGAACGCTTGATGCCGCTCTATACTCCCCCTGATGCAGCGTCAATTCGCGTCTTTAAATTGACTTTGTATGTAATATCAACGCGCGGAAAAATTCGCAACGCTTTCGGTGGGAACACACCATAAGAGTAGTACAGACAATCGGTTGCTTAAAATTGTACCCTCCCCCTTAATTCATACCCTCCCTCCCTTTCCATTAACCATTTATTTAAGTTTCCAGGTCGTTATTTATGTTTAGCTTTACAAACAATCTGGACGTTTTTTTGTTTTACTGGATCCATAAATTTTAACATATTTGACTTTAAAAAATATGTTAAAATTTATGGATAATAATATAAATTTGTTTAAAAAAAGAGGTCCTGATTTGTGTTTATAGTTAGTATGAACTCACAGAAGCCTCCCGAGGCATGTTGCAGGACTGAGGAAGTCACTTTCAGTCATTTTTTCAGTCAATAAGTGAAATTTATCTTTGAGATAGAAGTGTTGGTTTGCTGTGTTGTGAATACACCTCATGGAGAGACGTTCCTGTCAGATAGTCCCGTATTCTTAAAGCTGGGGTTGGCGATTTTGGAAAACTAGCATGAATTTGAAAGTAGCATCTCCTCAGGGCTCCGCCTAGCCCCACCCCCCGCTCACATGCACACGCGCAGCCGCTATATCCAGAAGACTGATTCAACTCCAAACCCTCAGCACGACGTGTTTGTTTCACACTACACCAAGTCATGTCTCAGTCAGCACAAAGAAAACACCAAACAAACATGTAAAGTTAGTTAGTACTCACAGCCGATGTTGATCGGGGTATAGTTAGCAGGCTTGGGGAGTAACGGATTACATGTAACGGCGTTACGTAATCAGGATACAAAAAAAGGTAACTGTAATCCGTTACAGTACAGAAAAAAAAACGAGTAATCAGATTACCGGTATATTTGATAAAAACGGGGATTACTTAGCAGGATTACATTTTAAAATCAAATGGGATGTACTACGATGCAGCAGACGCATGCTTAGTGAGCAGGCATTTGCGACACTTTACGACGCAACACCACAACAAACCAACACGTGAGGCAACCACTCACATAGCAACGAGCCGTACAGTCAACTGTCTAAGCCAGAGCTATAGAGATAATAACTATTACTTATTACTATCTCTATAGCTCTGGTCTAAGCTATGGCCACTGCCGGGGAAAGAGTGCTTTCGCTCGCTGGAAACTGCGCTATAATTTTGAATTAAAATCACAAAAAGGGAGCAACATAACAGTGCAGTGCAAATAATGCCTCCCAGCTATCAAAACACTTTCAACATCCAGGGACTCAACGTCCAACCTGAAAAAACATCTACAGGTAAGAAGACAAACTGCTAACGTCCTAAGCTTCAGTTCAGGTTTGTTAGCTTGCTAAGCTGTTAGTAACCAGTCTGCTACTCGTGCCACCACTGTACTGTATAACTACTACTGGTAAACGTTTTGGGACTGTAGGTGCTGATGCTGACTTGTGTCGTGTCAGAAAGCTATAACGTTAGTCCGCTAAAAACTGAATCACCCCGTTTAAATAAATCTAATATTGTAACAACTGCATGTATTTGGATCAAACAGTCATAACGTGCACTAAACATAACGTGATGTCCTGATGTGTACGTGTTTGGTATGTCTTCTTGCTTATCCTCTGCATTAAGTTATCTGCTCTGTGCTGTAAATTATAACCATCCGGTCTCTTTTTAACACCTTAAAAGCTCTTCTTGTGTACATTTAGAGGGGTGAAACAAAATCATGTTTTTAATGATGATAGTAAGATTTCTGCCAGAAGGGCTATGATGACAACACCATAAAGACTAAATGCTTCTGAGTACAAAGGAAATCCGTTTGGGCAGATGATCATGTTTGGCACACCTGAAATTAAAGTCAGCACCTGTGCATTTCATGACACAGGCAATGCAGATTCCAAAGCAGGGAAATAACCTGTAGGTAACTTTGGAGCATCTTAATACCTTCCTTATACAATTCTTTCATGTGGCATTTTTTTTTCATCTAATAACTATAACAGTTATAATAATTATAATAATAACAATTTACAATTGTTATTATTGCTGCAGTTATTGTTGTTATAGCCCATGATCTAATTCATGAATACAGTTGAATAGTTCATAATTAATAAGTTAATTGATTGTTAATTTTGTGCTGTGTATTTTCCAGCGGAAACATCAGTCACTTACTTCTGACCAATTTAGCTTTGTATGTTTTTCTTAAAAAAATACACTGAGCAGGTGACACATCTTTTATACTCTCTTGTCTTACTTCATGTTTGGTATTGAAGTAATCTAAAAGTAACTAAAAGTAATCAGTTACATTACTTTAATATTGTGATACTTAGAATAAGTTACTGATTACATTTTTTAACAGGTAACTTGTAATTGTAGTGGATTACATTTTTAAAGTAACCCTCCCAACTCTGATAGTTAGTTTCTCTGACATTCTCCACATAGCTGTCAAATCTCCTGTTTTGGCCATGAAACTACCGTATTTTCTGTATTTTCTCCTCTTTTCTCCCGTCCTCCTGTATCAGTATTCTCCTGTAAATCTCCCGTGTGACGATATTATAATAAAAACATTCCTCTGCCTCTCCAAACTGAGCTCGTCTCTAGCCTGAATGGGGCGGTAATGCTCCAAAATGATGGATGCCAACCACCGAAGAAGAAGTCTCGCGAGAACTGCCACCTGCAGTAGCATGGATGGCAGTTCTCGCGAGATTAGAGCCAACAGCGGAACAAATTTAGAAAAATAAAGATTTTATTTTAGATTTCTTGTACATCTGTCTTAAAATGTGAGGGATACTGGAGCTTGGTTGGTGTCGTGGGACGGCTCACAGCGGACTTCCCTTATTTCCCAAGACAAAACTTGAAAGGTAAGCATTCTCCAGCGGAGTCTGTTCCCTACAAGCTATATGCTACATGCTACATGCACTGTCTGTGCACGCTGGGAAAATGCACGAGCAGCAGGCACGCAGAATGGCGACGGGATTTGATTGGTGTAGAAAAAGGTATCCCTGCAAGATTATTGGTTAGTGTTTTCCCTGTTTTACTCCTGCTGTAGATAGCGGATATTTTTCGCTCTGTTTTCAGAACACATTATGAGTTGACTACCATCGGGTCATACAGACCATTTTAACCAGTATTTCAAAAAGTGTATCTAAATCAGATCGCCAACCCTAGCTTTAAGGAGAAGGTAAACTGCAGAGAGCAAAGGTTTTTGTTTTAACATTTCAGACGAAGAAAGAAGAAGTCTTTGTGATCCTAGATTAAAGGCAGACTATGTCTGTTGGGTTACAAAATCAAGGTATGGCAGACTGTTGAGCAATAAAAAAGTTATTAATAACAGCAGCCCCACCTTTTATTTCTTTATGAAGAAATTGATGTCCCCCCTCCAAACAAATGGGTGTTGAATAAGTAAATTAAGAGACAAATAAGAAAAAAACGGCAACGTGAAATTGATTTGTATATGAAAATTAAAACATGCATCATTTTAATTGTCAAATATAAAAAGCCATACATCACATAATAAATAAATAGCTGGAAGTTGATTGTTTGGGCTTGTTTTATTGATCTGGTGCTTATTTCAGTGAAAAATCTGGCAACACTGCTAGAAGCAGCAATGGCAAGTCTGGAGCAGTCTGTGGTTTTGAAACTGTTGTTTTCAGGATGGAAGTACAAGCACTGCTTCAATGTCATTGATGCAAAAGGTATGTACATTATGTCCCAGAGCGAAATGTTTGTCTGTTATGCGTAACTGTAATCTTGTGAAATATCTTCACGGCACATGCAACTACAAAGTTCACGACCAAAAACTTCAATAACTCTGTTCATGATGCCATCGCTGCCAACAGCAGGCCAGGAAACAACAAGGAAGGACATGGAGATGAAGCCATGCTGTTCGTGCAGGAAACGCTTTTTCAAAATAGTAATGCAAAAATGTCTTTTCCTGGAAACTTATTACATGTATGGAGAAGTAATTATTTTAGTAATTCAATAACTTTTTTAGCAAAATAACAAGTAGCCATAACTAATTACTTTGTAAAGTAATTTGACCAACTCTGGTCCTGGGTGATGATGGTCCACATATCCACTCATGGACGCTGTATATTTTACATTTGTGTACAACAAAGAATCAAATAGAGAACTGAAGGCAAATGTGCATGAAGAAGACAAGAATCATTCAACAATGTTTTGGCAACATCTGTTCATTAAAAAAATTTAAATGAATGAAAATCAAAGTTCTGTAGCAGAAGGTAATATCTCCAGCTCATCCTCCACAGCACTGCTCTCCGTGGTCAGACCAGCCTCTGGTTCAACTGATTCTGGAGAAAAACACATCAAACTCATTAATGACAAAAGGTTTCTCTTTGTGTTCTGAATGTAAATCAGTTACTGAGTGCAGGAGGCTCTTACCTGCTCCTCTGGCTCTTCTGTCTGTGCTCAGCTGTTCCTCATTAACAGGATCTAACTGATTTAACTGATGACACCAATAAAGACACACATACACAGACAGATTTAGATATATCACTCAGCTAAGAATGTCAGAAATGTCTTGACAGAGGTTTGTTTTCCTCCTAGTTGTCACATAATGACACCAGCGTGTCCTCCATCTTCCTTACCTCCATCATCTCTGCAGGTTTGTTTGGTTCATCTGAGGAGTTCACAGTTTTCTTCTTCCTAGTTTAAGTCCAAAAACAACACATACACATTTGAAACAATTAAAAGAAGAACGCTAAAGAGATTTAGTTGAACTGATGTCTGTTTTTTGTTTTACCTCATCCACATATTCAGAGGGAGAGTGAACATGAAGATCACCACAGTCAGCCTGATGATGTTCACTATCAGTGATGAGCTCCCTGGAACTGAAGATGGATCTGTGCAGATTGTTAAACAGGTGGGTAGTTTAAGGATCTAACATGACACTTTATTAAACAAACTGTGTTATACTCACTGTTTACAGTTACAGAGATGAGTTTGGATTGTGTTGTCCCCAGCTCATCCTCAGCTTCACAGAAATACTCTCCAGAGTCTGTGGACTTAAATGAACTGAAGGTAAGCAGAGGTCCTGACTGTAGGTGACTGAGGTTTTGGGGTCCAGGGTTCTTGTACCAGGTGTAATTAGCTGCTGGGTTAGCATCACTGCTACAGGTCAGATTCACTTCAGTGCCTTCCTCTACCTCAGAAGATGGACTCACAGACACAGAGGGAGGCTTTGGAGCATCTGGAGGAGAATCAGAGCATGTTAGACTTTGTTCATGGACTCTTCCTTTTTTACCTTCATACAGTCAATAATCTACCAACCCACATAACAGCATACTACCCTCCCAATGAAATCTTAAGACCATTGAAAAAATTATAGGAATTTGCATTTTGCACCGTTGGATCTGAAGAGGCTTCTAAGAAGAGCTTCACATTTCAAAAAGAGGAAAAAGGAGAAAGAGACAAAACATTTGAGAGCATGTCTGCACTCTCCGAGTGCTTTTCTAGTTACCTCCGCCAAGGAGGTTATGTTTTCAGGAGAGTTTGTTTGTCTGTCTGTCTGTCTGTGAACAAAATAACTCAAAAAGTTGTGGATGGATTTTGATGGATTTTTTTTTTAGGAAAGGTTCAGTATGGGAAAAGGAGGATGTGATTCAATTTTGGTCTTGATCCGGATCACTGTCTGGGAACTGTGCTGCTTGGCGGAGGTCTGCGCTCTCCGAGTGCTTTTCTAGTTTGTAGATTTTTTTCCAGGCAAGAGGAACTTTGTACTTAGTTCATTACTGAAATGAGTGGATGAGGGGATGGGAAGTCCTCTGTGATCAGGATGGTCCTCCTGATCACAGAGCAGCTGTAAAGCTCAGACAGGGGAGTGTGGAGTGAACTGCTGACTCTGCTGGCCTGATTTGTTGTTCAGGAGAGTTTGGTTTTGTGTTTGACGGTGAACGAGTTATATCAGGATGAAATGTTAAAAGTGAGGATGGATTCAAGAGTGAGTGGTAAACCAGGGTTAGAGTTTCCTTGCTGATGTTGAAAGTCAGCAGATGGGGGCGCTGTTGTACTTTCTTGTCCATGGAGAGTGTTATACTCACATTTTACAGTTACAGAGATGAGTTTGGATCTTGTTGTCCCCAGCTCGTTCTCAGCTTCACAGAAATAATCTCCAGAGTCTGTGGACTTGATAAAGCTGAAGGTAAGCAGAGGTCCTGACTGTAGGTGACTGAGGTTTTGGGGTCCAGGGTTCTTGTACCAGGTGTAAGTAGCTGCTGGGTTAGCATCACTGCTACAGGTCAGATTCACTTCAGTACCCTCCACTACCTCAGCAGATGGACTCACTGACACAGAGGGAGGCTTTGGAGCATCTGAAATAGATTTAAATATATATATATATATTAATAAGACAATACAAGTACATTTCCAAAACATGGGGAAAATAGAGAGCAGAGTTTATTGTGTTGCGATTGTGACAGTCAAAGTCTACATAATATTGTCTAATCAGCAGCCCGAATACAGCTGCGATGTCTCTGTTTAACCTCCCCCTTGGGGCGGTTTCAGTCAGATTGAAAGTTGGCCCATAGACTTACATGTTGAGACTCTATTTTTTTCTTTTTTTTTTCTTTTTCAAACGTTGGACCTTACAATGCATTTCTATGGACTCCAGGAGGCCATGCCTCAATGTGATTTCATCATACACACTGATGCCTGCTCTATGGAAGAGTATAAGGGCTAATAATTTTAGGGAAGTCAAGATTACAGTCAAAATTTTGGGATTAAAGTTGAAATGACGAGAATAAAGTAGAAATACAATGTTGCGATAAAAGTGGAAATGTTGAGAAAAAAGTGGAAATGTTACAAATAAAGTGGAAAAACATTGTATGTCAACTTTATTCCTGACATTTCAACTTCATTACAAAAGTGTTATTCACCTTTCTCGAAATTTCAACTAAAAAGTCAACTTCACCAAACATTTTTCTCCATCTAACATGGCCCTAACACTCTTTCGCTCTACTCGGACAATACTCACAGCTCGCGCAGGCAAGACAGATGATTCAATGTGATACATGTGAAGCAGGAAAACCAAATTAAGCAATGCAGCGTAACACTGTAAAGTTAGCTGTCTGACTTTTTAAATTAAGTATTTACCCATTGAATGACAACGGAATCTGTTTAATTACTGCATCCTCTACAGCCAGCCTCAAATGCACAGTTATCACCTTTTAATGTTTTTATGAAACGACCTGTTTCACTCACATTTCACATTAATGTGGATCCATGAAGAGGATTCATTCCCGTGCTCATTCTTAGCTTCACAGCTGTATTCTGCAGAGTCAGAGGAGTTGATGGAGCTGAGGTGTAGCTGATGTCCTCTTTTAATTTGATTTCCACTCTTCTTGTACCAGGTGAAGGCAGGTGCTGGGTTAGCATCACTCTGACAGGTCAGTGTCACTGAACTGCCCTCCACAATATCACCAGGGGGACTCACTGATGCTGAGGTCTGTCTTGGAGCATCTGGAGGGAAAAATGTCTTTATCACAAAATGGATAAGTTCTGCAATTGTACTTTTTGAATGGTCATAAAATATTAGACCTTAAAGTGACATGCATCTTAGACCATTGGCTAGGTTTTTATTTTTGTTTATCCAAACATTAATGCATGATTTTAGACCTTCTCTGCAGACATTAACACTGATAAACATATGATAAAGTCATCCAGATACTAAGTTAACTGCACCCATGTACAAGCAGTCCTACCATCAATTACCAGCATGAGCTGAGTGACAACCTGTGATTTATTTGTGTCTGTCCAGCTTCCATGTTTTGAGTATCCCTACATGCATTGTGCAAGAAAGTGAAATAATGGGTAAAAATTGGCAACAAGCGAAGAGGCTAGCAGCACTCTGGAGCAGCTTTTCTCTTTTCATTTTGATAACATTCTATGAACTCATCACAAAATACACGTTTGTTGTGCTGGTTGGGTTTAACCATCTATTTAATTGAAGACCAAAAGTAAAGACAGCATTTCACCCAGAGAACTGCCTCTTTTTCTGACCATTTCCTTTAAACCGCTGAGATAGTTGTGTTCAAAATCCTAGTAGATTAGTCGTCTCGAAAATACTTTGACCGGCCCGTCTAGTTGGTCATGCAGTTGAAAATGGTTGGCATCCTTTGCCTACAAAGGTGTGGGGCAAGGGCGGACTGGCGTACGGGGATACCGTGGATTTCCCCGGTGGGCCGATGGGCCAGTGGGCTGGTGGGCCGCGGCCGCAACATGAGAGAGAGGGGCGGGGCGGATCAGGCTGTGGCAGAGTCGCCTGTCAATCACGCTGCTCGAACGGGGGACAGTCATGGATGTACAATGTCAGGGCTGCCAACTCTCACGCATTTGGTTGGTTTCACATGCACTCACGCCACACATCCGATTTTTCACGCTCAAGTCAGAGGCACAGAAGCGCAGAGAGAACGCAGAGGTCGTGTGGTGTAATGTACAAGATATGCAGGTATGCACCCTGTACCCACTAGAAAATGCCAAGAAATACCATATAACCACTATAAAACATACTTATAGGATGGTTGTATGACTTTAACTTTCACTTTCCGCGTACGCGCGCTCCTCTTTGTACCGGTGTGCGTAAAGGCGCAGATGGACGCGCATCCCAGCAGACAGTGAGAGATCGTCAGTCACATGTGTGATTTTATATTTCAGACTGTGTCTTGATAGCTCATGAGCACATTTTAAATGAACACAGAGACTTAAAAAAAGATGAGTCAACCTTTTGATGAATCAAAAGTCAACATTGTTCATCAGTCCATCTGAGCTGCTGTTTTCACTCACTCACTGTTTTCTAAATGATAAATTCATCCTGAGGTTCCCTGGATCACATATTCTTCATTATGTGAGCAATCTTTGAAGGATCAAGCTTCAAATACAATCTACTAGTGCAGTGGTTCTCAACCTGTGGCTGGAGGCCCATAAGTGGGTCTCAGTGCCATTATTAGTGGACAGTGCATAAATGAGGTCAAAATGTCTTTAGTGTGTGGGGGCCTAAAAGGACAAACATTCATCCGAGTATGTCAGAGTTTATCCACTAGAATAAAACAAAAATTAAACAACTGGTCGTGTCCCCTCCTTCTATAAAGTTGTCCCCCCAAAATCCCCACTGTAAACACAAATAAAGGTTTTCCAATTGTATGGTTATGTTTTCTGACTGTACAATACAAGTCAAGTCTTATAAACATTTTAGTTGAAAATTTAAACTCTTGAAAGATTTTAACTCCCACTCCCCTCTGCCTGGCTGTGACATCCTCATCCTCTCATTTATGACACAAATATTAGATGTTAACTTGAACAGATCAACTTTCTAATTAAATTCTGACTCTTAATTTTCACTCCTTATTGTCCTCCAATTAAAATTACTACATATATTTTCAAAGTTTTTTTTAAATAGTTCATAGTAATGTGGACTTATAGCCTACAAATTGATACAAAAACTTTGTTCATTTACTAAAGGAAAATTAAATCTAGGCTAATTGTATATTTAATTGCATTACATAATTTAACCCTTTAAAAAATGAATGCACAAATAATAGCCAGAAAATTCTACTTTTTGGGAGCTGAAATGTTAATCCTACTTTCAACTAAAATCAAAGAAAAAAAGAATATAAAATTTAACACCTATATTTTGGTATCTCATTTGATAGAATTAGTTGTTGTTGGCAACTGATAATCCATTTAAAGACACTTTTTACCATTTATCTGAATAAGATGTTTCTTTTGTATTTGTAGGTCATATTGATTTGATAAAGGCATCAAATACATATGTATCAAATAAGATACAACAGGCTTTAATGGGTTAATTATGTAAAGGTTTGTGTATTGTTAAGTTATGTGATATATTCAGATTTTGTTTTGTTGCTGCTTGTTGACAGTTTGATAAAAAAATAAAATTAAAGTGTAGTTTGATTTAGTTCAGCTTTTCATTAAAAATGTCATATAGATTGATATATTGTTTTGAGCTTTTAATTCTTGTAAAGCTGCTGTAGTGGTGATCAGATCAATGTTCTTGGTGAGTAAACTCTAAAGACTTATGAGGAACAATGACATTATAGTTATTGTTTAAATATCACTATGTAGGTCTAAAGAGCTTGACATATCAGACACAGCAGAATATAGCATTTGTTTTAATTTTATTTTTTACCTTTAACCTAAGTTGATTGCACATGTACCTTTTTGTTACTTCTGAGAGCTAGTCTGATTAAACCTGCACAGAATTAGGTATTTTGTGTTAAATGTCGCCGTGTATGCGGGCAAAATTTTGATTGCCTTTACCAAATGTCACTCCAAGGTTTTTTGAAAAGTTGGCAGCCCTACTATATTATTATGGTCCAAAACAATGTTAAATTAGTCTTTTTTTCCTCATGGTATGGGAAAATTGTGTCGCCATTTGGTTGCTTCGCACACCGCGCATGAAGTGGGCCTCTCTGTCAATGACTTGCCGGGCCACCCCTTCACCCCAGTCCGCCGCTGGTGTGGGGCATATGGTTTACATCCTTGAGCTTAAACACATGGGAACTCCTACAAATTAAGTAGTGTAAACTTTGCTGGTGTTGAAGTCGAGTCATTAGGAATGATGAATGTTAGGAGGAACGAGCAAAAAGAGACAGATCTGACCAACAGAGAAAACTGTACATTCAGTGACCAGCTGATCATCTCTCTTTAAATAAAATGTCTTACTCACATTTCACAACAATATCTATGTCTGTAGACGTCCGCTCTCCCAGATTATTTTCAGTCTCACAGGAATAGCGGCCCAGAGTCAGAGGACTGAATTGAACTGAAAACATGTTGGGATTCAGTGCTGAGACGTCCAGGGGGGTTTATCCTGTACCAGGTATAAGTGACTGATGGTGGGTTAGCATCACTGCTGCAGGTCAGAGTTACCCTTGTGCCCTCTAATATCTCAGCAGAGGGACTCACTGAGACTGTAGGAGGCTTTGGAGCATCTGGAGAAGAAAACATCTGTGATTTAGTTGATGTTAAAATATTATAAACTGTTAAACAAGGAGAAAACAACATGAATACAAAGTGGAGATATGCTTGAATTACAGGATGTGAACAGACAGAGCCTGACTCTGATATAAACAAAGCTCCATCTTTCTGCTGGTGTGTGTTTGTCTCTCTGGTTTAAGATCTAAAAGCACTGAATGGATAAGACTGAAGAATGTGAATGTTTGGCAGGACAAGCAAAAAGAGATCAGATCTGATCACCAAAGAAAACCTTAGATTGAGTGACCAGCTGATCATCTTTAAATAAAATGTCTCTTACTCACATATCACATTAATGTTTGTGTATGCAGACGTCCACTCCCCCAGTTCATTTTTAGCCCGACAATAATAGCGTCCAGAGTCAGAGGACTGAATTGAACTGAAAACATGCTGGGATTCAGTGCTGAGATGTCCATGGAGATTTGTCCTGTACCAGGTATATTCAGGTGCTGGGTAACCATCACAGCTGCAGGTCAGAGTCACTTCACTCCACTCTTTGATTTCACTTGTGGGACTCTTTGACACAGAGCAAACAGTTGGAGCATCTTAAAGAGAAAAGAAAGAAAGACTTTAAAAAACATGTTTAAGGGGTTGTAACATGCTGATACTGCACAGTGCAGCTGACCTACAACCTTTAAGAACCCATATTTGGCAAAAAAACATTTGAGTTGATGACTGCTGGAGTATGTCCACCATCCCTAAAACTTTCTACACCCTGATCCAGCTGTATCCTCAATCTGCTCTGTGGTGATTGGTCAGTTCAGCACTGCTTGGTGCCATGTTTTCAAATCACTGCATTGATTCAGCCCAAGCCAATGGGCTTCAACTGCCCACAAAACAATGATCGGACAAAATCTTTCAAGGTCAATTCAGTGGGCCAGGGAAATCAGTCGCCCAGGCATCTTCTGGCATCGTGGAGAAGGAGAAAACCAGCTGCTTTGGATTCCTTGTTGAGTCCATAAAGGTGCCTGTGAGGAGTCATGATTTCAGAAACAACGCATCTCTGCAATAACTAGGAGAGTAGAACAAGAAACAAGAACCCAAAAAATCCCACATTCTGCTGACCCCTCTTGTGTCTGTCCATGGCTCCGTTGCTCACAGCAGAATGTGGGATATCTTGTTTCTTGTTCTACGCTCCTAGTTATTGCAGAGTGCGCATTCGTTTGGTTTGGTCAGCCGCGGCTCCCGTAGGCACCCGTAGGCACCCATGAGTGTATCATAGAAATGCGAAGTAGTACTGTTTAGGCTATAAACATGTGCTAAATGATGTCGTTTCGAGCGAATGGTGGACGTTACTCGCTCAGGACACTTGGATTACAGCGCACGAGCAGTATGGAGGAATATTGCCGACTGTTTGTGGACTTTTAAGGACACTGTTTGTTCGGGCTCGTATCTAAGTCATGATATCAGTGTCAGTGGACAGCGAGGATCCCCACAGATCTCGGGCTGCATCCTAGATGTTCCAAAACTACTCCACAGTGTTGTTCAGCATGAGGGTGAGTAGAAAATGAGGCCAAATCGTTGTTTGGGTGTAGTATTTCTTTAATGTGATAATTAGAACGATCTCTCTATCCATGTTGTTATTGAGCTTTACAACCACATAGACACGAGGAGCCTCTTGAAAATGAGTTGACACATCTTAATCCCTGATACACTTCAGTTCAATAGAGACAAATATGATGAGGATAGATTTATGGTCCAGGTGTCCATTGATTTGTTGCACTTATAAAGTCTTATTCTAGCTCATTTTTCTCGGCCCACTTCCATATCTCTGCCCTTTCATCCCACACACAGCCTCTGTGTTCAACATGAATCTGGTTCTTCTAATGAAGCTTATGCAAAAGTTCAGACAGGAAGACCTGTAGACTCAGTCGGTCTCCTCTTTCATGCTTCAATCTGCCTACCTGCTCAGGTGATCCGGAGCAGGTGGCCGGAGCATCACACGTCATCAAATCAATGACGTTGGGGGGCAATGTCATCGCTGATTGGCTGCCGCGGCACAGTGTCACGTGAATTTGCATCGAAAGTTAGAGCGCGTAGAGGCGTTGATGCCCCAAATGTGCCGGACGCGCTGCCTGGGGCGAATCTGCGTCCAAACGCCTCTGTGCATTCACTCTGTATGTAATCTCAACACCCGTCTTTGCAAAATCGCGTCCAGTGTGGCCGTAGCATGAAGAGTTCCAGCTTCTTATCCGAGGGGTTTTCATGCCTCTGTTGCTGTTTGTGGTCAAGCACTGTACTCGTGTACTCATGGTGGATCATGTTTGGTTACGATGCATGTGAATACCACAGCAGATATCGTTTTGACTTAATTCTTATATCTGTATACTCAGCTTGGATTTCTTGGTAAAAAAAAAAAAAACATAAAAAACATATAAAATAAAGAATTCTTAACATTTGTTCACAGCTGCCCAAAACATTTTCTCAGTACAAGACTTTCACTTGGCGGATTTGCCTTGTATCTCAGTATGTTAAGCTTGACTTGGATTTAATGGTCGTGTGTTTTCATTCAAATAAAGTTAAAAAGCTGTTTTGGGAACATTATGGAGTAAACTTACACACTTCAGGAGAGGGGTAATACTCATGACCCTTGACACTGCAGGAGAACCGATACTTGTTCTTGTCATCATAATCATAATCGAAAAGAGAAAATCCTCCTTTATTTTCTGTTTATTCACGTTCCAGATGTAGGATTGAAAACCTGTATTACAGCTGCTTCGACACTTCAGCTCCACATTCCACGTCGATCTTTTCACCTCCACCTGAAGATCTAAAAGATGAAAAAAGAGCATGAATATCATAAAAAAGACTTTTAAGCAAACAGCCAAAAACACTGACAGCACTTTTCTCTGGATTCTGAAAATGTGATCAGAATGTTACCTGTGACTGACAAAGTGACTCCAGGTGAAGTCGTGTCCAGTCTGTCTGGTTGGTTTGTGGTAAATCTGAACTTATACTCAGCTGAGTCGCTCTCTCTCAGGTCTGTGATTCTCAGAGTGCAGTCGTTCCCCTTAAAACGATACTCCACACGACCTCTGTAGTCTGGGTCTGATTTCAGATCCACAGCCCTGCCATCGCTCTCTTTAAACCACCAACGACTCTGAACTTCAGTAGTTTTCTCATGTATGTTTGTTGGATAGCTGAAGGTACAGGGTATGTTCACTGTTGATCCTTTTATGGCACAAATCTGACGAGTTGGATAACTCACTCCCCAAGTATTCACCTCCATCACCCCTGAAACACAGAGCACATCAGGGAATGTAATCAGGAGTAAGTCAAAAGAAAAAACACTAAATTTTAAACTTTTCAAATTTTGTAGAAAATTTGAATTAATCAATATATTTTCCAGCCCAAGCAACATAAGCAATGTCATCTCAGTGCAAACAGAATAAACTTGATTTTTCACAACAGCCATGCTGATGCTACTTTTGGATGTCATTTTATAATGATTTGAGTATTTCATGAAGATTCAAGAGAAAAACTTAATCTTAAGGTTATTAGATGTTATGGAGGTCTGAGGTCTAAGTAAGTTGCAGATCTTTGACTCATGGTACAATAAAAACAAACTTTATGCCTCAGGAAACATTTCATAATTGAAAAAATAAAAGTTTCAAAGTTCAGTATTAACAAAGCATTGTGGCTCAATCCAGAAAGCTTCCTGAGGATGACTGAAGAGGACATATCCGATTGTACCCGACTATGTCTCGTTCAAGGTGATTCACAGCATTGTTTTAACATATCTTGTAGCGAAAGTGAACAAAACAAAAACGCAAGTGACTGGGCCTAGTTGGGACTTACGTGATGCAAACTGGGCTTGAACAGGGCTAAAGTTGTGTTAGCTGGATGTCAATTCATAGTGTCCGCGCCATATTGTTGTATTGACCTAAATGGAGCAGGACGAACACCTGTTACGGCCCCCGCTGTCTGGAGTCTCTCTCTCTCTTCCTTTGTGTGGGTGTTGTGAGTGCACATGTGTGAGTGTATGTGTGTCTGAGCTCTCAGGTTGATGCAGCCGATCCCGATCACCTGTGCTGAGGACTCCTTACTGGACAGACGCTCACCTGTTGACCAATCAAGAGCGAGCAGCATAAGAAGCCAGCAGAGCTCACACTCGTCAGCACGCTGTAGCCAGCCATGCTCCTGTGCCCAATCGCTGTCTGTAGATTTGTTGTAGATAAAAGCTTGTAAAACTCTGTGATTTTTGTGAGGCACTAGTTTGTATCTGAACACACCACCACACTTAGATTGTACTTGTTAGACTCACTAGGTGTGGGTGCTGTTAATTTTTGTGATTCACTGTGGGTAGTAGTTTTTTTGTTGTTGTTATTATTAGACCAACAACTCTAGGTTAGAGTCTCTTTTTGTTCCCATTTTGTTTTAACAGCACTCAGTTTTTTTGCCTCACTTTTGTTGTCAAAACAAGAAACCTTTTGTTCATAAATAACTTTATTTAAACCTTTTAAAATCTTGGTTTATTTTATGTTACTTCCCCTTTCCCTACATGAGCTGGTTGTAACAACACTCCTGAAGCGCTGTAGAAGAGTTACTGACAGTGCGTATATGTAGTGTGTCTGGGGAAACAGTCATTTCTTCCTTTATCACGTCTATCAAACCAGCCTTTCCAATTGTGTACAGTTGTACACAATCACTATGAGAAACGGAAATGTGTGACTGGGGCTTATGAGACAATTTATTTAGGCCACTGACGGCAAATTATTTTTCAAGCTAATTTTTTAACTGAAGGGCCTCGCTCACAGGGCTTTGTGCAAATAAACAGCATGAGGCTGTGAATATTTCAGAGGTTGTTCTTGATGCACCTTTCCTTTCACAGAAGAAGAAATGACATTTTACAAAGAACTTTAGTCTGCACCTAAACTCTAACGTCCATGCAAAGTTTTAGGTAAGTCTTCATCTGTGCAGTCAGCATAAGTCGAGTTGCTGTTAAGGCCCTCAGAGCAAACTGAGGTGGATTGTTTGTCTCTTAAACACTCATCCACAGAGCAGCAAAAGAAAAGACCATGGCACAGGCGAGGCCTGTCATAGATGATGAAGTCTGTCCTCAGTAAAAGTTGAAGTTCAGTACCTGCTGCAGTGAGGAGGAGGAAAACCAGTCCACTCCATCCTGCTCTGAAACTCATAGCTGCTCCTCTCATCCCTGAAACTACAAAGAAACACATCAGCAGAACAACCTGAGAAAATAAAAGTCTGACCCCGTCATTTAAAACTCTACTTACAGCAGGGGAAAGACGTTGGCTCTGCAGCACGATGTCCAGGAGTCTAAATGCTTCTGAAGGCAGAAGCTGAACAGATAAACTGCTCACTGCCTCTTCACAGCATGACGGAAGTGACTTTAAGTGTTATATTTGTTGTCGGTCATAAAAGTTTTTCTAGCATAGCTAGGTAAAAATGAAACTTCAGTGTGTGGTCACTTTATTCAAATTATCAACATGAACGGCCCTTTTATAACAGCATGAATTATTTTAGAAAATCACGCAGATATAAATGCACGAAACAGCGTGAATGAATGTACTGGTGGTGCTGACTGACCACCACATAGTGACGTGAAATGAGACTTATGGGTTTTGCTCATTGGAGCGATCAGCTGAAACAAAGGAACTTCACCCTATAATGCCAATTGCATTAACTTTGATACATACTTCTATAATACCTCTATCTACTCAATATGATCAACAAAATACAAAAAAAACATCTGAATGCAATCAGATAAATGATAAAAATGTCCTCAAATGGATTATCAGTTGCCAAAAACACCAAATGTATCAAATGAGATACGAAAAATCTATATGTTGAATTTAATGGACATTTTGATTTTTGTAGGATTTTGACAGGCTCCTGAATATATCAGTGCTCTGATCCAGCCCTACAGCTCTGTCCGTACTCTGAGGTCTTCAGGTCAGAACCTACTGATGGTTCCTCGAACCTGTTTCAAAACCAGAGGAGACAGATCCTTCAAAGTGGTGGCGCCTGCCTCTGGAATTAACTCCCTTTGTCCCTGCGTTCCTGGGCTCTTTAGAGACTTTTAAAAAGCATCTAATACTTTCTTTTTTAAGTAGGCTCTCCAGAGCTAGTAGTATTGATGTTAATTTTTTATTGTATTTTAATCTAATGGGTTTTTTTTAAATGTAAAGCACTTTGTGACGCTTGTCTGTGAAAAGTGCTATACAAATAAAGGTTACTTACTTACTTACTTACTTAGAATTAGGGAAGTACCAACTTGTCATGTGTTAAGATCATGTCTGGTTTTATAAGCTATGTCTGTCAAGAAGATAAACATAATGTCTAGATAAAGGTCAGACTTGAGGCAGAAGTTCAACCAAGAGTTCAACAAAAGTCCTCGCAGCTTCACAAAACCACAGGACCAATTACAGGATGTGAAATGGGGAAACTGGCCCCCCACAGACCTTAAACCACAGTCCTGTCTGACCGCAATTGCACCTATATGACTTGTGAAACATTTGACCTGTTGAACAAACATGCTTGAACTGATTTGCCCAAACATAATATGTTTGAATAACTGTTAGCATTAAATGACATCTTTGGACAAGTGTTGTATTAGCTTGTATATAATTCTAACAGAACTCACATTACACACTTTCTTTGTTGAAATAAAATCACTTTTATTGCATTGGCAGTAGTTTTCTAATTTGGGTGCACATAATTTAGTTAACATGCAGTCACATGGTTTCATTTTCTTTATCATGATTAAATCTGCAGCTATGGTTTCATTTAAAGTAACACTTGCCTTTGCTTGTCTGCTTTGTTCTGGGCTCCTGGCAAAAGGCCATCTTCTTCTTCTTCTAATCAGGTTCCGGCAGGCTGTACGCAAGGAAGCGTAATGCTGCCCTCCACAGGTTGGGTTAATTAATTAATTATTTTATATTTTCACAAAAAGACCTGATGTATGGAGGAACTTTAAAACCGCTTTTGCAACATCCTCAATGTTCTGATTGGTTCTAAAAATGGACTTAAGAGAGAATACCGACAATCCTAAATCAGAAAGCTCTTTGTACAGCTGTCTCCCAAAAAGCTGTCTGCACTCCAAGATGGCCTTTTAAGCCCCACCCACAGAAGTGGGAGAGTCCATCAAGGGAGAAGGAAGGAACAGCTGGGATTTTAAATCTCTAAAATAACTTTTCCTGCTTTCTTATTATTAAGTAAAAACAATTTAGTTTCTTTTTGTAAATAGTTTGCTTTGATAATTTCATGATGGTGTTCTGAGTTTGTTTAATGTTTAGTTGGTAGTCACCTTAAATTCCCCCTGTGTTTATGTTGGACCAGTCCTCTGTCTATTTAAACCCCTCCATGCCTCACTGAGGTTAAGTCTGTTTAATTATGTTTGTTAGGTTGCAGCTTCAGATCCTTTTGTTAAGTTGACCTCTTTTAGTGTAGGCCCAGGGTCTGTTTATTTTCTTTCACATTGAATTTGATATTTTGTAACTGACTTTTCCTTTGTAAGATAAATTAAAGAATTAAGATCTTTTTTCCACTGATGTATGAAGAAGTAATTGTGCTAGTAATTCAATAACTTTTTTTTTTTGCAAAATACCAAGTAGCCATGACTAATTTCTTTGTAAAGTCATTTGTCCAACACTGGTGATGATGGTCCACATATCCACTCATGGATGCTGTACATTGAACATTTATGTACAACAAAGAATCAAATGGAGAACTAAGGGCAAATGTGCATGAAGAAGACAAGAATGGTTAAACAATGTTTCAGCATCTGTTCATTAAAAAAAGTGAAAAGTTTTGCAGCTGAAGGTAATATCTCCAGCTCATCCTTCACAGCACTGCTCTCCGTGGTCAGACCTGCCTCTGGTTCAACTGATTCTGGAGAAAAACACATCAAACTCATTAATGGCAGAAGTTTTCTCTTTGTGTTCTGAATGTAAATCAGTTACTTACCTGCTCCTCTGTCTCTTTTGTCTGTACTCAGTCGTTCTCATATGTCCTCATAAACAGGATCTAACTGATTTAACTGATGATATCAATAAAGACACACACAGATTTAGATATATCACTCAGCTAAGAATGTCAGAAATGTCTTGACAGAGGTTTGTTTTCGTCCTAGTTGTCACAGTAATGACACCAGTGTGTCCTCCATCTTCCTTACCTCCATCATCTCTGCAGGTTCTTTTGGTTCATCTGAGGAGTTCACAGTTTTCTTCTTCCTAGTTTAAGTCCAAAAACACCACATACACATTTAAAACAATTAAAAGAAGAATATTAAAGAGACTTGGTTGAACTGATGTCTCTTTATTGTTTTACCTCATCCACATATTGAGGAGAATCAGAAGAGTGAACATGAAGATCACCACAGTCAGCCTGATGATGTTCACTATCAGTGATGAGCTCCCTGGAAATAAAGATGGATCTGTGCAAACTGTTAAACAGGTGGGTGGATAGTTAAAGGATCTAACATGACACTTCATAGACCTGAGAAAGTTACCCTCACTTTTTACAGTTACAGAGATGAATTTGGATCTTGTTGTCCCCAGCTCGTTCTCAGCTTCACAGAAATACTCTCCAGAGTCTGTGGCATTAAATGAGCTGAAGGTAAGCAGAGGTCCTGACTGTAGGTGACGGAGGTTTTGGGGTCCAGGGTTCTTGTACCAGGTGTAATTAGCTGCTGGGTTAGCATCACTGCCACAGGTCAGATTCACTTCAGTGCCCTCCTCTACCTCAGCAGATGGACTCACGGACACAGAGGGAGGCTTTGGAGCATCTGGAATACATTTTGAAGAAAAAAAAAATATTAAGACCATAAATTTACATTTCCAAACTACGTGAAAAAAGGGAGAGAAAAGGGTTTATGGTGCTGTGATTGTGACAGTCAGAATCTGCAATGTCTCTGTTTAACCTCCCCCTTGGGGTGGTTTCAGTCAAATTGAAAGTCCACCCAGGCCCTCTCATGAACCTACATGTTGAGACTATTTTTTTTCTTTTTCAAATGTTGGACCTTACAATGCATTTCTATGATCTCTGGGAGGTCATGCCTCAACGTGATTTTGTCATACGCACTGATGCCTGCTCTATGGAGGAGTATAAGGGCAATTTTAGAAGGGGAAAATAATTTTGGGGAAGTCAAGATAACAGCTGAAATTTCAGGATTAAAGTTGAAATGAAGAGAATAAAGTCGAAATACAATGTTGTGATAAAAGTGGAAGTATCGAGAAAAAAGCGGAAATGTTGCGAATAAAGTGGAAAAACGTATGTCGACTTTGTTCCTGACATTTCGACTTTATTACAAGATTGTTATTCAACATTGTTCTGGAAATTTCAACTTAATTGTCGACCTCACCAAAACATTTTTCTCCATCTAACATTGCCCTAATACTCTTACGTACCAATTGTACAATACGCACAGCTTGTGTAAGGCAAGACAGATGATTCAATGTGATACATGCGAAGCAGGAAAACCAAATTAAGCAATGCAACGTAACACTGTAAAGTTAACTGCATGACTTTTTATTTTAACTTTATACCTATTGAACGGTGATGACTGAGGACAAATGAATGACTGCAATGGAAAGCTGCAAATATCATGTCCATATGCAGGGCTCTTGCTCCATCTCATGGTCTGATTTGCAAACTGTGGCAGTTTTATGACTTGTAGAGAAGGGAACCTTTTTGATTTCTGCACACTTTATAGCCAGCCTCAAATGCAGACAGTTATCACCTTTTTATGTTTTTATGAAATGACCACTTTCACTCACATTTTACATTAATGTGGATCCATGAAGAGGATTCTTTCCGTGCTTATTCTTAGCTTCACAGCTGTATTCTGCAGAGTCAGAGGAGTTGATGGAGCTGAAGTGTAGCTGATGTCCTCTTTTAATTTGATTTCCACTCTTCTTGTACCAGGTGAAGACAGGTGCTGGGTTAGCATCACTCTGACAGGTCAGTGTCACTGAACTGCCCTCCACAATATCACCAGGGGACTCACTGATGCTGAGGTCTGTCTTGGAGCATCTGGAGGACAAAATGGATAAGTCCTTCAACTGTACTTTTTGAATGGTCATGAAATATTAGACCTTAAAGTGACATGCATCTTAGACCGTTAACTAGGTTTTTATTTTTGTTTATCCAAACATTAATGCATGACTTTAGACCTTCTCTGCAGACATTAACACTGATGAATATATGATAAAGTCATCCAGATACTAAGTTGACTGTGCCCATGTACAAGCAGTCTTACTATCAATTTCCAGCATGACCTGAGTGACAACTTGTGATTTACTTGTGTTTGTCCAGCCTTTTTTTGTGTGTGTATTTCTACATGCTTTGTGCAGGAAAGTGAAATGATGGGTACAAATAAGCAACAAGCTAAGAGGCTAGCAGCACTCTGGAGCAGCTTTTCTCCTTCATTTTGATAACAAACATGCGATGAACTCATCACAAATTACATGTTTGTAGTGCTGGTTGGATTTTATTATTTAATTTAACCAAAAGTAAAGACAGCCTTTCACCCAGAGAACTGCTTCTTTTTCTAACCATCTACTTTAAACCCCTGAGATACTTGTTTTGAAAATCCTTGTAGATTAGTCGTCATTAAATATTTAGACCAGCCCGTCTAGTAGGTTACACAGCTCTAGATCTACAAATGCACGGGGCGCAGGGTTTGCATCTTTAAGCTTCATCACATGGAAACTCCTACTAATTGAGGGCCAGATCCACAAAGAATGGTTTGCCCCAGCTAATACTGCCATCATTTGCAGGGTTTGCATCTTTAAGCTTCATCACATGGAAACTCCTACTAATTGAGGGCCAGATCCACAAAGAATGGTTTGCCCCAGCTAATACTGCCATCATTTGGGCAGAATTAGCTCACGCACTCTGCCCTGTTTTTTTGCCTTATCCTCACCAGAATTTAATTTATTTACACTCTAATCATACGCTGGTGCTAATATGCCCACACAGGTTGTCATTTGAGCATACTTTGCACCTCTGATTGCAAAATAAATGCAGAAAATACAACTCAAATGACCAAAAAGTGGTTGAGGGGGTCATTGGGGTTTTTAACATAATGTATTTTGTCAAATTATTCATGTTTACCTAAAAATGGTGGAATGGTCACAGAGACAAACACAGTCGTCTATATTACTGCTATCCTTGATGTCATCTAGTAGTGCAGGAATCATGCGGCCTGGCAACCGCCATCTGCAATCGTCACTTAAATCAAAATGTGATACTCTCCTCCCAGAAATCCTGTCTAGTGTGTGTCTGCCATCTTGTCTGCCGTGGGTGCCTTCGCATATTTTTTTTTTTTTTTCCTGTCATTTCCACTGGTTTAAAGGTTGCAAAAGTAGTACAATCCTTTTGAGGATCTGGTCCTAAGTGTGTAAACTTTGCTGGTGGTGAAATCCGGTCAGTAGGATTGATAAATGTAGGGCCAGACAAGCAAAAAGTGGCAGATATAACCACCAACAAAAAAAACCTTTGATGAAGTGACCAGCTCTTGAAATAAAATGTCTCTTACTCACATTTCATATCAATATCTATGTCTGTAGACGTCCCCTCTCCCACATTATTTTCAGTCTCACAGGAATAGCGTCCAGAGTCAGAGGACTGAATTGAACTGAAAACATGCTGGGATTCAGTGCTGAGACGTCCAGGGGGATTTATCCTGTACCAGGTGTAAGTGAGTGGTGGTTTAGCATCACTGCTGCAGGTCAGAGTTACCCTTGTGCCCTCTAATATCTCACCAGAGGGACTCACTGAGACTGTAGGAGGCTTTGGAGCATCTGGAGGAGAAAACGTCTGTGATTTAGAGCCATGTAGATGTTCAAATATTATAAACTGTTAAACCAAGGAGGCAAAAACATGAGTACAAAGTAGAGATATGTTTGGATGTACAGGATGTGATCAGACAGAGCCTGACTCTGATATAAACAAACCTCCATCTTTCTGCTGGTGTGTGTTTGTCTCTCTGGTTTAACATATAAAAAGCACTGAATGGATAAGACTGTAAGGAATGTGAATCTTAAGCCGCATTCACACCAAACATGACATGGTTTGTCACATCGTGGGAGGGTTATCCCAGCCTCATTGTGGCTGTACATTGACTCCACATGGAGAGTGGTTATCCAGGTCAACCAAGTCACGTTAGGTGTAAAGGCGACTTTAGACAGATCAAACTAAAAGAGGCAGATATGACCACCAAAGAAAACTGTACATAAGTAACCAGCTGATCATCACTCTTTAAATCAAATGTCTCTTACTCACATTTCACATCAATATATATGTCTGTAGACGTCCTCGCCCCCAGATCATTTTTAGCCCAACAGAAATAGCGTCCAGAGTCAGAAGACTGAATTGATCTGAAAACATGCTGGGATTCAGTGTTTAGAGGTCCATGGTGATTGTCCTTGTACCAGCCATATTCAGGTGCTGGGTAACCATCACAGCTGCAGGTCAGAGTTACTTTACTCCACATTTTGATTTCACTTTTGTGACACGTTGACACAGAGCAGCTTGTTGGAGCATCTTAAAGAGAGAGAAAGAGAAACACTTTAATAAACATGTTAAAGGGGTCATAATATGCTGAGACTGCACAGTGCAGCTGACCTACAACCTTCAAGAACCCAGATTTGGCCAAAAAAAAAAAATGAGTATGTCCACCATCTCTAAAGCTAAAGAAACTCTCTACACCCTGATCCACCTGTATCCTCACTCTGTCTGAAACACTCTGTCAGACATCCTGGCCCTCTAATGCTGCGTTCACACCGAAAGCGACCCAGCGACAAAAGTCGCGTCCCCCACTGACGTAGGCAGAACTAATGTCCTCACTGAGATTAGTTCCGCCTAGACGCAACTCATCCGCCCTGTAGTCCGGATGAATAACTGTCTGTCTCGGGTACCGTCACATATACACACACCGCTGAATGGCTGCTGCTGCACAGCCACGCACAACATCGTCTGAATAGATTAACTTTTTTTTACTTTGACATCGTGCGACAAGCTTATGTGGTAGTGTGACAAGCGGCTGTCGTGTCGCGAGGGGTTAACCCCACCCCATCGCGGCTGTACATTGACACGGAGAGCGATTGCCGAGGTAGTACAAGTAGCGTGCAGTGTGAATGCAGCATAAGACTTCCATCTCTATTTCAGCCAAGCAGGTCTGACTGGTCAAACAATCTGATCTGTGTTGATTGGTCAGTACAGCACTGCTTGGTGCCATGTTTTCAAAAGCTCTCCATTTATTCAGCCCAAGGCAAAGGGCTTCAACTGCCCACAAAACAATGATAGGACAAAACCCTCCTAAATCAATTCAGTGGGCCAGGGAAATCAGTCAATTCAGGCATCTTCTGACATTGATACTACATGGAGAAGGAGAAGACCAGCTGCTGTGGACTTCCTGTTGAGTCCACCAAGATGCTCTTTTGAGCAGAGGAGACATGATAAACACACCAGCTGTTAATGTGATTGTAAGAATGATCTCTCTATCCAAGTTGTTATTGACCTTTTGAAAATGCAATGCCAAATCTGACCCCTGATACACTTCAATTCAATAGAGACAAGTATGATGAGAACACATTTATGGTCCTGATGTCCATTGATTTGTTGCTCTAGTAAATTCTTATTTTAGTTCCTTTTTCTCTGCACATCTCCATATGTCTGCCCATTTATCTCACACACAGTTAAAAAATCTGTTTTATGAACATAATGGAGTAAACTTACACACTTCAGCAGAGGGGTAATCCTCATGACCCTTGACACCGCAGGAGTATTTGTTGATGTCATTATAACTGACAGTAAGTGAAGATCTCTCCATTATTTTTAGTTTATTTCTGCTCCAGACGTAGGATTGAAAACCTGTATCACAGCTGCTTCGACACTTCAGCTCCACATAGGACCCTGATCTTGTCGCCCCCACCTGAAGGTCTGACAGAAAATCATAAAAAAGACTTTTAAACAAACAGTCAAAAACACTGACAGCACTTTTCTCTGGATTCTGAAAATGTGATCAGAATGTTACCTGTGACTGACAAAGTGACTCCAGGTGAAGTCGTGTCCAGTCTGTCTGGTTGGTTCGTGGTAAATCTGAACTTATACTCAGCTGAGTCGCTCTTTCTCAGGTCTGTGATTCTCAGAGTGCAGTTGTTCCCCTTAAAAAGATACTCCACACGATCTCTGTAGTCTGAGTCTGATTTCAGATCCACAGCTCTGCCATCGCTCTCTTTAAACCACCAACGACTCTGAACTTCAGTAGTTTTCTCATGTATGTTGGTTGGATAGCTGAAGGTACAGGGTATGTTCACTGTTGATCCTTTTATGGCACAAATCTGACGAGTTGGATAACTCACTCCCCAAGTATTCACCTCCATCACCCCTGAAACACAGAGCACATCAGGGAATGTAATCAGGAGTAAGTCAAAAAGAAAAAAAACACTAAATTTTAAACTTTTCAAATTTTGTAGAAAATTTGAATTAATCAATATATTTTCCAGCCCAAGCAACATAAGCAATGTCATCTCAGTGCAAACAGAATAAACTTGATTTTTCACAACAGCCATGCTGATGCTACTTTTGGATGTCATTTTATAATGATTTGAGTACTTCATGAAGATTCAAGAGAAAAACTAAATCTTAAGGTTATTAGATGTTATGGAGGTCTGAGGTCTAAGTAAGTTGCAGATCTTTGACTCATGGTACAATAAAAACAAACTTTATGCCTCAGGAAACATTTCATAATTGAAAAAATAAAAGTTTCAAAGTTCAGTATTAACAAAGCATTGTGGCTCAATCCAGAAAGCTTCCTGAGGATGACTGAAGAGGACATATCCGATTGTACCCGACTATGTCTCGTTCAAGGTGATTCACAGCATTGTTTTAACATATCTTGTAGGGAAAGTGAACAAAACAAAAACGCAAGTGACTGGGCCTAGTTGGGACTTACGTGATGCAAACTGGGCTTGAACAGGGCTGAAGTTGTGTTAGCTGGATGTCAATTCATAGTGTCCGCGCCATACTGTTGTATTGACCTAAATGAAGCAGGACGAACACCTGTTACGGCCACTGCTGTCTGGAGTCTCTCTCTCTCTCCCTTTGTGTGGGTGTTGTGAGTGCGCATGTGTGAGTGTATGTGTGTCTGAGCTCTCAGGTTGATGCAGCCGATCCCGATCACCTGTGCTGAGGACTCCTTACTGGACAGACGCTCACCTGTTGACCAATCAAGAGCGAGCAGCATAAGAAGCCAGCAGAGCTCACACTCGTCAGCACGCTGTAGCCAGCCATGCTCCTGTGCCCAATCGCTGTCTGTAGATTTGTTGTAGATAAAAGCTTGTAAAACTCTGTGATTTTTGTGAGGCACTAGTTTGTATCTGAACACACCACCACACTTAGATTGTACTTGTTAGACTCACTAGGTGTGGGTGCTGTTAATTTTGTGATTCACTGTGGGTAGTAGTTTTTTTGTTGTTGTTATTATTAGACCAACAACTCTAGGTTAGAGTCTCTTTTTGTTCCCATTTTGTTTTAACAGCACTCAGTTTTTTTGCCTCACTTTTGTTGTCAAAACAAGAAACCTTTTGTTCATAAATAACTTTATTTAAACCTTTTAAAATCTTGGTTTATTTTATGTTACTTCCCCTTTCCCTACATGAGCTGGTTGTAACAACACTCCTGAAGCGCTGTAGAAGAGTTACTGACAGTGCGTATATGTAGTGTGTCTGGGGGAAACAGTCATTTCTTCCTTTATCACGTCTATCAAACCAGCCTTTCCAATTGTGTACAGTTGTACACAATCACTATGAGAAACGGAAATGTGTGACTGGGGCTTATGAGACAATTTATTTAGGCCACTGACGGCAAATTATTTTTCAAGCTAATTTTTTAACTGAAGGGCCTCGCTCACAGGGCTTTGTGCAAATAAACAGCATGAGGCTGTGAATATTTCAGAGGTTGTTCTTGATGCACCTTTCCTTTCACAGAAGAAGAAATGACATTTTACAAAGAACTTTAGTCTGCACCTAAACTCTAACGTCCATGCAAAGTTTTAGGTAAGTCTTCATCTGTGCAGTCAGCATAAGTCGAGTTGCTGTTAAGGCCCTCAGAGCAAACTGAGGTGGATTGTTTGTCTCTTAAACACTCATCCACAGAGCAGCAAAAGAAAAGACCATGGCACAGGCGAGGCCTGTCATAGATGATGAAGTCTGTCCTCAGTAAAAGTTGAAGTTCAGTACCTGCTGCAGTGAGGAGGAGGAAAACCAGTCCACTCCATCCTGCTCTGAAACTCATAGCTGCTCCTCTCATCCCTGAAACTACAAAGAAACACATCAGCAGAACAACCTGAGAAAATAAAAGTCTGACCCCGTCATTTAAAACTCTACTTACAGCAGGGGAAAGACGTTGGCTCTGCAGCACGATGTCCAGGAGTCTAAATGCTTCTGAAGGCAGAAGCTGAACAGATAAACTGCTCACTGCCTCTTCACAGCATGACGGAAGTGACTTTAAGTGTTATATTTGTTGTCGGTCATAAAAGTTTTTCTAGCATAGCTAGGTAAAAATGAAACTTCAGTGTGTGGTCACTTTATTCAAATTATCAACATGAACGGCCCTTTTATAACAGCATGAATTATTTTAGAAAATCACGCAGATATAAATGCACGAAACAGCGTGAATGAATGTACTGGTGGTGCTGACTGACCACCACATAGTGACGTGAAATGAGACTTATGGGTTTTGCTCATTGGAGCGATCAGCTGAAACAAAGGAACTTCACCCTATAATGCCAATTGCATTAACTTTGATACATACTTCTATAATACCTCTATCTACTCAATATGATCAACAAAATACAAAAAAAACATCTGAATGCAATCAGATAAATGATAAAAATGTCCTCAAATGGATTATCAGTTGCCAAAAACACCAAATGTATCAAATGAGATACGAAAAATCTATATGTTGAATTTAATGGACATTTTGATTTTTGTAGGATTTTAGACAGGCTCCTGAATATATCAGTGCTCTGATCCAGCCCTACAGCTCTGTCCGTACTCTGAGGTCTTCAGGTCAGAACCTACTGATGGTTCCTCGAACCTGTTTCAAAACCAGAGGAGACAGATCCTTCAAAGTGGTGGCGCCTCGTCTCTGGAATTAACTCCCTTTGTCCCTGCGTTCCCTGGGCTCTTTAGAGACTTTTAAAAAGCATCTAATACTTTCTTTTTTAAGTAGGCTCTCCAGAGCTAGTAGTATTGATGTTAATTTTTTATTGTATTTTAATCTAATGGGTTTTTTTTAAATGTAAAGCACTTTGTGACGCTTGTCTGTGAAAAGTGCTATACAAATAAAGGTTACTTACTTACTTACTTACTTAGAATTAGGGAAGTACCAACTTGTCATGTGTTAAGATCATGTCTGGTTTTATAAGCTATGTCTGTCAAGAAGATAAACATAATGTCTAGATAAAGGTCAGACTTGAGGCAGAAGTTCAACCAAGAGTTCAACAAAAGTCCTCGCAGCTTCACAAAACCACAGGACCAATTACAGGATGTGAAATGGGGAAACTGGCCCCCCACAGACCTTAAACCACAGTCCTGTCTGACCGCAATTGCACCTATATGACTTGTGAAACATTTGACCTGTTGAACAAACATGCTTGAACTGATTTGCCCAAACATAATATGTTTGAATAACTGTTAGCATTAAATGACATCTTTGGACAAGTGTTGTATTAGCTTGTATATAATTCTAACAGAACTCACATTACACACTTTCTTTGTTGAAATAAAATCACTTTTATTGCATTGGCAGTAGTTTTCTAATTTGGGTGCACATAATTTAGTTAACATGCAGTCACATGGTTTCATTTTCTTTATCATGATTAAATCTGCAGCTATGGTTTCATTTAAAGTAACACTTGCCTTTGCTTGTCTGCTTTGTTCTGGGCTCCTGGCAAAAGGCCATCTTCTTCTTCTTCTAATCAGGTTCCGGCAGGCTATGCAAAGGAAGCGTAATGCTGCCCTCCACAGGTTGGGTTAATTAATTAATTATTTTATATTTTCACAAAAGACCTGATGTATGGAGGAACTTTAAAACCGCTTTTGCAACATCCTCAATGTTCTGATTGGTTCTAAAATGGACTTAAGAGAGAATACCGACAATCCTAAATCAGAAAGCTCTTTGTACAGCTGTCTCCCAAAAAGCTGTCTGCACTCCAAGATGGCCTTTTAAGCCCCACCCACAGAAGTGGGAGAGTCCATCAAGGGAGAAGGAAGGAACAGCTGGGATTTTAAATCTCTAAAATAACTTTTCCTGCTTTCTTATTATTAAGTAAAAACAATTTAGTTTCTTTTTGTAAATAGTTTGCTTTGATAATTTCATGATGGTGTTCTGAGTTTGTTTGATGTTTAGTTGGTAGACACCTTAAATTCCCCCTGTGTTTATGTTGGACTAGTCCTTTGTCTATTTAAACCCCTCCATGCCTCACTGAGGTTAAGTCTGTTTAATTATGTTTGTTAGGTTGCAGCTTCAGATCCTTTTGTTAAGTTGACCTCTTTTAGTGTAGGCCCAGGGTCTGTTTATTTTCTTTCACATTGAATTTGATATTTTGTAACTGACTTTTCCTTTGTAAGATAAATTAAAGAATTAAGATCTTTTTTCCACTGATGTATGAAGAAGTAATTGTGCTAGTAATTCAATAACTTTTTTTTTTTGCAAAATACCAAGTAGCCATGACTAATTTCTTTGTAAAGTCATTTGTCCAACACTGGTGATGATGGTCCACATATCCACTCATGGATGCTGTACATTGAACATTTATGTACAACAAAGAATCAAATGGAGAACTAAGGGCAAATGTGCATGAAGAAGACAAGAATGGTTAAACAATGTTTCAGCATCTGTTCATTAAAAAAGTGAAAAGTTTTGCAGCTGAAGGTAATATCTCCAGCTCATCCTTCACAGCACTGCTCTCCGTGGTCAGACCTGCCTCTGGTTCAACTGATTCTGGAGAAAAACACATCAAACTCATTAATGGCAGAAGTTTTCTCTTTGTGTTCTGAATGTAAATCAGTTACTTACCTGCTCCTCTGTCTCTTTTGTCTGTACTCAGTCGTTCTCATATGTCCTCATAAACAGGATCTAACTGATTTAACTGATGATATCAATAAAGACACACACAGATTTAGATATATCACTCAGCTAAGAATGTCAGAAATGTCTTGACAGAGGTTTGTTTTCGTCCTAGTTGTCACAGTAATGACACCAGTGTGTCCTCCATCTTCCTTACCTCCATCATCTCTGCAGGTTCTTTTGGTTCATCTGAGGAGTTCACAGTTTTCTTCTTCCTAGTTTAAGTCCAAAAACACCACATACACATTTAAAACAATTAAAAGAAGAATATTAAAGAGACTTGGTTGAACTGATGTCTCTTTATTGTTTTACCTCATCCACATATTGAGGAGAATCAGAAGAGTGAACATGAAGATCACCACAGTCAGCCTGATGATGTTCACTATCAGTGATGAGCTCCCTGGAAATAAAGATGGATCTGTGCAAACTGTTAAACAGGTGGGTGGATAGTTAAAGGATCTAACATGACACTTCATAGACCTGAGAAAGTTACCCTCACTTTTTACAGTTACAGAGATGAATTTGGATCTTGTTGTCCCCAGCTCGTTCTCAGCTTCACAGAAATACTCTCCAGAGTCTGTGGCATTAAATGAGCTGAAGGTAAGCAGAGGTCCTGACTGTAGGTGACGGAGGTTTTGGGGTCCAGGGTTCTTGTACCAGGTGTAATTAGCTGCTGGGTTAGCATCACTGCCACAGGTCAGATTCACTTCAGTGCCCTCCTCTACCTCAGCAGATGGACTCACGGACACAGAGGGAGGCTTTGGAGCATCTGGAATACATTTTGAAGTAAAAAAAATATTAAGACCATAAATTTACATTTCCAATCTACGTGAAAAAAGGAGAGAAAAGGGTTTATGGTGCTGTGATTGTGACAGTCAGAATCTGCAATGTCTCTGTTTAACCTCCCCTTGGGGTGGTTTCAGTCAAATTGAAAGTCCACCCAGGCCCTCTCATGAACCTACATGTTGAGACTATTTTTTTTCTTTTTCAAATGTTGGACCTTACAATGCATTTCTATGATCTCTGGGAGGTCATGCCTCAACGTGATTTTGTCATACGCACTGATGCCTGCTCTATGGAGGAGTATAAGGGCAATTTTAGAAGGGAAAATAATTTTGGGGAAGTCAAGATAACAGCTGAAATTTCAGGATTAAAGTTGAAATGAAGAGAATAAAGTCGAAATACAATGTTGTGATAAAAGTGGAAGTATCGAGAAAAAGCGGAAATGTTGCGAATAAAGTGGAAAAACATTATGTCGACTTTTGTTCCTGACATTTCGACTTTATTACAAGATTGTTATTCAACATTGTTCTGGAAATTTCAACTTAATTGTCGACCTCACCAAAACATTTTTCTCCATCTAACATTGCCCCGCACTAATTGTACAATACGCACAGCTTGTGTAAGGCAAGACAGATGATTCAATGTGATACATGCGAAGCAGGAAAACCAAATTAAGCAATGCAACGTAACACTGTAAAGTTAACTGCATGACTTTTTATTTTAACTTTATACCTATTGAACGGTGATGACTGAGGACAAATGAATGACTGCAATGGAAAGCTGCAAATATCATGTCCATATGCTGGGCTCTTGCTCCATCTCATGGTCTGATTTGCAAACTGTGGCAGTTTTATGACTTGTAGAGAAGGGAACCTTTTTGATTTCTGCACACTTTATAGCCAGCCTCAAATGCAGACAGTTATCACCTTTTTATGTTTTTATGAAATGACCACTTTCACTCACATTTTACATTAATGTGGATCCATGAAGAGGATTCTTTCCGTGCTTATTCTTAGCTTCACAGCTGTATTCTGCAGAGTCAGAGGAGTTGATGGAGCTGAAGTGTAGCTGATGTCCTCTTTTAATTTGATTTCCACTCTTCTTGTACCAGGTGAAGACAGGTGCTGGGTTAGCATCACTCTGACAGGTCAGTGTCACTGAACTGCCCTCCACAATATCACCAGGGGACTCACTGATGCTGAGGTCTGTCTTGGAGCATCTGGAGGACAAAATGGATAAGTCCTTCAACTGTACTTTTTGAATGGTCATGAAATATTAGACCTTAAAGTGACATGCATCTTAGACCGTTAACTAGGTTTTTATTTTTGTTTATCCAAACATTAATGCATGACTTTAGACCTTCTCTGCAGACATTAACACTGATGAATATATGATAAAGTCATCCAGATACTAAGTTGACTGTGCCCATGTACAAGCAGTCTTACTATCAATTTCCAGCATGACCTGAGTGACAACTTGTGATTTACTTGTGTTTGTCCAGCCTTTTTTTGTGTGTGTATTTCTACATGCTTTGTGCAGGAAAGTGAAATGATGGGTACAAATAAGCAACAAGCTAAGAGGCTAGCAGCACTCTGGAGCAGCTTTTCTCCTTCATTTTGATAACAAACATGCGATGAACTCATCACAAATTACATGTTTGTAGTGCTGGTTGGATTTTATTATTTAATTTAACCAAAAGTAAAGACAGCCTTTCACCCAGAGAACTGCTTCTTTTTCTAACCATCTACTTTAAACCCCTGAGATACTTGTTTTGAAAATCCTTGTAGATTAGTCGTCATTAAATATTTAGACCAGCCCGTCTAGTAGGTTACACAGCTGACAGTGGTTGGCATCTCTCGTCTACAAATGCACGGGGCGCAGGGTTTGCATCTTTAAGCTTCATCACATGGAAACTCCTACTAATTGAGGGCCAGATCCACAAAGAATGGTTTGCCCCAGCTAATACTGCCATCATTTGGGCAGAATTAGCTCACGCACTCTGCCCTGTTTTTTTGCCTTATCCTCACCAGAATTTAATTTATTTACACTCTAATCATACGCTGGTGCTAATATGCCCACACAGGTTGTCATTTGAGCATACTTTGCACCTCTGATTGCAAAATAAATGCAGAAAATACAACTCAAATGACCAAAAAGTGGTTGAGGGGGTCATTGGGGTTTTTAACATAATGTATTTTGTCAAATTATTCATGTTTACCTAAAAATGGTGGAATGGTCACAGAGACAAACACAGTCGTCTATATTACTGCTATCCTTGATGTCATCTAGTAGTGCAGGAATCATGCGGCCTGGCAACCGCCATCTGCAATCGTCACTTAAATCAAAATGTGATACTCTCCTCCCAGAAATCCTGTCTAGTGTGTGTCTGCCATCTTGCCTGCCGTGGTGCCTTCGTGCTATTTTTTTCTGTCATTTGCACTGGTTTAAAGGTTGCAAAAGTAGTACAATCCTTTTGAGGATCTGGTCCTAAGTGTGTAAACTTTGCTGGTGGTGAAATCCGGTCAGTAGGATTGATAAATGTAGGGCCAGACAAGCAAAAAGTGGCAGATATAACCACCAACAAAAAAAACCTTTGATGAAGTGACCAGCTCTTGAAATGAAATGTCTCTTACTCACATTTCATATCAATATCTATGTCTGTAGACGCCCCGCCTCCCACATTATTTTCAGTCTCACAGGAATAGCGTCCAGAGTCAGAGGACTGAATTGAACTGAAAACATGCTGGGATTCAGTGCTGAGACGTCCAGGGGGATTTATCCTGTACCAGGTGTAAGTGAGTGGTGGTTTAGCATCACTGCTGCAGGTCAGAGTTACCCTTGTGCCCTCTAATATCTCACCAGAGGGACTCACTGAGACTGTAGGAGGCTTTGGAGCATCTGGAGGAGAAAACGTCTGTGATTTAGAGCCATGTAGATGTTCAAATATTATAAACTGTTAAACCAAGGAGGCAAAAACATGAGTACAAAGTAGAGATATGTTTGGATGTACAGGATGTGATCAGACAGAGCCTGACTCTGATATAAACAAACCTCCATCTTTCTGCTGGTGTGTGTTTGTCTCTCTGGTTTAACATATAAAAAGCACTGAATGGATAAGACTGTAAGGAATGTGAATCTTAAGCGCATTCACACCAAACATGACATGGTTTGTCACATCGTGGAGGGTTATCCCAGCCTCATTGTGGCTGTACATTGACTCCACATGGAGAGTGGTTATCCAGGTCAACCAAGTCACGTTAGGTGTAAAGGCGACTTTAGACAGATCAAACTAAAAGAGGCAGATATGACCACCAAAGAAAACTGTACATAAGTAACCAGCTGATCATCACTCTTTAAATCAAATGTCTCTTACTCACATTTCACATCAATATAAATGTCTGTAGACGCCCCTCGCCCCCAGATCATTTTTAGCCCAACAGAAATAGCGTCCAGAGTCAGAAGACTGAATTGATCTGAAAACATGCTGGGATTCAGTGTTTAGAGGTCCATGGTGATTGTCCTTGTACCAGCCATATTCAGGTGCTGGGTAACCATCACAGCTGCAGGTCAGAGTTACTTTACTCCACATTTTGATTTCACTTTTGTGACACGTTGACACAGAGCAGCTTGTTGGAGCATCTTAAAGAGAGAGAAAGAGAAACACTTTAATAAACATGTTAAAGGGGTCATAATATGCTGAGACTGCACAGTGCAGCTGACCTACAACCTTCAAGAACCCAGATTTGGCCAAAAAAAAAAAAATGAGTATGTCCACCATCTCTAAAGCTAAAGAAACTCTCTACACCCTGATCCACCTGTATCCTCACTCTGTCTGAAACACTCTGTCAGACATCCTGGTCTAATGCGTTCAAGCGACCCAGCGACAAAAGTCGCGTCCCCCACTGACGTAGGCAGAACTAATGTCCTCACTGAGATTAGTTCCGCCTAGACGCAACTCATCCGCCCTGTAGTCCGGATGAATAACTGTCTGTCTCGGGTACCGTCACATATACACACACCGCTGAATGGCTGCTGCTGCACAGCCACGCACAACATCGTCTGAATAGATTAACTTTTTTTTACTTTGACATCGTCCGACAAGCTATGTGGTAGTGTGACAAGCGACTGTCGTGTCGCGAGGAGTTAACCCCACCCCATCGCGGCTGTACATTGACACGGAGAGCGATTGCGAGGTAGTACAAGTAGCGCAGTGTGAATGCAGCATAAGACTTCCATCTCTATTTCAGCCAAGCAGGTCTGACTGGTCAAACAATCTGATCTGTGTTGATTGGTCAGTACAGCACTGCTTGGTGCCATGTTTTCAAAAGCTCTCCATTTATTCAGCCCAAGGCAAAGGGCTTCAACTGCCCACAAAACAATGATAGGACAAAACCCTCCTAAATCAATTCAGTGGGCCAGGGAAATCAGTCAATTCAGGCATCTTCTGACATTGATACTACATGGAGAAGGAGAAGACCAGCTGCTGTGGACTTCCTGTTGAGTCCACCAAGATGCTCTTTTGAGCAGAGGAGACATGATAAACACACCAGCTGTTAATGTGATTGTAAGAATGATCTCTCTATCCAAGTTGTTATTGACCTTTTGAAAATGCAATGCCAAATCTGACCCCTGATACACTTCAATTCAATAGAGACAAGTATGATGAGAACACATTTATGGTCCTGATGTCCATTGATTTGTTGCTCTAGTAAATTCTTATTTTAGTTCCTTTTTCTCTGCACATCTCCATATGTCTGCCCATTTATCTCACACACAGTTAAAAAAAGCTGTTTTATGAACATAATGGAGTAAACTTACACACTTCAGCAGAGGGGTAATCCTCATGACCCTTGACACCGCAGGAGTATTTGTTGATGTCATTATAACTGACAGTAAGTGAAGATCTCTCCATTATTTTTAGTTTATTTCTGCTCCAGACGTAGGATTGAAAACCTGTATCACAGCTGCTTCGACACTTCAGCTCCACATAGGACCCTGATCTTGTCGCCCCCACCTGAAGGTCTGACAGAAAATCATAAAAAAAGACTTTTAAACAAACAGTCAAAAACACTGACAGCACTTTTCTCTGGATTCTGAAAATGTGATCAGAATGTTACCTGTGACTGACAAAGTGACTCCAGGTGAAGTCGTGTCCAGTCTGTCTGGTTGGTTCGTGGTAAATCTGAACTTATACTCAGCTGAGTCGCTCTTTCTCAGGTCTGTGATTCTCAGAGTGCAGTTGTTCCCCTTAAAAAGATACTCCACACGATCTCTGTAGTCTGAGTCTGATTTCAGATCCACAGCTCTGCCATCGCTCTCTTTAAACCACCAACGACTCTGAACTTCAGTAGTTTTCTCATGTATGTTGGTTGGATAGCTGAAGGTACAGGGTATGTTCACTGTTGATCCTTTTATGGCACAAATCTGACGAGTTGGATAACTCACTCCCCAAGTATTCACCTCCATCACCCCTGAAACACAGAGCACATCAGGGAATGTAATCAGGAGTAAGTCAAAAAGAAAAAAAACACTAAATTTTAAACTTTTCAAATTTTGTAGAAAATTTGAATTAATCAATATATTTTCCAGCCCAAGCAACATAAGCAATGTCATCTCAGTGCAAACAGAATAAACTTGATTTTTCACAACAGCCATGCTGATGCTACTTTTGGATGTCATTTTATAATGATTTGAGTACTTCATGAAGATTCAAGAGAAAAACTAAATCTTAAGGTTATTAGATGTTATGGAGGTCTGAGGTCTAAGTAAGTTGCAGATCTTTGACTCATGGTACAATAAAAACAAACTTTATGCCTCAGGAAACATTTCATAATTGAAAAAATAAAAGTTTCAAAGTTCAGTATTAACAAAGCATTGTGGCTCAATCCAGAAAGCTTCCTGAGGATGACTGAAGAGGACGTATCCGATTGTACTATGTCTCGTTCAAGGTGATTCACAGCATTGTTTTAACATATCTTGTACGGAAAGTGAACAAAACAAAAACGCAAGTGACTGGGCCTAGTTGGGACTTACGTGATGCAAACTGGGCTTGAACAGGGCTGAAGTTGTGTTAGCTGGATGTCAATTCATAGTGTCCGGGCCATACTGTTGTATTGACCTAAATGAAGCAGGACGAACACCTGTTACGGCCACTGCTGTCTGGAGTCTCTCTCTCTCTCCCTTTGTGTGGGTGTTGTGAGTGCACATGTGTGAGTGTATGTGTGTCTGAGCTCTCAGGTTGATGCAGCCGATCCCGATCACCTGTGCTGAGGACTCCTTACTGGACAGACGCTCACCTGTTGACCAATCAAGAGCGAGCAGCATAAGAAGCCAGCAGAGCTCACACTCGTCAGCACGCTGTAGCCAGCCATGCTCCTGTGCCCAATCGCTGTCTGTAGATTTGTTGTAGATAAAAGCTTGTAAAACTCTGTGATTTTTGTGAGGCACTAGTTTGTATCTGAACACACCACCACACTTAGATTGTACTTGTTAGACTCACTAGGTGTGGGTGCTGTTAATTTTTGTGATTCACTGTGGGTAGTAGTTTTTTTGTTGTTGTTATTATTAGACCAACAACTCTAGGTTAGAGTCTCTTTTTGTTCCCATTTTGTTTTAACAGCACTCAGTTTTTTTGCCTCACTTTTGTTGTCAAAACAAGAAACCTTTTGTTCATAAATAACTTTATTTAAACCTTTTAAAATCTTGGTTTATTTTATGTTACTTCCCCTTTCCCTACATGAGCTGGTTGTAACAACACTCCTGAAGCGCTGTAGAAGAGTTACTGACAGTGCGTATATGTAGTGTGTCTGGGGGAAACAGTCATTTCTTCCTTTATCACGTCTATCAAACCAGCCTTTCCAATTGTGTACAGTTGTACACAATCACTATGAGAAACGGAAATGTGTGACTGGGGCTTATGAGACAATTTATTTAGGCCACTGACGGCAAATTATTTTTCAAGCTAATTTTTTAACTGAAGGGCCTCGCTCACAGGGCTTTGTGCAAATAAACAGCATGAGGCTGTGAATATTTCAGAGGTTGTTCTTGATGCACCTTTCCTTTCACAGAAGAAGAAATGACATTTTACAAAGAACTTTAGTCTGCACCTAAACTCTAACGTCCATGCAAAGTTTTAGGTAAGTCTTCATCTGTGCAGTCAGCATAAGTCGAGTTGCTGTTAAGGCCCTCAGAGCAAACTGAGGTGGATTGTTTGTCTCTTAAACACTCATCCACAGAGCAGCAAAAGAAAAGACCATGGCACAGGCGAGGCCTGTCATAGATGATGAAGTCTGTCCTCAGTAAAAGTTGAAGTTCAGTACCTGCTGCAGTGAGGAGGAGGAAAACCAGTCCACTCCATCCTGCTCTGAAACTCATAGCTGCTCCTCTCATCCCTGAAACTACAAAGAAACACATCAGCAGAACAACCTGAGAAAATAAAAGTCTGACCCCGTCATTTAAAACTCTACTTACAGCAGGGGAAAGACGTTGGCTCTGCAGCACGATGTCCAGGAGTCTAAATGCTTCTGAAGGCAGAAGCTGAACAGATAAACTGCTCACTGCCTCTTCACAGCATGACGGAAGTGACTTTAAGTGTTATATTTGTTGTCGGTCATAAAAGTTTTTCTAGCATAGCTAGGTAAAAATGAAACTTCAGTGTGTGGTCACTTTATTCAAATTATCAACATGAACGGCCCTTTTATAACAGCATGAATTATTTTAGAAAATCACGCAGATATAAATGCACGAAAACAGCGTGAATGAATGTACTGGTGGTGCTGACTGACCACCACATAGTGACGTGAAATGAGACTTATGGGTTTTGCTCATTGGAGCGATCAGCTGAAACAAAGGAACTTCACCCTATAATGCCAATTGCATTAACTTTGATACATACTTCTATAATACCTCTATCTACTCAATATGATCAACAAAATACAAAAAAAACATCTGAATGCAATCAGATAAATGATAAAAATGTCCTCAAATGGATTATCAGTTGCCAAAAACACCAAATGTATCAAATGAGATACGAAAAATCTATATGTTGAATTTAATGGACATTTTGATTTTTGTAGGATTTTAGACAGGCTCCTGAATATATCAGTGCTCTGATCCAGCCCTACAGCTCTGTCCGTACTCTGAGGTCTTCAGGTCAGAACCTACTGATGGTTCCTCGAACCTGTTTCAAAACCAGAGGAGACAGATCCTTCAAAGTGGTGGCGCCTCGTCTCTGGAATTAACTCCCTTTGTCCCTCATGCGTTCCCTGGGCTCTTTAGAGACTTTTAAAAAGCATCTAATACTTTCTTTTTTAAGTAGGCTCTCCAGAGCTAGTAGTATTGATGTTAATTTTTTATTGTATTTTAATCTAATGGGTTTTTTTTAAATGTAAAGCACTTTGTGACGCTTGTCTGTGAAAAGTGCTATACAAATAAAGGTTACTTACTTACTTACTTACTTAGAATTAGGGAAGTACCAACTTGTCATGTGTTAAGATCATGTCTGGTTTTATAAGCTATGTCTGTCAAGAAGATAAACATAATGTCTAGATAAAGGTCAGACTTGAGGCAGAAGTTCAACCAAGAGTTCAACAAAAGTCCTCGCAGCTTCACAAAACCACAGGACCAATTACAGGATGTGAAATGGGGAAACTGGCCCCCCACAGACCTTAAACCACAGTCCTGTCTGACCGCAATTGCACCTATATGACTCGTGAAACATTTGACCTGTTGAACAAACATGCTTGAACTGATTTGCCCAAACATAATATGTTTGAATAACTGTTAGCATTAAATGACATCTTTGGACAAGTGTTGTATTAGCTTGTATATAATTCTAACAGAACTCACATTACACACTTTCTTTGTTGAAATAAAATCACTTTTATTGCATTGGCAGTAGTTTTCTAATTTGGGTGCACATAATTTAGTTAACATGCAGTCACATGGTTTCATTTTCTTTATCATGATTAAATCTGCAGCTATGGTTTCATTTAAAGTAACACTTGCCTTTGCTTGTCTGCTTTGTTCTGGGCTCCTGGCAAAAGGCCATCTTCTTCTTCTTCTAATCAGGTTCCGGCAGGCTATGCAAGGAAGCGTAATGCTGCCCTCCACAGGTTGGGTTAATTAATTAATTATTTTATATTTTCACATAAAGACCTGATGTATGGAGGAACTTTAAAACCGCTTTTGCAACATCCTCAATGTTCTGATTGGTTCTAAAAATGGACTTAAGAGAGAATACCGACAATCCTAAATCAGAAAGCTCTTTGTACAGCTGTCTCCCAAAAAGCTGTCTGCACTCCAAGATGGCCTTTTAAGCCCCACCCACAGAAGTGGGAGAGTCCATCAAGGGAGAAGGAAGGAACAGCTGGGATTTTAAATCTCTAAAATAACTTTTCCTGCTTTCTTATTATTAAGTAAAAACAATTTAGTTTCTTTTTGTAAATAGTTTGCTTTGATAATTTCATGATGGTGTTCTGAGTTTGTTTGATGTTTAGTTGGTAGACACCTTAAATTCCCCCTGTGTTTATGTTGGACCAGTCCTTTGTCTATTTAAACCCCTCCATGCCTCACTGAGGTTAAGTCTGTTTAATTATGTTTGTTAGGTTGCAGCTTCAGATCCTTTTGTTAAGTTGACCTCTTTTAGTGTAGGCCCAGGGTCTGTTTATTTTCTTTCACATTGAATTTGATATTTTGTAACTGACTTTTCCTTTGTAAGATAAATTAAAGAATTAAGATCTTTTTTCCACTGATGTATGAAGAAGTAATTGTGCTAGTAATTCAATAACTTTTTTTTTTTGCAAAATACCAAGTAGCCATGACTAATTTCTTTGTAAAGTCATTTGTCCAACACTGGTGATGATGGTCCACATATCCACTCATGGATGCTGTACATTGAACATTTATGTACAACAAAGAATCAAATGGAGAACTAAGGGCAAATGTGCATGAAGAAGACAAGAATGGTTAAACAATGTTTCAGCATCTGTTCATAAAAAGAAGTGATATGTTTTGCAGCTGAAGGTAATATCTCCAGCTCATCCTTCACAGCACTGCTCTCCGTGGTCAGACCTGCCTCTGGTTCAACTGATTCTGGAGAAAAACACATCAAACTCATTAATGGCAGAAGTTTTCTCTTTGTGTTCTGAATGTAAATCAGTTACTTACCTGCTCCTCTGTCTCTTTTGTCTGTACTCAGTCGTTCTCATATGTCCTCATAAACAGGATCTAACTGATTTAACTGATGATATCAATAAAGACACACACAGATTTAGATATATCACTCAGCTAAGAATGTCAGAAATGTCTTGACAGAGGTTTGTTTTCGTCCTAGTTGTCACAGTAATGACACCAGTGTGTCCTCCATCTTCCTTACCTCCATCATCTCTGCAGGTTCTTTTGGTTCATCTGAGGAGTTCACAGTTTTCTTCTTCCTAGTTTAAGTCCAAAACACCACATACACAGTTAAAACAATTAAAAGAAGAATATTAAAGAGACTTGGTTGAACTGATGTCTCTTTATTGTTTTACCTCATCCACATATTGAGGAGAATCAGAAGAGTGAACATGAAGATCACCACAGTCAGCCTGATGATGTTCACTATCAGTGATGAGCTCCCTGGAAATAAAGATGGATCTGTGCAAACTGTTAAACAGGTGGGTGGATAGTTAAAGGATCTAACATGACACTTCATAGACCTGAGAAAGTTACCCTCACTTTTTACAGTTACAGAGATGAGTTTGGATCTTGTTGTCCCCAGCTCGTTCTCAGCTTCACAGAAATACTCTCCAGAGTCTGTGGCATTAAATGAGCTGAAGGTAAGCAGAGGTCCTGACTGTAGGTGACTGAGGTTTTGGGGTCCAGGGTTCTTGTACCAGGTGTAATTAGCTGCTGTGTTAGCATCACTGCTACAGCTCAGATTCATAGGTGTGCCCTCCTCTACCTCAGCAGATGGACTCACTGACACAGAGGGAGGCTTTGGAGCATCTGAATTAAATTTTGGGGAAAAAAAAAAATTGATGATAAATTTACATTTCCAAGCCTGAATACCACTGCGATGTCTCTGTTTAACCTCCCCCTTGGGGTGGTTTCAGTCAGATTGAAAGTCGACCCAGGCACTATCATGAACTTACATGTTGAGACTCTATTTTTTTTCTTTTTCAAATGTTGGACCTTACAATGCATTTCTGTGATCTCTGGGAGGTCATGCCTCAACGTGATTTTGTCATACGCACTGATGCCTGCCCTGTGGAGGAGTCTAAGGGCAATCTTAGATGGGGAAAATAATTTTGGGGAAGTCAAGATAACAGTTGAAATTTCGGGATTAAAGTTGAAATGAAGAGAATAAAGTTGAAATACAATGTTGTGAAAAAAGTGGAAGTATCGAGAAAAAGCGGAAATGTTGCGAATAAAGTGGAAAAACGTATGTCGACTTTGTTCCTGACATTTCGACTTTATTACAAGATTGTTATTCAACATTGTTCTGGAAATTTCAACTTAATTGTCGACCTCACCAAAACATTTTTCTCCATCTAACATTGCCCTAATACTCTTACGTACTAATTGGACAATACTTACAGCTCTCGCAGGCATGACAGATGATTCAATGTGATACATGCGAAGCAGGAAAACCAAATTAAGCAATGCAACGTAACACTGTAAAGTTAGCTGTATGACTTTTTATGTTATCTTTATACCTATTGAACGGTGATGACTGAGGACAAATGAATGACAGCAATGGAAAGCAGCAAATATCATGTCCATATGCAGGGCTCTTGCTCCATCTCATGGTCTGATTTACAAACTGTGGCAGTTTTATGACTTGTAGACAAGGGAACCTTTTTGATTTCTGCACACTTTATAGCCAGCCTCAAATGCAGACAGTTATCACCTTTTAATGTTTTTATGAAACGACCACTTTCACTCACATTTCACGTTGATGTGGATCCATGAAGAGGATTCATTCCCGTGCTCATTCTTAGCTTCACAGCTGTATTCTGCAGAGTCGGAGGACTTGATGGAGCTGAGGTGTAGCTGATGTCCTCTTTTAATTTGATTTCCACTCTTCTTGTACCAGGTGAAGGCAGGTGCTGGGTTAGCATCACTCTGACAAGTCAGTGTCACTGAACTGCCCTCCACAATATCACCAGGGGGACTCACTGATGCTGAGGTCTGTCTTGGAGCATCTGGAGGACAAAATGGATAAGTCCTTCAACTGTCCTTTTTGAATGGTCATAAAATATTAGGCCTTAAAGTGACATGCATCTTAGACCGTTAACTAGGTTTTTATTTTTGTTTATCCAAACATTAATGCATGATTTTATACCTTCTCTGCAGACATTAACACTGATGAATATATGATAAAGTCATCCAGATACTAAGTTAACTGCACCCATGTACAAGCAGTCGCACTATCAATTTCCAGCATGACCTGAGTGACAACTTGTGATTTATTTGTGTTTGTCCAGCCTCTTTTTTTGTGTATTTCTACATGCTTTGTGCAAGAAAGTGAAATGATGGGTACAAATAAGCAACAAGCTAAGAGGCCAGCAGCACTCTAGAGCAGCTTTTCTCCTTCATTTTGATAACAAACATGCTATGAACTCATCACAAATTACACGTTTGTAGTGCTGGTTGGGTTTAATTATATATTTCATTTAAGACCAAAAGTAAAGACAGCCTTTCACCCAGAGAACTGCCTCTTTTTCTAACCATCTACTTTAAACCCGAGATACTTGTGTTGAAAATCCCGGTAGATTAGTCGTCTTTAAAATATTTAGACCAGCCCGTCTATTGGGTTACACAGCTGACAGTGGTTGGCATCTCTTGCCTACAAAAGCACGGGGAGCAGGGTTTGCATCTTTAAGCTTCATCACATGGGAACCCCTACTAATTGAGTGCCAGATCCACAAAGAATGGTTTGCCCCAGCTAATACCGCCATCATTTGGGCAGAATTAGCTCACGCACTCTGCCCTGTTTTTTTGCCTTATCCTCAACAGAATTTAATTTATTTACACTCTAATCATATGCTGGTGCTAATATGCCCACACAGTTTGTCATTTGAGCATACTTTACACCTCTGATTGCAAAATAAATGCAGAAAATACAACTCAAATTACCAAAAAGTGGTTGAGGGGGTCATAGGGGTTTTTAACAGAATGTATTTTGTCAAATTATTCATGTTTACCTAAAAATGGTGGAATGGTCACAGAGACAAACACAGTCGTCTATATTACTGCTATCCTTGATGTCATCTAGTAGTGCAGGAATCATGCGGCCTGGCAACCGCCATCTGCAATTGTCACTTAAATGAAAAAGTGATACTCTCTTCCCATAAATCCTGTCTTGTGCGCGCCTGCCATCTTGCCTGCCGTGGTGCCTTCGTGCTATTTTTTTCTGTCATTTGCACTGGTTTAAAGGTCGCAAAAGCAGTACAATCCTTTTGAGGATCTGGTCCTAAGTGTGTGAACTTTGCTGGTGGTGAAATCCAGTCAATAGGATTGATAAATGTAGGGCCAAACAAGCAAAAAGAGGCAGATATAACCACCAACAAAAAAAACTTTGATGAAGTGACCAGCTCTTGAAATAAAATGTCTCTTACTCACATTTCACATCAATATCTATGTCTGTAGACGTCCGCTCTCCCACATTATTTACAGTCTCACAGAAATAGCGTCCAGAGTCAGAGGACTGAATTGAACTGAAAACATGCTGGGATTCAGTGCTTAGACGTCCTGGTGGATTTATCCTGTACCAGGTATAAGTGAGTGGTGGTGGGTCAGCATCACTGCTGCAGATCAGAGTTACCCTTGTGCCCTCCAATATCTCAGCAGAGGGACTCACTGAGACTGTAGGAGGCTTTGGAGCATCTGGAGGAGAAAACATCTGTGATTTAGTGCCATGTAGATGTTCAAATATTATAAACTGTTAAAACAAGGAGGCAGAATTATGAGTACAAAGTAGAGATATGTTTGGATTTACAGGATGTAATCAGACAGAGCCTGACTCTGATATAAACAAAGCTCCATCTCTCTGCTGGTGTGTGTTTTTCTCTCTGGTTTAAGATTCAAAGGCACTGAATGGATAAGACTGTAAGGAATGTGAATCTTAAGCCGCATTCACACCGAACATGACATGGTTTGTCACATCGTGGGGGGGTTATCCCAGCCTCATTGCGGCTGTACATTGACTCCACATGGAGAGGGGTTATCCAGGTCAACCAAGTCACGTTAGGTGTAAAGGTGACTTTAGGCAGATCAAACTAAAAGAGGCAGATATGACCACCAAAGAAAACCAGAGATTGAGTGACCAGCTGATTGTCACTCTTTATTCAAATGTGTCTAACTCACATTTCACATCAATATATATATCTGTAGACGTCCTCGCCCCCAGATCATTTTTAGCCCAACAGAAATAGCGTCCAGAGTCAGAGGACTGAATTGAACTGAAAACATGCTGAGATTCAGTGCTTAGAGGTCCATGGTGATTGTCCTTGTACCAGCCATATTCAGGTGCTGGGTAACCATCACAGCTGCAGGTCAGAGTCACTTTACTCCACATTTTGATTTCACCTGTGGGACTCGTTGACACAGAGCAGCTTGTTGGAGCATCTTAAAGAGAAAAGAAAATAAGACTTTAAAAAAAATGTTAAAGGGGTCATAACATGCTGAGACTGCACAGTGCCGCTGACCTACAACCTTCAAGAACCCATATTTGGCAAAAAAAAAACCCAAAAAACAAGTATGTCCACCATCCCTAGAGCTAAAGAAACTTTCTACACCCTGATCCACCCGTATCCTCACTCTGTCTGAAACACTCTGTCAGACCTCCTGGCCCTCTAATGCTGCGTTCACACCACAAGCGACCCAGCGACAAAAGTCGCGTCGCCCACTGACGTAACGTCGCGTGTCCATAAATACCTCATTTTGGCCATTGCCGTCGGCCGTCGCTCGGTGACGTCACGTCCGCTCGAGTTTCACTGCGATCATGTCATATATCATATAATAGGATGTATAAGCGGACATTACTCCAGCTACATCATTTTCACTCACTTATCAAACACAAAACACTGCAGATGATGTCCTGCAGCAGCATTATCTGTGATTTTACTGCAGTCCGTCTAGGCGGAACTAATGTCCTCACTGAGATTAGTTCCGCCTAGACGCAACTCATCCGCCCTGTAGTCCGGATGAATAACTGTCTGTCTCGGGTACCGTCACACGTACACACACCGCTGATTGGCTGCTGCTGCACAGCCACGCACGACATCGTCTGAATAGATTAACTTTTTTTTACTTTGACATTGCGCAACAAGCTATGTGGTAGTGTGAGGCTGTCGCGTCGCGGGAGGGTGAATCCCGCCCCATCGCGGCTGTACATTGACTTTGCACGGAGAGTGATCGCCGAGGTAGTACAAGTAGCGTGCGGTGTGAACGCAGCATAAGACTTCCATCTCTATTTAAGCCAAACAGGTCTGACTGGTCAAACAATCTGATCTGTGTTGATTGGTCAGTACAGCACTGCTTGGTGCCATGTTTTCAAAAGCTCTCCATTTATTCAGCCCAAGCCAATGGGCTTCAACTGCACACAAAGCAATGATAGGACAAAACGCTCCTAAATCAATTCAGTGGGCCAGGGAAATCAGTCAATTCAGGCATCTTCTGACATTGATACTACATGGAGAAGGAGAAGACCAGCTGCTGTTGACTTCCTGTTGAGTCCACCAAGATGCTCTTTTGTGCAGAGGAGACATGATAAACACACCAGCTGTTAATGTGATTGTAAGAACGATCTCTCTATCCAAGTTGTTATTGACCTTTTGAAAATGCAATGCCAAATCTGACCCCTGAAACACTTCAATTCAATAGAGACAAATATGATGAGAACACATTTATGGTCCCGATGTCCATTGATTTGTTGCTCTAGTAAATTCTTATTTTACTTCCTTTTTCTTTGCACATCTACGCATGTCTGCCCATTCATCTCACACACAGTCTCGGTGTTCAACGACTGTTCAACATGAGTCTGGTTCTTCTAAAGAGTTCCAGCTTCTTATCAGAGGGATTTTCTTGGCTCTGCTATTGTTGCTGTTTGTGGTCAAGCACTGTACTCGGGCAATCATAGTGGATTGTGTTGGGTTTGGATGTATGTGTACACCACAGCAGATATCTATTTGGTTTAATTCTTATATCTGTAAACTCAGCTTGGATTTTATGGTTAAAAAAAGAAAAAAAAAAAACATATAAAAAACATAAAATAAAGAATTCTTAACAACATTTGTTCACGGCTGCCCAAAACATTTTCTCAGTTTTAGACTTTGACTAGGCTGATTTGTTTTTTATCTCAGCTGTTAAACTTGAATGGGTTTAATGGTCGATTGTTCTCATTCAACAAAAGTAAAAAAAAAGCTGTTTTATGAACATTATGGAGTAAACTTACACACTTCAGCAGAGGGGTAATCCTCATGACCCTTGACACCACAGGAGTATTTGTTTATGTCATTATAGTAGACGGTATGAGAAGATCTCTCCATTATTTTTTTCTGTTTATTTCTGTTCCAGATGTAGGATTGAAAACCTGTATCACAGCTGCTACGACACTTCAGCTCAACATAGGACCCTGATCTTGTCACCTCCACCTGAAGGTCTGACAGAAAATCATAAAAAAAGGCTTTTTAAGCAAACAGCCAAAAACACTGACAGCACTTTTCTCTGGATGCTGAAAATGTGATCAGAATGTTACCTGTGACTGACAAAGTGACTCCAGGTGAAGTTGTGTCCAGTCTGTCTGGTTGGTTTGTGGTAAATCTGACCTTATACTCAGCTGAATCACTCTTTCTCAGGTCTGTGATTCTCAGAGTGCAGTTGTTCCCCTTAAAAAGATACTCCACACGATCTCTGTAGTCTGGGTCTGATTTCAGATCCACAGCTCTGCCATCGCTCTCTTTAAACCACCAACGACTCTGAACTTCAGTAGTTTTCTCATGTATGTTGGTTGGATAGCTGAAGGTACAGGGTATGTCCACTGTTGATCCTTTTATGGCACAAATCTGACGAGTTGGATAATTCACTCCCCAAGTATTCACCTCCATCACCCCTGAAACACAGAACACATCAGGGAATAAAATCAGAACAGTTACAATACAGGTAAATTAACAACTTCATTAAGTTGTTGTTGTGTTGAAATGAAATGGATAAGGCTTTCGATGCTGCCAAGGCTGCACTGGCCAACGCTGCACCTCTCCCACTGCCCCTGTTGCAGTCACAACGGACGCCTCTGCCTATGCGGTGGGGGCAGTGTGCGAGCAGTGGGTGGCCAGTGCCTGGCAGCCGCTGGCTTTCTTCTCCAAACAGCTACGGGAGAACGAACGCAAGTACAGCACCTTTGACAGGGAACTGCTGGCCCTCTTTCTTGCCACAAGACATTTCAGGTTCCTGTTGGAGGGTCGGCAGTTCACAGCCTTCGTGGACCACAAGCCGCTGACGTTCTCCATGGCCAAGACCTTGGAGCCGTGGTCCGGGCGTCAGTAGCGGCAGCTCTCGGCGATCTCAGAGTTCACCACTGATATCCAGCACCTGTCAGACAAGAACAACTTTGTCGCTGACTGCCTCTCTCGGGCAGTCATTGGGTCTGTCCACCTGGGGCTCGACTATGCAGCCATGGGGGCAGACCAAGCTGCAGACTCAGACATTCAAGCCTACCGGTCGGCCCCTACTGCACTGCAGCTGGAGGATGTGGTTTTCGACGCTGCCGATGCAACCCTCCTCTGCAACATGTGGACCTGATGGGATCCCTGCCTGCCTCTCATGGATATACCCATCTGCTCAGGGACAGGGACCAGGTGGCTGGAAGCTGATCCCCTCTCTTGGCAGCGGATGTAGCCCCGGGCGTTCATCGAGTGCTGGGTGGCCTGGTTTGGCACGCCTGGTGACATCACGAGCGACCAGGGCCCCCAGTTCACCTCGGAGCTCTGGACTGCTGTCCCTGACCACCTGGGGGTGAAGGTACACCGTACCACGGCTTACAATCCGCAGGGTAATGGAATTTGTGAGCGTTTCCATCGGGATATGAAAACAGCTCTTCAGGCCAGCCTTAAGGACTGTAACTGGGTTGACCACCTTCCATGTGTGGCAGGATGGGTCCTGCATCCCTAGTCTGCTGCTTGTTTAGTCTGTAATGCTTGCCTATCGCCGCCAGTCTATAAAAGGGAGGTAGAGGCTATTCTGTCCCCTCTTGCTCTCCGTAGACGGACCTTCTCTCCCTTTCCGCTCGCCTCACGTCCCTGCATTCACCGTTTCAGGTATGTTAGCAGCTGGGGTAGTTGTGTGCTTTGACCGTCAGCGTGCTTCAGTCAGCATTCTCCATTTATTGTATCCTTTGTTTGTTGCAGCTCCGAGCTGTATGTGATTGAGCCTTTGGTCATTGAAAGCTTGCCTCTCCCGTGTTCGTACTGTGAATGTCTGACCGGTATGTATGCTAAATGGCGTTTGATTTATTGATAAATGTAACCTCAGCTCTCGCTAATGCAGCCTTTTTTTGTATTTGTTAGGCACCTAATGACTAGTGTGAGTGCTCTGTGTCTGTGCTCTGCTTCTTCCAGATGCCACGGCTCCCTGGGTGGCTGCCTCCCATCGTGCGGTGTCCCGGAGCATCGCAGAGGCCTTCATTCCTGTTCCAACGTCTTGCCACTGTCTTCCCCAGTCCTACGTCCCCAAAGACCTACCATCTGCGAGGTACGTCTTCATCAGACATGATAGCCATCGGACTCCACGGCAGCCCCCCTTGGACGGGGCCTTCTGTGTCCTGGAGGCGGGCACTAAGAACTTTGTTCTGGACGTGGGCGGCAAGCCGGAGCGGATCACTGTAGACCGTCTCAAGCCTGCTCACATGGACGGTGACGAACCGGAACAGTTGGCCCTGCCCCCGCAGTTGGGCGCCCTTCTGCTTTAGTATGGGCCCCGCTGGGGGTCGGGGCTCCGGCCCCCATTAATTCCCCTCTGGCGAAACGCAGCCGTTTTGGCCGGGTGGTCCGCCCCCCACAATGTTGACTGTTCCTTTTAAGCCTGTTCGCATAAATGTGGGACTTTGCAATGTTGTTGGTAATGCACCTACCTGTTGTTGCTGTTGCACTTTTTGGATGATGTTGCACTGTTGTTGATGTTGCCTTTTTGCTGTTGGTTTTGGTGAATTCTGGGGGGACTTGTGTGGTGGACCCACTTTGTGAGAGATGAGAGACATTCACCAAAGAGGACTTTCGCCTTTAAGAGCGGGAGTGAGAATACTCTTTCCGTTTCCGGGTTATAGAGAGTTGTAGTTTTTACCGGCTAACGGCATTAACACAGTTGTGTCTTTATGCTCTGTAAGTGGAGAGAAATAACTAAACTGCCTCAACTCACTCACGGCGTGTGATGTTTTTTTACTAAGCTAATGTTCCCCAGTCTGCATTTTTATGGCTTCTCACTGTACACTAAGGATGGGAACTGATCACTGATCTTTGTCTCTGCCTGGATGGATATATCTATGGATGTATTTATGTGTAACTCACAAAAGTGAGGACTCCCTTTTCAGCAAATATTTTAATAGATCTTTTCAAGGGACAATGTTAACAAAAAGACACTTTGATACAGCAAAAAAGTAGTGAATGTCCAGCTTGTATCACACTGAGAATTTACTGTCCCCTTACATATATGCGTATGTGTGTGTATATTTTCTATGTATATGCGTATCAAGTTTTGCCTTTATTTTATTAAAATATATTCCCAAACCAAACAGAATTTCCCTGTTTAAGATAAAGTACATGTCATAAAATGTTAATCATGTCACTCAAACATAGGCACGTTTATGTGCATAAAGACTGACAGCTGAGCTATTTCACAGTATTTTAATATGAACTCTGATCAGAATCTAAGACCATTAAAAAAAAGAAATCATAGTGTGGCCAGATAGGGGTCTTTTCCTCCCTACCCTAGGGGGCGGTGTGGCTGCCGAGGTCCGGCAGCCTATAAATATCCCTGGTCGGCCCCCTCCTCTTCCTCTCACTTCCTCTTCCTCCTTTACGGAGCTGACGGCGCGTGCTGTGAAGGACGCCGTGCCGAGCTGCAAGGGAGTGTGTCGGGCTCCATTCAAAAGGCATGCGCGCTGGTTTGTAGCGATCCAGTCAGTTGTTTGTGCGGGTGCTTACCCCAGTTTCGCTCCGTTAGAGCAGTGTGGTGTGACCGGAGCCGGCTGTCTCGGGGTCTGTGTGGGCGCTACAGGGTTTCTGCAGGTAGGGCGCAGATTGTCTGCCTTCTTTAAAGCTTTTGACTGTTGGATGGTGGGAGAATGACTCCGTTTCACGCCCTCCTTCAGGACTCACTGGCGCTGTCGGGCTGTGTGCGCCCCTCCACTGCCTCCTGACACGGATGCCCTGCTCTTGGGTATGAATTTATTTTCTTCTATAGCTGCTTGCCTTATCCATTTTAGGGAATATAGCATTGTTTTATTTAGTTTTTTTTTTTTACAGTGTGTGGGCTGTTCCGCCACTCCTGAGCCTTGCGGCTGTCCTGTTTTTTTTAATCCATTATGACTGACTCTAACGCTAATGATGCTGCGGTCTGAGATTTAACTCCGCTGTGGGACTCCGGGTGGGCTGAGCGTCGGCGGCTCCCAAGGCCCCTCCTACCCCCAGAATATATTGGTGGCTTTCTGGGTTTGGGCCACGTGCCGCTACCCAATGGACCCTGGCTATTTTACTAGCTAGGCAGACTTAATTAATTTAGTTTATTCCTTGGGTTTAATTATTTCTTTTGTGATATGTTTAATTATTATATTGTGGTGTTTTCTTTTGTTTTCTTTTGAGTAATTGGTTCTGTTAGAATTAAGTGTTTATTTACAGGGGTATGAGGACTGCCATTTTTGTGTTTCTAATTATTGTTTCCTTTTGTTAACAGGTGCTGAGGGCCTCGGCGCGGCAGCGGTCCCCTGGTGGTGTTCCTGTTTTTCACTTGTTTTGTCCGCAGTTCACAGTGGTGTGTAGTTTTGGAATTCCTCCCCTTTTCGTTACCGCTGTCGTGGTAAGCCCCCAGCCCTGGTTTTGGTGAACTTTTCTTTTGGCAGGTCCCTTACTCCTGATTATTATGATTATTATTATTATTATGATATTTTGTCTGCTGCTCATTTTAACTAGTGTTAAATAAAGAATTGTATTTTTATGGGAATCACGCTCTCTGCCTGTGGACTTATTTGAACCTGTGTGTGCCTTTATTGGTTGGTGAAAATACATTTATATCCTGGGGTGCAAGTCCCCAGGTGGCGTTGTCAGCATTCAGACCTCCATTACCCACATTGCAAATAGCAAATAAAAGTGCTTGTTAGAAATCTGACAGGGCCTTCCATCAAGAAAACTTTAAGTTTTAGGTATTTATATTTTCAAATAATGCCACAACAACCAGAGAAAGTCAAAAAGGAAAAAAAATCAATTTAAGTTTTTAAATCTTCTGCAGAAAATAATTCAGATTTATTGATATAAAGCCCAGCTCTATTATCTATGCATATGTGTGTACTTATGAAGATTTTGACTTCAGCCTGCTCTAATGTAAAGTGCCTTGAGATAACACTTGTTATGAACTGGCACTATTAAAATAAAGACTGATTGATCGATCATGTATGACTTGTATAAATTCTTAATCAATGTCATCTCCAATCTCTCAATAAACTTGATTTTTCACAACAGCCATGCTGATGCTATTTTAGATGTCATTTTATAATGATTTGATTAATCTATGGACATTAAAAAAGAAAAACCTTATCTTCAGGTTATTAGATGTAAAGATGGTTTGAAGTCGAAGGTAGTTGCCGATCTTTGACTCACAGTAAAAAACTACCTTAAGCCTTGATAAATACGCCAACATTTTTGAATCATTTTAAAAGAATATCATAGTTCAGTGTTTCATGCAGCATTCTTGTAGAACACCCTCAAAAACTGAACTGCTGTTTTTTTAAAACAAAGATTATTCATAGGAGTTTTACATAGTTGGAAGCAGGTTTATGTTATGATCATAAATGAGGAAAATTTTGGTTGGTTTGTTTCCCCAGAGTCTTTAAGGGTGTGAAAACAGTTTATCAAACACCAACATGTTGAAGTGTGTTTCCTTTTCGCAGCCCTGTTCGGGTGAGTTTAGTCTGTCTTCAGTCATATTCAGCAAATATGTGTGAAATGTAAATAAACAACATTTTTGTGTAACTTCTGTAAAAAGACCGTTAAGTGCTGATTAGGAGGATGGAAACATCACAGATGTCAGTGGAAACTGCATGCACTGGCACATTTTGGTTCCTTTTTTTTGTAGATATAAACTTTTTTCTCTCAAAAGGAGTTCATCAAAAAACTAGCTTAGAATCTGTTCCATGAACCTTTTTCAACTCTGACTGCACAGAACCACCATTAACTTACAGCATATTAAATATGAACTATTGTAAAATATGTTAAATAATTCTAAAGACAAGATTAAGTTTGTTTTACATTCATGCATATTATTATCTTTTATTGTATTTTATAAAATGTAATTCTTCACACCACGTCCCGACTTCATTGGAATCAGGGGCCTGCTGCACGAAAGTAGGATTCAGACATCAGGGCTAAATGATTAAGCCTGGCTCATCGAATCCAAAACAAGGTGGTTCAGGCTTATTTGGTTGCACAAAAGACCAAGCGAGGATGAGAGCACAGGGATTCTTCAAGCCAGGTTTAACCCATCCTGGATCAGTGCGCGCAAGCGATTACTCCAACAGACCCTGCGATCGATCACAGAATCACAGATTCACCATGACAACAAGAGCGGCGTGCCTGTCTCCGTCGAAGCAGGAAGTCCTCATGGAGGCGTATTAGGAGGTAAAAGACTGAATTAAAAAAGAGAAAACACCGCCACAGCGACACAATAACGACAGGAAACTCTGCGGCCCGCCTGAATGTATAATAGTGCACTGATACACACTCCGCTGAAACATCACAATATCGATTTAAATAGTTCAATAAAGTCTCCAGAATCAAAGTTGTGCCCTTATATGAATTTGTTAAAATTGCACGTGAAACTGAAATTGAAACATCCACATTTACTCCTTATGCTGCATGCTGCTGTTGGATTTGTGTGCAAGTGTGCACGAGTTTGAGCTGTCTCTATCTAACGTTGGGCCCTAAACAAGGTTTTATATGAAGCCCCCCTCCATCTGTGATTTTTATGCTTACAGAAGAAATCTAATAGCATTGTTTTTACCATTGTCTTTCATTTATAAAAAAATGAGTCACCAAATTTGCTCAACAAATAAAGAGCCTAAATACAAAAAATTCTGTAATAAAAAATAACAAAATAAAAACCCTTAAAATAGGTGAATAATAAACATTGTAATAAACTGTAACTAAAAAATCAGCATCAGATACTTCAAATGACCATGTAGTTAGCATAAAAAATAACTGTAGGCTACATAAACATTTACACTCTGCAATAACTGTACATTAACATTTAAATCATTGTGAGCTTTTCTATTTTAAAAGTTAATAGTAATCATTTGTTTTAATTTAATTACACTGAGAGTGTTTTGTTTCACTGATTTTATAATTTGATTTTGTTTATATGTTTTGATTCTGAGCTTTGTATGTTGAGCTCTGTGTAACTTCAGTTTTTAAAGGAGCTGATGGTTTACCTGCTCTGATTTATCCTTATTCACTAAACACCTGACTCTTTAACTTTTACACTAACTAATATGGGATGTGCATTTTATATATATTCTATGGATAACTCTTATCTAATGATTGCAAAATCATGTAATATCATAATTTCATCTAAAATCACTGCAATAAATGATGACAAATGTCCAAATAATGACAGTGGGTCTTGTTGAATGTGATAAGGATGTGTGGTGAGCAGTGGAATAAAAACTGGTTTCAGTTTGTGGGACTGCTGACAGAGAAAAAGGATGAGATTAAATAAATCCTGATCTTAGCCTGGTCTGGAGCAGGCTAGAGCTAAAGAATAAATCTCCATGGTAACATATATCAAAACATTTCCCACTTCCCCCTATCTGACTTTTGTGCAACCAGATCATGGATTAATTGATCCAGGATAACCAAGATATCCCAGCTAAATCCCTTATCCTACTTTCGTGCAACAGGCCCCAGGGTTTGAGTTAATGTGAAGTAAAGGCTCACTCAGAGATGCTCCATTTAGTGATGCCAAAACCAGCTTTCAGTGTGGAAATAAAAGCAGATGTACAATAATGATTTCAGAGCTCACTGTGTATTTATTCATTGATGTAGTGTCAATTTTTATCAAATTATTCTCCAGGAGACTGTTTTACTATGGCCACTAATGTGTTTAACTGAGGGGTTTTGTGAAAATAAACAGCATGAGGCTGTGAATAATTCAGAGTTGTTTTTTGATGCACTTTTCCTTTCACAGCAGAAGAAGAAATGACATTTTACAAAGAACTTCAGTCTGTACCTAAACTACAGTGTCCGTACAGAGTTTTAGGTAAGTCTGCATCTGTGCAGTCAGCATAAGTCGAGCTGCTGTTGAGGCCGTCAGAGCAAACTGAGGTTCTAAAGACAAGATGAAGTTTGTTTTACATCAATGCATATATCTGTCTTCGTTGTCTGTTTTACAATATAATTCGTAACATCACCTCCCAACTTCATTGGAATCAGGGTTTGAGTTAATGTGAAGTAAAGGCTCACTCAGAGATGCTCCCTTTAGTGATGCTAAAAGAAATGACCTTGGCACAGACGAGGCCCGTCATAGATGATGAAGCCTGTCTTCAGTAAAAGTTGAAGTACAGTACCTGCTGCAGCGAGGAGGAGGAAAACCAATCCACTCAATCCTGCTCTGAAACTCATAGCTGCTCCTCTCATCCCTGAAACTACAAAGAAACACATCAACAGAGTAACCTGAGCAAATAAATGTTTGTCCCATTCATTTAAAACTCAACTTACAGCGGGGGGAAGAAGTCGTCTTTGTAGCATGAGAGGCAGACGATGTCCTGGAGTCCAAATGTTTCTGAAGGCAGAAGCTGAACAGATAAACCGCTCACTTCCTCTTCACGGCATCAATATGCATGAAGGAAGTGACTTAAGTGTTATATGTGTTTTGGATCATTAACAGCTTTTTTCAGCCTGACTGAGGAAGACCAAAACTAAAATATGTGGTCACTTTATTGTAATTAACAACATAAACAGCCATTTTTTAACAGCATGAAGTAGATTATCAGGAATAATTAACAGGTTGTATATCAGGAGTCCCTGTTTTTAACTCTGTGTGTTCTTAACGTTTTAGGCTGATTAAATTGTGGAAATTTACAGAATTTCCCTTTTACTACTTCTTCTACTACTACTACTAATAAAACATTTTAAGGATGCTGTACAAGATAAAAACAACAACAATAAAATAAACACTAATAACAAAATCAACAACAGCACAGCACAACAGATAATGACAGGTACTGGGAAGAGGAGGTATGTAGTTGTAAAGTGGGGTACGCAGTCCTGAACAGATGAGTTTTAAGTCTGGATTTCAGAGGTCAGGTGGAAGAGAGTTCCAGAGCTGAGGCGAGTGGGCTGAAGTTGCAACGTGGAGGAGGTTGGACAGATAAGGCAAGGTGAGGTTACACATGTTTTCCACAACATTAGATTATTGGTGGAGTGGTCCAGCGTCTCATGTTGAGATCACTCTGGTTTAGCTGTGGCTGAAGAGCATGCAGGAAGGAACTTCCACCACAAAAAACCACAGAGAACAGGAAAAGTGCTACAAACAACTGAGGTTAACATTGAAGAGTAGGAAAAGACCAAAAAAAGTACCAAAAGGTCTCAAAGTGATGTGGAATTACTTTCACAGGTCTTATTTTGAACTCTAAAGCAAGATAAGAGCATGTAAAGTCACAACAATCAAAATTATATTGAAGACATGAGTAGTGGAGAAGGGAAGGAGAGGAGTGGGGGCTGCAGGAGTGAAAAAGAATCCAGGGAGAAGTGAGAGCTGCAGGGTAAGGTGAATACAGCTGGGGTTGAGTGAGGAGTGTGGCAGTGATGGAAGTCTGGAAGCGAAGAGCACAGGGGCAGGTAAGTATATGCAGGTGTGCCCAAAATTCATCAATCACAATCCAAAAACACTTCACTTTGGCTGAAATGCATGGCAGCAACAGTCAGGTACAACTCTTTGTGTCACAGGGCATGTGGCACGCTGTGGCTCAATACAGAACAATATAGGGAGCAACTGAATTAACTGTTTGTTCTGATAGCTTTCATTGAATATGTGCTATTCAAATACTAATCCAAACTTTGTACAAGTCCTACAGACTAGGTCTAACTGGATTGGAAAGCAGCAGCAGCAAACTTCATGTAATACGTATGCCAATGTTCCATATGTTGTTGGTACCATAGACTGTAAAAAACATGGACGTCATGTTGTGGGCCTGAATTGAAGTCGCCACAAAAACTGCTCCCCCTGGTGACTGGCTGCAGTATAGGTCAACTCTCCGTCTCCTCCATTCATCTGAATGGGGCCTTGGTGAAACTTCAATTAATAGACCTCGTAGAAATATTTCCCCCATCCGTATGCTGTGGTGATATGAAAATATTATTGGGCTGCATTTTTTCCAAGTCCTCTTTTTTCTGAAAAGTTTCTTTTTCATCAGTTATTAGAGTTTACGGCAGTTTCACAATGATTGTGTAGGCTGTATGCGGCAGAGTTTTGCGACCGTTTACGACAGCTGCATCCAGATTCTCTACTGGCTGCACAATGGCGGCGCCCTGTCAGAGGATATTATGACTTCAAAACCGTTAAATGGTAGAAGGCGGAGCCACACCGTCCACTGTTTTTTACAGTCTATGGTTGGTATTAGTTAAAGTTAACATTGCACAATTCTGAAAAATTTCGCCTCACACGGGGCACCAACTATGTTGAGCTTTTTTGAATAGTGGACAACAGTTTACTGTGTCAGTTAATAATAATGCCCATCCGAATAATTATTTACATGAAGTAATATGATTAAATTTACATTAAATCTGCCTTGGGACACCACCCACAAAGGGAAATGATAGCTAAATTATTAGGTCAGTCTCATGAAGGTAATTGACTTTCAGTTTGGAAACATGACAAATACTTACCTTAATAGAAATAACCAATCTTTACTTATTAAATGTCAGTCAAAGTTGAAGGATTTGGAGTACTAAAGGGACGAAGTCAGCAAAATTCATTCTTATGCAGCATTAACAGACCAGCAAGTGACTTTGTTTTCAAAATCATTTATTGACAAACAAAACATAAAAACATATAGTATCTGGTTTTGCTATACTTGGGCGTATAGCAAGCACTAAGAAACAACCTTTTCTGTGTGGACATTTCTGGTTGTGAGGACATTTTGGGGTGTCCTCACAAAAAAATGCAGCAAATGCCTCCAAAGGGCCTATACTTCATCCCCTGTAAGTTTAAGCAAAAGTCCTCATCGGAATAGAAATTGTAGAAATTGGTGTTTCCTCCTGTGCTCTTTGGCTCCCCCTAGGGTACACACTCCTGTACAGCTTGGTTGTTTGCTTAGAAGGAGAGTAATTTTTTCTGATTGGCTGGTGCCTTCCTAGCTGGGGAATTTTTGTGATTGGTCAGTTCTGTCACATTGCTACACTGTGGAGGACCTTTAACCAAGAAAACCTATCAATTTAAGTATTATAGTAAGGACAAATACACATTTCATGATATAAAATACATGCAGATATTATCTAAGAATACGTAATTAATCATTAATTAATTTCTCAAAATTTAAGCAGACTATGACCCTTCCCAAGTGAAAAAAAATTTACTTATGTATATAAAAAATGCATTGAATACTGCATAGTACATTATAAATACATTTATGTTACTGGGCACTTATAGTATATAGACCTATATTTATTTTATGCTACCATGAAATACTATACATATATTTTTTACCACAGTTAATTTGAAATTTAAATATGGTGTAGTTTTGTGTATTCTACTTTGACATATAATTTTAGTAAAATGTGTGTTTAATATTCAATGTAAAGTGTACTTTTTAAAAATTAAATTTTTCCTTGTGATTAATAGCTGGACATATTAATAACCGCCATAAATTTAGGCCCACACCTTGATAACTCTGGACTCTGGTCTGCATGTAGCACCACAAGTCTGCAGCTTTTCCAGAATCCTGACCAGAACCAAGAAGTTTGACCACATTACACTTGTCCTGGCATCCCTCCTTTGGTTTCTAATTCATGCCACTAATCAGGCAAACTCTCCTGATACTTCTAAAGCCAAAGAAGACTTTTCTCTATTTTCTATTTTCTCTAATTCATATATTTTATTTTGTGTATTTTATTACCTCAATCTTTAATTATAAAATCATCCATCAGGATTTTCACCAGAGTAAGATTAAAGGTGTGTTCACACTAATAGCAACTTTGGCGACCTCATCACTCTTCATGCAGAGTCAATGTACAGCCCTGACCAAGCACAACCAGATCTCATCTGATGTGACGGACATGTTCTGTGTGACTTCGTAGAATCTTTGGAGACATGTGGGTGGTGCCTCTGTTGCTGCAGAAGGGAAATCTGGGGTCATCATGCTCTGTTGCCAAAGTTGAAACATGTGAACCTTTCAGGGGGACACCCATTAGAGACTGTTCTATCCTGGTTCACAGAGTGAAAACCTAACCTCTGTGTGGAAACAGAAGTCAGTGAAGGCATTAGTTCCACTTAGACGGTCAGCAGAGAAGTCACAGGCGATGCTGCTGCAGGGCCATCAGCTGCAGTGTTTTGTGGTTGGTAGAGGAGTGAAAAGGATACAGTTGGAAGAATGTCAGTTAATACATCTTATTATATGATATGAATTGATCGTGGGGTGAAACTCAAGCTGGCGTGATGTCACTGAGCAATGGTGACGATGACGAAATGAGCTATGGACAGGTGACAGGACATTGGTTTGTAACATGATCTTGGTGATTCAGTGTGAATGCACCTGAAGAGAACTCAAGTTGGCCACAATACTGCAAAGAAGATCTGGAATCAACTGGTGCCAAAGAAGAGTCCAGGAGGAGCATAAGTAGGTGAGCAGATGAAGGGATGAGGTGCAGGTGTGATCAGTGGAGAGACACGTATTTGCGAGGGGAAGAGGCAGGACTTTTAACAGTTAAAGGGAAACTCCGGTATTTTGACACCTGGACCTTATTTTTAGGTTTGTGCATGCTCATATACTCACTCAGACAAACATCGTGCAGCTCGGAGTCCTTCAGAAGTTATTTAGATCCAACCGATGTAGCCGCACTTAGCGGGACGTAATCTCTGCAAATTATGTCCCGCGCTGAAGCTCCTTATAGGGCAAAATCGCTCATTTTGGCTATATTTTTTCATCCATCGCCAGTGTTATCATAAAGTCAGCTCCTCTACCGTCTTCAGGTGGGTCAGCTGACCTGGTAAACAAACTTTTGATGACGTCATAGCCGCGCGACACAAAAGTACAGCTGACCTACTTTTAGCCGGCAGTGCTCAGCAACATGGCAGAATATTTATCTGATGCCGAAGAGTCAGACTACGACGACCGGTTTGAGTCTGAGCACATGGACGAGGAGCTCCATGAAAGAAGGATGCAGAGGGAGAGAGACGAACAGCTGGCTCGAGAACAACAAACAGGAGCACGTCCACGACTCAATGCTAACTGGCGGTGCGCTTGTGGACAGTGTTCGCCTATAGCAACAGAAGAGGAGTGTGTTTACTGCTCAGAGTGGGACTTGAAACCGGCTGACAAGCGTATGGATCTATCCAGGAATATATGTCTGACTACTCTGGAGGATTTCTCTGCAATGACAAACCGGGCTGTGGTAGAGACGAGCGATTTTGCAGAGATTTCGTCCCGCGCTGAAGCTCCGTTGCCGTGGCCCCCGCTAAGTGCGGCTACATCGGTTGGATCTAAATAACTTCTGAAGGACTCCGAGCTGCACGATGTTTGTCTGAGTGAGTATATGAGCATGCACAAACCTAAAAATAAGGTCCAGGTGTCAAAATACCGGAGTTTCCCTTTAAGGAGGTATGTTCCAGCTACCGTTACTGTACAGCTACTTTGCACTTAATCAACGCACATCCTGGTCTTTGCTTTTAATTTTCTATCAACACTGAAGAGCCTGAAACATTTCCACACAGTGCTCTTCAGCTGTTTTGGTCTCATTTTGGTGTCCTTTCACTGTGGTTCTGCTGCTCGACCTCCATTTTCCCTAAGCTCATGTCACTTTTTCAATGTGTAAATTCTGCCTATCAAGAGCCTCTCAAGTTTAAAAAAAACAACTGTTGATGAATTACGATGCGATAACCCAATCTCCATCACTTGCCTTGACTGCTTACTGTTCTTTGAATCTAGACTCTATTGATTTACATCGAACTGTGACGTTTGTACACTAAACAGGAAAACAGCATTTCAGTTTCACTGAAAAAAACTTCTCATAATTTCACTTCAGTTTAATTTATTTCGGACAAAGAAAACAGTTGAAAATAAGAACAGTCAAATCAAGGGTACATAATACCACAAATGCTCATAAGTACTAAATAAAGCATTTAATATATCCGAAAAGGAGTAGGAAGAAGCAAAAGCTTTTCATGTTCTGCCCTCACTTACTCTCCCTCTATATTAACCAAAATATATTTAGTACCCCAAACCCCCCCTCACTCATCCACCCATCCATTCATTCATAGGTGTGGTGAATTACAGGTGTGGAGTATATGATGACTGGTTATTAGAAGTTCCACTTCCAAAACAAATGACATTCATAGGCACATATACCCATCTGCATTCACATATTATACCCTTATACACAGACACATACATACAAATATACAAATACACAAACTTGCCTGTATTATGCATAGTTTAACAGTCATGGCAAGAATAAGCCATTCACTTTAGGATTAATCCACAGCCTTTAAAAGTTACTTGACTCAGTTTCCACAATTCTATACCTTTCAATAATAGCTTTTCTATAAATTGTCTTAAGTTGATGGACATTTTTACTCATTTTTGTTTGTTCATCCAGACCATTCCACAATTTCACCCCACAGACAGAAATGCACATACTTCTTATGGCATGTTCCCACCGAAAGCATTGACAGCGAGCATCAAGTGAAATCGCGCCACGCTAGACGCTCGAGTTTTGACGCTGGTACAAATATGCAAGAAAATGCTCACCGCTCACCGCAGCACGAAAGGTCTGCTATTATCATTTCGTCATATCATTCCATTGTCGAACACCACAATAGCTGCTCTGTACCTGCTGTGGAGAAGTCAGCTGCGGGCTAGGTGCCGACGTCGGTACTGGATGCATGCTGCCCTACGGAGGTGGTGTGAGCTCGGTGAGTTCCACCGTCTCTTGCAGGAGCTGCGTCTGGATGGTCGGTTCCAGCAGTACTTCAGGCTGACTGTTGCCCAGTTTGAAGACCTGCTATCCAGGTTTGGTGCCAGGATCTCCCGCCTGGATACCAACTACGGGCAACAAAGTCCAGCGGCAGCTACGGAGCACCTTTCCATCTGTCTCAGGTGAGTTTAGCAGTTTGTCAAATTAGCAAGACTCCGACTTCCAGAATGTTCTGCGTCAGTGACGGTCTCCACGCTGATAGGCTGTCCCGGTGCATCAACACGCTCGCTCAAAAGTTAAATTATTTCAACTCGAGCGGCAAGCGTTTTTTCACTGGAAATGCTTGCCGCTCACCGCTCAGCGCTTGATGCCACTCTATAGTCCCCCTGATGCAGCGTCATTTCATGTCTTTAAATTGACTTTGTATGTAATATCTATGCGCGGAAAAATTTGCGACGCTTTTGGTGGTAACATGCCGTAAGAGTAGTACAAGCAATCGATTGCTTAAAATTGTACCCTCTCCCTTAATTCATACCCTCCCTCCCTCCCTTTCCATTAACCATTTATTTACGTTTCCAGGTCGTAATTTATGTTTAGCTTTATAAACAATCTGGACGGTTTTTAGTTGGACTAGATCCATAAATTTAAACATATTTGACTTTTAAAAAATATGTTACAATTTATGGATAATATTATTATGTTTAAAAAAAGAGGTCCTGATTTGTGTTTATAGTTATTATGAACTCACAGAAGCCTCCCGAGGCAAGTTGCAGGACTGAGGAAGTCACTTTCAGTCATTCATTTTTAAGTGACATTTATCTTTGAGACAAAATTTTTGGTTTTCTTTGTAGTGAACACACCTCATGGAGAGACGTTCCTGTCAGACAGTCCCCAATTCTTAAAGAGAAGGAAAATTGAAATGGGCAAAGGTTTTTGTTTTAGCATTTCAGACGAAGAAAGAAGAACGACTGTTCAATGTGAGTCTGTTTCTTCTGAAGAGTTCCAGCTTCTTATTATTATCATGTTGGGTTTGGATGTTTGCGGAAGCTTGTGTGATCCTACATTAAAACCTGACTGTCTGTTTGGTTACAAAATCAGGATATGACAGAAATGTCATTGTGAAATTGAAATGAAGTGAAAATTAAAACATGCCTCATGTTGATTTTTGATTATATAAAACAAGCAATACGACGAGTCTGGAGCAGTCTGTGGTTTTAAAACTGTTGATTTCAGGATGGAAGTACAAGCACTGCTTCAATTTCATTGATGTAAAAGGCAAGAACATACATGTGAAGTGTAAATTATGTCCCGAGCAAAATGTTTGTGTGTTGTGAGTAACTGTAATCTTGTGAAACATCTCTCAGCAGCACATGCAACTACAAAGCTCACGACCAAAAACTTCAATAACTCTGTTGATGATGCCATCGCTGCCAACAGCAGGCCAGGAAACAACAAGGAAGGACATGGAAACTGGGCCACGCTGTTCAAGAAGACAAAGCTTTTTCAAAATGCAATGTAATGCAAAAATTATTTTTTATGAAAACTTATTACATGTATGAAGAAGTAATTCTGTTAGTAATTCAATAACTTTTTTTGACAAAATACCAAGTAGCCATAACTAATTACTTTGTCAAGTAATTTGACCAACACTGGTCCTGGGTGATAATGGTCCACATATCCACTCATGGATGCTGTATATTGAACATTTATGAACAACAAAGAATCAAAAAGAGAACCGAGGGAAAATGTGCATGAAGAAGACAAGAATGGTTAAACAATGTTTTAACATCTGTTCATTAAAAAATCAAAATCAAAATTTTGCATCTGAAGGTAATATCTCCAGCTCTTCCTCCACAGCACTGCTCTCCATGGTCAGACCAGCCTCTGGTTCAACTGATTCTGGAGAAAAACACATCAAACTCATTAATGACAGAAGTTTTCGGTAGCACTTTAGATTACAGCCCGCGTCTTACAGTGTAGTTTCCCGTCTCTTACAGTGTAGTTTCCTCAACTGTTGGGGTAACTCTCACACATGTACTATGATATTCACACATGTACTATGATATTCTGCGGTATTTATGGGGTAGTTACACTTGCGTCTTACAGTGTACGTCCTGGAGTCTTACAGTGTACTTTCCCGTGTCTTACCATGAACTTATCAGGACTGTGTAATTTTCCTGGTCATACGCTTTTGCTATGTATACCTTGATGTGCCACTTCCTGTTAAGAATCAGCATGGATACAGATAATGTAGACCAGTGATGAACTTAAACACTGTAATGTATTGATGAATGTGTTTCACAAAATAATGACAAGACATGCAGACATATAAAATATCTTTATTTTTTTAAACACACAGACACCTCACAAAGTAATTCACCTTTTAGTTAACCTGGCTTTAAGATCACACTTGTCTTTGCTTACTGTCTAACTGTCCAGTACTTTCACTGCGACAACCCAGCACTTGTACCTGCCAACCTATAACTACTGATCAACATCTGGAACCGGGCTGTATTATAAAGTGAAAACTTGTTGGCTTTACTTACTGTGTAACTACCCACTACTTTACTGTAACTACTGGTCAACATCTGGTACAGGGCCGGATTATAAAGTGCTCACTTGTTGGCTTTACTTACTGTGTAACTACCCACTACTTTACTGTAACTACTGGTCAACATCTGGAACCGGGCTGGATTATAAAGTGCTCACTTGTTAACTTTACTTACTGTGTAGCTACCCACTACTTTACCTGTAAGTACCCAGCACTTCCCTATGTTCATGGTAATGTAATGGTGGTTAAATAGATTAAAATGAAAATATTAAAAAAAAAAACTCTGAATTGGTCCTTTAAAATCAAGTGGTGAGCAGCAAGTTAAAACCAAGGAGACGACAATAAGATTGCTGTTAATACCTGATTTTTTTTAAATTAAAAACTTATTTTAAAACACAAGCAGGTGGGTTTAAAATGAAGCAGGCAACTGTCCTCTACAGGATGCAAAGTCTATTAAAAAGGGTTAAAACGCCAGCCAGCAGACAGGAACTCAGCCAAGGACACCTGTAATTAAGAAGAAACAGTGGCAGTGGGGGTGCACAACGCAGTACAAGCAGAGTGACCTCTTCCTCGTAAGCCAGAGTGCTACTACAGTGAAGAATGCTTACGCGGCAGGCAGAGCTCCTCACTCTGCCGCTGTTGTAAGGACGCGTCGTAACACTCTGGACTTTCCTTCTCAGCTGGACTCTGCTCGGCGGCTGTCTGCTCCGCTGTGCTCGGCTGCTCCTCGTGTTGCGTCCTGTCGGTGTCACCCTGTTTGTGCTCCTTCCGGCGTTCTCCCACTTCCAGGTATGCCACAGGTTAAATTGTCCCCTCTCTACTCTGATTGGCCACAGACCAGTTCCGTTCTCCAGCCCCATTGGGAGTCTCTTGGGGTAATAAAGTGCTCTACAGGTGCAGGCTATCAAGATCAAGGCTGCGGTCGAATAGTCACCTCCTCAGCCCTTTCCTATCTACTTTTCCTTAACCCTGATGGAAAACGTCATGAGGTTAAGGAAAGGAGAAAGGAGAATTCAGAAGGATTAGGAAAGGAATACTGCCGTGCAGAGAGAATCCGACTACACTTTCATGACGCTTCGTCATCATGTGACGGCAGATGTTACTGCTGCGGTGAAACTACAATTTTCCGAAGGTGGACTACAAAAGACGCATCATGCATCATGTATCATGACAATGTTTTTCCTTTCAGACAACATTGAACACAATAACCTGGTAAAAATTGCATCTGAATAACCGATGTTGGAAGTGAGGATTTAAATAAATCTGTCCTCTCATTATCAACATGAACACCAATCAGTGCATGAAAATAAATGAACTGAAGGAAAGAAAGGCACAAACTGTTAAGACCACAATCTAATGGTGTACAAATGATTAATATTGAACCATGTTTAAAACATAGTCAACATCAAATGTCTCATATCCTGCTCTCTTCAGAGAATCAGACTGCTGGAAAGTTAAGGCAGGTTTTGGTAAACTTTAGAAAGGATGAACAGCAGTGGGCACTCACATGGTCTGTGTGATTTGTTTGTCATTATTCAGTTGAATTCAGAACCAGTCGGAATACGCGCTGTTTATAAAAGCTGTTGCCGTGGTGATTTGTGGGACAGAATAATCTCCTCTCCTTTCGTAAAGGATGGTCCGGTGTATCCTATGCTAAAGGAGATAATAAAGGAAGCATTGTATGGAATCACAGGAGTGCCAATATTAAAATGAAATACATGTGGATATAAAAACAGAATCAATAAAAGAAGTTTGGAAATAAAAACAGAATCAATAAAAGAGAATCAATAAAAGAAATGTGGAAATAAAAAAAGAATCAATAAAAGACATTTGTAAATAAAAACAGAATTAATAAAAGAAATTTGTAAATAAAAAGAGAATCAATAAAATAATCAATAATAAAAAATATATACAAACGCAGTCATATCATTGCTTTTGCTTATTCCATTTTGACATTTTTTTTTCCATTTGCCAATTTTCATTGCTTTTACCAGATGGCTCAAGCTGTCAATCAAATGACTGTGGGCGGGTCTTTCTGTCCAGGATAACTAGTAGATACCTGATCGAATGATTCCTGCTTGATAGTTAGTGTGTCTCAAATCACATACTTCCATACTCAAATACTCGACATTTTGAGTATACTGCGTCAAAATGAAAAACAGTATGCTTAGTATGCGAAAAATGAGTGATGCAAAAGTACTCGGATGATGTACTCAAATCGGCCCGGATTTTGAGTATGCAGCTGTGGACACTCAACGTACTCATTTCCTCCAGCGACGATGGTGGCGGTGAGCTGTGGCTCTGCACTAACTACGGTGGATGTGACTGCGCTGTTCAAATGTAAGTTATAAACACGTGTTGTTTCCACCAAGCACCATAAGCGGTTGTCGTTTTGAGTTCATTTGTTGTGTATGTTGGTTTTTTTGTTTGTTTTGTGCCACGAATGGTCGGCTATCAGTTATGCCAACGCTAGTTAGACTAGCAGCTATCTCGAATGCTAACGCTAGTTGGGCTAACAGCTGCCGGGGTCCGAGCATTACGCTGAATAATCGGGCAAATAAAATTAACCAGCGGGCTATATCCTGCACAGGGACTATATGATCAGAAGCAACACTCGGACATCTCTGTTTATTGGTGTATTTTAATTGTCGCGGCGTCCCGCGTAGCTCTTGGTTGCCTCAGTCGGCTGCACTGATACCTGAAAACACAGGTATCCGTAAAACACCGATACCTGTAACTCTACACCGCTGTTTGTGATGTGGTTAATATGGGATTAATGTTCGCCTTCGCTGTAGAGGATACTGATGTTAGAAGTGCGGGGAGGGCTTTATCAGTCATAAATACTCATGAGATACGGCAGCTATTAGCTACCTTTAGCTTGGTAGATAGCCTGTGAATAAAGCCAGTATCCGCTACGGAGGTTTATCCGCAGCATGTCATGTCATTACTGTCATGTTTCCCCTTCAATGTCTGTAAGGTTGAATGTTTTGCTCTTTCTAGGGACGGATGAGTAAACCAGGGGCCTGATAGCCTCGAGGGTTTCTGCCTGTTCACGGGGAGGCATAATGCCACAGGTACCCACTATGGGTGCAAATAATATACCTGTCGAACTACTGTAATACTTTAACTTAACTCATAATACTTTTTGCATATTAACTTATACAGAGTTATCTGTTGAGCGGGAGTGGAGAGAAGAAGAAAGAAGGAACACAGACAGAATTGACTTTTTTATTTGTCTATTTTTTTTTTAAATGTATATTTTTGGGCATTTTGTGCCTTTATTGATAGGAGAGAGACAGTGGACAGGCCTGTGAAAGGGGGAGAGAGAGCAGGGGAAGACACCCCGCAAACCGGTCACAGGCGGGACCCGAACCCGGACCGGCAGAAGTACGCACATGGGGCGCCAACCACCACGCCAAACCAGCACCCCAACTTTTTTATTTGTCTATTAAAGATGTATTTATTAATAATATAAGTTTGAGCATCTTCTCATCTCTGAATGCATCATCAAAGTGGTCACTCATTAAGTACAGACCTCTGATTAATAAAATGTATTATTGGTTGAGAGCACATGGTTCAGAATATACTAATGGGGGAGTTTTCAGTTGACATTGTATGTGTGAGCTTTACTAATTCTTACTGGTGGTTGAAAGTCCATCAGGAAGTACATGAAGAAAAGACGCCCATGGTTTTCACTTACACCAGGCAGAACTACCTGATGGTTTTGGAAATTATCATTGTTAACGAGAAGAATGTAGTCGGGAAATTATGTATTTGCCAAGGAATAACCTAACAATGTCATAATAATTCTGTTGTGTGTTGGTCATTTTAGAGCCCAATGCTGCTCATCACACGCACAGCAGGTGGTGTATAGCGTTATCACCATGGATACACAGGTGTTTGTGTGAATTTTTTTCACCCACTGCCGCTCAGTTTGTGTCATGCAGCTGTTGATAATGAAAACACTTCGCAATAACTTGGAAACGTGAATGGGGGGCTGCTGCTGCCCGGTGTTTCTGATCTGAAATACCCACCAAGCGGACGCTTCGGTCTCCGAAAACGGCGAGACAAATTAAAAACAGTCGCTATTTCAAACAACTGGGCTCATAATCGTGATGTAAATACTTACTTTCCCGCTAGAAAATATATTATCACTGAATGAATTTGTAGTTTTTCCAGAATGCAGTCGTTTTCTGTTGCTTTTGGTCGGACTATTTTAATTTTCCCGGCGCTGCTTCTTGGCCGGCACGAAATACATTCTGGGGTATTAAAGGGCAACTTCGGTATTTTTCAACCTGGGTCCTATTGCCCCAAGTGTATGTGTCTATACGATTGAGGGGTACAACTCGTTTTAAAATTGGCTCATTATCAAGGGAGCGGATGCAGCCGGCAGCCGCGAAGCTAGATAGGGGGGCAACTGCATCCCGTATAAGTTTGAGCATTAAAAGTGTTTATTTCGCCACAAACCGGTTGCGATCGCCGGTGCTACCTCTCTAATTAGCATTGTAAGCATTGCGTTTTCCTTCACGTCCTCTGACCTGTGTGATGTCATCTCCTGTGAGCTTGTTGCCGGAAGAAAACAGAGGAGCCATGCGGCGCGCCGCTCATAGTGGAGCTGCTTATCCCGGAGGACAGTTGAAAGTTTTACTGCATCGGTATCATGGCTGAATATTTACCAGATTTCGAGAGTGAAGACGAGCCTTTTCATTACAACGGCCACCCGTATTTATTTGAGCCAGAGTATACGGACGAGGAGCTGCTACAAACTCAAGAGCTAATGAGGATAGCAACAGAGGGCCAACGAGCAGACGAGGGTGAAGCAGCGGCGGCACGAACGCTCTAGATTTGTCTCTGACACACACATTTACTGTTGCCCTAAATCCTCTTCACTTTTTCCTCTCGTCCAGCCAGTACAGACTTGTGGCCTACCGTGTTACAATGCTAATTAGAGAGCTAGCACCGGCGATCGCAACCGGTCTGTGGCGAAATAAACACTTACACAATACATACAATACTTATACGTATTGTATGCATAAAGACATATTAGTTATACTTACTTTATGGATAGATGACCATTTGGTCCCTGTGGTTTTGGTCGCCTCCTCCAATTTATTTTGGGTACATGAAAAAAGGTATCCAGCACTGCCCTGTTGATCAGAGGGGGGAGATCCTCTAATGTAGTTACACAGCGTCGGGTACTTTCTGTATCATCCCACGACACATCGAGACCACGAATACTGGGCAACAGGTCCCACTCTTTGCAACACAGACATTCTTCCTCTGTGGGCATAGTCACAGCAACCACTGCCGCTGCTTCACCCTCGTCTGCTAGCCCTCTGTTGCTATCCTCGTTAGCTCTTGAGTTTGTAGCAGCTCCTCGTCCGTATACTCTGGCTCAAATAAATACGGGTGGCCGTCGTAATGAAAAGGCTCGTCTTCACTCTCGAAATCTGGTAAATATTCAGCCATGATACCGATGCAGTAAAACTTTCAACTGTCCTCCGGGATAAGCAGCTCCACTCTGAGCGGCGCGCTGCATGGCTCCTCTGTTTTCTTCCGGCAACAAGCTCACAGGAGATGACATCACACAGGTCAGAGAACGTGAAGGAAAACGCAATGCTTACAATGCTAATTAGAGAGGTAGCACCGGCGATCGCAACCGGTCTGTGGCGAAATAAACACTTTTAATGCTCAAACTTATACGGGATGCAGTTGCCCCCCTATCTAGCTTCGCGGCTGCCGGCTGCATCCGCTCCCTTGATAATGAGCCAATTTTAAAACGAGTTGTACCCGTCAATCGTATAGACACATACACTTGGGGCAATAGGACCCAGGTTGAAAAATACCGAAGTTGCCCTTTAAGTATGCATCTGTGTAACGCTCGGGCAGCCGCGGCATACTCAGATCATCTTTGAGTATTCAGTATGCAGTATGTACTGATTGAGTAGGTAAGTAGATACACAGTATGCCATTTCGAACACAGCCATAGCTACTGCATAGCCACTGTCAAGCAAGATTCGTCTGATCAGGTATCTACTAGTTATCCTGGACAGAAAGACCCGCCCACAGTCATTTGATTAACAGCTTGAGCCATCTGGTAAAAGCAATGACAATTGGCAAATGGAAAAGACAATGTCAAAACGCACATGGAAAAGACAATGTCAAAATGGAATAAGCAAAAGCAATGATATGACTGCGTTTGTATATATTTTTTATTATTGATTCTTTTATTGATTCTCTTTTTATTTACAAATTTCTTTTATTAATTCTGTTTTTATTTACAAATGTCTTTTATTGATTCTTGTTTTATTTCCACATTTCTTTTATTGATTCTCTTTTATTGATTCTGTTTTTATATCCACATGTATTTCCTTTTAATATTGGCACACCTGTGATTCTATAGCATTGAGCCACCTTTCCTATGCATTTAAACTATTCGAACAGCTCTAATCACGAACTACTTCTGGTTCATTTCCCTCCGTTAGGAACCTTCCTAAGCAAAAATGACTTTTCGACCGCAGCCTAAGCGTGTCCCGGCAGGAAGTAATTTAAAAAAATACGAGAAAAATGCTATAAATTAACTAAAAACAATTAAAACAATCACGCAAAATATAAAAACATGCAGAATAAAAACACAAAACAAAACCAATCTGCCGTGCTACAGTAAGACATGGGAAACTACACTGTAAGACTCCAGGACTTACACTGTAAGGCGCAAGTGTATCTGCCCCATAGATACCGCAAAGTATCATGGTACATGTGGGAGAGTTTCCCAAACAGTTGAGGAAACTACACTGTAAGACTCCAGGACTTACACTGTAAGTCGCGGGCGTAACTACCCCATAGATACTGCAAAATGTCATGGTACATGTGTGAGAGTTACCCCAACAGTTGAGGAAACTACACTGTAAGAGACGGGAAACTACACTGTAAGACACGGGCTGTAATCTAAAGTGCTACCAAGTTTTCTCTTTGTGTTCTGAATGTAAATCAGTTACTGAGTTACTTACCTGCTCCTCTGGCTCTTCTGTCCGTACTGAGTCATTCTCATATGCTCTCATAAACAGGATCTAACTGATTTAACTGATGACACCAATAAAGACACACACAAGAAAGAATGTCAGAAATGTCTTGACAGAGGTTTGTTTTCCTCCTGGCTGTCACATAATGACACCAGTGTGTCCTCCATCTCCCTTACCTCCATCATCTCTGCAGGTTTGTTTGGTTCATCTGTGGAGTTCACAGTTTTCTTCTTCCTAGTTAAAGTCCAAAAAAAAAAAAAAAAAACAATTGAAAGAAGAATACTAAAGACACTTGGCTAAACTGATGTCTCTTTATTGTTTTACCTCTTCCACATATTCAGGGAATCAGAAGACTGAACATGAAGATCACCACAGTCAGCCTGATGATGTTCACTATCAGTGATGAGCTCCTGGAAATAAAGATGGACATGTGCAGATTGTTAAGTTAAACAGGTGGGTGGGTAGTTAAATGGTCTAACATGACACTTGATTAAACTAAGACTGTTATACTCACTTTTTACAGTTACAAAGATGAGTTTGGATCTTTTTGTTCCCAGTTCGTTCTCAGCTTCACAGAAATACTCTCCAGAGTCTGTGGCATTAAATGAGCTGAAGGTAAGCAGAGGTCCTGACTGTAGGTGACGGAGGTTTTGGGGTCCAGGGTTCTTGTACCAGGTGTAATTAGCTGCTGGGTTAGCATCACTGCTACAGATCAGATTCACTTCAGTGCCCTCCTCTACCTCAGCAGATGGACTCATGAACACAGAGGGAGGCTCTGGAGCATCTGGAATACATTTTGAAGAAAAAAAAATATTAAGACCATAAATTTACATTTCCAAACTACGTGAAAAAAGAGAGAGAAAAGGGTTTATGGTGCTGTGATTGTGACAGTCAGAATCTGCAATGTCTCTGTTTAACCTCCCCCTTGGGGTGGTTTCAGTCAGGTTGAAAGTCGACCCAGGCCCTCTCATGAACCTACATGTTGAGGCTATTTTCTTTCTTTTTTTCCTTTTTTTTTTTTTTTTTAATTGTGGAGCTTACAATGCATTTCTATGGGCTGTGGGAGTTCATGCCTCAATGTGATTTTGTCATACGCACTGATACCTGCTCTATGGAGGAGTATAAGGGCAATGTAAGATGGACAAAATAATTTTGGGGAAGTCAAGATTACAGTTGAAATTTTGGGATTAAAGTTGAAATGACGAGAATAAAATTGAAATACAACGTTGCGAATAAAGTGCGTACTCATCACAAATTACATGTTTGTAGTGCTGGTTAGATTTAGTTATTTATTCAATTTAAAACCGAAAGTGAAAAGAGCATTTTGCTCAGAGAACTGCCTCTTTTTCTGACCATTTCCTTTAAACTGCTGAGATACTTGAGTTAAAAATCCCAGTAGAATGAAAGTGGTTGGCATCCCTTGTCTCCAAAGGTTACTAATTAAGTAGTGTAAACTTTGCTGGTGGTGAAGTCGAGTCATTCAGAATGATGAATGTTGGGCAGAACAAGCAAAAGGGGACAGATCTGACCACCAATGAAAACTGTGCATTAAGGGCCTGATCTACTAAATGATTGTGTGTATTAAAACATGCGAACTTGATAGGATGCCCAAATCTGATCTATAGGGTGCACTAAGGATTGCCTCTGTCAGATTAACCAAATGCCACGCGCAATCCATTTAGCGTGTTTGCCCTCATGAATATACAGATCACCAAACTGTGCAAAATACTGGGAGGAGGAGATGCAAGTGTGATCATTTAGCACCCGCAATGTGATTTATCAAACCCGTAAGTGATTGCGCTCAGTGTTTTTGCGTCTAAATTTAGTACGTTTGAAAAGCAGGTGCAAAAAAGGAACAGTGTTACAAACTGGAGGCTGTTATCATGGTGGCAAACAGGATCACATTAACTGAATATTCTCCATCGCTGACTGAATTTTTTTGATGAAGAGCAGAAAGACTGTCAGACATTATGAAGGACTGGAAAATCCAGTGTGCCTTGAAGACACATGCTTAAAGTATACCCTCTCTGCTTTGTGCTCCACATCACAGAGGAGGTCATTTCATCTATGTAAAAACAACGAAAAAAAGCCTTCATAGTCATATTCACTCCTCTTGTCACTCAGAGCTGACTGCATCACACTCTTTATGCACTGACAGTGAGTTTAGAGGCTGTCAGTGTGTGGAGAGTGTGATGCAGTCAGTACGTAAAAGGCAACAGTTACACAGCGGTCTGTGTGTGTGACTGTAAGACTGCTCTTCACATGAGAGGTTATTGATGATTAAGCTTTTTATGTGAATGCTGCCATTTATATTATGTTTCATTGCAATCAGAAAAGGAAAAGGGAAATGACACATAGAAATACAGCCTGAGGGAAAAGTGACAATCTTGTCCGTCAAAATGACATGAAGTAAAGTGTGTTTGTCTCAAACTCAAACTTATTTTTCATTTATGGCCTCTCTGCTCTCCCAAACTCTCCAGCTGATAACACACAAAAAATCCTCTTTTAAAGAGGGTGGTCCACACCACTTTTGCTCCTGTGATCAATTGCAGATGCAGTGATAGTACATCACCCGTAACACGACCCACTGATAGCATGTGCAATTTTTTAGTTTGCACACGCAAGTTAGCACCTGTTATTTTGGATCTTAGTAGATCAGGCCCTAAGTGACCATCTGATCATCACTCTTTAAACTAGAAAAGCACTCGGAGAGCGCAGACCTCCGCCAGCGCCACAGTCCTCACCCATATTTCGATTTTCACCATAAATATTAGTCCTACCTTTATTTCGTCTAAATATTTAGATTCACTGACCATGCAAACATACCATTAGCAACTGGATTCATAATGATATCTATTTTAGCTCAGTAGTTTTTCAAGAAATCACATTTTTCGTCATGGCGGATCCAGACGGTGATCCAGATCAACACCAAAATTGAATCACTCCTTTTTCCCATGCTGAACATTTCCTGAAAATTTCATCAAAATCCATCCATAACTTTTTGAGTTATTTTGTTCACAGACAGACAGACAAACAAACTCTCCCGAAAACATAACCTCCTTGGCGGAGGTAATAAAATGTCTCGTACTCATATCTCACATCAATATCTATGTCTGTAGACGTCCGCTCCCCCTGATTATTTTCAGTATCACAGGAATAGCGTCCAGAGTCAGAGGACTGAATTGAACTGAAAACATGCTGGGACTTAGAACTTAGACGTCCATGGGGATTTATCCTGTACCAGGTATAAGTGAGTGGTGGTGGGTCAGCATCACTGCTGCAGGTCAGAGTTACGCTTGTGTCCTCTAATATCTCAGCAGAGGGACTCACTGAGACTGTAGGAGGCTTTGGAGCATCTGGAGGAGCAAAAAAATCTCTGATTTAGTGCCGTGCAGATGTTCAAATATTATAAACTGTAAAAAAAAGGCGGCAAAAACATAAGTGAAAAGTAGAGATATGTTTGGATTACAGGATGTGATCAGACAGAGCCTGACTCTGATATAAACAACAGCTCCATCTTTCTGCAGATGTGTGTTTGTCTCTCTGGTTTAAGATCTAAAAGCACTGAGTTGATAAGACTGTGAAGAATGTGAATGTTTGGAAGGACAAACAAAAAGAGATCAGATCTGACCACCAAAGAAAACCTTAGATTGAGTGATGAGCAGTTGGTCTTAATTTCTCTTACTCACAGAAATGAATGAATATGATTGCAGACCTCTGATTCCCCAGATAGTTTTTAGCCTGACAGTAATAGCCTCCAGAGTCAGAGGACTGAATTGATCTGAAAACATGCTGGGATTCAGTGCTGAGAGGTTCATGGTGATTGTCCTTGTACCAGCCATATTCAGGTGCTGGGTAACCATCACAGCTGCAGGTCAGAGTCACTTCACTCCACATTTTGATTTCTCCTGTGGGACTCTTTGACACAGAGCAGCTTGTTGGAGCATCTTAAAGAGAAAAGAGAAAGACTTTAATAAACATGTTGAAGGGGTCATAACATGCTGAGAATGCACAGTGCAGCTGACCTACAACCTTCAAGAACCCATATTGGGCAAAAAACATTTGAGTTGATGATTTCTGCAGTATGTCCACCATCCCTAAAGCTAAAGAAACTCTCTACACCCTGATCCACCCGTATCCTCACTCTGTCTGAAACACTCTGTCAGACCTCCTGTCCCTTTAAGACTTCCTTCTCCACATAAGCCAAGCAGATCTGATCTGCATTGATTCAGCCCAAGCCAATGGACTTCAACTGCCCACAAAACAATGATAGGACAAAACCCTCCTTGGTCAATTCAGTGGGCCGGGGAAACCAGTCGCTTCAGGCATCTTCTAACATTGATAATACATGGAGAAGAAGACCAGCTGCTGTGGACTTACTGTTGAGTCAACCAAGATGCTCTTTTGTGCAGAGGAGACATGTTAAACACACCAGATGTTAATCATAAGAACAACCTCTCTATACATGTTGTTATTGATTATACCTTCATAATAAATACTTTTACAACCTTATATGCATGATGAACCTCTTGAAAATGAGATGCCACATCTCAACCCCTGATACATTTCAATTCAATACAGACAAATATGATGACAGATCTAGCTGTCAATTGATTTGTCACACTCAAAAAATCTTATTTTAGTTCCCTTTTCTCTGCACACCTCTTTATCTCCCCATTCATCCCACACACAGCCTCGGTGCTCAAGGACTGTTCAACATGAGTCTGGTCCTTCTAAAGAGTTCCAGCTTCTTATTATTATCATGTTGGGTTTGGATGTATGTGTACACCACAGCAGATATCAATTTAATTTAATTTTTATATCTGTATACTCAGCTTGGATTTCTTAGTTAAAAAAGCATACAAAAAAAACATTTAAAATAAAGAATTCTTAACAACATTTGTTCACAGCTGCCCAAAACATTTTCTCAGCTCTAGACTTTCACTGGCCTGATTTTTTTTAAATCTCGGTTTGTTAAACTTGAATGGGTTTAATGGTCGAGTGTTTTCATTAAAAAAAAATTAAAAAAAAGCTGTTTTGGGAACATTATGGAGTAAACTTACACACTTCAGCAGAGGGGTTATCCTCATGACCTTTGACACTGCAGGAATACTTGTTCTTGTTTATGTCAGTATAACTGACAGTAAGTGAAGACCCCTCCTTTATTTTCTGTTTATTTCTGTTCCAGATGTAGGATTGAAATCCTGTATTACAGCTGCTTCGACACTTCAGCTCCACATTCCAATGCAGTCTTTTCACCTCCACCTGAAGGTCTAATAGATGAAAGAAGAGCATGAACATCATAAAAAAGACGTTTAAGCAAACAGCCAAAAACACTGACAGCACTTTTCTCTGGATTCTGAAAATGTGATCAGAATGTTACCTGTGACTGACAAAGAGACTCCAGGTGAAGTCGTGTCCAGTCTGTCTGGTTGGTTTGTGGTAAATCTGAACTTATACTCAGCTGAGTCGCTCTCTCTCAGGTCTGTGATTCTCAGAGTGCAGTTGTTCCCCTTAAAAAGATACTCCACACGACCTCTGTAGTCTGAGTCTGATTTCAGATCCACAGCTCTGCCATCGCTCTCTTTAAACCACCAACGACTCTGAACTTCAGTAGTTTTCTCATGTATGTTGGTTGGATAGCTGAAGGTACAGGGTATGTCCACTGTTGATCCATTTATGGCACAAATCTGACGAGTTGGATAATTCACTCTCCAAGTATTCACCTCCATCACCCCTGAAACACAGAGCACATCAGGGAATAAAACACTGACCGCTGAGCTATTTCACAGTATTTTAATATGAACTCTCTGATCAGAATCTAAGACCATTAAAAAAAATACAAGAATACAAGCCAGTTAAAGTGCTTGTTAAAAACTTGACAGGGCCTTCCATCAAGAAAACTGTAAGTTTTAAGTTTTTATATTTTCAAATAATGCAACAACAACCAGAGAAAGTGAACAAGGAAAAAAAATCTATTTACATTTTTAAGTCTTCTGTAGAAAATAATTCTGATTTATTGATATAAAGCCCACCCCTAGTATCTATGCATGTGTTTATTTATGAAGAGTCTGACTTCAGCCTGCTCTATTGTAAAGTGCCTTGAGATAACACTTGTGGTGAACTGGCACAATACAAATAAAGACTGATTGATTGATCATGTATGACTTGTATAAATTCTTAATCAATGTCATCTCCAGTCTCTCAATAAACTTGATTTTTCACAACAGCCATGCTTATGCTATTTTAGATTTTATAAAGATCATTTTATAATGATTTGATTGATCAATGAAGATAAAAAAGAAAAAACCTAACCTTCAGTTTATTAGATGTTAAGATGGTTTGAAGTCTAAGGTAGTTGCGGATCTTTGACTCACAGTAAAAAAACTATAAGCCTCAGTAAATATACCAAGATTATGTCATTTTTAAATAACTTTAAAAGAAGTGTGTTTCATTCAGCATCCTTGTAGAAAACCCTCAAGAACTTAACTGCTGATATTTTTATAAACAAAGATTATCCCTCAGACTTTTACATAGTTGATAGCAGGTTTATGTTATGTTCACAAACATCTTAAGAAGAAAGTTTTGGTTGATTTGTTTCCCCAGAGACTTTAAGCGTTTGAAAACAGTTTATCAAACACCATCATGTTAAAATGTTTCCTTTTCACAGCTCTGTTTGTGTGAATTTAATCTGTCTTCAGTCTGTGGTCAGATTGGATATCAGTCTCTAAGAAGAAGAACAGTGAAGAATATATGTGTGAAAATGTAAATGAACAGTTCTGCAGGGTAACTTCTGTAAAAAGACAGTTAAGAGTTGATTAGGAGGATGGAAACATCACAGATGTCAGTGGAAAGTTCATGCACTGGCACATTTTGGTTCCTTTTTTGTTGATATAAACATTTTTCTCTGAAAAGGAGTACAACAAAAATGAGCTTAGAATCTGTTACGAGAAAATTATCAGTTCTGATTTCACAGAACCACCGTTGAATTCCAGTATATTAAATATGAACTATTGTAAAATATGTTTAATAATTCTAAAGACAAGATTAGGTTTGTTTTACATTGATACATATACCTGTCTTTATTGTCTGTTATAAAACGTAATTCTTAACATCACGTCACAACTTCATTGGAATCAGGGTTTGAGTTAATGTGAAGTAAAGGCTCACTCAGAGATGCTCCTTTAGTGATGCTAAACCAGTTTTCAGTGTGGAAATCAAAGCAGATTTACAATAATGATTTCAGAGCTCACTGTGTATTTATTTATTGACGTAGTGTTAATTTTTACAAAATTATTCTCTAAGAGACTGTTTGACTATGGCCACTGATGGAAAATTATTTTTCAACTCATTTTTTTAACTGAAGGGCTGTGTGAAAATAAACATTATGAGGCTGTAAATATTTCAGAGTTGGTTTTTGATGTACTTTCCCTTTCATAGAAGAAGAAATGACATTTTACAAAGAACTTTAGTCTGCACCTAAACTACAATGTCCGTACAGAATTTTAGTTAAGTCTGCATCTGTGCAGTCAGCATAAGTCGAGCTGCTGTTGAGGCTCTCAGAGCAAACTGAGGTGGATTGTTTGTCACTTAAACACTCATCCACAGAGCAGCAAAAGAAAAGACCTTGGCACAGGTGAGGCCCGTCATAATGATGAAGCCTGTCCTCAGTAAAAGTTGAAGCACAGTACCTGCTGCAGCGAGGAGGAGGAAAACCAATCCACTCAATCCTGCTCTGAAATTCATAGCTGCTCCTCTCATCCCTGAAAATACAAAGAAACACATCAGCAGAGCAACCTGAGCAGATAAAAGTCTGACCCAGTCATTTAAAACTCTACTTACAACAGGGGAAAGAAGTGGACTTTGCAGCTCGATGTCCAGGAGTCCAAATGTTTCTGAAGGCAGAAACTGAACAGATAAACCGCTCACTTCCTCTTCACAGCATCAAGATGCATGAAGGAAGTGACTTGAAGTCTTATATTTGTTTTGGATCAAACACAAGTTTTTCATCCTGGCTGAGTAAGAATAAAACAAAAATATGTGTTGTATTTATTGTAACTGACAACATTAAAGGCCCTTTTTAACAGCATGAAGTAGATTATCTGGTGTAATTAACAGGTCAGATATCATGAGTCCCTGTTTTTGACTGACTGTGTGTTCTTAAAATTTTAGGTTGATTAAATAGTGGAAATTAACAACAACAACAACAACAACAATAATAATAATAATAATGATAATAATATAGTTTATTCAAAAGTACCATTCACAACACTCAAGGATACTGTACAAGATTAAAACGACAACAATAAAATCAACAATAATAACAAATCAACAACAGCACAGCACAACAGATAATGACAGGTACTCAGAAGAGGAGGTATGTTAATGTAAAGTGGGGTATGCAGTCCTGAACACATGGGTTTCAAGTCTGGATTTGAAAAGAGACAGTGAGTTCAGGTTTCGGAAGTCTGGTGGAAGAGAGTTCCAGAGCTGAGGTGAGTGGGCTGGAGTAGCAATGTGGAGGAGGTCAGACAGATAAGGCAGGGTGAGGTTACACATGTGTTTCAAGACATCAGATTATTGGTGTCCTGCAGCATCTCATGTTGAGATCACTCTGGTTTAACTGTAGCTGTAGAGCATGCAGGAAGGAAATTCCACCACACAAACCACAGACAACAGGAAACGTGCTACAAACAACTGAGGTTAGCATTGAAGAGTAGGAAAAGAAGACCATAAAAAGTACCAAAATGTCTCAAAGTGATGTGGAATTACTTTCACAGCTCTTATTTTGAACTCTAAAGCAAGATAAGAGCATGTAAAGTCACAACAATCCAAATTTAATTGAAGACAGGAGTAGTGGAGAAGGGAAGGAGAGGAGTGGGGGCTGCAGGAGTGAAGGAGAGTCCAGAAAGTAGTGAGAGCTGCAGGGGAAGGTGAATGCAGCTGGGGTTGAGTGAGGAGTGTGGCAGTGATGGGAGTCTGGAATCAAAGAGCACGCGGGCAGGTAAGTATATGCAGGTGCGCACAATATCTATCAAACAAAATCTAAAACACTTCACTTAGGCTGAAATGCATGGCAGCAACAGTCAGGTACAACTCTCTGTGGGTCAATACACAATTAAACGGAGCAGTTGAAGTAGCTGTTTGTTCTGATAGCTTTCAATAAATATGTGGTATTCAAATGTTAATCCAAACTTCGTACAGTTCCTACAGACTAGGTCTAACTGGAGTGGAAAGCAACATCAGCAAACTTCATGTAGAACTTTTACTAATGTTCCATATTTTGGTGATACTATTTAAAGTTAATATTTCACAATTCAGAAAAATAGCCAAAAGTAGCATGCCTCACACGGGGCACCAACTATATTTTGCTATTCTGAATAGTGGACAATGATTTACTGTGTCACCAAATAATATTGGCCATCAGAAGTAATTATTTACATTAAGTAATGAGATTTAATGTACATTAAATCTGCCTCAGGGCACAACCCATAAAGTCCGCCTCATAAAGGTAACTGTCTATCAGTTTGGAACCAGGATAGTAATTAACTTCATAAAAATAACCAAGGTTAACTTATCAATTGTCAGTCAAAGGTGAAGGATTTGTAGCACTGAAGAGAAGAGGTTGGCAAAATTCATTCTTATGCAACATTAACAGATCAGCAACTGACTTTGTATTCAAAATCAATTATTGACAAACTAAACATGAAAGCATACAGTATCTTGCCTAGCAAAGTCCTATGTACAAGTCTGTGCATGTGTTGGTTTTGCTAGACTTGTGAGTATTGCAAGTATCGAGAAACAACCTTTTCTGTGAGGACATTTCTGGTTGTGAGGACCTTTTATCTTCACAAATAAATGTTGCAAATGTCTCCTAAGGGCCTGTACTTCATCCCCTGTAAGTTTAAGCAAGTCTTCATGGGAATAGAAATTGTGGAAATTGGTGTTTCCTCCTGTGCTCTTTGGCTCCCCCTAAAGTGCAAACTCTTGTACAGCCTGGTTGTTTGCTGAGAAGGAGAGTAATTTTTCTGATTGGCTCCTAGCTGGGGAATTTTTGTGATTGGTCAGTTCAGTCACATTGCCACACTGTGGCTGGAGGACTTTCAACCAAGAAAACTTATCGATTTAATGGTGTAGGCAGCGTTGTCTGAGAAAACGAGTGGAGAGGTTGTTGATAAACTAATTTAGACCCGTCTCTCCCTTCATACCTCACCCCTGGCTCCAACCCTGAAAGCTAGTGGATGTGCATCGTCATGGAAACGGCTGTAGAAACTGCATAGCTGACCAACAAAGCTAAGGTAACCCTGACTCGTCAGACTCGTATGCCATGATTGATAACATCACAAAAACAGTACATTGTGGCAGATTAGACAATAAGATGAATGCCCGACGGCTGTCACTGTTGTGTGAAGCACTACAAAGCTAATGTTGCTTACCTGTCCAGCACAAAGATGGCGACATCTGCGTCCGTTTTCAGGCATTTCAATTCGCGGAGTTCCCTCCACTGTCGGATAGCAACACCAATGTTGACCCGGGTCTTCGCTCTTTCATGGTCATAGCCCTTCTTTTTCACTTTTCACTCCTCTGACCATTTTCTTTTGGGCTGTTTTTCAGCCATTATTGTACATATTGCCCATATTGTGTCTATCTCTTACGCTAACTGCACACGCTACACAACCTACGACTCCCCTCCCCTCTCTGTCTGATCTGCACATGATCGCCCCCTGGATGTGGGGGTTGTACCCTGTTTTGGTGGCTCGGCCCGAGCCACAGTATTTACCTGCTGAAATTCAGAGCCAAGGCTGTGTATTGAAAATTGACTTTTTTTCAACATGCTGTCAGTGATGACATCTTGTGGATGGAGAGGAGAAATACAGTGATTTTCACAAATAGTGCATTAGATTATAGGATTAGAAGATGGCTACCTACATCTTTTAATATTATAGTAATGACAAATGCACATTTCATGATATAAAATACATGCAGATCTTGTCTAAGAATATGTAATTAATCATCAATCAATTTCCCAAATTTTAAGCCGACTATGACCCTTCCCAGGTGAAAAATAACATACTTAAAGGAGACATATCATACTTGTTTCTCCTTTCCACTATGCCAGACTAGGATGCCTGTAAAGCATTTCTGCCCTCAGTACAAGTCATTTAGTTCCTTCATTGCCCCTTAATAGCGTTCTCAAAATCCTCATTTTAGGTCATGAACAAGGTCTCATTGAAATTCTCGAATCTGAGGATGACCTAAAGTTACCTCGCAACGTCACAGCCCTTTGTGCTCTGATTGGTCAGTTCTATTGGGGGTAGAGCCAGCCTGTCCTTCTTCTTCTACTGTATTTTCCGGCAGGCTCAAAGCAGTGACCACGTATTGAGTCCCCCTACAGGCCAGAGCAGGCAATGAGTGAGTGTGAGCTAGGGAACTATAAACCCCTGCTGAATGGATGTGTTCCTCGGTGACGGTTTTGTGGCTAACGGACATCACAGAGGAGGAAGTGTTTTATCAGATTACTCCAATAAAAAGAAAGGTACCTCGTGACGTCACAACGTTTGAAATCTCGCTGACATCTCGCGATGACCTATTTTCAGAGGCATCAAATCTCGTTCTAGGATATCAGAAAAAATACAATATCTCATTTTTTGAAAATTGAGGGGGTGTAAGGTCTTGTTTTCAAATTTATTATATTATATGTAAGTATTAAATCATGCATCAGCATAATATGTCTCCTTTAAGTATATAAAAAATGCATTGAATACTGAGAAGTACATTTTAAGTACATTCATATGACTGTGTACTTATACTATATAGACCTAAAGTTATTTTATACTATCATGAAATACTCAAGTTCAGTGTAAAGTGCACTTTATAAATGTAAATTTCTCACAGTGATAAATACCTGGAAATACTAATAACTGCCAAAAATTTAGGCCCATGCCTTGATAACTGTAATACTCTGGACTCTGGTCTGCATGTAGCACCACGAGTCTGCAGCTTTTCCAGAATCCTGACCAGAACCAAGAAGTTTGACCACATTACACTTGTCTTAGCTTTTCTCCATTGGTTTCCAATTCATGCCACTAATCAGGGAGGCAAACTGTCCTGATACTTCCAAAGCCAAAGAAGACTTATTGATTTTCTCTAATTCATAGACAGTTTTAATATTTCAATACCTCAGTCTTTAATTATAAAATCATCCATCAGGACTTTCATGAGAGTAAGACTAAAGGTGCATTCACACTAAACGCAACTTTGGCGACCTCACCACTCTACATGTCGATCTACAGCCCTGACCAAGCACAACCAGATCTCATGTTATGCGACGGACATGTTCTGGGTGACTTCATCAAATCTTTGGAGACATGTGGGTGGTGCCTCTGTTGCTGCAGATGGGGTATCTGGGGTCATCATGCTCTGTCACAAAAGTTGAAACATGTGAACCTTTCAGGAGATGCTGCACTGTGAGAGTCAATCAGTGTTGTGTGGGTACTTGATTGACACCTGTGATAATCTGTTTTATTCTGGTTCACAGAGTGACAACCTATATCTGTGCGGAAACATTAGTCACTGAGGATATTAGTTTCACTTAGACGGTCCACAGAGAAGTCACAGGCGATGCTGCTGCAGGGCCATCAGCTGCAGTGTTTTGTGGTTGGTAGAGGAGTGAACAGAATACAGTTGGAATAATGTCAGTTAATACGTCCTATTATATGATATGAATTGATCATGGGGTTTGAAACACGATCTTGGTCATTCAGTGTGAAGAGAACTTAAGTTGGCCACAATACAAAGAAGATCTGGAATCAACTGGTGCGAAAAGAGTCCAGGAGGAGCACAAGTAGGTGAGAAGATGAGGTGATGAGGTGCAGGTGTGATGAAGAGCCACGCCTCTGCGAGGGGAGTCATTATATATTCAGCGGAAACAAGTATTACGAGGACAGATCTATGATCGGTTCATGGAATTGTCACTAGCTTCAGGTCTTACTTCAGTCCACTTGTCTCTGGCTTACATCCCTTCATTTGCCCTAACACAGCTTTGGTAGATCTCAGTTCAACGTGAGACTGGATCCACTTAAGACTTTTAACAGTTAAGCAGGTACAGTATGTTCTAGCTACTGTGACTGTACAGCAGCTTTGCACATAATAGACACACATCCTGGTCTTTGTTTTTGATTTTCTATCAACACTGTAGAGCCTGAAACATTTCCACACAGCGCTGTTCAGATGTTTTGGTCTCATTTTGGTGTCCAGTCACTGTGGTTTTGCTGCTCGACCTCCATTTTCTCTAAATGTATGTCTCTCTTTCAATGTGTAAATTCTGTCTTCCAAGGGCCTCTCAAGTAAAAAAAAACAAACAACTGCTGATGAATCCAAATGCAATAACCCAACCTCCTCTACTTTCCTTCATTGCTTACTGTTCTTTGAATCGAGACTCTATTTATTTACGTCAAACTGTGACGTTTGTACACTAAACAGGAAAACAGCATTTCAGTTTCACGGAAAAAAACTTCTAATTAAAAAATATGCTTATAAAAAAACTTCCTGGTTTGCATTTATAGGTAGTATAAACTCACAGGAGCCTCCCGAGGCATGTTGCAGGACTGAGGGAGTCACTTTCAGTCGCTTTTTCAGTCATTAAGTGACATTTATCCTTGAAACAAAAGTGTTTGGCTGTGTTGTGAATACACCTCATGGAGAGACGTTCTTGTCAGAGAGTCCTGGGTTCTTAAAGAGAAGGTAAACTGCTGAGAGCAAAGGTTATTGTTTGAACATTTCAGACATAGTCTGGCTTTAATTTAGATTAAAGCCTGACTATGTCTGTTTGGTTACAAAATCAAGGTATGACAGACTGTTTAGCAATAAAAGAGTTATTAATAACAGTCGCCCCTCCTTTCATTTCTGTAGAAAGAAATTGATGTTCCCCCTCCAAACAAATGGGTGTTGAATAAGTAAATTAAGAGACAAATAAGAAAAAATGTCACTGTGAAATTGTATTGTATATGAAAATTAAAACACACTTCATGTTGATTCTTCTATCTGTAAGAATGGTTCAACAATGTTTTTGCAAAAACCTGTTCATTAGAAAAGTTAAAATCAAAGTGTTGCAGCTCATCCTCCACAGCACTGCTCTCCGTGGTCAGACCAGCCTCTGGTTCAACTGATTCTGGAGGAAAACACATCAAAATCATTAATGACAGAAGTTTTCTCTTTGTGTTCTGGTGTAAATCAGTTACTGAGTGTGGGAGGCTCTTACCTGTTCCTGTGGCTCTTCTGTCTGTGCTCAGCTGTTCTTATGTGCTCTCATAAACAGGATCTAACTGATCTAACTGATGACACCAATAAAGACACACACACACAGACAGATTTAGATATGTCAATCAGCTAAGAATGTCAGAAATGTCTTGACAGAGGTTTGTTTTCCTCCTAGTTGTCACATAATGACACCAGCGTGTCCTCCATCTTCCTTACCTCCATCATCTCTGCAGGTTTGTTTTGTTCATCTGAGGAGTTCACAGTTTTCTTCTTTCTAGTTTAAGTCCAAAAACAGCATATTAAAAACAATTTAAAGAAGAATATCTAAGAGGTTTGGTTAAACTAATGGCTCTTGATTGTTTTACCTCGTCCACATATTGAGGAGAATCAGAAGAATGAACATGAAGATCACCACAGTCAGCCTGATGATGTTCAGTATCAGTGATGAGCTCCCTGGAACTGAAGATGGACATGTGCAGATTGTTAGGTTAAACAGGTGGGTGGGTAGTTAAATGGTCTAACATGACACTTTATTAAACTAAGAGTGTTACCCTCACTTTTTACAGTTACAGAGATGAGTTTGGATCTTGTCGTCCCCAGCTCATCCTCAGCTTCACAGAAATACTCTCCAGAGTCTGTGGCATTAAATGAGCTGAAGGTAAGCAGAGGTCCTGACTGTAGGTGACGGAGGTTTTGGGGTCCAGTGCTCTTGTACCAGGTGTAATTAGCTGCTGTGTTAGCATCACCGCTACAGATCAGATTCACTTCAGTGCCCTCCTCTACCTCAGCAGATGGACTCACAGACACAGAGGGAGGCTTTGGGACATCTGAAATCAATTTTGAAGAAAAAAAAAATAATAAGACTACAAATTTACATTCCCAAACCACGTGAAAAAAGAGAGAGAACAAAGTTTATGGTGCCATGCTTGTGACAGTCAAAGTCTCCATGATATTGTCTAATCCGCAACCCGAATACCACTGCGATGTCTCTGTTTAACCTCCCCCTTGGGGTGGTTTCCGTCAGATTGAAAGTCGCCCCAGCCACTCTCATTAACTTACATGTTGAGACTCTATTTTTTTTATTTTTCAGTGCAATGGAAAGCAGTAAAAATTCATGTCTGTATGCTGGGCTCTCTGCTCCAAATCATAGTCTGATTTACAAACTGTGGCAGTTTTATGTCTTGTTGACAAAGAAATCTGTTTGATTACTGCACCCTCTACAGCCAGCCTCAAATGCAGACAGTTATCCCCTTTTATGTTTTTATGAAACGACCAGTTTCACTCACATTTCACATTAATGTGGATCCATGAAGAGGATTCATTCCCGTGCTTATTCTTCGCTTCACAGTTGTATTCTGCAGAGTCAGAGGTGTTGATGGAGCTGAGGTGTAGCTGATGTCCTCTTTTAATTTGATTTCCACTCTTCTTGTACCAGGTGAAGGCAGGTGCTGGGTTAGCATCACTCTGACAGGTCAGTGTCACTGAACTGCCCTCCACAACATCACCAGGGAGACTCACTGATGCTGAGGTCTGTCTTGGAGCATCTGAGGGAAAAATGTCTTTATCGCAAAATGGATAAGTCCTGCAATTGTACTTTTTGAATTGTCATAAAATATTAGGCCTTAAAGTGACATGCATCTTAGACCGTTGGCTCAGTTTCTATTTTTGTTTACCCAAATGCATGATATTAGACCTTCTCTGCAGACATTAACACTGATGAATATATGCTAATGTCCTCCAGATAATAAGTTACACCCATGTACAAGCAGTCATACTATTAATTTATTGTTCTTGTAAGCGGTGAAAATACCCTTTTGTTCTTGGTACGATACTTTCCTGTTTACGGCTGGTTCTTCGTCACAGACTCTTACAGACTGTTACTTACTGGGGGAGGGGAGAAAACTTTGTACTGCATCTAATGTAATGAGTGGCCATATGGTGCTCATACAACCCCACTTCAAAAATACTGAACAATCTCTTTAAGCTTAAACACATGGGAACTCCTACAAATTATGTTGTGTTAGCTTTGCTGGTGGTGAAGTCGAGTCATCAGGAATTATGAATGTTGAGCAGTAAAGGCAAAAAGAGACAGATCTGACCAACAAAGAAAACTGTACATAAGTGACCAGCTGATCATCACTCTTTAAATAAAATGTCTCTTACTCACATTTCACATCAATATCTATGTCTGTAGACGTCCGCTCCCCCAGATTATTTACAGCCCAACAGGAATAGCGTCCAGAGTCAGAGGACTGAATTGAACTGAAAACATGCTGGGGTTCAGTGCTGAGACGTCCAGGGGGATTTATCCTGTTCCAGGTGTAGGTGACTGGTGGTTTAGCATCACTGCTGCAGGTCAGAGTTACCCTTGTGCCCTCTAATATCTCAACAGAAGGACTCACTGAGACTGTAGGAGGCTTTGGAGCATCTGGAAGAGAAAACATCTGTGATTTAGTGCCATGTAGATGTTAAAATATTATAAACTGTTAAAACAAAGAGACAGCAACATGAGTACAAAGTAGAGATATGTTTGGATTACATGATGTGATCAGACAGAGCCTGACTCTGATATAAACAAAGCTCCATCTTTCTGCCGGTGTGAGTTTATCTCTCTGGTTTAAGATCCAAAAATCCCTGAATGGATATGACTGTGAAGATTGTGAATCTTCAGCCACATTCACACCGACCATGACTCAAGGACCAAAATCGTGCCGCACACCCGAGTTGCGCCTCCTTTTCATTAAAGCCTTATTTTGTCACCATTGCCGTCTTGTTGCTTAGTGATGCCCCACCTGCTCTAGTTTCACCGCGATTATATTTCATATAATCAGATGTTTTTTTGCTCCATGGTAGTGGGACCAAGTTTACCAGAAAGTGTCTGCTGAATCGTGGGAGGGTTGGCCCCGCCCAGTCACAGCTGTACATTGACTTTGCACAAATAGTGGTTGCCCTGGTCAAGTCAGTCGCATTCAGTGTGTATATACATTTAGGCAAAGAAGAAAAAAAAGCAAATATGACCACCAGAGAAAACGGTAGATTGGGTGACCAGCTCAACGTCACTCTTTAAATAAAATATTTCTTACTCACCTTTCACATTAATATCTATGTCCTTAGACTTCCTTGCCCCCAGTTCATTTTTAGCCCAACAGTAATAGCGTCCAGAGTCAGAAGACTGAATTGAACTGAAAACATGCTGGGATTCAGTGCTGAGACGACCATGGGGATTCTTCTTGTACCAGGTATATTCAGGTGCTGGATAACCATCACAGCTGCAGGTCAGAGTTACTTTACTCCACTCTTTGATTTCACTTGTGGGACTCGTTGACACAGAGCAAAAACTTGGAGCAGCTTTAAGAGAACACAGAAAGACTTTAATAAACATGTTTAGGGGGTCATAACATACTGATCTAAAGAACCCATATTTTGCAAAAAAACCCAAAATTTTTGGATTGATGACTGCTGGAGTATGTCCACCATTCCTAAGGCTTAATAAACTTTCTACACCCTGATCCACCCATATCCTCACTCTGTCTGAAACACTCTGTCTGACCTCCTGCCCCCTTTAAGACTTCCTTCTCTACTTAAGTCAAGCAGGTCTGATTTGTCAAATAATCTGTTCTGTGGTGACTGGCCAGTTCAGCACTGCTTGGTGACAGATTTTAAAAACCCTGCATTTATTCAGCCAAAGCCAATGGGCGTCTGTCCACAATACAATGTTAAGACAAAACCCTCCAAAGTCAACTCAGTGGCTGGGGGAAACCAGTCGCTGCAGGCATCTTCTGGCATGAAGAAGGAGAAGGTCAGCTGCTGTGGACATCATGTTGAGTGCATCAAGGTGCTCTTTGGTGGAGAGGAGACGTGTTAAACACACAAGCCAGAGTTGATTGATACAGGTGTGATCTGGTGGCTGATTGCTCTACACTGGCGCCCAATCAGCCTTCATTACAACAATGAAAACCGAGCCAACCAGTGGCTATCCTGGCTCAAATGTTGGGTGAGCTTGCAGCCATGGACACAGACGGCTGTAAACTGTCAGCATCTGGAAGCTCTCCATGCTCAGTCAGGGAAGCAGACGTGTGTCCTGGAGCAGTTGCTTTCGTGGCTGGGGGCAGTATCAACGGGCTCTTCACTTTCCTTCCTCACTGGCCTGAACATGCAGAAGATCACTGCAGAAGATGACTCCCAGTCCTTTCTAGAAATGTTTAAGGTAACTTCAGAGGCCAGCGGCTGGCTCACAGGGTAGTTGGGAATTTGATTACTCCCTTTGCTGATGGGGGAGGCTCAAACAGCATTGCACAGCTTGCATGCCTCCTTAAGGGGCTGCTTCCAGAGTATTAACAAAGCTGTTCTGGATCCCACCGGGTTCTCCCAGGAGGATCAACCAGGTGACTCCACTGGTGAGTGGTCAATGTTGGAACAGGTGGTTCTGGAGCAGCAATTTGTAGAAGGGCCCCCTTCAAGTACCCCAGCGTAGCCAAGGTGCTATTGGCCAGTGAACCTAGGGATGGGCATCATTCTGGCAGAAGATCACCTCGCTGTGCATTTCAGAGTCCACACAACTGTGAGGGTCATTCTCCAGCATCCATCCCACAACCCCGGCACCTTGGGAAAAGTTTCCATTCTGGTAAGGATCCACGGGGGTGTACATCAGGTAATGTTGGATTCAGGGTGTGGTCAGGGCCTGATCTTCTGTTGTTTCCAGTGCAGGAGGTGCCCCAGGCCTCCACAGGACTTTCTTCCTTTGAGCTGCTGTCTGGCAGAAAACCATGCAGGGTTTTGGACCTGGTTAGAGGAAACTGTGAGGAAGGTCCAAGCCCAAGTAAGAAAAGAAATTCAATACGTCCTACCTCTGGAACAAGTCTGAGACAGTTTTCACCGGGAGACAAAGTACTTATATTTCTCCCTTTATCCACTTCAAAGTGGCAAGGGCACAATACGGTCACAAGGCGAGAGGGGGATGTTGACTATGAGATTGTGCACACTGAGAGGGGTGTAGTAACAGATTTATCACCTCCGTCCGTTGACCATTTTCATCCATACATCTGCGGTCGGGTCACAGGGCAGCAGCCTAAGCAGGGAAGCCCACACTGTCCTCTTCCCTGCTAAATTGTCCAGCTCTTCCCGGGGATCCCATGGCATTCCCAGGACAGCCGAAAGACAAAGTCTCTCCAGCGTGTCCTGGGTCTTCTCCAGGGCTGCCTGCCGGTGGGACGTGCCCGGAACACCTCACCAGGTAGGCGTCCAGGAGGCATCCTGACCAGATGCCCGAGCCACCTCAACTGGCTCCTCTTAACGCGAAGGAGCACTGGCTCTAATCCGAGCCCCTCCTAGGTGACCGAAATTCCCACCCTATCTCTAAGGGAGAGCCTTGCCACCATGCAGAGGAAACTCATTTCAGCTGCTTGTACTCGCAATTTCGTTTTCTTGGTCACGACCCACAGCTCATGACCATACGTGAGGATAGGAAGAAAGATGGACTGGTAAATTGAGAGCTACACCTTTTGGCTCAGCTCCCTTTTTACCATGATGGACCGATGCAGAGCCTGCACCACTGCCGACGCTGTGCCAATCCACCTGTCGATTTCCCAATCCATCCTTCCTCCGCTTGTGAACAAGACCCCGAGGTACTTGAAGTCCTCCACTTGGGGCAGATTCTCATCCTCGACCCGGAGAGGGCACTCTACCCTCACTGGTCCCACTGACCAAAAAGGATAGGACTCCTTCTTCAGCTTGACGGCCACCCACACCCGACGCCTCTCACCATCCGCAACTCCAGAGTGGGAGAGAGTCCAACCTCTCCCAAGAAGACTGGTTCCAAGACTGGAGTGTGAGAACACGCTTCCAGGTTTTGAGGAGAGTGTCCTCTGTTGACTACTAACAACATTGTGCTCCCTGTGGCTGTGATCAAGACTGAGACCAATGGATGCAAGTTCACCTGAACACCCAAACTGCCAGTAAGCCAGTGTCTCTTTGTCAATGTTTTTTCACATAGAACCTTGTGGCATTGAGATCACCTCATGCTTCATGTCATGCTAGTTTAGCAATCAGGCTAACGTTCGCTAAGCTTGCTAAGGTAAAAGTGCATCAAAAGTGCATTCACACTGACAGGAGGGATTCTTCATCACCACAAACATTTTGTAGATTTAAAAAAACTAATCAAAAAAGAATTCTTAACCACATTTGTTCACAGCTGCCCAAAACATTTTCTCAGTACTAGACTTTCACTGGCTGATTTGTTTTATCTCAGTTTGCTCAACTTGAATTGAGTCAAATGGTTAAGTATTTTTTATTAAAATAAAGTAAACAAGCTGTTTTATGAATATTACGGAGTAAACTTACACACTTCAGGAGAGGGGTAATCCTCATGACCTTTGACACCACAGGAGTACTTGTTCTTGTCATTATAACTGACAGTCAGTGAAGACCCCTCCTCCTTTATTATTGTCTGTTTATTCACGTTCCAGAAGTAGGAGAGATCAGCTGTATTACAGCTGCTTCGACACTTCAGCTCCACGTAGGACTCTAATCTTTTCACCTCCACCTGAAGGTCTAACAGATGAAAAAAGAGCATGAAAAAGACTTTTAAGCAAACAGCCAAAAACACTGACAGCACTTTCCTCTGGATGCTGAATATGTGGTCAGAATGTTACCTGTGACTGACAAAGTGACTCCAGGTGAAGTCGTGTCCAGTCTGTCTGGTTGGTTTTTGGTAAATCTGAACTTATACTCAGCTGAGTCGCTCTTTCTCAGGTCTGCGATTCTCAGAGTGCAGTCGTTTTCACTAAAAAGATACTCCACACGACCTCTGTAGTTTAAGTCTGATTTCAGATCCATAGGTCTGCGATTGCGCTGTTTAAACCACCAGCGATCTTCAGTAGTTTTCTCATGTATCTTTGTAAGGTAGCTGAAGGTACAGGGTATGTCGACTGTTGATCCTTTTATGGCACAAATCTGACGAGTTGGATAATTCACCCCCCAAGTATTCACCTCCATCACCCCTGAAACACAGAACACATCAGGGAATGTACTCAGGTGTAAGTCAAAAGGAAATAAAAGTTAATTTCAAATGTTTCAAATTCTGTGGAAAATAATTCAAATTATTCAATTCACGCAGAATAAACTTGATTTTTCACAACACCTACACTGATGCTATTTTGGGTGTTGTATTGATTTGATTAATATGTGAAGATCATAAAGAAAAACATTATTGTGATGTTATTGGATGTTAAGGAGGTCTGAGGTCTCTTTTTTAATTTTATTATTATTATTTTTTTTCACAATTATTATTAGTATTACTGTGGAAATCTTATTTTATTCCATCTTTATTTATTCATGTCTCTGTCTGAAATTTGATTCCTTGATTTGGAACATTTGTCCTGTCATTTTCCTTTTCATTTGGTCTTAAATTATCTTTGTCTTATTTTTGTACTGATTATGAGAAAATGTTAATAAACAGTGGAAAAAAGGAGGTCTGAGGTAGTTACAGATCTTGGACTCATGGTAAAAAAATACATAATGTCACTGGAAACATGTCATAAATGTTTTTTAAATAATTTAAAAAGAATATCAAAGTTCAGTATTAGTGTGGCATCGTGGCTCGATCCGGAAAGTTTTTTGAGAACGAATAACGAGGATGTATCTGATTGAACCCGACTGTGTACTGTTAAAGGTGATTTCACGGCATTGTTATCTCGTATGGGAAGTGAACAACACAAAAACGCAGGCGACAGGGCTCAATTGGGGCTTACGTGAAGTGAACTGGGCTCAAACCGGGCTGACAACGTGTCTGTGGGATGGAAACTCATGGAATCCTCGTCATATTGTTATATTGACCTAAATGAAAGCAGGACGAACATCCCTGAAGCGCTGTAGAAGCGTTACTGACAGATCAAGCCAATTAAACCAGCCTTCCCAAATGTGTACAGTTGTGCACAATCGCCATGAGAAACGAAAATGTGTGACTGGGCTTAAGAGACAATTTTTCGAGGCCACAAATTATTTCACAAGCTAATTTTTTTAACTGAAGGGCCTTGCTGATAGGGCAGTGCAAATAAACAGCATGAGGCTGTAAATATTTCAGAGGTGGTTTTTAATGCGCCTTTCCTTTCACAGAAGAAGTTACATTTTACAAAGAACTTTAGTCTGCACCTAAGTTCGAACAAGTTTTAGTTCACCTTCACCTGTCTTCACCTGTGTGGTCAGCATAAGACGAGCTCCTGTTAAGGCTCTCAGAGCAAACTGAGGTGGATTGTTTGTCACTTAAAGGAATACTCTGACGATTTTGGAGTGCTTCGCGGAACAGCAGTAGCAGCCAGAAGAAGGCGACCCTTGGACATAACCATGTTTATGTAACCTCGCAACAGCTGCAGGAGCCACGATGGATGAGGAAGTTGAACGAGAGTTTACTGACAAAGGCATGATGTTTTTCCTTTCACCAAAAAAGTCACTGGTTTACAAAACTTGCTCCTGCCCCTTCTTCCTGCTGACGCCGGTATATCCTTCCGCGGAGCACTGCGCATGCGCAGGTCTGTGTATATCAAAACGTTATTTTAACGGGTTGAAAAGAAAACACGTCTTATAAAATGTTTTATAACCATTCGGAATTACTTCACGTGCTAATACGCCATCCCCTGGACCACTGTAAGGAGTATTTTGTCCACTTTCGTCAGTTCGGCTGCTACTGCCGTTCCGCGGAGCACTGCGCATGCTCAGGTCTGTGTGTATCAAAACGTTATTTTAATGGATCGAAAAGAAAACACGTCTTTTAAAATGTTTTATAACCATTCGGATTTACTTCACATGCTAATACGCCATCCCCTGGACCACTGTAAGGAGTATTTTGTCCACTTTCGTCAGTCCAGCTCTGACTCCTATTGACCTCCAGCCATTGAGCTAAGCTAACTACGATGCTAACAGCTGGGAGCCAGCCACTGGAAACAGAGACACAGAAAAGGTATTTTTAAGCGTATGTCACTTTGTCAATGATAGGGAAAGGGCGTGGGTCCAAAATCGTCGGAGTATTCCTTTAAACACTCATCCACTGAGAGGATAAGAAAAGACCTTGGCACAGGTGAGGCCCGTCATAGATGATGAAGCCTGTCCTCGGTAAAAGTTGAAGTACAGTACCTGCTGCAGCCAGAAGGAGGAAAACCAATCCACTCAATCCTGCTCTGAAACTCACAGCTGCTCCTTCCATCCCTGAAACTACAGCCGTGACCAAAAGGTTGAAGAATGACACAAATTTTAATTTTCACAAAATCTTTTTACTTCAGTGGTTTAAGACCATTTTGTCAGATGTTTCAATGCTTTACTGAAGTAGAATTACAAGCATTTCATAAGTGTTGTGTATAGATACATCTCTGGATGCACTGGGAGACATCATCAGTGATGTTTCCTGAGATCATAGGGTGTTTCCAGTCTTGCAACATCAGATACCCTCCCTCAGGTGACCCAGCCAGGGGTGATCAGTCCCCGACATGTGTCCCAGCAGCGTGAGTCCACTTATCGAACCATTTGATCCAAATCCACCAAGAGGCTCTCTATGCAGCATCTGTGGTGGATTTGATGGCTCTCCATTTTGCAGCTCCTGGATGCCAAGGAGGGTGTAGATTTTACACAGGGAGCAAGCAGTGAAGCCTCGACATCCCACCTCTATTGGTTCTCTGCGGGCTTTCCAGCCTCTCCCCCAGCACTCCTGTATGAGCTCATGGTACTTGAGCCACTTGCGCTCATTGGCGTCTTCCATGCGGTCCTCCAAGGGGACTGTTTGCTCCACTAAGAGGACTTGCTTAGAAGAAGCAGATGTTAGCACCATGTCTGGTCTCAAGGAGGTTGATGTTACATACTCTGGGAACTTAGGCTGCCTGCCCAAATCAACTCACAGTTCCCAGTCTGATACCAATGAGAGTAGTCTGGCAGCAGGTGTTTGCTGTCCCTGTGGTTTCTCTCCAGCCTTTATGAAGGATATTGTTCTCTTGCTGTGGGTGTGCTTGTTGTTGGCCACTGCGCTGGAGATAGTCTCTGCCAATGACTTCAAACCTTGGTCGTGACGCCAGCGGTAGCAGCCTTCTGCTAGGGCTACCGGACAGCTGCTCAGGATGTGCTCCAGTTTGCCTCTTCCTGGGCAGACAGGGCATGATGGACGGTTGCTCTTTTTCCACATGTTCAGGTTAGCCGGACTGGGTAGCACATCATAAACAGCTTAATGTGAATGGCTTTTATTGACAATTACACTAAGTTTTTGCAACAAGTCAATATTTGCAGTGTTCACCCTTCTTTTTCAAGACCTTTGCAGTTCAGTGTCAGTCAACTTCTGGGCCAAATCCTGACTTATTGCAGCCCATTCTTGCATAATCAGTGCTTGGAGTTTGTCATAGTTTGTAGACTTTTGTTTGTCCACCAGCCTCTTTAATGCTGCGTTCACACCGCACGCTACTTGTACTACCTCGGCGATCACTCTCCATGCAAAGTCAATGTACAGCCGCGATGGGGCGGGGTTAACCCTACCACGATGCGACAGCTGCTTGTCACACTACCACATAGCTTGTCACGCGATGTCCAGTAAAAAAAGTTTATCTATTCAGACGACGTCGTGCGTGGCTGTGCGGCAACAGCCAATCAGCGGTGTGTGTACGTGTGACGGGACCCGAGACAGACAGTTATTCATCCGGACTACAGGGCGGATGAGTTGCGTCTAGGCGGAACTAATCTCAGTGAGGACATTAGTTCCGCCTAGACGGACCGCTGTAAACTCACAGATGATGCTGCCGCAGGGCATCAGCTGCAGTGTTTTGAGATGGATAAGTGAATGAAAAGGATACAGCTGGAATAATGTCCGCTTATACATCCTACTATGTGAAATATGATATGATCGTGGTGAAACTCGAGCGGATGTGACGTCACTGAGCGACGGCCGACGGCAACTACCAAAATGAGGTATTAATGGACGCACGATGCTGCGTCAGCGGGCGATGCGACTTTTGTCGCTTGGTTGCTTGTGGTGTGAACGCAGCATTAGACTGACCACAAATTCTCAAAGAGATTGAGGTCTGGAGAGTTTCCCGGCCATGGACCCAAAATGTTTGTTTTGTTCCCTAAACCATTTGGTAATCACTTCTGCCTTATGACAAGGTGCTTTATCTTGCTGGAAAAGGCATTGTTCTTCACCAAACTGGTCTTGGATGATTGGGAGAAGTTGCTCTCAGAGGATATTTTGGTCTCATTCTTTATTCATGGCTGTTCTTAGGCAGAATAGTGAGTGAGACGCAACCCCACACATGACTGGTGTGAGAATGTTTCACTGTTGGCATGACACAGGGCTGATGGTAACACTCACCTCTTCTTCTCCCAACAAGCTTTTTTCCTGATGCCCCAAACACTCTGAAAGGGGATCCATCAGAGAAAATTCCTTATCCCAGTCCTCAGCACTCCAATCCTTGTACCTGTTGCAGAATATCAGTCTGTTTGTGAGGTTTTCCTGGAGAGAAGTGACTGCTTTGCTGCACTGTGATGCTACAATCCCACAACTGAATGAACTTTAGGAGACAGTCCTGGTGCTTGCTGGATCTTCTTGGACGCCCTGAAGCCTTTTTTTCAGAACAGTTGATTCTCTCCTTGAAGTTCTTGATGATCTGATAAATGGTTGACTGAGGTGCTATCATACTAGCAGCAATATCCTTCCCTATGAAACCCTTTTTGTGCAAAGTAATTATGACTGCACGTGTTTCCTTGCAGGTAACCATACTTAAAGCAAGGGTTGGTAATTTGATTAAGATACCATTTTTTTATACTGGTTAAAATGATCGCCATGTCCCCGATGGTAATCAATGCATTATGTGTTCTTAAAAAAGAGTGAAAAGCAGCTGCTGTCTACAGCAGGAGTAAAACAGGGAAAACACCAACCGTGTCAGGTTTTGTCAACAAGCCGTCCCACAACCCCAACCAAGCTCCAGTATCCCTTCAAGAAATCTAAAATAAACACTTTGTTTTTCTTGGTTTGTTCTGTTGGCTCTAATCTCATGACAGCTGCCACCCAGGCTATTGCAGGTGGACGTCCTCACCAGGCTTCCTCTTCTTCTTCAGTTTTACAGCGATTGGCATCCATCATTTTGGAGCATTAGTGCCCCATTCAGGCTAAAGGAATGTTTTTATTATTATATTGTCACACGGGAGATTTACGAGAGAATACTGATGCAGGAGGCCGATGGGAAAGATACAGAAAATACAGTAGTTTCAGGCCAAAACGGGAGACTTGACAGGCAAATGGAGAATGGCGGAGGAACTACCTATACCCCGATCAACATCGGGCTGTGAGCACTAACTAACTTTCCATGTTTGTTTTTTTAACTTTAATGAAGCGAAGCCTGCAAGCTAGTTCAGGCAGACAACTCGAGCTGCGCTGCCATTCACATGTCACATTTCACATGTCATACGTCACACTCCTTACATCAATCCTCCAATCACACTCTCCACCTCTCAATTTGGCGGTGTATTTAAACTGGGAGTTTACCCATCTCTCCCTCTGCTCGGAAAACATCTATGCTGCCAGACGCTGATTGCTGCGTGTTCTTTCACCCCCACCTCCACCCCAGCATCCACCTGCAGGCTCCAGGGGGTGTTCTCATATGTTTTGCTCATGCAAACATGCCTTCATGTAAACATTTCTGCAAGGAGTGATGAGACTGGAGCCTGGACGCCAAACCTGTAACATGTATTTGCAGCAACAATAAAACTATTGAACGTGAGTTGACTGACTGAACTATGATAATGTTTTGGTTTTTTCTTACTGCTGACTGAGACATGACTTGGTGTAGTGTATGACATAGAAGATGTGCTGAGGGTCAGTTTGGAGTTGAATCAGTCTTCTGGTTGTCAAACTGTAGCGCTCGTGCATCTGAGCGAGGGGCGTCATGTTGGAGGACGGGCTAGGTGGAGCCCAAATTCATGCCATTTTCCCAAATTTACCGACCCTAGCTTTAAGTGATGCTCTTGTTAAAACAGGTGAGATTGTTGACGAGGATCTGCCATGCTGAATGAGTGAGAATAACAGACTGGATGCTTAAAAGGAGAGTGGTGCTTGAAATCATTGTTCTTCTGTTGTTAAAGCTAGAGTCGAAAATTGTGGAAAAATAGAATGAATTTGAATGTAGCATCTCCTCAGGCCTCTTCCTAGCCCCTCCCACCCCTCCTCCAAAATGAACGTGCAGGAGGCGGGCAGAACGACGACGGGATTTGATTGGTTTAAAAATGTGTGCCACAAACAATGTGATTGGTTGGTGTTTTCCCACGTTTAGTCCTGTTGTACATAGCTGATATTTTTCGCTCTATTTTAAGAACACATTATGAATTCATTGTCATTGGATTTAAAAGATCATTTTAACCAGTTTTACAAAATAGCATATCTAAATCAGATTACCAACCCCAGTTTTAAATAATGTTAGCTGGTGCTTTTTTGTGGGGTTGAAATTCAAAGGAAATGTTTTTGTTTTAGGAGGTAATAAGTTAATTTTCATGGCAAAGAGGTACATTGAAATTAACTGCATTTCATCTGATCAATTCTAACAACATTCTGGACTGTATGCAAATTGCCACCATAAAAAACTGAAGCAGTAGACTTGGAGAAAATTTATATTTGTGTCCTTCTCCAAACTATTGGCCATGGCTGTACAGACAAAGAAACACATCAACAGAACAACATGAGCAAGTAAATGTCTGTCTTATTCAATTAAAACTCTACTTACAACAGGGGAAAGACGTTGTCTCTGGAGCACAATGTACTGGAGTCTAAATGCTTCTGAAGGCAGGAGCTGAACAGATAAACTGCTCACTGCCTCTTCACAGCATGACGGAAGTGACTTGAAGTGTTATATATGTTGTAGGTCTTCAAAGCTTTTTTAGCATGGCTGAGTAAGAATGAAACTGCAATGTGTGGTCACTTTATTCAAATTATCAACATGAACGGCCCTTTTATAACAGCATGAAGCAGATTGTTTTAGAATATCATGCAGGTATAATTGCACGAAACAGCGTGAATGAATCTACTGATCACGCTGACTGACCACCACATAGTGACGTGACATGAGACTTATGGGTTGTACAACCCCAAAACCAGTGAAGTTGGCACGTTGTGGAACTCGTAAATAAAAACAGAATACAATGATTTGAAAATCCCCTTCAACTTATATTCAATTGAATACACAGCAAAGACAAGATACTGAACGTTCAAACTGGTAAACTTTGTTATTTTTTGAAAATATCAGCTCATTTGGAATTTGATGCCTGCAACATGCTTCAAAAAAGCTGGCACAAGTGTCAAAAAAGACTGAGAAAGTTGAGGAATGCTCATCAAACACTTATTTGGAACATCCCACAGGTGAACAGGCTAATTGGGAACAGGTGGGTGCCATGATTGGGTATAAAAGCAGCTTCCCTGAAATGCTCAGTCATTCACAAACGAGTATGGGGCGAGGGTCACCACTTTGTGAACAAATGTGTGAGCAAATTGTTGAACAGTTTAAGAAAAACATTTCTCAACCAGCTATTGCAAGGAATTCAGGGATTTCATCATCTATGGTCTATAATATCATCAAAAGTTTCAGAGAATCTGGAGAAATTACTGCACGTAAGCGGAAAGGATATCACCACATGGGCTCAGGAACACTTCAGAAAACCACTGTCAGTAACTACAGTTTGTCGCTACATCTGTAAGTGCAAGTTAAAACTCTACTATGCAAAGCCAAAGCCATTTATCAACAACACCCAGAAACACCGCCGGCTTCGCTGGGCCCGAGCTCATCTAAGATGGACTGATGCAAAGTGGAAAAGTGTTCTGTGGTCTGACCAGTCCACATTTCAAATTGTTTTTGGAAACTGTGGTCGTCGTGTCCTCCGGACCAAAGAGGAAAAGAACCATCCGGACTGTTATAGGCGCAAAGTTCAAAAGCCAGCATCTGTGATGGTATGGGGGTGTATTAGTGCCCAAGGCATGGGTAACTTACACATCTGTGAAGGCACCATTAATGCTGAAAGGTACATACAGGTTTTGGAGCAACATATGTTGCCATCCAAGCAACGTCTTTTTCATGGACGCCCCTGCTTATTTCAGCAAGACAATGCCAAGCCACATTCTGCACGTGTTACAACAGCGTGGCTTCGTAGTAAAAGAGTGGCCTGCCTGTAGTCCAGACCTGTCCCCCATTGAAAATGTGTGGCACATTATGAAGCGTAAAATACAACAATGGAGACACCGGACTGTTGAACAACTTAAGCTGTACATCAAGCAAGAATGGGAAAGAATTCCACCTGAAAAGCTTCAAAAATTGGTCTCCTCAGTTCCCAAACGTTTACTGAGTGTTGTTAAAAGGAAAGGCGATGTAACACAGTGGTAAAAATGCCCCTGTGCCAACTTTTTTGCAACGTGTTGCTGCCATTAAATTCTAAGTTGATGATTATTTGCAAAAGAAAATAATGTTTCTCAGTTCGAACATTAAATATCTTGTCTTTGCTGTGTATTCAACTGAATATAAGTTAAAAAGGATTTGCAAATCATTATATTCTTTTTTTATTTAAGATTTACACAACGTGCCAACTTCACTGGTTTTGGGGTTGTACTTATTGGGAGCGGTCAGCTGAAACTAAGCAACTTAATTTGAGTAAACCAAACTAACCTGAACACAGATAAAGGATATCTTTGAGCATGTTAACCCTTTGACTTCCACATCAAGAAATACATCTGCAAAATAAATATTTATCAACAAAATTTGCCCCTGCCTCTTCATTTGGCAACATTTAAGGTTTTAATTTTCAGATTAACCAATCAGGAAGCAGTTATACAGGTCAACTGACTTCTGTCGAGGATTATTCTTCAGCAACATAGTTTATTCTTTCCCATATAAAGATATCACAGAGAGCAGAGTTTGTTAAAATAACCTTTAACCTCGTCACTTCAATTTGTTTTTGAGTTTTTAGATGATATTTATGTACAGCAGCGTAGTGCAATAATCAGTGTTACATACACTGTTCAAACAGGTGAGCGAGGATAAAAAGCCAAAGATAGTGAAGTGTCTGATATGGATGCTGAAAATGCATAGGTAAACATCCTGAGGAATGCACCCCTGAAAGGGCTGCAAGATGACCCTGATAACCCTGTGTCCTTAGAAATAGCTAACCTGTCCTTGAGGATACACTGCTCAAGGAACAAACAACTGTTTTATTACTGACCAGATGTTAGGAGAAGATAGGTGCACAACTTCTGACCCTATATAAGCTGTTGTCAACCTAAAGTCTGGGAGACGGACATCATCGGCAGTCCCTCCCAGGTATCTGCAGGGCCTGTTTGATTCTGGTGTTGCTTTTTGTAATTAACTGATTTTTCTGAAGCAAGCCAGTGTCACGAAGCCTCCTTCAATCTTCTGCACATCACGAGTGATTGAGATACTACAATAGGTTTACAGGTTTTTGATACAGCAATAGGGCAGCAAGAAAGTCAACCGTACGGTCACAATGCCAGTCAAAGGGTTAAGGGAAAGGTCCTTCTAACCTAACCTTTCAAGTTTGCATGTTTATATTTTTGTTGAGCTTAATATAGTTTGATGGAGGTGATTTGGGGCATATCAGGTACCTACCTGCTGCTCTGCTGGACAAGACTCCCTGTTTATTTATTTATTTTTAATGTATATTTGAGCATTTTGTGTCTTTATTGATATGAGAGAGAGTGGACAGGCTTGTGATAGGGAGTGAAAGAGTAGGGGAAGACACTCTGCGAACTGGTCACAGGTTGGATTCGACCCTGACTGGCAGAGGTATGTATATGGGACGTGCATGGTTGCTAACCACTCCACCAAACCAGCACCCCAAGACTCCCTGGATTTGACTGTGTGTGAAAATGTACTGAATTTCCCTTTTACACGTGTCTCACAACATCAGATTATTGTTGCTCTGCAGCGTCTCACGCTGAGATCATTCTGGTTTAGCTGTGGCTGCAGAGCATGCAGGAAGGAACTTCACAAACCACAAACCACAGATAACAGATAGCAAACAACTGAGGTTAGACCAAAGAGTGAAGAAGATCACAGAAAGAACACAGACAAATGTGTCCCAAGGGGTCAGTCTGATTGGACTTTTAATTGAAAATCAGAACAAAAGACTTCTTTATAAATTCTCGGACTGAACAAATAAAAAAAAAACAATTAGTTGTATGGCAAAGATTGCACTGTGATCTATTTGGAGTTATATATTATGTCTATGTTTTTTTTTTTTTTAATTTTGACCATAAAACGAATGTAAGCGTAACAAAACAAAAGTGCACAACAACAAAATGTGTCATTTGCATGTTAAAAAAAGGAGGAAGTTGAAACTTCACCTTACACAAGCAGTCAATAATTCACCAATTTCAAAGTAATAAAGATAATACTGACAAAAATAAAACACAAACACATAAACAAAATAGTAATAATATAATAACACCTATCAAAATCAAGAAAAAATAAACAAAGGAACAACACAAGCTAAATCCACCTGCAGTCATCTTTGTACAGTCTCTTCCCTGCACCTTTTCCAAATTGTGGTTTTATACTTTTTCTTACCTACTCGGTGTTTGGACATTGTTTTAATTCATGGTATTTCTCACTTTTACAGTCTTAAACTAATTCCCCTTAAAGTAACAATATGTAACTTTAACACCTTATCTTAACTGTTTTCAAGGCCTTCTAACAGTGGAGAGTCAGTAAATAATGCGAATAGTCACTCCCTCTCTCCCCCTGTGCAGCCGTGACAGCTTCACTAGCGCTCTGTAACTCTTGGGCGCGAGCCGGGGTTTACTGCCGTAAAGCGGTTCAACTGCTGTACGGCTCCGGAGGAGTTCAGCTTATGGCCGGTCTAAACAGAGGATCACAGACGCGTGTGTCCTGTTTTTATGAAAGCTGAGGCTATGATATGAAAGAGGACTGTGACGGATGAGGACTGGGAAAGAAAGAGGAGGAAAAAACGAGTAAAAAGCCGGACCAGAGAGAAGATTGGACGGGCTTTTAGCGATGTTTTGAACTACGTGAATCAACAGGCTGAAGTCAGACTGTGAGCTCTTCTGCTGCTGTCAGAGGGTGAGTAAAGAAGTCTTTACATGTTTGTTACTTGATTTGAGCTGCTGGGGTTTTGTTCTGTCACTTTACTGATCAAAGAAATAAGAAAGAAATACGCCCTTACTGTAACGAGGCTCCGTCGTTACTGTTAGCATGTGTGTTAGCCTCACATGCTATTGTTATGAGTTATGATCGATTAGATTTCAAATCTAATATTATTATTATGATTAGTACAGCAGTGATGTTGAGTGTTGAACACTTCAGAGGCTGTCAACCAACAATCAGATGATCTGAAGTTAGCTCATGTCCTGTTATTCTGTAATATTGGAGATGATTACATAGAAAACGTAAGGTGCAGGTGCATGAGATGACGATTATATATTCTGTCCAGTTCACTGACCTCAGTATTTATTTCATGTCTCAGCTCAGGTGATCAGCATCAGCTTCAGACAGGAGACACTAACACCACCACAGGAGTCAGAAAACAGGAGGTATGTTTTCTGTCTGCAGGGCTCAAAGTTTATGATTATAGTTTCACTGTTTACTGTCATTAATGAACCTTTGTGTGCTTGATCTATCCAAATAGTTAAAAATGTACTGTGTGAAGGTTATTATTAGTATTAATATTATTGTCAGTCTGTATTAAATGATTATTAGGTACAATGCAGTGTGCTTCTGTAAACCTGTAAATCAAATAGTGTAATAAATACTGTATTTTATTTCTGATCTGTCTTCTATACCTGCCATATTTACAGTAACAATGTGCCTTTTTGGGGGGGGGGGGGGGTTACTCATTGCAATCCATCTAATCTTCATACACCACAAAATGTACTCGAAATACTTGGTATTTCACAACTACAAACTAAACAGATGTTAAATAAAATACTGTAAAATAAATTTCTTTTCTTTTTCCAGGTATCAACAGAACTACAATCAAAAATATCCCAAAGCTGGAGTTTATAGGATTTTAAAGACACAGAAGAACACAGTTACATCACGACCTTCAGAAAGCCGTCATTCTGATGAAGATTCAAAATGGACCGAGCCTTCAATGATCCAGAAACCTGCTGCCACTTCTTTCATTTCCACTTCAGCTCTTTCTCTGTATAATACCGTAAATAAGGGGGAGATTTGGGCCAGTTTTATTTTGGAAGTTAGCAAACACTGAAGTATTGACACATGAGAACATTCTTCGATCATGTCTGATATCCTGCATATTTACTCTGAATAAAAACATTTCTACTTGCTTCTATAAGTTGATATTCAGTGTTGTAGCACTTTTTCTCTTGCCTTTCAGGCATTTTTATATTTTCCAATTCGATCTTTATCTTTGTTGTATTATTTTAGCCCTACACTCAGTTTTGCTATCGCCTAATTTTTTCTGTATTTGTTCTAATTGTATAATGGTAAGTAGTTTTATTTTGTACTTCAGCAAACACCACGACATAACCCAGATTTCCTAATAACTCGATATTCAACGTCCTGAACCAACTTGCTCCCAAGACTTGAACTGCCTTTTGTGAACAAATAAAGTTTTTTTGTTATTGAAATGAGTAGGTCTGCAGTTTATATGACATATACTTTATTAATGTTAATAAAAATGAGTTACACAGTATAATATTTGTGAGTTTTGCACATCATAACATAAAACACATTAGAAGGTCTCCTCTGGTCTGCTGGATCTCTCTGCTGCTCCTCCAGACCTCCTCATCTCTGATTCTTCTTCTCCTCTCAGGGGTCTGAAGTGGAGGCTCAGTCCTGTGTCTAACATACACATGGAAGCAGAAAATTACACAAATGAACAGACGCAATGTTACAGCCTAACTTTTTGCCTAATGCCCACTGTCTAACTCGTACGTGTTAAAGTATTTCACAGCTGATGGAGTTTATTCTTTACGTCTTTCATAAACTGTAGATGATGGTCTAGCTCAGCTGTGTCATCACTCCGCTCCGTGATTATCAGCGTTTTCTTTGTCTCATATTTAGCAGCTTTGCAGAGAGCAGAGAGTCATCCTACCAAAGTCATGTCTCAGAGGGCCTCAACTTAGTTTACAAAGTTTGTAACACGTAAAGTTTTCTCTATTAGCGGGTAACAAACGAGTCCCTCCTAGGTCGCCATTACACATCAGCCACTCGCCCCAGGCTAAAAGCTACGGTCAAACTTACAGAATACACATGCACTGAGCTAACTACTGACTGCTGATGCTTGAAAAACGATATATTAGGAAAGAAACATGCTCAGACTCTACCTTATCAGTCCACATGGTTTATATGTCTCTCTAGAGGTCCTTTCGGCTCGCTGCTCCTTCCTCTTCATGTAAACAAATGCACGCTGTTGTGCGGCGCTCGGTTTTACGACAGTGCAGTTACACCAACGACCACAGAGGGAGCTAGAGAGCAGAATAAATGGAATCCTACATATTGGGCCTTTAAGTGATAATTCCCCTCTTCCTGGTAATTGATTATTTTTTGCTTTAAATATAATTGTGCTGTTTGATGTTCTATTTGATCGGGGTTAGAATAGAGAGGAGGTAAAAATACAAACCCTTTAGTTCAAATGTGGTCACACTTTGTGATCAAAAAGTCCCAGTGTGACTCAGAACTGTCCACAAACCAATGTGTGACAGCTCTGTGGTTATCTTCACTTCTTATGTGCAGAGCGTTATCACCTCGGCCCAGGACGGCATGGGTTTGCCTGATACTCTGTTAACGTATGAACAAGAAACCTCAAAATTAAAGATCAGATTTATCAGTAAATTACAAGAAGCTGTTTTTCATAGAACAAGGAAGAAGAGAAAAGTATTGGTGGTGATCAGATCCAGGAAACTTTGATGATAAACTCTCATGGAAAGACCATCAGTTTGGTCTGCAGCAAAGTTACAAAATCTTTGGGGATTAAGAGAAAAATGTGTTCATATTCTCACACACTCATTTTTAAAGTGAGGTTTGTAATTGGCCAACATTTGGTAAATGGTAAATGGACTTGAGCTTATATAGTGCTTTTCTAGTCTTTTGACTACTCAAAGCTGCTTTTACACCGCAGGACACACCTACCCATTCATACCCATTCACACCCATTCGCAGTCACATTCACTCACTGATGGTTCAGAGTATTTATGTTAGTTATCCATCAGTATCTCTAACACATTCACGCCCTTTCATGCCCATTTACACGCCACTGATGCAGCAGTGGGAGCAACTTGGGGTTAAGTGTCTTGCCCAAGGACACATCGCCATGTGCCGCCCGGAGCTGGGCTTGAACCTGCAACCTCCTGATCGCTGACCAAGCGCACTATCCAACTGCGCCACCGACGCCCCATTTGGGTTCTACCCCACCTGCATGTGACATAATCTTATGCACTGTTTTCTTCTGCTTCTCTTTTAACTATGTACAAATAAGTAAATAATTAAAATAATTCAATTATATCTACACAGTGAAAGGGCAGTTTCCACTTTCCAGTAACAGTGAAACAAGTTCTCTGCTTATTTTTGTAAACATGTTCAGGGCATGTTGGCGTTGACACAAGGACATAGTGATTGGATCCAGGAGTCTTTTAAGGATATGCTAACATATCAAGATAGAGTATTTTTCTATGATTCTGATAATAACTTAAGATGTTTACATTCGATTTTCAGTACAGTTCCATGTAATTTTAGTGAATACATAAGGAAAGGGTGTTTTGATTTTGGTGATGATGTGAATGAGATACAGACTATTTAAGGATTTATGATCATTGTATGATAAGTCAGTTTTCAAAATTAAATCAGAAAGCTCTGAATGGATTTTCAAAACATTATCAAGAAACTTTGATAATGGCACAAGGAAGAAATTATTAGATTTGGTCTGATGGACACGACAGTGTTAGAAAAGCCTTCGTGGAGGTTTGTACTCTCAAAGCACTGCATCCTGTTTTTAATCATTTACCAACCACTCGCTGAGTATCAGTGCCTTTAATCAGAGAACAGGAAGTTGTTATCAGTGAAGCAAGAGGGACCAATGTGGTTTAGCAAGCTGTATCTAAAAGGGCTTGAAAGGCCATGTGATTGCACAATGCATTGTGGGTCGAAAGTGCCATGCTTGTGGGCAACGTACTTGTATTTACATTCGTTGGAGAGACTGCAAGGTGGTGTGACAGCCAGGAAAAAATTGATATTTGAAAACAAATCACTGTCCTAAAGCAACAGACAGAATCGATCCATATGAGCACTGAGAGTGGAGTCAGGATCTAAATCACCTGCTGCCGCTGTCTGAAGTGGAGCTAGTCCTCCATATGGTCAGCGCAAAAAGCTATTACAGCGGCGATGAATTCAGGAATGCTAAGTCTTTAAGGCCTCATGGAAAAAAAACACTTTGGGTGGGTGACTGACCTCCAAATTTTCAGCCTGAAAGAAATGACCGCCATCTATTATGTATGTAAACTTATGTATGTATGTATGTAACATTATCAAGACGTTGAGCTGCAACACAAAACTGGAACTTTAACTCTTAACCTCTTCAGTCCAAAGTACCTGATTTCATGAATGCTCCTTACAAAACATACGAAAAAGTGAACTATTTTTCAAAATCCTTGCCTGAACATGTTATAAAAACTCTCTAATTTTGCTCTGCATGGCTTTATAACAACAGTCCTTTGCAGATACTATATTTTAAAGTTAATTTTTAGAGCTTTACAGCCACTCCAGCATAATTTCCAAAAAATATTCACAATAAAAATGGTCTTGTTTTAGGCGAGGATGAAATGTTCAAGTTATTCTGATTTCTATCTTCATTTACTCTGTCCCAGTAACACATATACTGGTAATTCCACATCTGTATTAGTCCTTCAAGTGTTACTTTTAATTTGACACCAAAATGATTCAAATAGACCTTGTTGTTGCAGAGATATACTCTTTTCTTTATGTCATTTTCAAGCAGAAGGCTTAAAAAAGGGGCTGAACAGGTTAACGTACTTCAGAACATTAAAAACCTATTTTATCTGTTTTAAACCAGCAGTAATCCTAAATCAACACTGTGTGCAATAATACTTACGAGATCTTTAACATATTTAGCAATTTGCCCGCAGCACGACATTGTTTTGGTTGCCAAATCACTGTTACATGGATACTCTCCCATTTTGTTTATTTCTTTTCCAATTTAAAACCTTTCTAAAGTATTTCTTACAGATGAAGGGGAAAAATCAGAGCCCACTGATTTTGTTTCCGCACCGATCGTGAAAAGATTTGTGGGAGAGAATCCCACAGCAAGTCTGCACCACTGTGAACCATCTACAGCGTTGTGTAAGTGATGTAAACAACGTAAACAGATTTTCCATTTGCCAGCTAAACCTACAACTCCTGCTACATCACCCCTTCAATCCCTGTAAATTGGCCTGTAGATATGTTCTCTGCTCAGGGATGCCTCACCTGCGTTTGTTGCCTGTATGTCTTTTCGACTGGAGAGCAAAATCAGCAGATCAGTTCATGAGCTTCAAATGTAAAGAGTGAGTGGGTGTCAAAAATGCATTAAAGAAAATAGTAAATAGAGAAACATTACCGTATTAAGGACACTTAGGAGAATGATGAATATAAGAACAGCAGTGATAATCCCTTTTACTGCTTCGATCCTCACACCTGGAGAAAGAAATAAAGATTAAGACAGTTTGTAAGAGAATTCTGGTATGACTGAATTTATCCAAATTAAATAACAGCTTTATCAGCCACTTTTAAGTTATTTTAGGATCTACTACATGAAGATGAAGCCTTAAACTTACCTACTGTAGTAATCATGTGTGAGGCAGACATCTGACGCCCTCTAGTGTTCTTGGCCTCACATTAAAAACTCCTGCTGTGTTCAGTGATGGGGAAGATCTGTCCTGAGGCGTTTGCTGAGCCTTCACTCTTTCTTGTACCAGGTATACGCAGCTTTGGGTAAGCACTGCTGCTTCATCTTCCCCTCCACTACCCCACCTGAAGGACTGACTGACACAGAGAGGAGCTTCAGAGCAAACAGGGAGAATGTGGCATAAAATCTGGAGTACAGGTTTCACTTTATAAACTACCTCCAATTCTGATTTCCTTTTCAACTGTTAGCTTTTCAAACCTTTAAATCCATCATCAAGAAAATTTCTGTTTTTTGGTTTGTTTGTTTGTTTTCTTTGTTCCCTGAAGTGTTAACAGAATCAAACAAGGATTTGGTTTATTCTGTTTTTTAAAACATGAAATATCCCTGAATTTAATGATGACCTCTGCAAACAGTTGAGCTGGTAGTTAAAGGGTTAAACGGAGCTGGTGTTGACACAATGACATCTAGCGCCTAACAACAAGCCACTGTGGCAACATTTGTCAACAACAACGACAATGGCCAACATGTACCACGCTATCTCTGTGTGTTTTGCCCTTTTTGCCCTCATTACAGCTCACAAATGACAAATGATTTTATTTTAATATGGCCCTTTTCCATTAGCCCTACTCTACTCTACTCGACTCTACTCTACTCGCCTTGTGCTGCTTTTCCATTAGTCCCAGTTGCCTGCCCAACGGGGTGCAGTGTCGCTGTACACAGCTGAGCGGCACTGCGGTGACGTCATTCTGAGCGCGACACAACAATCTGTCCCAAACCGAATAAAAAAGGAAAGCAGAAGAAGGCTGCAGGTGGCAAGAAGAAATACCCCTTGAGAAGCACAGGAGAGTTTTGGAAGATATACAAAACTGCAAAGAAAAGATGTATGAGGGTAAGCTAATGGTAGCTACAGCTAGCATGCTAGGTCGTCGCGCTCATGACTCATCGATGACAACATTGTCTGACCAATCAGTAGCCGGCAGTCAGTGACGTCATCTTTTAGTATCGGTACCAGGCTAGTGGAAACACGCTGTAAATCGAGTAGGGCAGAGTAGAGTAGGGCCCAGGTGTGCTAGTGTAAAAGGGCCATTAGTTTTTTTTTTTTTTTTCTCTTACCGGTAACTTCAGCTGTTTTGGTTAGACCGTTAGACTGCTTGTGCTTCCTGTTTTTGCATGCTCATAACATTGTTCTTTTTCACACTTTGCTAACCTGCCACCTATCGTCCAGACATGGCATTGCAGGCTTCAGAGGCGATCGTTTTCAGTTTTGCCGCATCGTATGGGCAGAGATATTTCTGTGCTGTGGGTTAGGGTTAGGGTTAGGCTTAGAGTTTTTTTTAAAAGAGGACGAAGATATCCGATTAAAAAAATATCCATATACGTGTAGTCCAGGCCTTAGACAGAGATGAATGTGGCTATATGCTAGTTTTTCTATTTTTATTCAACAACATACATGCCCGCCTTCCAGTTGCCTAATCTTGTTTATTCTAGTGGGTAAACTCTGATTTACCACCTGATGTATATACTGTGCACTGAAAACAGCTCTGCGACCCACTTATTGGCCTCCACCCACAGGTTGAGAACCAGTGCACTAGGCACTTGATCCTTCAAAGATTGTCCTTATATCATAGATAATACGTGATGGGGAGACCTCAGGATGAATTTATCATTTAGAAAACAGTGAGTGAGTGAAAAAAAAGGCTCGGAGCTGAGCTGATGAACAGTGTTGAGTTCTGACTCATCGGAAGGCTGACTTGTCATTTTTTAAGTCTTTAAGCTCTAATTTCGTAGACCAGGCGCAAGCGCAGGCGCACCTGCCTGCGCCGGCCTTCGCCGCGCGGACTGGGTGTGACCAGCGCACTTTGCAAGTTTCCTGCAGTGCCAAGAGAGGCGCACTCATGGCGCAGAGGGGCGAGAGGTTCGGCCCACGCCACGCCTCTGCCTCCACGCCGCACATGTCAGAGTAGGAGGAGAATAGACGTGAGTGGGATTATCACAGCCGATCGCTGTCTTCACCAATCAAATGGCGCCTCTCCTGCGCCTTTAAATGCGCTGCGGCGAGCAGCTTCTGATTGGTCTGAATGATCCCGCAGCTGGAGACGGTCAGAGCTGCTGTCATTCAGCATGAGAATGGACAGCGGGGGGCGTCACCGTGTGGGCCAGCTCCCGGGACAGATGTAATCTGTTGCTTTGTCATTAATAGGAGTAAAAAAAATATGAGACAGTTTCACACCCGCTGGCTTATCCATTCATAATACTCGTGATCCACCTGCATTCCTGGTTTGTCATCGCCAAATAGCAGAGCCTTTAGTGATATACTGTATACTCTCCTGGTGTCTCCCCCTCATCCTCCTTGCAATGATGTACTCCATCTTTTTAGATCGCATTAAAAATAAAGACTAAAATAGAGGGATAGGGGAAATCACAGGTAAATCCTGAGTGACAGACATTTTTTTTCTCTCCTTTTTCTCCGTCTTTTTTCTCCCTCTTTTCTTTGAATTTAATGAAATGAGAGAAGCCAGATTTATACTCAGTATCAGATGTTAAGGCTGTTTATTGTTGACTTGTAAGATGTGCGTCAAACTTCCAGCTGCCGTCAGGTTAAGTTTCCATGATGACAAACGGCTTTAATCCGGCATCAGATGTGACGGGACAGATACAAATGTATCTGCTGGTTCAGAAGGTTACATTAAATAGTGATTGCTGTGATTGTTTGTTGCATTAAAATGTGCCTGACACTTTGGAAACCTGCCTCTGAGGCATGCGCACATGTGCGCTTGTCACCAAATTACAGCTGCGGAGTGTGCGCTCCGCCCTGCGCCTAGGTTAGACCAGGTTGGAGCTGGCGTGCTTTCAGCGCACTTTCTGCACTGTTTTTGGCACGAAATTGTCACTGCGCCACTCGAATCTGTCGGCACCTCCCCCAGGTGCGCCTTCACCTCCCCCCTGGTGCGCCGTCACACCCATCTCTGCGCAGACGGTCTACCAAATTGTCAAATTGGCAGCGCACGGCGGTGCGCCGCACGAAATTAACACTGCGTGGGGTGCGCCAGGCTTGCGCCCCCTGCGCTGCGCCACGAAATTAGAGCCCTTTGTGTTTACTTGAACAGTGCACATGAGCTATCAAGACACAGTTAAATTATAAAATCACACAAAGCAACTGTTGATCCCTCACTGTGCTCTGATACTTGTCTGTCTGCATCTTTACGCTCACCGGCACATGGAAGAGCCCGGCCCAAAGACGCCAAGAGGTGCTTGGATCAAATGTTCACGTGGTCACCGGCTGCACTGCAAAATGACAGACAGCAGTAACAGCCACACTTTAAATGAAAAGTATCAGGCTTGTAGTCCACAGAGTGGATCGTGCGGCCCTACGCACAGTGCATTTTGCATATTTTACCATATTAATCAAACTTTTATTTTATATTGTTATATTACTTTATTTTTTTACGTATTTACACATTTACTTGTCTTACCCTCTGGTATTTTTTTTGAGTATTTTTAAAGAGACTGTGAGGAGTTTCTAAGTGATTACAAAAAAGTCTCACTTTTAGATATATGTCTGATCGAAATACACACTTTAAGATGAGTTTTATAGCATCAAAATAGGTTATCTATAAATGTTATTCCTTAGCCTTCCGTTCGGGTCGGACAGGGCTGGACTGGCCTGGATACTCAGCTTCAGGAACAAGACAATTAAAACTAGAGCAAATTTATATTATTTTATTATTTAGATTACATGTCTTAGAGCACCGGGCTGTAAGTAGCAGTATATAGCCGGCTACAACTACGATAATAAGTTTTCCAAAAATTGCTTGTTGTCACACATCAAAAACTACCGCTACGTAACTAGAAAGAGATACATTACCTCGTCGATTTGCATCCTGTAAGTTGTTGAAAAAAGAAGTTGTAAAGCAATGCAGAGTTCTGAGGAAGGTCAGAGCTGCATAACAACAAACAAACACACGCTTTGGATTGCAGACGTCTTTTGATGCGTTCCAGTTGTAGTCAGAAGTAGGAATTTTGAGTTCCAAGTAGGAAACTGCAACTGGACCGTCCCCTGAAGTCTGAATTTCCTACTGAGAACTCGGTGAAACCTCGCCACCCCTGAGTTGACAATCAAAGATGGATGCCCCCAGTGTGAACAGTTATTTAGCCCCCGTAATAATCAATTTATTTGCCCTTCTGACTGAGGTGTGTCGCTCTGGATCAGCTGTATACATCGTATTGTTAGATTTATGTTTACAAAAATGCTGCCATAGTGATAATCACATTCTTCATGCAACAACGCAGGACGTGCTAACAACAGCTAACAATAGCCTGGTAGTTTGACATGTTTTTTTCCGACTTCAACTGGAACGCAGATAAGTTGGAGATGATGTCACTCCCATTTCCGAGGTTACTGGAACGCAGCATTATGACACACCCTAAAAACTCCTGGGTTATTTCTTCAACCCATATTCTGGGTTATTTGGGTTGGGTTAAAATTATGGGTTGCTTTTTCAGAGAATAACTTATTTTCTGGGTTACACGGCTAATATGTAACCCAATTCTTGGGTTGTTTTGGTTATTATACTATTTCTGGGTTGTTTTTCAAAGTATAACCCATGTTCTGGGTTAGTCGGCTGGAAGAAGAAGAGACACCTCCTCCCCTCTCTCCCGTAGAAGAAGACCGTCACCACCCCCTTCTCGCCAGTCGTTAGTTTTCTTACTTTCACACACTTGACTGAACCACCGCTGCTTGCTCCGTTTGGTTGTCATCTGTGCAACATCGTTCAAGGTAAACGAGTCTTAAAAGAATACTCCAACGATTTTGGACCCACGCCCTTTCCCTATCATTGACAAAGTGAGACAAGCTCAAAAATACCTTTTTTGTGTCTCTGCGTCCAGGAGCTGACTCCCAGCTGTTAGCTTCGTAGATGAACACATGACTGAGAGTTGTTTATTTTTCTAAAACTGAATGTTGCTGTTTGACAAACATTTGGAAAATAAAGGCTTGTTTGTATTGTTTGGGTTTTTTATATAGATTTTAATTTGCACATTTTTTAATGCAATAAGTTTAAGTAACTGTGCTTAAACTGTGTATAATGTAAAACAATGTTTTATTTTATGAAATAAGGAATATTTGCATAGTAACCTGGGGCGTCGGTGGCGCAGTTGGATAGTGCGCTTGGTCAGTGATCGGGATTGCAGGTTCAAGCCCAGCTCTGGGCAACACATGGCAATGTGTCCTTGGGCAAGACACTTAACCCAAGTTGCTCCCACTGCTGCGTCAGTGGCGTGTAAATGGGTATGTAAGGGGCGTGAATGTGTTAGAGATACTGATGGATAACTAGTGATGGATAACTAACATAGAAACTCGAAACCATCAGTGAGTGAATGTGAGAGTGAATGGGTGTGAATGGGTAAGTGTGACCTGCGGTGTAAAGCAGCTTTGAGTAGTCCAAGACTAGAAAAGCGCTATATAAGCTCAAGTCCATTTACCAAGTAAATCAAGCTAGGTTATTTTTGACCCAACTGCTGGGTTAGAAAGGGACCAACTAATTTCTGGGTTTTATCAACCCAGACATTTGGGTTGTTGTTTTTGACCCAACTTTTGGGTTAAATTTTTGACCCAGGAGTTTTTAGTGTGCAGTCACCGCGTGCTCATGGGTAGCAGAGTCTTTATTTCGGTAATAGATTCTCCTCATAGCGCCATTAACTATTATTTTAGTTTTAGCTCCTGTGTTTCCTCACTTTTAATTCAAGATAGCGTTTCCTCAGTCCTCTAATTTTGTTTTCTGTCAGAATTTCATCTTAATGTCTTTGTGTGTTTGAGTAAGTGAGTGTGAGTATTGAATGTGGATTGGGGGAGGGGGTATTTCACTTATTGTTATTTCATTTCTTCTTTTTTCCCCATGTAAAGCACTTTGTATTACAAAGTTCTGTATGAGGTTTGATTGATTGATTGATATAGGGATAGGCGGCACTGTCCCCACTTTAAACAATGTATGTGAGCAGACTTTGATCGTGTCAGGATCAATTCAGATGACTGTGAAATCAAAAACATGCTTCGTAATGCTGAAGAAGTTCATTCTCATATCACAAAACCTGATGCAGCAGAAGTTTATATTGACTGAGCCCTTATTAAAGTAATTATGGGTATGTTTTAGTTCTTATGAACCTAAAGAGGGAAACATAACAGCACAGAGCCATAACACATGGAGTGAGCCTTCGAGCAGAACAGGAGAAAGAAATAAACATTCCTCTGACATTTTTAAGCTTAAATCATTTCTTTCCTCCTTTCTGATCACTTTTTATGCACAATTTTATAACAGTCATGAGGTAATCTTGTGACCTTTGAGGTGCTTTTTTAAATCTCATGATTGTTTTTGAAGCTTATCTCACTTAAATAAACAATTTTTAATTTCATGTCAATCTTGAAATGTTTTAAAATATATATGTCAGACAAACATCTAACACAGGATCTCACACACCTGAGTTTTACTGAATGAGAGAGAGAGAGAGAGAGAGAGAGAGGGACTGACAGCTGTCGCGTCACAGAGATAGAACTAAAAAAAAAAAAGGACGTCCTTGTTTCTCAGGCGTCTGTTATAAAAAGTTTGACTCTCCTCTTCACCGCAGCAGCTGGTGTTTTAAAAATAGAAGAGCTGGTCAAACCATTGGCCGGATATGCTGCATAACGGGTGAGCTCACAGCTAAAGATGCAGCAGTGACATGTCCTGCTAGCCCTCTGCTGCAGGTCACACAGAGGTCACACAGAGGTCATGGTTGGAGCACACATGACACATGATAAAGTTGATGTGAAAAATGAATAATCATTCAGTGAAATCTTTCTTGGCAGGTCGTGCTAAAACATGCAGCCATAACAGTCAGTAATTCAAGTTTAACACAAGACAAAAAACAAGATTTTTGATTTTGTTTTTTCTGGAGCCGCTCACAGTCCCTCCTCAATCAGCGCTGTGTAGTCGTGGACGAACGCCGGGAATGGGGAAGGGTACTGATTGTTTAAACTGTTCGAAATGCCACTCTCAGTAAAACAGGATGGAAGCCTAACACAGGTATTAGCGTGGCATGTACAGGGCTCAATCGGGCTGATCGTTGCTCATTCTAGAAAGCTTTCTGAGGTCAACTGACTAGAATGTATCCGATTGTTCCCCGGCTGAAATGATAATGCCTGTGTCCGTGACCTGTGTTTAAAGACCCTCAGAATGCGTCATGTGATCCTTTCTGAACATCGTTCTTACATAGCTTGTACAGGAAGTGAACACGACAAAAAAGCAAGCAATGGGGCTCAATTGGAGCTTAAGAGATGCAGACTGGGCTCGTTCAGGACTGACGTTGTGTCAGCTGCATGGAAATTCTTTGGAATCCTTGTATTGTTTTATTGACTTAACTGAAGCGGAACAAATGCCTCCGAAACGCTGTTGAAGCTTTAGTGACAATGTATGTGCGGGGTAGACAGTCATTTCAATCTTCAGTCTTGCCAATCTTGTACAGCCGTGCACAATCACCATGAGAAACAGGAATGTGTGACTGGGGCTTTAACCCTTTGACTGGCACTGTAACCATGCGGTTGACTTTTTGCTAACTTGCCACTGTATTGTAAAACTCTGAAAGCCCATCTTTGTCTGTTTTTCCTAATTCACATCTCTTGGAGTAGCATTTGTAACACAAATATGTAACAACTGAGTGGCACTGCTATACATGAAGATAATTGTTCGAAAACTAGAAAAATCGGAAGTGAATCGTTGCTGCATATATCCTCAAGAGCGTACATTGGAGTGAGAAATAATCTTTTTCACATATTTCCAGATCATCTAACAATTTGACAATAAAATGTATCTATAATCCCTCAGAAAGCTGGGTCAAAAACTAATATGTAAATTCTATTCTCTGTGATGTTAAAGGTGTAGTGTGTAGAATTTGGCAGCATTTCACCAAATCGGAAAGGTGAATATAGAACATAATGTTTCTATTTGTATGTAAAGTCCATCAAAATAGGAGTACAATAATCCCCATAAATGTTTAATTTTAATTAGTTAGTAAAAGCTTAAAGAAATTTGCATTACCACAGGCCAGGTTGTCTATGGGTGGATTTTAGGGACAAAAAGAAAAAAAAAAGCGAATCTGTGCGCCGGTTCTGAAATCTACCTGGAATGCAGGCGAAGAAGAGGAGAGAGGACGCCGGTTGATGTATAAACAGTTGTTACTTTGCACTAGGGATCTAATTTGTGAGTATTTTACAGTTAAAGCTTTGGAAATGTGCGACCAAATTTATTCAAAATCACTCGAGAGTCCAATCAACTTTGTCAAAAAGAAAGCATGACAGAATGAAGTGGAATCGTGATAGAAAACAAGAATAAGCATTGGTGTTGCTTTTACAAGGTGGAGTGCCTTGTTTACAAAGTTATGTTTGAAGACTGACGCCGAATAAAATAAAAATAATGGTTACAAACCTTGTCACTTTAGCAAATGATGCTGTGTTCACAATCCCTTTTGGTCTTCACAGTGTGCCATTGCTTAGTTCAGAATCTGAATGTTAGATGTCGCTAAAATGCCAACACACTGCACCTTTAATAACAAAAATTTGCTGCAGAAATAAAAAAAAAATCCATTCATGGCAAGTCAGCCAGCTGGTTGTCCTGCATATCTGCCCTCTGATTGGGTAATCTGATAAATAAAAACTGAAATGTTGCTAAATAAGAGGAAGAAAGACAAATTTACCAAAAAATAATTTTTTGCAACTGTATTTTTATAGTTAGGAAGTCAAAGTGTTAAGTCCCTAAAGGGCAGAAGGTCTTTTCTCCACCCATAAATGACAACCCAGGTCTTTACTGGAGTCTGTTACCTGTTGATTTTTTTTTTTTTTGCCTGTATATTAGTATTTTTGACATGCCACAAAGATAACTGAATTAAATAAAGACACAAATCTAAGTGAATGAGAGAGAGGGAACATGAAGGCACTGAAATACTATCAGTTATCAGAGGGCTTGCCGGGTGATAAACTTGTCTGTGTGCATCACAGTTTCCTGTCTGTGGTTTGGTCAGAGGTGTGAACGTACAGAAACAGTGCTAAATGGGGATGTGAAAGTCTTCACCATCTGCTAGACGTACAAAGATGTTAAAAAAAACTCTCACAGGAAAGAAGGGAGGCTTTTAAATGTGATGCTGAAGCCCTGAGATCTTTAAGTTATCGAATGCTCACAGTTATTTTCTAGTGTGGGCAGTAGTGGATTAGTCTGGAAATTTGGGTCTTCATCAGTTGAGGGTTCAGGCGCAGCTCTGGTTGTCACACATCAGCGGACACTCACACCCACACGGCTGTGAGTCTCGGCACGGCAAGTGTGAAGTCAAATATTCAGACATGCCCCTTTGTGGAGGCGCCGCGGGGTGGGTTTGTGCCTGGTTGTACACTTATAAAAAAAAAAAATCTTAGCAGACACAGACGTAGATGACAACAGGATAGCTTTGAGGATCTACGGTTTTTATTAGTTCAAAAACAGGCTAAAGGCAAATTTTATCTATTCTCATATGCGGTCCACACTTCCTCTTTCTCTAGCATTACCATTAACCCTTTGACTTCCTCATACCACTTTTAAACTAAAATTAGTGGGTCAACTCGGGTTAAAACAATCGGCAAGTGGCTCTTTTCCCACTACCAGCAGTCCCGGTCTAGTCTGCAGGAGACGAGCTGCATGGCTTTTTTTAATTTCCTCTGACGCATCATGGTGACGTCATCATGTTGCTGACATCAGCGCGACGAAGCCCCTCCATGTAAACAATGAAAAGGAGTATGGAGGCTGTGGACATGGTTTCCTTTACTTTGTACTTTTGTCCCTCGTTAAAAATGTACAAACTCAGTCCTGATGAAACAAAGGTGGATGGAATTAGTTGCTGAATCAAATCAAATCAAACTTTATTTATAAGGCACTTTTCATACTTAAAAGCAACACAAAGTGCCTCACAGAGGCAAAACAACATAAAAACAGAAAACCCAGCTATCCCCCTCCCACAAATAGAGAGACATATCCAGACACACACTCACAGACATCAACATGCGCACCCACACACACATACCCACACACATTCACAGTCATAAAAGAGAGAGAGAGACATGGATGTGCACCGAGGACTGAGACAAGGAATAAGCTACCTTTGGGGGCCATCAACACTGAGGATGGGTCCCGGCCCACGAGGAGTGCAGACGGAGACTTTCACAGCCCGCACAGACAGGATGCCCCACACCACAGTGCAGGGGCCTCCGGCCATGCAGGTGGAGCCGTCCCCCGGCAGTGGCCCCACAAGTGGACCAGGAGCAGCTTCAAGTGTGGAGAGCCCCCGTGAGGAAGCACTGGAGCTAAAAAACCGTCATACTAAAACAGTAATAAAAATATAAGAAAAGGAGGACATAAAGAAGAGAGATAAAAGAACATAAAATGGATAACTGAAATAATGTAAATAATTAAGAATTGAATAAATGGCAAACTGTGTGACTCTTTGAAATGGCAAAGAGTCACTAAGTTACAGACGAAAGAGGACAGGTGTGATATTATGCTGTGGGGACGTTACGCCGACATCCTCCATAAATTAGTCGACCGGTTGTGTTCTCACAGAAGCTGATCGCAGGGGAGCTGATTAAAACTTATGTCACTTGCAGGGTTGGTCAAACCGGGTCAAATGCTGATTTAACCCTTTCAAACTGCCAAAAGGAGCTAATTGTTATCTGGTTTAAACAGGTTCTTTAGCCAGTCGGAAAGGGATATGACTGAAAATACAGTTACAACAAATTATTTTTGGTAAATCTGTGTTTCTTCCTCTTATTTAGCAACATTTCATTTTTTTTACCCAACCAGGAAGCAGATATGCAGGTCAACCAGCTGGCTGACTTGCCTGTCAGGGGTTATCCTTGGCCTGAATGGATGATTTCATTTCTGCAACAAATTATTATTTATAATATAGAGTAGATAGAATAGAATTTACTAGTTTTTGCGCAGCATCAGATTTTAATTTTTACCCGTCATTGACCCCCATTATAACCATTTATTTTATCAATAAATTTCTGTTTATTTCTGTTACATTTGTTTAACTTGCCTTGTCAAATACATTTGTCACTCTGCTGTCCTGCTCCAGTGAGTGTCAGATTACTTGACACACCAGGTGGACCGTTCATCCAATCATTTCTGTTGTTTAATTTATCTGTTTATTTATTTTGTTGTCTAATCTTAGACATCTGAGGTGAATTTTACAGAAACTCAAAAGGTTTATCAGAAGAAAATATTTTTATTTCTGTTTCAGAGCTATGCTTTCTTCCACCTTTAAGCATAAAAATACACATTTATGTTACAGAAATTGTATATCTTGACAGGGCTCCTCAAGAGAAACTAAACCTGGTAAGACTCTGTGGGGAAACCGAAGCAGCGCACGTGTCTACTGCAGTCAGACTCTTGGTTTCTTGGCGACTGTGCTGTACAGAGCAGAGGCATCCTTCAAAGCTGCCTGGTATCTCGACCTGTGAATTTAGAAAATAAAGTTATGTGTTAAAAAATAAACAAGAATCAGTGTTAACAGCAGGTTCACAACAGCAGACTCTGTTCTCATCTGTGGTGAAGTTCCAAAAATGCCAAAATTTACTCGTTCTTGTAGTATCCGATGTGAATGGTTTCAAATAAAATAGGTGTTTTTGAGGGTGTATTCATGAGAGGACTGAAGTTGACCTTTTCCCACTCAGAGTGCAGATGACCAGATAAGGTGCTCAGGTGTCCACCAGAGGCTTCACACAAACGACCTTCACGTCCTTGCTTCTTTTGTTGGTCAACTATTGTTGGGTAAATAACTAAATGTTTAACACAAATACATAGAGTGATAAACCCTGTGGCAAAGATAAAAGGTCCTTTACTTTAGGCTATCGTGGGTTATGCCCTTTAGTTTACGTGTTATACATCTAAGATGCTCTTATCTAATGAGAATCCACGCTGCATGCATGTCTGTGTATTGTTCAAACAATGAGTCTGGTATAGTTACATACATGTACTCTGAAACTGTTCAGGAGGTCTCATTTTGGCTTGAGCCTCTCAGGCTGTCCGGAGTGCCTGATTTAGACACTTGCTTAGTTTGTAATAAAACTTCTCTTATATGCAAACAAGTCTGTGTCAGCGAAGCTTCTTCATCTTCTGCATCTACACATCTACACATCAAGAAACTACAGTGTCCTTTCACACTGCACAGTGACGACCTGGGCTGTAAAGCAAACCCCACAGCCCTAACAGTACAAGACCAGTGTTGTGTGTAACTGAGGGATTCCACTGGATACGTATTCGGTCCTTCTCCGCTCCGCTCCGCTCTGTCATCTGACGCACGTCAACTTCCACTGGATCCATCTGCGGAAGCATTGCAGCTCCGCGCCTTGCAGCGGGTCAATGAGCTCATAAAGTATTTTGTGGTTTTGCACCTCCAAAATCAAAAGCTCCTCATCCATGGTGAAGTGGAGTGAGACTGAACTTTTGACACCAGGTCTGTCTCCGCCCTAAATGACGTTTTTCCAGGTACAATACTTTTACGTTGTTGACACGGTTTATTTTATTTTGAAACATCTACGGATATTTTATTTTGTGTTTGTGCTCAACTTCCTGTCCCGCACGATATTCTGTGTGCTAAATTGCTGCGCCGTGGTCTGGCATCCGGCAAAAATAGAAGCTCTGCGTATCTGTTCCGTCTGCCAGAGGCCGGCGGAGCAGATACGCAGCCGTGACGGAGCCGTGCCGCAGCTGGTGGAAGTACACGCATTGCTTATAATGGAAACGGATCGGCTCCGCTGCCGCAGCGGAGCAGAGACGGACCGGATACGCATGCAGTGGAATTTGGGCTTAACACGTTACAGTAACGTAGCTACTTCTTCATGTAAAAAGTAAGGTAACGCTCTACGACTGAAAATGTGGTAACAAAACGTAATTTCTTTTTTAATGTGTTACTTTTCCCACAGACAGCTCTGACACTGAAGCTACCTTCTCAGTAGCTTTTTGGGCTTGTTTTCTAAACGTGAAGTTTCTTCTTGAGGCTCTCCTATCTGTGTGAATACCCCTGATTATCTGAAACACAACTGCGTTAGGCAGTTTGTCCACTTCCTTGATTCCTGGTTATCACACACGCCCCTAAACACACTCATGCCCATAAAGCATTTTAAAATGATGCTTTGCACCGTGAAATTGAAATCTAATGTAGATGAAAATTCCCACACTTTATGTAGATTTCTCTTTTTAAAAGTAATATATCACATTAGGAAAGGAAATAGCTGGAGGTTGCTTATTTTGGGCTTGTTTTTCTGGTTGCTTATTTCAGAAGCAAAATGTGGAAACACTAGACAGGAGCTCTCATTCCACAGGGTATGTGACATTTTGTAAAATAAAAAGCACAAAATAAATAACTGTTATGTTCTCTGTAGTGGAACTTTTTGTAGGCCTTTTAGGAACAGATATGTGGTTCTGTCCAAGGTCGAGCAATGTAAAAGTAACAAGTAACGTAAAAAGTTACTTTTCAAGAAGGGTAACTAAGTAAAGCAACAAGTTACTTTTTAAGAAGTAATGAGTAACAAGCAAACACTACTTTTTAAAAGTAACTTCCCCAACACTGCACAAGACACACCAGAAGCACAGCTCTATATGGGAATATTTTACTAATCCACCTGGAGAATAGCTAAAAGGAAATGTTTTCAGTGGCAGAACCTTCAAAAAAAACTTCAGCTGGTGATTGGACGATTGTTCTGCCAGTCACACTCATCACAGACCAATCATATCAAGCCACAGTATGAGATAGCAGCTAGACCCTGTTATTAGCCATTAAGCCAAGGCTTTCTCCCGATTCGATTTTTTATGATTTTTTAGGTGCCGATTCGATTTAAATTCTACGATATTGCTGATTTTTACAATCTTTAGTTAGCTTTTTTAACACCAGTGTAAAAGAAGAACAATGGTGATGCCTACAGACTATATCAGGAAAAATACACATCACATGTGAGTCTGTTTTTAGGATTTATTCAGCCAGATATTTTTACCTGCTGTTTATACTCTCTCTTTAAAAGCCTGGGCTGCAATTAAAACTGGCTTATTAACACAGACCAAAATGAAGCATTAAAATTAGGAAAAATTGGAAAAATCATCAAACAAAAAAATTCCCAATACTTATGAGAATCATTTTTTTCTCCCACCCCTATCAGATACTATAAATACTCCTGGAGCATGAACATCCGCCAAGGTATTTTCAATTCTGCAAGTTACTGTGATAAATGTGGAAACTTGCCCTGTCTCACACTGTTGACAAATCTTTATAACCCTAAAAAACCCAAGACCCTAGACTTGGATTCAGACCACCAAAATGTCACCACTTTTCTCTTGGGCCATGACCAACATTCTCTAAAAATGTCTTCACAACCAGTTGAGGGCTTATTGTGTTACAAGGAAAAAAACACAGAAAACTGCCCCCTCTCGCACTCTGAAAAAAATTCCAGGATCCACATCCGGATTTTGATCACCACCAAATTCAAACCACTTCCCTCTCGTGTTGTGACCAACTCTACCTGAAAATTTCATAGTAATCCACTCGCGACTTCTCGAGTTAACTTACTTACAAACAATCAAACACCAGCAAAAACACAACGGCCTTTGTTGAGGAAATAACGCGGCGGGAATAAAGCATACTCACTCTGATCTGGCACCACCACGTTTAAAGTTGACCACAGAGTACTCCACCTCATTATCATCATCTTCCTTCTTTTTGGGTCTCTTTGATTTGGCTTTACCGACGTTGGAGTAGAGAGCATCATCCTGGTTTTTAAAGAACCTCACGCTGGCATAATGGAGGTCCTGATCTACAGCAGGTTGTCTTGGTGTTGATTTGGGAGAGTTGTCATTGGCTGAGGACTGAATAACCTGAAGAATAAACACAACATGGATTTTTGAGTATGAACAAATTTTTGCTCATGTCGTTGTCTGAGTGATTCTTAGGTAGCTTCAGGTTAACTTTCAGATGCCCCTAAAAAGCTGCATCATGTAGGACCCATTGTCCAAAAAAGTGGACACATTGTTCAAAAAAGCAATTCAGCTCTGTTAACGAACTCCAGCCCTGTCCATCAAGACAAAAAATAAAGTATATTACAGTATAAGTATAATATAGGGGGGGGGGGGGGAAGATTTATTAAAATAAAAGAGCCGGTAGGGAAATTTTTATTTCTGGATTTTACAGTCTTGGTCATTTAATTGTATACCAGTAACAACGGCTTAAATGCAGTTTTATTTTTTGCACGGGGTCAGAATTTGAATAAATGTGACACATAGGACCTGTGTGTCCAAAATGTGACTACTTCAATTTACCAAGCCGAAAGTTTTCCTTTCATTAAATACATTTTAAATCAAATAGTTTAAAATGTAACAAGCTTGAGTTCTTTCCAAAAAAATACAAAGTATTGAGCAATTATTCTATTTTTAACTTTTTAAGTGATGGTAAAAAACACGAGTCACATCAACACAGGATGGTTTGGAGTTGCTTAAGAGTTTACCTGATGGCTGTTAAAAAGGCTAATACTTCCCACTGATCCCCGGTGTTTGAGCTAAGCTAATTAGCGGTGGGTGAGCTCTGCCTGTCTCTTCCTCGTTACTGCACTCACAGTGAAAGAAAGGAGTCTGATTGTAGTGAGGCAAGACATGAAAAGAAATAAATGTTGGTGTATCGCTTTAATTTAATTCTGCTCGCCTCTGCCCTGCATTTCCTTCTATGTTTCCATGGATTGCCATGATAAGGCAATTTTCTATCTTTTTGATAATAACTAAGCTGATGATGTTAGACATTTCTTGGCCTTAAAGCAGTTTTTTATTAGTTTTATTTAAACTAGACTCAATGTTCCTGTTATGCTGCGTTCACACCACACACTACTTGTACTACCTCGGCAATCACTCTCCATTCAAAGTCAATATACAGCCACGATGGGGCAGGGTTAACCCTCCCGCGATGCATACAAGATGATCACTTCACTCGTCGCGCGATGTCCAAGTTAAAAAAATAATAATTTTTTTAGGCCATGCAGAGTGTGGCTGTGCAGCAACGGCCAATCAAAGGTGTGTGCGTGTGTGACGTACCCATGACAGACATTTATTCATCAGGACTACAGAGGAACAATTTATGTCCATGTGGGAAACATAGTCGGTGAGAACATCAGTTCCGCCTCGACGCGGTAAACTCACAGATGATGCTGCCGCAGGACATCAGCTGCAGTGTTTTGTGGTTGATAAGTGAATGAAAAGGATACAACTGGAATAATGTCGAGTGGATGTGACGTCACCGAGTGACGTCCGACGGCAACGGTGACCAAAATGAGGTATTTTTGGAGGCGCGACGATACTTCAGTGGGCAACGCGATTTTGGTAGCCGGGTCGCTTGGGGTGTGAATGCAGCATTAGAGATGGATGTTTTCATGAGTAAACTTTATTACCCGTCTTTGGATGTCTGCTCGATCTCTGGCTGTGTTGGTCTCTTTTGAGGATCTCTTCTTCCTGGACGCAAAAATGAAAAATTAAACAAAAGATCACATTAGATTTCTGAATGTCTGACCCTTAAACTCACAGCTTAACTGTTGGGCAGATGTGAATAAATTCAGGAATATCTGATGCGTTTAAGAACATAAAACATCATTCTTTGTTTCTGTCAGTATTTTAGGATCCAGAAAAACTACAAAAACCAAAACAACTAACATTTTCTTTGTGTGGGATTTAAAAGTTTTTTAAAGCTGTTATTACCATCATAACTATTTGAGAGAGAGCAAGAGAGATAATCTGTTAAACATTAAAACATTTTTTTTATTTGTCAAATTCGCCATCATCCAATTTGTTATTTTATCTATTTTAAGTGCAACCATTTCTGCTTTTTCTAATTGATTTAGTCCTAAATTTTGTGCATTTTTATGTCATCATGTTATCAACTGTTAGCTTTAAAAACCTTTAAATCCCAAACCAAGAAAATGACTGTACTTTTGGTTTGTTTGTAATTTTCTCTGTTCCCTTCGATGTTAAAAGAATCAAACAACGATATGATTTGTTCTGTTTTTCAAAACTTTAAATATTTCTGAATTTGCTAGAACTCACAGTTTTTGCTGCTGTGTAAGTGAAGTGGAGCTTAATCAACCCTCTGAAGCAAAATTGTGGTCATTCTTAACACTCTGTGGAGTTTTTGGCTTTTGTTGGACTTTAGGCCTAGTAGGCCTTGGTTGATGACCAAACCATGCCACCCAAAGCTTCAAACAACACCAGGGAAGAATATGTCACCATGGCTCAAGTGCGAGAATTGTTGGATCAGCAAAAGGACTTCTACAGAACACTGATAGATCAACAGGAAAAAAACTTCAAAACTTGTGTACAGATTATTGAGTCTTCAAACAAGAGGATTGATGATCTGTCAAAGCAAATCTACGACTTTAAGGTGAGTCTGGAAATGACTCAAAAGGAGTTTGATGATTTTAAAACCTCATGTAAAACTTGGTCCAAGAACTGCAGTGATATCAGAGCCGATATGGACACAGTTTGCAAGACCTTGATCTCAACCACAGACAAGACTGAATATCTGGAGGGCCAGTCTAAACGTCATAATATTGTTGTGGATGGCATTAAGGAGTCTATGAGAGAAAAAGTTTCTGAATCTGAAGAAAAAGTGAGAAAGCTCTTCAGTGAAAAACTACAACTGGACCATATGAAGATAGAGCTGGAGTGGGCCCACAGGACTGGGAAGCCAGTGGCATCAGAGAAGCCCAGGCCTATTGTGGTCAGATTCCTACGGCTAAAGGACAAGCTTGCTGTTCTGGACAAAGCTAAAAACTTGAAGGGCTCAGGCATCTTCATCAATGAGGATTTTCCTGAAGCTGTTCGGCAGAGAAGAAAGGAACTACTCCCAGCAATGAAGGCAGCCCGAGAGAAAGGTGACATTGCATATTTAAGATACGACAAACTTATTGTCCATCCACCTACCATGAACCATCCACAACAAAGGAAGACCAATGCTTAAGCTTTAGTTCATCCGTTTCAACAATTAGGTTGTTGTTTTTTTTTTTAAATACCTTAACTTCTTTAAATTTAACTTCTCACTTCCATTTTTTCTTTAAACACTTATTATGGACTTCAACAAATCCAACTTTGAAGGACAAACATGGAAACCCTTTGATGCCTCTAACACTGACTCTTATAATCATGATGTCAGATCTAAATTTTTTTTCATCAATTGATACCTCAAACCTTTGTAGGTTTTATAATGAAACCCAGTTAAACAACTTATGTGTTTCTATGCCTACTAATGTATTCTCTACTTTTCATTTGAACATAAGAAGTCTTTCTAGTAATTTTGACAAATTTATTCATTATATATTTTCACTTAAATATACTTTTTCTATTATAGCCCTGTCAGAAACTTGGCTTAAAGAGGATTCCAAAGATATTTTTGAATTACCTAAGTATAATTCAGTTCACTATGTAAGACAGAATAGATGTGGAGGTGGAGTGTCTCTGTTTATTCATGAGGACTATGAGTTTAAAATTAGAAATGATCTCTCTCTGAAATCAGATAAAGCTGAGATGGAATCAGTTTTTATAGAGCTTTTTAATTCTAACGGAAAGACAATTATTGTTGGTGTTATTTATCGGCCACCTGACTCCATCATTAGTGATTTCAATGAAAGTTTGTCTTGCTCTCTTGACCTGATAAACACTGAAGGAAAACTCTGCTATATTTTAGGAGACTTCAATATAAACCTTTTCAATAATAAATCAGATACTGTGGATTTTCTCAATATTCTTTATTCTAGTTATTTTTTCCCTCTTATTCATAAATCTACACGAGTTAAAGAAAACTCAGCAACACTAATTGATAACATCTTAACTAATTCTTTGAATGAGGGGGTGAAATCTGGGGTCTTGTATTCAGACTTATCAGATCATTTCCCCATATTCCAATACTCTTTCTAAATAATTTCTAAATTTAAAGAAAGACTTGCCAGTATTCCATGGGATGATTTATATATTAAAAATAAGGCAGATCTTGCGTATCAATATTTTATGGAAATTATTAGTTCTAGCTTCAATGTATGTTTTCCAATAGGCAATTCTAACAAGAAAAATGGTCAAGACTTTAATCAGCCTTGGTTTACAGCTGAGTTACTAAAATTGTTGAGGAAAAAGAACAAACTGCATAGAAAATATATTTTAAATCCTAACCCCCTTACCCATGGTACATATAAATCTACTAGAAATAAATATTTTCATTCCATTAGATCTGCAAAAAAGAAATACTTCAGTGAAACTTTTCAGAAGTGCTCAAAAAATATTAAATCCACATGGAAAGTAATAAATCAACTACTGCAGAGAGAAAAACTACATCAGAACTACCTTCTGTTTTTTGGATGGGGATAGTTCTTTTGATAATTTGTTTGATGTAGTTCAAAAATTTAATAGTTTCTTTGTTAATATTGGACCTGAACTAGCAAATAAAATTTATACTTCTCAAGGTAATCCACTGGATTATATTACAGATAAGTTTCCCATTGTTTCTTCTTTTTAAGCCGCCTGATATTCAGGAGATAAGTGACATCATAGATGAACTAAAAACATCTTCTGCTGGCCATGACAACATTTCTGCATTTATTGTCAAGCAGGTGAAGGAGTCAATATTGCAGCCTCTTGTTCACATTTTTTCCCTGTCTTTGAAAACAGGTGTTGTACCAGATGATTTAAAAGTTGCCAAAGTTATTCCTTTATATAAATCAGGTGATCCACATTATTTTAATAATTATAGACCTATATCTATTTTGCCTTGTTTTTCAAAAATACTTGAGAAAATCATTTACAAAAGGATTCTTTTTCATTTAGATTCTAATACAATTCTTTATAAGCACCAGTATGGATTTCGCAGAAATCACCCCACGTATATGGCTCTGCTTCATCTAATTGACAATGTCACCTCTGCACTTGACAATAATGAATTTGTTTGTAGTATATTTTTAGACCTCTCAAAAGCATTTGATACAGTTGACCATAATATTCTGTTGGCCAAACTGCACAAATATGGTTTTCATGATACAACGTATAAATGGTTAAAAAACTACCTTTTCAACAGAAAACAGTTTGTTTGTGTTCAGAATTGCTATTCAGACAGAGCTAGATCACCCTGTGGGGTTCCACAAGGTTCTATTCTTGGACCTTTACTGTTTCTAATTTACATTAATGACTTATCCAATGTCTCAGATACTGTTTCTCCAATTATGTTTGCAGATGACACAACTTTAGTTTTATCTCATTCAAACTTTAGTTCTTTAATTAAGAATGCTAACATTGGTATATCTGCTTATGCTGACTGGTTTAGGTTAAATAAACTCTCTTTAAACTTAAAAAAAATCGAAAGTCATTATGTTCAATGGTAAAAGCTTATACAACAAAAATCTATCCCAAATCTCAATTGAGTCCATTAAGATTCCACAAGTGTCAAATACAAAATTCTTGGGAATTGTTATTGATGAGACTTTGAGTTGGAGAGAACACATTGACTGCATTAACAGAAAAATAAACAAATCTATTGGTATAATTAGGAGGGTCAGTTACCTGGTCACCACTAATTGTCTCCTCACTCTTTACTACAGTTTAATTTATCCTTATCTCTCATATTGTAACTTAATTTGGGCAAGCACATTTCCTAGTATTCTTCACAAAACGTTGGTCCTCCAGAAGCGCTTTGTTAGGATTGCAACCCGGTCTGAGCCTCGTGCATCACCAGTCCCTCTCATGAAGAGACTCAAAATTCTTACCATTTATGACATTAATGTCTTTCAAATATGTGTTTTTGTTTACAAAATACTTTCAAGTGAGGGGAATATTCCTGAACAGTTCAAGATGTATTTTAAAGAAAATTCACAGGTTCATTCTTACTCTACCCGTCATTCTTTCTGATCTTCTGATCTTCATCCTCCAAAAATTCTAACTTGCAGAGGTCAATTTTCATTCCGATATAGAGGCAGCAAATTATGGAATAACTTCTCTTACCTGTTAAAGAAATGTTCCTCAACAAATTGTTATAAAAGATGTTTAAAGGATCATTTAATTACTGTTTTAAAATAGTTTCTCTCCTCCAATGTCAGTTATGCGTATATGTATATATATATATATATATTTATTTTCATTTATGGTCACTTTTTCTCTGAAGTCATTGGCAATACGATCCTTCATAAAACTCGCTTCATACAGACCACTCATGTTTTTTATTTGATCTTTTAATTCCTTCTTTTTTAATTCTGGTGGTATGTGTTTTGTTATTAGTTTGTCATAACTTCTGAGTTACTTGTTTTGTTTGATTGCTTTTTCTTTCTCTCCTTGTTTTGCATGTTTTATGTGCATATAGTATTGTGTAACTTTTATATACTTTAGGTGGAGGCTTCAAATAAGCCCTTTGGGCTTTTCGCCTCTTCCCGCGCCTGATATAGTTGTTATCTTTAACCTTTGTGTATTTCATAATTGTGCAAAATAAATAAATAATAAAAAAAATTTATTGATGTCCTCTTCCAAACAGTTGAGCTGGGAGTTAATGTGTTAGGCTCTGCTGCTGGATTAAATACCACATAAACTGAACCACTTACCTGACTTAATAAGAAGACGATTGTGAGGAAAATGAGGATCAGGATAACAGCAGTGACTGATCCAGCAGCTACTGATTTCATTGAAGCTACGAAAAAGAGATTAAATTTCAATACGGAAAGCTGATGAGCATCAAGATGACGTGGAAGTGAGTTAGTGTGTATCATGTTGGATCCCAAAACTTACCTGTCACAACAAGTGAGTGTGGGGTGGAGTCATTGTGTCCTATGCTGTTGTGAGCTTGACAGTAATAACTCCCACTGTGCTCCACTTTGACGTCTCTGATGGTGAAGATCTGTCCTGATGCTACAGGTGTGTCTCTGTTAATCTTGTACCAGGTGTAATTAGCTGCTGGGTTAGCATCACTGCTGCAGTTCAGAACAACTGTGCTGCCCTCCATGATGTCAACAGGAGGATTCTGGGACACAGTGGGGGGTCTTGGAGAGTCTGCAGAGGAACATGCAAAAGAAAATTAAAAATACTAGAACTATTGTAAAAAGAAAGATTTGCAGTCTGTACTGTTTGAAGAACCTGTGAGTTTCTATGTAGTGAGCAGTGTTGCCAGATTTTTCTACTGAAATATGTATATGTATGTATATATATACATATATATATATATATATACATACATACATACATACATACATACATACATACATATATATATACATATATATATATATATATACACATATATATATATATATATATGTATATATATATATATATATATATATATATATATATATATATATATATATATATATATATATATATATATATATATATATATATATATATATATATATATATATATATATATATATATATATATATATATATATATATATATATATATTCAAAGTACAAAAAACATTCAAAAATGCATTGAACTTCTGGGAAATTAATTATATCCCCTTAAAAAACAGTCATTCTGTATCTTGTACTTCTTGTTGATGAAAATTAGAGGAAGATTATAGCAAAGATACAACAACTTCAAAAAAAGTTGTAAACAGGAAAGCAACAAAAACACTTAAGGTAACATTCTGTTCATGATAATCTTTTAATTTCCTTCTCTGCAGCTTTCAAGTACAAAATGAAAGAGTGTGTTAAACTGAGGCAAATTCCTGCAAAATAAAACAAATTACCTTTTTAAAAATGTAAATATATAGATTATTTATGAACTATTTGTCACATCTGCTTTTCAGTCCTCATTAGTTTATCAGAAGCAGGTTTTAGTTCAGGTAGAACCACTTTTTAATTTAAGCATGAGGTAATGATGAGGAAATCAAAATATTTTGTGGACACTGCACATATTTCACAAACTTATTTAAACTGGCTGATTAAGCTCCCCAGCTATGATGAAGTCTCCTGGATGAGCCTGCTGATGATGACGAGGGCTCCAAGGAGCTATGCTAATGCTAGCATAGTTAGCTCGCTAGCTAGTTAGCTTAGCTGCCATGTCAGGAACAAGCGGATAAAGATGGATTTCCTCATAATCACAATAAAACAGTCACAGATAAACTGATCTCCTGCCATCAGAAGGTCTAATTCCTCAGTACTGACAATGACAGAGGCGGCGTCAGTCAGAAAACTGTTTGGCAGTGCCCGGTCTGTCTGTGAGGCTGATCCGTAGCCGAGCAGAGAGCCGTCTCTCTATCTCCAGCAGCAGTGGGACATTGTGCACCGCTGAAAGTTGCTTGTCATGTCGGACCTTCAGGCTTAAAAGAACAACTCCGTGTGAGTGTAGGCGAGTCACCCATACGCACATCATCAGCAGAGAGCTATGAGCCACCATCAATGCACGTCGCCATCTTACACAACGTCATCATTCTGCACGGCTTGGACACCGAACAGCGTTTAATGTTTTATGAGAAATTAAGAATATATTGGCATTAAATCGGCAAAACTCTGGCTGTATCTGTTGGGCCCTAGTTTTAATTTTCATCCACATAGTCCCATTCACAGATCACCGCAAAATTCGACTCAGTTCTACCCTCTGCCATGACCAATATTCCAGGTAAATCCCATCCAAAGCTGTGGAAAACTTTTCAGTTATCTTGAACTCAGACAGGCAATGCGATGACATCTGGTTCTTGAAATAAGGAGTCAGCTTCCTTTGGCAAATTCTTCTAACCTTTGAGTCTGTGGTGTGTAAATGAGTAGAAAAGTGTGTGGATTTGTTAGATGGATAGAATATTTTAACCAGTCATGGTTTCTGAATCAAATTGAACAATATAAGTAATATCCTGCAAGATACTGCATGTTAGTTACTACACATTGAGATAGAATGAAAATAAAAATATGTTATTTTTGGCAAAGACAGAAAGGATAATACATCTCCAAACATTGTTAAAAGTCTGCAAATAGGTGTTAAAGGTGCAGTAGGCAACATTGTTTTATTGTGACTGAGTAAAAATTTTATAATGGCCTCCTAACATAATGTAAATCAAGTCGTCTGAGACAAGCAACAGGTTTCTGCACCTCACTGTGGCTCTGTGCTCAGCCTCTAAAGAATCAGTATCGGGACGATGTGCATCAACCAATTAAAGGTCAGCTCAGACCGCTGTGTTCCTATTGAAGCGATTTGCAGTTAGGACCAAGAAGCAAGCAGTAGGATGTGAACAACGAACAGTCTTTATTCGACAGCAATTCAAAGCACAGTTCGAAGCGGGTTTGAACTCGCACACTTGGGAATGACAGGTGAGTGTTCTTTCAGGTGAGCCACGGAGGAGACGTGCAAACCTAGGCCCACAAGGTGTTTTACAGGAAAGATGCTGTGGCTTGAGCGGGGGTCGAACCCACGACAGCAGGCTCTGTAAACGGGCGCTCTCTCGACTGAGCCACACAGGAGATGTACAGGCAGTGACTCACGTGGTCTTTTCAGAAGGAAGCTGCGGCTTGGGGGGGGGTCGAACCCGCAACAGCAGGCTCTGTAAATGCGCGCTCTCTCGACTGAGCCACAAAGGAGATGTACAGGCAGTGACTCACTCGGTCTTCTCAGGAGGAAGCTGTGGCTTGAGCAGGGGTTGAACCCGCGACAGCTGGCTTCGTACATGGGCGCTCTACTGACTGAGCCACACAGGGGGTGTACAGGCAGAAGCTCACACAGTCTTTAAAGGAGAAGGCGTTTGAGGCTTTACTCACTCACAGACGAGCAGAGGTGTTCAGGAACACTCAGGGAAGTGATTCAGGCCAACTCACGTAGTCGAGGACAGGCAGGGATCAGATACCAGACGGATAGCACAGCGTAGGACAGGCTGGATTCGGCGTCAGGAAACGGGCTGAGATCAGTTACCAGGAGAAGAACACAGCGTAGGACAGGCAGGACTCGGCAACAGGAGACAGGAACAGGATCGATAGCCGGGGATTCAGACAGGCGGGTGAATGCAGGACAGAAGCTAGTCGATACCTTGAAGTCAAGCCGAGGGTCAGGCGTATGAGGCAAAGTCTGGGACGAAACTTGTCGGCTACGGGTGATCAATCCGGGAAACAAGTCTGGAGTTCTCAGCATGAGTGCGAAGAGTGTCTGACACCAACTGAGTGTGGAGCTGGGGCTTTTGTAGCTGGCTTGATTGCAGGAGACGAGGTGCAGGTGTGAGCAGGAACACAGGTGAGGTGAGTCTGGGCTAATTAGAGTGCAGCAGGGAGTGACAGGCTGCGGAAGAGGCTGAGGCTGAAACTGAGATTGTGACAGAACCCCCCCCCCTCAAGGGACGGCTCCTGGCGTCCAACAACATCAACAGGGGTGGGGGAGTGCCTAGTACTCCCCGAGGCGGAGTCATCACGGACATCAGGTGTATCGGGGACCTCCTCCTCCTCTTCCTCTTCAGAAGTGGGAGGATTAACGGAACTGACGGGAGGAGACTGCTGCGACGGGCGTCCTCGCCTTCTCAAGGATGGCTGCTCAGGGTGGTCCTCGTGGAACTGTCTCATGAGTTGTTTATCCAAGATGTCTCTGGATGGCATCCAAGATCTCTCCTCGGGACCGTAACCTTCCCAGTCCATGAGGTACTGTAGGCCTCTTCCACGACGACGGGAACAAAGCAGACGGCGGACGGTAAAGGCAGGACCCCCGTCGATGACCGTGGAGGAGGAGGAGGAGCAACCTCCGGAGACAGAGGACTCTCGTGAACAGGCTTGATCCGGGAGACGTGAAAGGTGGGATGGACCCTCATGGACCGGGGAAGCGTTAACCTCACTGCCGTCGGATTGATGATTTTCTGTATGAGGAAAGGACCCACAAGCTTAGGTGCAAGCTTCCTGCTCTCAACTCTAACAGGTAGGTCTTTGGTAGATAACCAAACTTTTTGATCTACCTGATAGGTTGGAGCAGGAGTCCGACGGCGGTTGGCTGAAGAGGAGTATCGGTGGACGGCCCTCTGGAGTGCAGCTCTGGCTCGGGCCCAGGTTCTTCAGCAGCGTCGGGCGAAGGCAAGGGCAGAAGGACAGGAGACATCATTGTCCAAGGCCAGGAACAACGGGGGCTGGTAGCTGTAAACACACTGGAAAGGGGACAAGCCAGTTGATGATGAGACCAGGGAGTTGTGAGCGTACTCCACCCATAGGAGCTGCTGAGACCATGTAGATGGGTTCTGGGATACGGTGCACCGAAGAGCCGTCTCCATCTCCTGGTTCATCCGTTCAGATTGTCCGTTGGATTGTGGATGGAAGCCAGATATAAGCTGGCGGTGGCTCCCAGGAGATGGCAGAACTCTTTCCAGAAGACGGACGAGAACTGGGGCCCACGATCAGATATCATGTCCACCGGAAGACCATGGAGGCGAAAGACGTGATGAAGGACCAGTTGTGCGTTTTCTTTGGCAGACTGGAGCTTCTGCAGGGGAATGAAGTGTGCCATCTTCGAGAACCGGTCAACCACGGTGAGGATGGTGGTGTGACCATCGGAGGGAGGTAGACCAGTGACGAAATCCATGGATACGTGGGACCATGGACGATGTGGAATGGGAAGAGGTTGGAGGAGACCGGCAGGAGCCTGGTGGGAGGACTTGTGTTGGCTGCAAACCTGACAGGCCTTAACGAAGTCCTGAGTGTCCTCCTCCAGTATGGGCCACCAGAACCTTTGTCGAAAAACCTCCTGGGTGCGAAGGGATCCAGGGTGACAGGTCAGATTCGAAGTGTGGGCCCACTGCTGAACTTCAGACCGAAGGGCTTCAGCAACGAAGAGACAGTGAGGAGGGCAAGAACTAGGACCAGCCTGATCCTGGGTGGCAGCCTTGACTCTCTCCTCGATGTCCCAGGTGAGGGTGGCGACGACACAAGGAGGAGCCAGAATAGGAGCAGCTTTCTCTGGGCTGTCATCGTCTCTGAGGTACTGGCAGGAAAGGGCATCTGGTTTGGTGTTGCGGGAGCCAGGTCGATAGGACAGGGTGAAGTTGAATCTCGAGAAAAACAGGGACCACCGGGCTTGACGGGCATTCAGTCTCTTGGCCGTTTTGATGTACTCTAAATTCTTATGATCAGTCCAAACCAGAAACGGGTCTTTAGTTCCCTCGAGCCAGTGTCTCCACTCCTCCAAGGCTAACTTCACGGCCAGGAGCTCACGGTTGCCGATGTCGTAGTTTCTCTCCGCTGGTGTCAGTCATCGAGAGAAGAAAGCGCAGGGATGGAGCTTGTGATCTGATGGGGAAGGTTGGGACAGAACACCCCCGACTCCCACATCGGAGGCGTCTACCTCTACCAGAAACTGAAGATCGGAATCAGGCATTTGGAGGATTGGAGCAGTGGTGAATCTCTTTTTCAGGGTACGGAAGGCAGTGTCTGCGTCAGGAGACCAAAGGTAAGTTTTCTTGCTGCTGGTGAGGGCAGTGAGAGGAGCAGCAACAGTGCTGTAGTTTCTAATGAACCGGCGATAGAAGTTGGCAAAACCCAGAAATCTTTGAAGCTGCTTGCGGGATTCAGGGACAGGCCAGGAGGTGACGGCGGAGACTTTAGAAGGGTCCATTTGTATGTGACCTTGGGAAACGATGAAGCCCAGGAAGGAGACTGTGGGGACGTGGAACTCACATTTCTCTGCTTTGACAAAAAGTGAGTTTTCTAAGAGTCTTTGCAGCACTGACTGGACTTGATGCACATGGTCGCTGAAATTCTTCGAGAAGATGAGGATGTCGTCGAGGTAGACGAAGATGTATTTGTTCAGCATGTCCCTGAGCACGTCATTCACCAAAGCCTGAAACACTGCTGGGGCATTGGTTAATCCGAAGGGCATCACCAAGTACTCGTAATGGCCTATGGGGGTGTTGAAGGCTGTCTTCCACTCGTCCCCCTCCCTGATGCGGACGAGATGGTAGGCATTCCTGAGGTCGAGCTTGGTGAATATGGTAGCCCCCTGAAGCAACTCGAACGCAGAGGAGATGAGAGGCAGGAGATAACGGTTCTTAACCGTAATGTCGTTAAGTCCTCTGTAGTCGATGCAGGGCCTCAGGGAGTGGTCTTTCTTCTCAACAAAGAAGAACCCCGCACCAGCAGGGGACGAGGAAGGGCGGATGATACCAGCAGCCAGAGAGTTCTCGATGTACTCTTCCATCACCTTTCTTTCTGGCGCCGACAGGGAAAACAGCCTTCCCTTGGGACGTGAGGTGCCCGGAAGGAGGTCAATGGCACAATCATACGGACGATGAGGAGGCAGAGAAGTGGCATTGACTTTGCTGAACACAGCGCTGAAGTCATGATACTCGGGGCACACTGGAGAGTTCAGGCTGGACCTTGGGGCAGACAGATGGGTGTGGGGACAAGGCATCCTTCAGGCAGGTGAGATGACAGGAGGACCCCCACCCACGGATGGAGCCAGTTGACCAGTCCAGGACAGGGTTGTGTCATCGCAGCCAGGGATAACCGAGGACCAGCGGCACTTCAGGATGATCAAGCACGTGGAATTGGATTGTCTCTTTGTAATTTCCTGAGATGAGCATGGTAACAGGGGAAGTTTGGTGAGTGATTACCCCCATCTTGTGGCCATCCAATGCTCTGGCAGGAATTGGGTGATTGAGGGGGACCAGACTTAGTCTGAGTTGATCAGCAACCCTTTTGCTGATTAGGCAGGAATCGGACCCAGAGTCAATGAGGGTAGCCAGGGTCTGAGGTCCGTAAGGCAGGAGCAGGCGAGCAGGAAGGAAAGGACGAAGGACTTGAGGAGTCTGGAGGGATGAGCTCACTGCATTCTCCTCCCTTACGAAAGTGAGCCCTCTCTTTAATGGGCAGTTCTTAACAAAGTGTCCTTGTCCTCCACAATAAAGGCAGAGTTGAGAGGAGACCCGCTTTCTCTCAGTTGGGGTGAGGGAGGTAAGGCCCAGCTGCATAGGTTCGGGGTCCCTTACCAGAGTAGCAGAAGACTGTTGGGGTGCACTCCTGTGTGGTGGACTGGTGATGGGCAGATGAGCCGGGGCTGAACTCCTTGCTCCTCTTCTGGCCCTGATGGAGATCGATCCGGGTGGCGAGGTTGATGATGCCATCCAGGGTCGAAGGGAGTTCATGGGAGACCAGCGTCTTTAATGTAGTCTGCCAATCCGTGAATGAAGGCATCGATCTGGGCCGAAGAGTTCCACCCACTGCGGCTGGCTTGAGTACGAAAGTCAATGGAGTAGTCAGCCACTGACCGTCGACCTTGTTGAAGCCTCAGAAGTCCCGCTGCTACTCCAGCCCTTTCAGGATTCAGACCAAACACTTTTTGAAGTTCAGAGGTGAATGTGAGGAAACTGGAACAGGCAGGAGATTGACGATCCCACTCAGCAATTCCCCAGAGTCTTGCACGCCACGTCAGGTGATTGATGGTGTAGGCGACCTTTGCAGCTTCAGAGGAGAAAGTGCGGGGCTGTAAAGCGAAGAGCAGGGTGCAGTTGGTTATGAATGCGGCACAGGTTTCAGGTTCACCATCATATTGTTCAGGAGAGCCCACTCGTGGTTCCGGAGCGTCAGGCAGAGCAGAAGGCTGAGGAACAGGTGCAGGAGTAGGAGCTGGTGGTGACTCTTGAAGCCTGGAAGCCAGTTCGGTGACAGTCCGGGTGAGAGTATCCACAGCACTCTGAAGGTGGCTGGTTGATGTGGCAATTAGTCCCTCATGATGAGCCAGCACCCCTTCACCTCTTTCAAGTCTGTCCATTGCTGATGGTGAACTGCTCGCTGGGTCCATCTTCTGGTCAGACTGTACTGACGCGATTTGCAGTTAGGACCCAGAAGCAAGCAGTAGGATATGAACAACGAACAGTCTTTATTTGACAGCAATTCAAAGCACAGTTCGAAGCGGGGTTTGAACTCGCACACTTGGGAATGACAGGTGAGTGTTCTTTCAGGTGAGCCACGGAGGAGACGTGCAAACCTAGGCCCACAAGGTGTTTTACAGGAAAGATGCTGTGGCTTGAGCGGGGGTTGAACCCGCAACAGCAGGCTCTGAAGACGAGCACCTTTCCAACTGCGCCACACAGAGATGTTCCAAAACAGAGGTTCACACAGTTGAAGAGAAGAAAGGCTGTGGCTTGAGCGGGGGTTGAACCTGCGACAGCTGGCTTTGTACATGGGCGCTCTACTGACTGAGCCACACAGGGGGTGTACAGGCAGAAGCTCACACAGTCTTTAAAGGAGAAGGCAGTGGAGGCTTGACTCACTCACAGACGAGCAGAGGCGTTCAGGAACACTCAGGGAAGTGATTCCGGCCAACTCACGTAGTCGAGGACAGGCAGGGATCAGATACCAGACGGATAGCACAGCGTAGGACAGGCTGGATTCGGCGTCAGGAGATGGGCTGAGATCAGTTACCAGGAGAAGAACACAGCGTAGGACAGGCAGGACTCGGCAACAGGAGACAGGAACAGGATCGATAGCCGGGGATTCAGACAGGCGGGTGAATGCAGGACAGAAGCTAGTCGATACCTTGAAGTCAAGCCGAGGGTCAGGCGTATGAGGCAAAGTCTGGGACGAAACTTGTCGGCTACGGGTGATCAATCCGGGAAACAAGTCTGGAGTTCTCAGCATGAGTGCGAAGACAGTCTGACAAGGACTGAGTGTGGAGCTGGGGCTTTTGTAGCTGGCTTGATTGCAGGAGACGAGGTGCAGGTGTGAGCAGGAACACAGGTGAGGTGAGTCTGGGCTAATTAGAGTGCAGCAGGGAGTGACAGGCTGCAGAAGAGGCTGAGGCTGAAACTAAGATTGTGACACCCATTGGCTGTTCTACTGCACATGCACGTTCCTGTGCCGCTGGCAGAAGGAGAGAGCAAGTGGAAATGGCAAACAGTATGCCAGGTAAAATCGCTATTCCAGCATTGGCTACAACTGCCTAGAAAGCTAAACAACCCAAAAAAAAGACGACAAAATTAGAGGAGAAAGAATATAAGAGAGAGGCTGACCAAAAAAGGAGCAAAAGTTGTGTTAATATCGGCAGAGCATTCCAGAAAAGGTGAAAACTGCAACACAGCCAAGTTCTGAAGTTGGATTTGATTGCTGCTAACAGATTAGCCACCTGCTAATCGTTAGTAAAGAGTACGGTTGAACCTATTTGAAGTCCATGTTTAGCTGATGTCGTCCTCTGCTAACCACAGCTCATTGTAGCCAACCTAAAGCCAACCTATCCTACCTGCAGAGACCTGTATAGGGACTCTGTCAAAAAAAAAAAGCTGTGTGCTCGCTTGGCTCAGGGCGAAAATGAACGAAACCTAACTCAGAAGAGACTCAAGAATCAACCGGCTTTCTACCTATTACAGTTTTAAGAATCATTAATGTTTGTACTTACACTGGACATCTAACCGTAGCCTCTCCGAGCTCTTTTGCCCATATGTATTCTCAGTCTTGCAGTAGTAGACCCCACTGTCCTCAGACCTCACGGCGGTAAAGTGATAGTCTTTCTGTCTATGAGGCAGTGTTTGATTGTCCTTATACCAGCTGATCAAGGCTGGAGGGTTGGCATAGCTCTTACAGGTCAGAGTCACTGCATGGCCCTCTGTTATATCTCCCACTGGACTCACTGACACTGTGGGAACTTTTGGAGCATCTGAATGACAGAAAAGAACGATTCATGAACTTTTAAAAGCAGACTTGGATTAAAGAAATATCAGGCAGAAGCTGATAGAATAAATAAGTTATGTTAAAAATGAGGGTGCTCCTTGTCCTTCATCATACTCCAGAAATCTTTCTTGGACTCACACAGCATTGCTGTCTCTACTTAGGGTGAATCCAGATTCTACCCTTAGCTCTTGGTTTTACACATACACATCTAGTAAAGGGGTGTCCCAACTATCCACAGACCTAAAACCAAGGGCTACATACAGCCCTTGAAATAAAGAGATGCTGGGGCTACAGTTGAATAGTCACCTCCTAAGCCTTTTCCTAACCATGTTTCCTTAACCCCAATGGAAAATGTCATGAGGTTAAGGAAAGGAGAATTCAGAAGGACTTGCGGTGCAGAGAGAATCCGACTACACCTTCACTACGTTACGCCATCATGTGCAGTGAAACTACATTTTCTGAAGATGAAGTACAAAAGGCTCATCTTAGAAGAGCTCGAGTATCATGACAGCTAACAACAGTTAATGCTGTTAGTAGTTAGTCGCTAACTTAGCAGCTAACAGCTAACAACAGTTAATGACTGTTAGCCGTTAGCCACTAACTTAGCTGCCTTTTACTATCATCTTACAATAAATTGTACCACACAGATGATTAATTTAACAGTTATATGTGACATGAACCTCGTCAAAGACAATTCCTACAAGTAAACTTCTGAGGAGGGCAGATTTCGCCAAGTTTCACTGAGTAGCTATGAGGACAATAGGCTAATCGGCATGTCTGTTCTCAACTTCCAGTTGTCGTCACGTCTGCATTCTGCTGCTCCCGCCTCTCTTCCCTGATTGGGCCGTTAAGAATTCAGGAGAGTAATTTGTTAGACAACGGAGGCTGGCAATACGGACCCGCAGGATCTCAGAATAAGACAGGTCTGTCTGCTCTGCAAGGCTAGCTCGCACCTGTTTGCTTAGTGAAATCCAGGTGGACCCTTTTTTTTTTTTGGCCAGTCAGGAAATTTCACTCTAAGTCTCTGAAATAAGTAACAAAAATATCTAACTTTGTTTTTTAACTCTAATTCTAATTTTTTGAGATGAGCCTGTTAATTATCTGATCAGAGTTTGGATTAAAACTCAAGCTAAAGTCATCAAAATAAGTGTTTCTGATCAGATTTGAAAGTTTGAAGTAGGTATTGTTGATCCGTCTCTTGTTGCTTACACTGAACATCTATGAACACAGACGAGGAGTTGATCTGTCCATAGTCGTTCTTAGATGTGCAGTAGTACGTCCCTCTGTTCTCTGAGCTGATGTTGCTGAAATGATAAAGGCCTTGACTTCCTTGTGGGGCTGTCTGGTCCATCTTGTACCAGGTGTACGTAGCTGCAGGATTAGCATCACTGCTACAGGTCAGAGTCACTGATGTGCCCTCACTGATTTTGTCAGAGGGACTCAGAGACACAGAGGGAGGCTTTGGAGCGTCTGGGGAGGATGTGTGAGCAGAGATTATTCAGGTACGTCTGCCTTAGATGGATCTTCCTTTTAAATCTTGATGAGTACTTAATGATTGTTGTGTTACTTTGTTGTGATCGTGACTGTTTTGACTTTTACACCAGACATGTGTTTTCTGTTTTAGCTAATTTAACTACAAATAAAGATTGAAGAGATGAAACCAGATAAAAATGGCCTTTCTACTCACATTTCACGACAATGATAACGGGCTCAGAAGTCTTCAGGCTGAACTCGTTCTCAGCTGAACAGTAATACTCTCCTGCATCAGAGAGCTGAACAGAGCTGAAGACGAGCTGTTCTTCATTACTGAAAGGTTGGAAGTCTCCATTCACGCTCTTCTTGAACCAGGTGAAATTAGCAGCTGGATTAGCATCAGTGCTACAGGTCAGAGTCACAGAGGAGTTCTCTACTATCACAGTAGAGGATTTCCACAGGACAGGAGTCTTTGGAGCATCTGGAGAAGAAATCAACAAGCATTACTTGAACATAGCAATGTATCAATGTTAGCATTCAATGAGGTATAAAGCAAAACTGTGCCTTTCTTAACCATGTGGATGTGGTTTTACTCCCTCATTTCTTTTTCACTGCTTCTATGCAGTGCAAACAAACTTCACATTTCACATGGAACCTGAAACTTTCCAGTCTTGACATATGTAGTTCATGATTATTACCACAGCTTCTTCTCTCTCAGACTCAAAATAAAAGAAATGAAGCTGGTTCAGCCCAACTTTACCAAAATGAAGCTCCAGGCTGGGGCTCAGGTCAGACTGGGCTAAGGCTGCAAATTAAACCTCTAGTTTGAAATTTCGCAAGAAATGATTGGGGATTATTAACAGACTGCTGAAGAAAGCACTTTCTGAATGGTGGAGAAGGTGTCAGTTGAAGAGGAGAAGTTTTCCCAAAGGTGTTGTGGAGACAGGAGACAGACCATGGACATGTTTTGTTTAATGTGGGCTTAAACTAGCAGCTGCATGTATGAGTGCACGTATCGAGCCACTTGCAGCTGTTTTAACCGATGACTCCATATTGATCTCGATGTCTATTATGTGTTGTCTGTGTTTGTGTGTTTGTTGTTGAAAAACCTTGTGTTGCTGCCGTGCTTGGTCAGGTGTCCCTTGAAGAAAAAAGATCTCTGATCTCAGTGGGACTAACCTGAATAAATTAAGGTTAAATGAATAACTTAATGTGAAGGAAACATCTGAAGGGATTTTGACTGATGTTTCTCAGAAGTCAGTAATGCTGAATGTGCATTTTGCCTGTTTTCATGGTTAATGGTAAATGGACTTGAGTTAATACAGTGCTTTTCTAGTCTGACTACTCAAAGCTGCTTTACAGGTCACAGTTCATTCACTCAATGATGGTTCTGAGTTTCTATGTTAGTTATCCATCAGTATCTTTAACATATTTACGCCCTTTCACGCCCATTTACACACCACTGATGCAGCAGTGGGTAAAGTGTCTTGTCCAAGGACACATCGCTTTGTGTCGCCCGGAGCTGGGCTTGAACCAGCAACCACCCGATCACTGACCAAGCGCACTTTTCCACTGCACCCGACACCTGCTCACAGGGATGTTAGAAAGCTGTCAAAATATATGGAAAGCATCCCAAAGGAAAGCCTACACTGGGTTATGGAGGACTGCATCACCTATACCAGACATTTTCTTTTTCAGACTAAATTGACACAGGTAAAGGGCAGGTAAGTGAAGAGGAGTGGATGAGAGAGTGCGAGGGTTTAGTAGACCAAGCCATCAGCAGTGCTGGAAATGGCCTGGCTCATTGGCTCATACCTACAATGGAGTAATAGCGCTCAAATCATGATGTAGAGGGGATGTTACCCCAGAAAAGGGAAAGTGAAATATCAAGAAAGTTTCTTTAATGGGCACTAAATTGTGATACACCTTACAATCTTCAGTGATTTCATAAAACTCAAATATGTTTTACAGGATAAATCATAGTTTTTGAACCACAGATCGTATTTAAAGGTGCTATGAGGAAAATCTATTACCAGCGAAATAAAGACTCTGCTACCCATGAGCACGTGTGGCGACTGTCGTAATGCTGCGTTCCAGTAACCTCGGAAATGGGAGCAACATTATCTCCAACTTATCGGCGTTCCAGTTGAAGTCAGAAAAAAACATGCCGATCTACCAGGCTATTGTTAGCTGTTGTTAGCACGCCCTGCATTGTTGTAAGAAGAATGTGATTATCACTATGGCAGCATTTTTGTAAATATAAGTCTAACAATACTATGTATACAGCTGATCTAGAGCGACACACCCCCGTCAGAAGTGCAAATAAATTGATTATTACAGGAGCTAAATAACTGTTCACACTGGGGGCATCCATCTTCGATTGTCAGCTCGGGGGTGGCGAGGTTTAACTGAGTTCCCAGTAGGAAATTCAGACTTCAGTTATGTTTCCTACTTGGAACTCAAAATTCCTACTTCTGACTACAACTGGAACGCACGAAAAGACGTCTGCAATCCAAAGCGTGTGTTTGTTTGTTGTTATGCAGCTCAGACCTTCCTCAGAACTCTGCATTGCTTTACAACTTCTTTTTCAACAACTTACAGGATGCAAAACGATGAGGTAATGTATCTCTTTCTAGTTACGTAGCGGTAGTTTCTGATGTGTGACAACAAGCAATTTTTGGAAACTTTATTATTGTAGTTTTGTAGCCGGCTATATATCGCTGCTTACAGCCCAGTGCTGTAAGACGTGTCCGAATAATATAAATTTGCTCTAGTTTGAATTGTCTTGTTCCCGAAGTTGAGTATCCAGGCCAGTCAAGCTCTGTCCGACCCGAACAGAAGACTAAGGAATAGCATTTATAGATAACCTATTTTGATGCTATAAAGCTCATCTTAAAGGGTGTATTTCGATCAGGCATGTATCTAAAAGTGAGACTTTTTTGTAATTACTTAGAAACTCCTCACAGTGTCTTTAAATGGACTTGAGTGTCTCGGTTATGATTGGAGTTTTTAAGTATCCTCATTTTGTAGACACAGGATTCTGTTTTTATAAACCAGGACACTGCAGTTTTTGGTTTATGGAAACATGCTTTAGTACCTGGAGAACTATGGTAGAAAAGTGACTTAGGAAGACTGTGTAATATGCTGGTGTATGTGTGTTATGACATGATAGTGTATACTCACACACTGATGGAGAAGAAAATCCTGCATGATGGTAAAGAGCACAGGATATTTTGTCCTCATGAGAAAAACTGTTTCGATAAGTAGGTCCATAAGCCCATGAAATTTTCTCTGTGTTCTTGAACCAGACGTAATACAGATGCTCTGCTTCACTGCAGCTGCTGTGACATTTCAGCTCAACCTCAGTGTAATACTGAGAACCATTTATCCTCTTCACCTGCACCTGTAAGTCTATAAAAATAAAAAAATAAACATTTTATGATCAGAGACCTGTTTCCACAATCCATTTCAAAAAACAGGAACATTACTAAACCTTCTGTGATAATTCATACTGATTCTGAAAGGATGACAGCTCTCTACACAGACATGACATTGAGTAACTGTGACTATGAGATCATTTTAATAAATACAAACAGAAAAAAACCCTGAATGAATCTATCTGATTCTGATGGGGAGGTGAGAGGTTGATGAGATCCACTGTTGAGTTCAGGAGCTGAAACTACCACAGCTGCTTCATCAACAACTGCTCACAACAAAGAGGCTAAAGCTTATCCACACCATCATCATATTACAGCTAATGCTAACTCCCTCAGAATATGTCTATAAATTCATTATGCTGGTTATTTTTATGACTTTTGTCAAATTAAACAGGCCCAATGATAAAAACAGTCAGAGTTCAACATGGTTTTCTCAAGGTTAACTGAAATATGACATTCATTGTCTCCAACAATCACTGTAGTCCTGGTCAGAAAATTCTGTTTTAAGGTGCAATGATGCTTTAGAATTCAACTGAAAGGCTTCTTTCAAAAACATTTTACCTTGGAAAATAAAGTTAAAATCATTATTTCAGTTTATTTCAGACATTGTAAAAGAGGGAACGGGAAGTGCTCATATGCTAACTGACCTCTGTGTTAAAGATTCATTAATGCAGCACTCTGTATACTTAAAGAATAAATGCACAACAATGGTTTTCCAGGATTTCCAGTATTTTTATTGAATTATTTTATGGTACTTGGTTTGTGTTTATCTTACCTGTGACAGTCAGAGTTGTGCCACGAGTATCGTTCCCCCATTCTCTGTCCCATGTTCTGAATTTGAAGCGATACTCTGCTGAATCACTCTTTCTCAGGTCAGTGATTTTCAGGGTGTAGCGCCCATTCTTATCATCAGAGACCTGAACACGATCTGTATACTGGGACTCTTTATGTTCATGATAAATCCAACGTTCACTACGCTGAGGGCTGAACCAGAATTTGGAGGTGATCCGTTGATATCTGTTATGAGTACAAGAAATGTGGACTGAAGAACCAAGAGGGGCACAGGTGGTTCTTTTAGAGTATGTCACTTTGTTACAATCAGACTTATAGCCACCTGAAAGACAAAAAAAGATTGTTTTAAAATAGACTTGGGTAAACTAAAGAAGTGGTAGCTTCATTAAATATACAGTAAAATATTTTTCTGATCTTTTTAAGATGTGTCTGATGCTCTGAGGTCTATGGTGGAGTTTAAAGAAAACTCACAGGCTGGAGCAGAGGGGAAACTCTCAAAGTCTTTTAAGGCACAGGAGTAGCTGTGGTCGTAGTGATCTTCATGAGAGCTTGTTGTTTTTGTTGAAATTTTCTGTCCATCTTTGTACCAGATGTATGAGGCAGGCTGAGGTAACAGACAACTGCTGACACACGTCAGAGTTACCTGATTAGAAGTTAAACTCCAGCTTGACCTCACTTTCAGATCTGGATCTTTGATGAAGAAACAAGAAGAAAATTTTACACTCCACGATTCGACAAACACAAGCAACACTGATATACACTCAATGGCCACTTCATTAGGAACACCCATTTAAATGCTCTTCACACAAATTTTCAATCAGCCAATAACATGGCAGCAACTCAAGCATTTAAGTGTGTAAACAAGGTCAAGAGAATCTGCTGGGGTTCAAACCAAGCATCAGAATTCGAGATGTGGCATGGTTTTTGGTGCCAAATATTTGACCTGAATGTTTCAGAAAGTTCTGATCTGGGTAATAACTTGAAACAGGATCCTGATAAAAGTTAATTTACAGGATGATAAGATTTGGGTGTATGTGCTAGATAAGCATAACAGAAATCATGCATGGAAGCTGCCAGTCAGGACTTGTCAGAATTTTGTCCCTTCATAGTTCTAAGAGCTCAGTATAACTTTCATGGTTCGTACCAAAAACCCCTGACATAACTCGAAATAAAAATGTCCAAGAGTCAGCTGGATGCAATCAAGGCGATGTTTACTTGTTATAACAAGGAGGACAACATACATGTTACAACATGAAATGCTAAACTAAAGAAATCCAATGTCTTCTCTCTTTTATAAGAGTGATAAGAATGTGTGTGTATGGAGTGACCTTTATACATCACCGTCTCGGAATGAGCCAAAGTGAGCCAGTATGGAAGATGTCCCTCAGCCTGATAAAGGATAAGAGACAGCCTCCATACAAGGTCACGTAAAGAGGTCACATTGTGTAACTAGAGAATTTGCATTTCCATGCCGGAAATGCGTTGAAATGCTGAGTGCGACTGCTGAAAATGTGAAATGGAATTGCTAAAAGTAATGCAAAGAAAGTTGAAAATGTGACATGAATAGTTGTAATCAGTAAATCACGGCTGAAAATGTTTGAAATGTGCATTAAAAATGTTGTGCAAAAGTTGATGCTGCTTAAACAGTCATATCTCAGAAAGTGTAGTAGATAGTGAAAAGTGCAGTAAAAATGTTACAGTTGTGAAAGAAAGCAGAAAAGGAATGAATGTTTTTTATAACATGGTTAAATGTGGTATTTGTAGCTGTGCCTAATAAGAGGCAAGTCAGTGTAATAAATGTAAAATGAGTGTAAATTAAAGCATGACTTTACTATCGTAGTGGAGAGTCTGTATTGGAAGGAGAAGAAAAGCATGTTCACCTTCGCCCGGATTCGAACCCGTGTCTCCCGATATAAAAAGTAATGTGCTATCCACTGAGCTACAGAGCCATCTATTGAGTCAGTATTTCACGGTATATAACATTTGGTACGTCCAGGTAAACGAATGCTCACTGACACAAAGTGATGTCAGATTAGATTTTGAAGTGGATTTCATGTGTAGGAGGAGAAGTTATTCTACGTTTTGATGCATAAATCATGTCTGTGGAGGACGTTTTGACGAAGCTATGACAAGATAATTCTGCTGAAGTTTTTGTCTGTATCTCACTCTGACGGTCCGCGTGACACCGTCTGATTTGTGGGAATTTGAGAGAAAGTTGGTGTTGCTTAAAAATTCATATTTATAAAACTGTTGAAGCCAGCAAAAAGCTGAAGATATGTAAAAATAGTTGAGAAGTCAGAGCAGCTTTTAAAGCAGGAATGAAGTCTGTAGGTGGGAGCATTGCCAATCTGTGGAGCTTCAAAGTTGGTGAAGTTTTCAGCAGAGCTGCGGAAGTGTCCCATTGATTTCAATGTAAAAAATACATGCAGAAATTATTTTTTACTGTAAAAAGTATAACTGTTAAAGCTGTGAAAAATACAAGCGCACTTCTCCTGAACATGCTGCATATGTCAATTTTTTTCTGTGAAAATCTGTGCAAATTTGAAGCCTGTGAAAGGTGCCGAAGTCTCAGAACAAAATGGCGGTTAGGGAGAACAATATGTTGAAATGCTGACTCAGCATTTCAACATAATCAGTTTGTAATGTACGAGTGTGTGTTTGTGCCAGAAGAATGCAAAAGCTAGACAATGATTACATGTATGATTACAAGACAAGATTGGAACAGGGTTATAAAGAGACAAATACATGAAAAAGGTTACATAAACTGTGTACAAAGGTCAAATTATACTTCACAGGACTGTTTTATTTAATGGTGGGGTCAGAATTTGATGTAAACAATATCAGGATCCATCTGCCTTGAAAGCGATAGTTCAGGCTGATGGTGTGTGTGGTGGGGGATCTGTCTGTCACACTCTCCTCAGTACCAAATGAGCTTCATTCAAACATCACAGCCTACCTCAGTATGTTGACCACACATTACCACAGTGAGCCTATTAGAAATAATGCACCATGTCACAAAGGTCAAGTAATCTCTAACCCTCCCAGTCACCAGATCTCCATCCAATAAAGCACCTTGAGGATGTGGTGGAAAAGAGGATTTTCATCATGAATGTGCAGCTGACAAATTTGCAGCAGCTGCATGATGCCATCATGTTAATACTGAATGTTTCCAGCACCTTGTTGAATACATGAAAAATTAAGACAGCACAGTGGACCTGATGAAGCAGCCAGTGAGTGTATTTTTGTTTTTGTTTTAAAAAGAATCACAAAATCATGATGCCTTACCTGTGAGGGTCAGAGTGACTCCACTTTCAATGGTATAACTTTCTCCATATTCTGATATGAACCTGAATTTGTACACAGCCGAGTCGCTCTTTCTCACATTAGTGATTCTCACAGCGCAGGGATATCGATCAAAGTATGTGACACGGTTTTCATATTCTGGGTCATCTTTGAGATCAAGAGGCTCTCTGTACCCACTCTCTCTGAACCAGAATGATTTTGTAACTCTGTAACTACTGTGTAGGTGTGTGTAGGTGCATATCATGTGCACAGTTGCTCCTTCCACAGCACAGACTTTATCAGTTCTGTAAGTCACTCCCCAGTCAGACTGACTCTGTACCACTGAAACAGAGAAAAACATGAAGTCCAGATCATACTGACAACAACAGGCCTCAGACTTTGATAAACAGCAGTATTATTGTTTTTATGAGTGAAAATACAACTCCCTTTGTGCCAACAGCTCACTGCAGACTGTCTGCATGTAGAGTTTGTGTTTGTGTCCACAGCCTGTGGCTAAAAGAACGATTTGGAGAGGCTAATTCATCACATGCTAGCTGAGATACTTTGAATGGGTTAACCGTTAAAAGATGAGAACTTAAAAGCATGATAGCAGAGCCAACAAATGGGACAAAAACCCTGAAAAGACCACCCACTCACCTGACATTAACAACTCTGCCTCAATCAAATCTCACCTCCATGAAAAAGACTGTCCAATATTTACTCCAGGTCTTTCCTAGTCACTCGGTTTAGTCAGTAAGTTAGTGGTAAGGGTTAGTCTCATCTTTGAGTAACACAGAACCAGGCTGTTTGAGGTCAGTCTGTGCCTCAGGTTCAAGCCCAGGATGTCCTGACAGGCAAAGCCGGCTCCAGTTTTGCTCCCTCAGCACAAACCTTGAAACTTCTTCTCAGAGCACAAACCCTGGATTTCTGTCTCCAGAGTGAACTACACACATTTTAATGATCTGAAAACAAATCCATTCATAATTCATATCCATCCATTATCTAAAATGCTGATCACTTTAAGGATCACGAGGGGCTGGAGCCCATCCCAGCGAGAGGTGAAGCACACTCTGGACCATTTTGCCCGCCAATCGCAGGGCCACAAAGAGAGACAAACAACCATTCATGCTCACAGTCGTACCTAAGGACATTTTGGAGTAACAAATTTTTAAAGATTTGTAAAAAAAAAATAGAACTAACAAAAACAAGACATGCCCCAATGCAAATTAATAAAAAAAGACTTTATTATAACTATAACAGATCAAAAAACAAAAAACAAATCTGAACAAAATGTCAAGATATAAAACAAATCTCTTCCAAAAGTTAAAAAGCAAAACTGGCTAAAAAAAAAAAGGAAACACGAGAAGCAAAACTCAAAAAAACAAACAAACAAAGCCACTACAAAGAATTCAACAAAAAAACAGATGACATGGATCCACATGGAACAGACGGATTTCAAAGTAAAAGAGGAAACACAAGAACATACTAAAATAAAAAGTCTTTTGTCAATGGGAGGAAGCTGGAGTGCACATGCACAGGGAGAACATGCTAACTCCACACAGAAAGGCCCTGACTGACACAAGGATCGAACCAGAAACCTTCTTACTGTGAGGCATGTGCACTCTGTGCTCCACCGTGCCCTACAGTTCATATGCCAGCATTTATTCAGCTCATACAGACTTTACTCTGCAGGTAAGATGAAGCTTCTTGACCACGGTTAGTAATCACTCAGCCACTAGCTTGCTTGAAAAAGGGGTTTAACATTTTACATATATAAATTATTATTCTACTCTGTTCTCTTTTCTTAGCAGCTTTTACAGTGATGTTGTTGCTCTGATGATGATGAAAGGCCAGCTCTCCTCAGTCTGTTGGTCACTAAAGCCACAGCAGTGTGGGGCCACAGGAGCTACTTCTCTGCCTGCAGGACAACTTTACCAAAGTGTGTCTCTTTTTAGACCATTGTTTCCATCAGCTGTACTAACAGCCTTTTCATCGACTTATTGTAAACAGATTCTCACACATCAGAAGTGTGAGGCCCTCCCTGCTGTTTAAAAACTAACCACAGTGATCACAGTCGAGCCTGTCTGCACTTTAAAATGACAAACTGGGCTCTAATTTTGTAGACCAGGCGCAAGCGCAGGCACACCTGCCCTGCGCTGGCCTTCGCCGTGTGGACAGGGTGTGACCAGTGCATTTGCAAGTTTCCTGCAGTGCCAAGAGAGGCGAATTCAAGGCGCAGAGGAGCACAGAGGAGCACAGAGGAGCTCAGAGGAGCGCATCCACGCCTCCTTTCCTGCCCCTCCACGCAAATGTCAGAGAAAGAGAAGAAAAGGCGTGAGTGGGTTTAACACAGCCGAGTGCTGTCTTCACCAATCGAGTGGATGCCTCTCCTTGCCTTTAAATGCGCTGCGGCCGAGGCACAGCGTCTGATTGGTCTGAATGATCCCCACCACCGCGGAAAAAGTGTGCTTGAAAGACCATGTAGCTGTCCCTTCAGCAGGACAATGGACAGCGGGGCCCGCATCGGAGGCCATGAAGTGCGTCACCGTGTGGGCCAGCTCCAGGGATCGCCAAATAGCAGAGCCTTTAGTGATATACGGTATACTCTCCCGGTGTCTCCGTCTCTCATCCTCCTTGCAATAATGTACTCTATCTTTTTAGATCACGTTAAAAATGAAGATTAAAATAGAGGAATATGGGAAATAACAGGTTAATCCTTAGTGACATACATTTATTTTCTCTCCTTTTTCTTTGTCTTTTTTCTCCCTCTTTTCTTTGAATTTAATGAAATGAGAGAAGCCAGATATATACTCAGTATCAGATGTTAAGGCTGTTTATTGTTGACTTGTAAGATGTGCATCAAACTTCCAGCTGCAGTCAGGTTAAGTTTCCATTATGACAAACGGCTTTAATCTGACATCAGATGTGACGGGACAATTAGTATAGATACAAATGTATATGCTGGTTCAGACGGTTACATTAAATAGCGATTGCTATGATTGTTTATTGCATTAAAATGTTCCTGACACTCTGGAAACCTGCCTCTGAGGCTTTGTTGACGTGTGCGCACATGTGGGCCTGTCGCAAAATTACAGCTGCAGAGGGTGCTCTTCGCCCTGTGCCGAGAATAGACCAGGTTGGAGCTGGCGAGCTTTCAGCGCACCTTCCACACAGCTTTTGGCACGAAATTGTCACTGCGCCAACCTGAATCTGTCGGCACCTCCCCCTGGTGCGCCGTCACACCCATCGCTGTGCAGACGGTCTACCAAATTGTCAAACTGGCAGTGCACGGCGGTGTGCCGGACGAAATTAACACTGCGCGGGGTGCGCCAGGCTTGCGCCCTGCACTGTGCCAGGAAATTAGAGCCCACTGACTTTAAGTCAGCAGAGCTCAGCAAAGACAAACAAAGGGTCAAAGATCAGCAGCTTGATAAAGGGCACTAATATTTATATTTTGCATTAGATGAAAAACATTAATCAAGTGTGAAAGTGTTCTTATGCTCCTCCAACTTCTCCCTTTTTCATGTCCATTTGAAAATGTTCTCAATTATAAACATAAAAATGATTCATGTCAAGCTGCGCATACAAGGACTGATGAAAAGTATCAGCATTAAGTTTATTTTTAATAATCAGGTTTTATCATTTGTTTTTTATAATCACTGGCAAGTTCAAACCTCTTATCCAAAAATTGCTACTTCTGAGATAATAAAACATTTTTCTGTAGAATGGAAAAATACAGTAATGTCTTGATTAGAATTTGTTTTGTACTTATAATTATTTTAAAAATTATAGAAACTGATTTGACAACTTGGATGGCAACAAAAAGCACTGTAAAATGAACATTGGAGGTAAGGAGTTTTGGCCCAACAACAATTATATTTTTTTCAAAAGGCAGGAACAAATATTTCCCTTTTTTTAAAAAACGTTTGAACTTTAATTTATACATGATGAAGATCAATCTGGACTTCTTTGAAAATGTTCCAGAAGGAGGATGGTTTTGTTGTGTTGTGATCCATTCCTGTCTTTTTTGATATTTCAATATACACGACTCAATTTGTAGATACAAATGGTGGGCGAAGGTTAAAATTATTTTTTTTCTTGGATACAATAATAAACTTGCAAATAACAGGAGATGACTATGTTTTCTATTATGATGCTTCATGTGTTGCCTCTTAGGATTAAATAACACAACTGATTGATTTAGATCTAAATTTTGTTGTGGTTTTTGATTCAAACTAATAAAGCTTGATGTGGGAAGGCACACCAGGCAACAGGACTTTCTGAGACAGAACTTCTTATTAAAAGGTTTCTGCTAAAGTTTCATTAAGCGTTGTAATTGTCTTATGATTATCATGTTTTCATGATAGACTTAAATGGAAGTGGAAACTAAATCAAACACCCAGCTTAACTTAACAGTGATCGTCATGCAATCGCTGATGCTGAGGTAAATAAGTTTCAACAGATTATTTTGTTCCCAGTGATTTCATAGGTAAAGGGTTGTTTGTCGTATTTTACAGGCAGTTACACATTAAAACTATTGTCTGCAACAGATGGATAATACATTTATGGATGTATTAAAATGTCTGTTTAGTATGAATTTAAATTGAGCTGTGCTTGGGCAAACATAGTCTGGAGGCCCTGCCCGATGTTACTGCACATATACTCACCCTGTCAACTAAATGTTCACACAAACCAGCTGATCAACAGCTCTACCAAACAGCAGTTTTTATTGTTTTAAGCTGGAAAAGGTGTACTTAGGGTTCAGTGACTGTTTGAGACTGGTGGAGGAAACAGGGGAGATGTCTGTGGATCGTTTCTGTTTTGTTATGTTAATATCTCAGAGTAACAGCACAGCCTGTGTGATCTTTGCACATACAGGTGTGCAGCCAGGCATCTCAATGTCGTGAAGATCAGTGAAAATCAGTGCGTTGTGATCAGGCTGAAGGCCAAGTGAAATAAAGGAACAGTGAAGATCATGAGTACAAGACTTACAAACTCTGCTCAGTTCCTTTCCGGTGTGTGATGAGGGTGCAGCAGAGTGTGAATCAAAACTGTCCAGAAATAAAATGTGTGAAGTGGCTGTAATGTGCAGGTAAGACAGCAGAATACAGACAAGTACTGGAGTTTAATAAAAGTAATTTTAATAAAGTGACTGATGCTCATGTCCTCAAAAATGTGGAATTAAAAACACAGCAGTCAGAAAAAGTATTTCTGGCAGCTTACTGAACATGTAAACATAAGTATTGCTGTCTTTACTAAAAAAAAATTGAACTTATTATTGCTGTCAGGCCAAAAGCTCTTATTTCCATCTTTTTAATCTACGTCTGCTTTCCTTTTTTTATAACTGGAGTCATGTTAATGACCACCTTCCAAGTTGATGAATGGTTTCTAAAACAATTAAAAGAACAAAAATAATCAATGATACTTGAAGACAACAAAAGATTTTTACATGTGGTAGTACAGTGATTTTTTTCATTTTTTGAAAAGCAGCAATTTGGAGATAAGAGGTTTGTGGCTTACAGAGATGAGGTAAGAAAAAAATACATTAAAAACTCTCAGTTCAGTTTTGGGTTACTCCAGTTCTGCCTAAGTTCAAGAGTCACTTTGTTTGAAAGTAACTTCTTATTTGTAGCAGAGTTTACACTCTTTCAATGACTGAGGCGTTGCTCTTGTTTTTTTTCTGAGTTTTAATGCAGACTGAAGTTCTAACTTTAATCTTAAACCTAGTTTTTAGGAATCACTAATGCATTTAGTCTGACTCTTCTCCTCTGAGTTAGAAGGTTTTAGACCCAGCTCTTTGTGAGCAACTTTACTCTGAGTAGGGCTGAACGATATGAGAAAATAATCTAATTATGATTTTTTTCTCCAATATTACGATTTACTCTGTGATTGTTGTAATGTTAAAATTGATTATGGACTTGGAATTAAACTTCAAAAACCATGTAAAAATTCCAAAAATGGTTCTGACAGTGGCCAAAAAAAAAAAAAAGATGAATGGGAGCAAGATAGGCATAAAGTTGTAAAAACTGGGTTGAAAAAGGTTAAAATAGGCATGAAATCGCAAGAAACTATTTTATATTGATGTATTGATGTTTTTTTCTTCCCCGGCTGTACACCTTAGTTATCTCCAAAATATTCCACTATTTTATTAAATATTTAATAGCAGCCAAAGACATTAAGCCTTTTATTTAAAAATAAGTCTGAAGATTATTCCAAGTAAAAGGAGCTGAGAACCTAAAAGCTTTCTTTCCCGTCTCAGCTGTCTGGATGAACAATAAACTGCAAGATGTCCAAGTAACAAAGGATATCTACTCCATAGTTTTTGATTTAAAGAAAGGATCTGTGATCCTAAATCTTTTTAATAAAGTAAAATGCTGAGTGAGAGACTCTGAGGTGCAACTGAACAAATACACAACTTTAATCACATCTAAACGGCTTTTATCAAAGGCCATAGTGTGGACTTTACTCCAAAACAGAACTTTCACAAAGCTGGAGCAACAGGCTGTCCTCCAGAGAAGAAAGATGTTAATTCTGCTGTCACAGAGAGGAAAGTGTCACCACATCTTCCATTAACAAAAACTATTTCAAACAAAACCTTCCTTTGCATCTCTGAAGGATGTTTTCACCTTTAAATAAAAATGTAAATGTTTTTACCGTGTCTCAAGAGGATGAGGAAAACAAATCCACTCAGTGCTGCTGGTAAAGTCATAGCTGATCCTCTGGTCTGTGTCTAATCAGGCTGCATCAAATGCTCGACCTTTGTGAGTCAGTTCATCATATTCTTTTGCTCTTCATCTAAAAAAGAGGATGTGGTCTCTTTACTCTCTTTCTTGGTGTTATTTTTAACAACAAAAGGGCCATGCCTGCCCGCTTCCTCATGACATGGTTAATATGCATGAGCAGGCGAATGACTGTGAACCCCCTGAAAGGAGAAATGATTCTTACTGTTATATAAAAATTGAAACAGCTTTTAAAATACAGTATTTTGCCAAAAGAATTCACTCACCCACCCAAATAATCAGAATCAATCAAGCACCTAGGCATGCAGACTGCTTTAACAAACATTAGTGAAAGAATGGGTCGCTCTCAGGAGCTCTGTGAATTCCAGCGTGGAACTGTGATAGGATGCCACCTGTGCAACAAATCCAGTGGTGACATTTCCTCACTCCTAAATATTCCACAGTCAACTGTCAGCTGGATTATAAGAAAGTGGAAGTGTTTGGGAACCACAGCAACTCAGCCACCAAGTGGTAGGCCACGTAAACTGACGGAGCAGGGTCAGCGGATGCTGAGGCGCATAGTGAGAAGAGGTCGCCAACTTTCTGCAGAGTCAATCTCTACTGACCTCCAAACTTCATGTGGCCTTCAGATTAGCTCAAGAACAGTGCAGAGAGCTTCATGGATGGGTTTCCATGGGCGAGCAGCTGCATCCAAGCCTCACATCACCAAGTGCAATGCAAAGTGTCGATGCAGTGGTGTAAAGCACGCCGCCACTGGACTCTAGAGCAGTGGAGACGCGTTCTCTGGAGTGACCAATCACGCTTCTCCATCTGACAATCTGATGGACCAGTCTGGGTTTGGAGGTTGCCAGGAGAACGATATTTATGGGACTGCACTGTGCCAAGTGTAAAGTTTGGTGGAGGGGGGATTATGGTGTGGGGGTGTTTTTCAGGAGCTGGGCTTGGCCCCTTAGTTCCAGTCAAAGGAACTCTGAATGCTTCAGCACACCAAGACATTTTGGACAATTCCATGCTCCAACTTTGTGGGAACAGTTTGGAGCTGGCCCCTTCCTCTTCCAACATGACTGTGCACCAGAGCACAAAGCAGGTCCATAAAGACATGGAGGACAGAGTCTGGTGTGGATGAACTTGACTGGCCTGCACAGAGTCCTGACCTCAACCCGATAGAACACCTTTGGGATGAATTAGAGCGGAGACTGAGAGCCAGGTCTTCTCGTCCAACATCAGCCTTCTCAGAAGACTTGAAGCTGTTATAGCTGCAAAGGGTGGACTGACGTCATATTGAACCCTATGGATTAGGAATGGGATGTCACTTAAGTTCATATGCCAGTCAAGGCAGGTGAGCGAATACTTTTGAAAATATAGTGTACTTTGAGGAATGACAGTAAGTGTCCTTTGGTGGGCAACGTTTAGCACAAACTAAACAATTTGAATCAAAACACCATGGTAATTTTGTGGACAAATAGTTGAGTAAACATATTAATGCACTTCCTTTCTCTTGAGATAACATTATAGGCAGCTCAATATTTATGTAAAAGTCAGGATATACTGGTCCTCCACGTGGCACCGTAGGTGGCTGGTTCAAGTCCCAATTGAACCATGCTTGGAAGTTGATTCAGTGGCTGGGGAGATGCAGGCTGGCCCACTGGGGCACTGCTGCCTCACACAGTAGATGGTAACTAAAGGAGTTTGTGTCCTTTGCCTACAGAGTCTCAAGGTGAAGAGTTTGGACCTTTAAGCCCCTAAACTTCCTCCCACTTTAACACCTATGAATGAAGTAGAGTTGATGTGATTGTGCAGGAGAGTCATCAGGAATAACCAATGGCAAATGCTCCCGAACCTGACCATCAGATCCAGCAGGTGATTGGATAAATAATCTGTCAGTCATATTCAATATCAGAAGTATGAAGTAGCCAGGAGCTGCTGCTGCAAAGTTCAATAAACACAAACATTTTAAGGTGCCTACACACTGAACAGGACTTGAGCGTCCCCCCGCGATAACTCTCCATGCAAAGTCAATGTACGATGGGGCGGGAAAACCCTCTGCGATACTACTGCAGCGTTCAAGGCGACCACTTAGCTCGCTGCACATTGCAAAAGTAGATCTTTTAAGGCAATGTTGTTTATGACTGTGCAGCAACAGCCAATCAGGGGTGTGTGCTAAAGTCATGGTACCTGTAACCATAGATATATACAAACACTAGATGGCTCATGCGCGCTGTGAGCCAATGGAAAGGGACGTCGTCACATGGTGGCCATCTTGGAACAGGGCTGCTCGATCACTCATAACATTAAAGTCAATGGAGTGTGGACTTTGAAGTAACTGCAGATTGATCAATTGTCGACCAATTTTCAAACTATTGACTTTGTCAGAAACTTCAGAGATGTAGTATTAATACGACATACTTAAGATTATAGCATTTTATAAAACATAACATTGATACACTAACGTAATATTACTGGTAACGTTTGTAATACATCAAACCATTTGTTAATCCTCAAGATTTTAGCAGGTGTCTTACTTCAATTGAATACTATAGAGCAGAAATGTGCCATGTGCCAAGATGGCCGCCCTGTGAGGACATCAGTGGCTAGCAGTCTAGACTTTCTGTACGTGACTATGCCCGTGACAGACTGTTTTTGTTCAGAGTAAAAATCTATGTCTGTGCAGGAAACCATTTGTCAGTGAGGACATTAGTTCCACCTTGACGGACCGCAGAAAACCAACAGACGATGCTGCTGCAGGTCATCAGCTGCAGTGTTTTGTTTGATAAGTGAGTGAAAAGGATGCAGTTGGAATAATGTCAGCTTATGCATCCTATTATATGATATATTATGTGATCTCCAGTGGACATGACGTCATCGATGCCATGGCGATGGGTGACAGTGACAAAAATGAGGTATTTATAGACACGCAACGCAACTTCAGGGGGCAACGCGATTGCGATCGCAGAGTTGCGTTTGGTGTGAACCCAGCTTTAAGTCACGAAAACTTGTCAGGAGAGGAGTGACAATTTAAAAGTACGGAAAGCAGCACACATGTTACTCAGTAGACGGCCGAAGATGTTGTTGTTCCTGGTATGTGCACGCAGCCTTCATGTGAAAGAGTACTGCGCAGGCGGTGATGTCAGCATTTCACCCTGAAATGCTCTGATCTGGGATTACATGGAGATGCTTGGAGGAGCGTTTTGAAAACTCTCCACTCTGGAGCCTGTTTTCAAAAGTTTCCATTTTCATACAATCTGTATAGAGTTCCCCGCGTAAACACAGGGCCAAAACGCAATAAAAACTTATTGGATCTGACCGTGTTTGGCCCAGTGTAAACGGCCCCTTAGAGAAAACTAGCCTGGCACCGAGTACAGCTGTCTTGGGGTTCTCTTTGGTCAGGATTTATCCTTAACAACTCTTACATACAGCAAATTTCAAAAACAGCCTTTTTTCATCTTGGTAACATTGCTAACATCAGGTTTATCCTGTCTAAGAGCAATGCTAAAAAGCTAGTCCATGCTATTGTTGCTGGATTACTAATTTCAGGCTGTCCCAGCAAGTCGTTCAAGACGCTTCAGCTGGTCCAAAATGCTGCAGCACGTGTACTGACTAGAACTAGGAGAAGAGACCACATTACTCCTGTACTAGCTTCTCTGCATTGGCTTCCCATTAAATCTAGAATAGAATTCAAGATTCTTCTCCTCACCTATAAAGCCCTCAGTGGACAGGAACCAGCCTATCTTAAAGAGCTTGTAGTGCCGTACAACCCCTCTAGAACATTGCGCTCCCAAAATGCTGGCCTGCTCCTGGTACCATCAGTCTGTAGAAGTAGTATGGGAGGTACAGCCTTCAGTTATCAGGCTCCTTTTCTCTGGGAACCACTTCCCTACCACAGTTAAGGAGGCAGACACCCTCTCTACCTTTAAGGTTAGACTTTAAACATTCCTCTATGATAAACTTTCACTTAGGTGGAACAGGGTGAAATATTCATCTGTGTTTATCAATACTGTTTATCGAATTACTCAAAATTACCTGGCAATCTTATGTTCATTTAGCCAGCGAAGTCTCCATCCTCACGCTCCTGTGTGTAACGTTGCTGCCCCTCCTCTCTTTTATTTCTTCTTCTGTGGTATTTTATTTGTGTGTGTTCCTTTCACCCCCTCCCCTCTCCCCTTTCCCATGAATCCCTCGGGAGAGGTGGGTGCTCATCCTCGTGTCTTTTAATAATCTAATGCCATCTTTGTATTAAATGTTAGATTTTGTGCTCTGTTTTGTCCCCTATGTTATTTTGGTTTATTCTCCTAGCTTTTAGTCTGTATATATGTCTATTGTGTCACGTATGAATATTTGGGTCCCCAACCCCCCTCTCTCAAACATGGATGTTTGTGCAGCAAGCTAAGCTAGTATTTAGCTACTTACGTGTACTTTTCTCTGGTGCTGTAACTTTGCTCTGTGTAGGATCTTGAGCAGGCTGGGAGGCTCTTTTGTAAATATTTCATCTTGCCAGAATCAATGTGGCCAAAGAGAGTGTCGCCTTATAATTCCACATATGCACTACACAACACAGGAAAGCCACTGTTACATAAGGACCAGCTCAGGCCTGGACCAGCTCATAGTTAACCCCCACAGTCGCTCCATTCTGTGTGTTTATACATGAGTATGTGTGTATTAATAAATGTGTATATTTATGCATGTGTGTGTTTCCTTAAATGAGAGCTTGTCTTCGGCCTGTTCTATTTTTAAAGAGTCTTCATATGAATTGGTGATAAATTAAAGACTGATTGATTAATTTGGAGTTTTTAATTCCAAATTTTTGTCTTGAATTTCTAGTGTTGGTCACAAATTTAATGTTTTATGAGATATGGTGACTTTTATCAAATTTTGACCTTTTATCTGAATTGTATCTTTTTAACATTATTCCCCCCAATTATTGCTTTTCATCTCAAAGTTTGACTGGATCTCAAATTATGAGTTTCCAGCGCAAATGTTTACTTTTATCTCATATTTTGGGTTTGAATGTCAAAGTTAGATTTTTTTGTATTACATTCGTAACCTCACACTCCATCTGGACTGGTCTATATATCAGTCATGGAAATATTTCACTAATCCATCTGGAAGGAGTGGTTCGAAAATGTTATCAGGGGCAGAACCTTCAGAAACAACAGCAGCTTGTGACTGGATGATCGTTGGGCCTCGGCCACACTCAGCACAGACCAATAAACATCTAGCATCGCTGTTATGTATGATGTAGCATATGTAGCAGATGACAGCTAACAATAGCTTAACCCTTTAACTACCAGCTCAACTGTTTGGCAGATTTCAATATATTAAGGATATTTCCTCCCTCTCCTCACACAGCACTCAGTCATTACCGTAATGATTAAAATTGCACAAAGTAGCGAGGAGTTACAGTGATTTGAAATACACATTTGCAGCGGTGTCACCGGTGATCCCCGTGGTATTAAGAGGGTTAAACTACGCTAGGCTATCATCTCACATTGAATTATACCACACAGATGTATCATTTAACATTTAAATATGATATGAGCCTTGTTAAAGACAATCCCTACAAGTTTTTTTCTGGGAAACTTCTGAAAGAGCAAATTTCACCAAGTTCCACAGAGAAAACAGGATGACCACAGAGTGATTAAAAAAAATAAAACAGATTGTTTGTAAAAAAAAAAAAAGAAATCCATGTGTTTAGTGTTTTTTTTTTCAAAATCCTTTAAAACTGCTTAATTTTGTGCATTTATTCTGTTACAAGACCAATTTTACTGCCACTATCTTTAAATTGCAGCAAGATGCTGCTTCACTCACAAGTCACTCAGTTTTACTACACAACACAACAGTGTTACTCACTCCTATATCCTGATTCACTACAAAGCATCGGCTCTCAGATTATATTAATAAATGTATACAATTATTGTATATTTTGTATTTTGATTGTTAATTTTAATTTATTTCACCCTCTCAGATGGGATTTTTGAACTTTGGAGGACAAACCTGTCAGCAAATTATTTCAACTCAGTTATTTTTGTGTAATTTAGGCTTTATGCTCAAGCAGTTACTTTTGCAATAGCCTGTGTCAATGGTTTGCTCTAAAAAGCTGTTGGAGAACTCTTTTTGAAGATCATGGATAAACAACAGTGAACATTGTTGAACAAAAGCCTACCTCAACACAAACCAGATGTTAAGGAGTTAAAGATTCTACTTGCCATCTCTTGGCGTAAAATGTTATTTTTTCTTCATAAACTGTTCATATTTAATTCTAAGCATCCACTGAGACTCTGTGTGATATGAGCGCCCTCTGCTGGCACCCTTGCAGACATGAGTGGTGCAACCTGTTTATTTCTGCCAGAGTGCACCACGTGTCTCTGTGGTAAGTTTGTGTATTTATAAGCTCCGCTAAAAATGCAATATTAAAGTTTATTTTTTTGGACGGGGGTGCTGTCTTTACATTTGACATGTTTGGGATAATCTCTGGGACTGCTGTGGAACTTCTCTGTGATTATATTGATTGTTTTTTGAGTCATTTAGGCTCGCATGTGATATGTTTTGCTAGCTAAAATGTGACGTCTTATCTTCATTGGTAGCACCCCTAACTGTTAGCTAAATTATTTTTTGTGTTTTATGTTTTAGCAGTGTTGGAGCTTTTTGTGAGAGTCACTGTGAGAAACCGTATGTGGGCGATTCCACCAAAAGAGTGAAATTTCAGTCCCCAGCATATTATTGTACATTAAATGTATAAACACATGTAATAATATATTACAAATTATATTTTATTATTATACTAAACACCATACACATTCATATTTGTAGAATTTACATATATATACACACACACACATACATATACTTATACATATATATATATATATGTATATATATGTATATGTATATATATATATATATATATATATATATATATATATATATGTATATATATGTATATGTATATATATATATATATATATATATATATATATATATATATATATGTGTATATATATATATATATATATATATGACATCCAAAACACATATACATAGCATTTCTTGCCTGTCCCACAGCCAAACACTACACTTTACTACAATGCATCATGAACAAAATCCTTCCAAAGCAAATTTTCTTTTGCATTTAACTGTGACTCCATATTCTATCTCCACTTTTAAAACAAAAGTTTTCCAGAAAAAGTCATTATATTTTGGTTAAATTTCACATTTTAGTGCTGTCCCCAGGTTCCCACTCATTGCTGTTACCCAAACACTTTTAGCCCTTTAAAATTCTGGAACATTTCACCAGTGACATGTTCTGCAGGAATTAACATCATTCAGGTCTTCTGCAAGTCATGGGAAGACCAAAAGTAAGTTATCTCTTTTATTTTTTCTTAAATTTAATGACATATAAGCGTTTTAGAGATGGTCAATCTAAAAACTCAGTCCTGTTACCAGTGGCGGACTGGGACTGAAAAACAGCCCTGGACTTTGACTCGGCCCAGTCCACAACAACGGGTGCTCAAAAAATCATCAGCCAAAGACACAGGTCTCAAAATACTTAAATATTAACCCATGACATTTTACCTTCAAAATTAATGCATTCTCACTATTGTTGATCAAAAGTGGTGTTAGGAGCATAGTATAGAATACTCAGAGTCAGTATTCTATACTATGCTCAACACCCTTTAAATGTCAACAAGAACTGAGAGCTCAAAAAACTTCTAAAACTAGAAGAAAAACTTTAATGAATAATCAAGCTACATCAAGCTATTCCTCAATCATATGCTTTTATTAAACTGTCAAAAAGAAAACAAACAGATTCTGAATATATTCTAAAACTTATATTAACAAACCTTTTAAATTAAATATTGAGTGTAAAATCATCTGACTTAAAAATATTGTAAAAAGTGTTTTAATTGGAGGAATACAAGGAGTGGAAATTAACAGAACATAATCAGAAGCTGGATGAGTTCAAGTAGACATCTAAGTCCAAGTACTTTCTTTTTAAATACATTAATCTAAAATAGAAGTAAAATGAATGTTTCTAATACAGTGTGATAATTGTGTCCTATATGAGAGGATGAGGATGTCAGCATGTCGCCTGTCTGTCCTCTCTGACTGTCACAGTCTGTTGCATCAGGCAGAGAGGAGAGAAAAGCTCTGGACAATTCACAGATTCATGACAAAGTACGATGAAAAGATGGGCTACGTACAGGGCTAATTTCATTTTAGCTTAAAAATAAGCACCCTATTAGCTGAGTGCTGTGTTCATTTAAAACATGCCAGCAGACTTGAGCACAGGAGTTGAAATTTTGCTTTTCATGTTGTGCTTGTTGAACAAGTGGAGTGATAAAAAAACTTATCAACCATTCTGTGTTTTAATACACTTCACATGTTTCAACACCGCTATGCCCGCCTGTCGCCTGCAGCTGTGGGTACACGGCTCGCACTGGTCGCCGCGAGAAAAAGTTTGAACCAAACCATTGTGAGGGAAGGGGGAGGTGATCTTCAACAGTTAAAATAGTCTGACAATGTGTTTTTAAAGGATAACTTCGGTTCCTGCAGCTTTTACATTGTCTATAGAATGAAGAACAACAATATACTCACCCAGAAGGCTTTCCTGATGCAAACGGTGCTTCGGGAGATATTTAGATCCAAAATCGAGCAGCGGACACCGATATAATGGTAGCCTGTAGGGCATAGATCGCCGCTCCTAAAAACTGCATTAGTCGTCCAAAAACTCATGTTTTTCACCAATATTCCATCATGATTTGGACGGCCGAATGGGCCAGCCATTGCAGCCTGTGTCTCTCCACACAGCGCTGTGTGGCTGAACCAACGAGTTTGTTTACATGCTCTTCGCGCATGCGCAGTGCGGCTCATTGTTTCAGGGCAGCTACAAATCGACTTTCTTCTTCCAGTTTATGATGGACGTCCTTACAGTTTGGAGCCAGATTATACAGATAAGGAGCTGATAGAAATGATGAGAAATGAGCTTGTATCTTGATCACAAACAGACTCGTCTGTTTAGAGGTTAGTTCAGCCACACAGCGCTTTAAGTAGCGTTACTTGTATAGTATCGTCCAAACACGCTACTGTCTACTCTCGAGTGTATTTCCCCCATCTCCACTTGCACACAAGTGTAAGTAGCGAGTTAGCTTGCACAGTTCAGTGCCTGCCAGCGCATTGGTGCCAACCATCGGTCTGGACATGGAACAACAGTATCTTGTAAGCAAGAGATAGAAAAAAAAATATGACGGCGGGGCAGCGGCCGTTCGGCAGCCAGCCGTTCTGGTATTCTCCAGAGCGTCCAGATGGCCAGTCCGCCCCTGCCCAAGCTTGCCAACCCTCCCGATTTTCCCGGGAGAGTCCCGAATTTCAGTGCCCCTCACGAAAATCTCCCGGGCCCACAATTCTCACGAATTTCTCCCGATTTCCACCCGGACAACAATATTGCTACACCATCCTTCTCTTCTGGCTGGGCGCCGTTTCGGCATTAATAACAGTTACGCCTCGGCTCGAAGTCAAGCGCGGCAAACAGAACAGAAGAAGAAGAAGAAGCAGAAATGAGTAAGAAGAGAAAGTACTCGTGTAAATTCCAGAATGAGTGGAATGTACATTGCATAGATTGATGGTTAATCTATGCAATATATGCTCAATAAATAAAAATGCTAACAAAGAAGGCATCAATGCATTGATTAACCACCAATCTATGCAATGTATGCCTTTTTTGTTTGTATTTTTATTTATTGAGCATACATTGAATAGATTAACCACCAATCTATGCAATGTATGCCTTTTTTTTGGTTTTATTTATTTAATTAAGACATTTTTATTACCATCTTTTGCACTGGTACTGTGGACAGCTGTTAAATTTGCTATGTGACTTTACTTTGTTACTATGGACTGTTATTTTCTTTGTCCAATAAATGAACTCTGTGAAATTCAAGTATTTCATTGTTCTTGTTTTGTTTGTATATGACCCCCCTCCCCCCTTTGAAAATCTCCCTAATTCTGAGGTCTCAAGGTTAGCAAGTATGCCCCTGCCTGTTACCTAAGTTATCTCTGAGACAACAGTTGTTGATATCAAAAGCAAAATATTCATTTAAATCTTAAAAATTTGCTCCGTGTGCTCAAGCTGCTAGCATAGATGCAAAGTGGCTAGATTTCACACAATTGCTAATTTATGCTGAAAACTCATTGATGTTACCCTCATTGCTGTTACTCAAATAAAGAGTAACAGCAAAAAAAAGTCATTTTTTGTCATAAATATTAGTGTTTTCGTCATGTAACCAACCTTGTCTTCTAAATTAACTCTTTTTCTAAGGGAAACATTGCATGTGGTTGATATTCTAATTATAATTATACTTATTCATGGTCTTAAAATGGCATTTGAGTTTTGGTAACAGCAGAGAAAAAATTGCAATGATAATAAATTGTCAAAAGTTGCGATAAATTAAATAAAGTAGCCTAAGATTGACCAGTACTCATTTTGAATGAGTAAATGTGTATATTACTAAATTCTATATTGAAGTTGAATGAAAATGAAGTTTAATTTTGAAGAGTAACAATAAACAAATTTCACTCTTTTGACCCATATACCTCTGTTCTTATCAGATTATACCACGCTTCCCTGCAAATAAACGGAGCCAAAGCTAAAGACCTGTGCCGATCTGATTCATCACACAACGCAAGAGAGAGAGTAAGCAGCTGCTACACATCCATGATGAAACTGTTATTTGTCTGGAATGATAATCACCCACCAAAACACCATGCCTTAAGTAAGTAGACGAAAGGGGACAGGCGTGATATTATGCTGTGGGGTCGTTACGCCGACATCCTCCATAAATTAGCGAGTCGACCCGGTTGTGTTCTCACAGAAGCTGATCGCAGGGGAGCTGATTAAAACTTGTCACTTGCAGGGTTAATCAAACCGGGTCAAAATGCCGGTTTAACCCTTTCAAACTGCCGAAAGGAGCCGATTGTTATCTGGTTTAAACAGGTTTTTTGGCCAGTCGGAAAGGGATATAACTGAAAATACAGTTACAACAAATTATTTTTGGTAAATCTGTGTGTCTTCCTCTTATTTAGCAACATTTCATTTTTTTTTACCCAACCAGGAAGCAGATATGCAGGTCAACCAGCTGGCTGACTTGCCTGTCAGGGGTTATCCTGGGCCTGAATGGATGATTTCATTTCTGCAACAAATTATTATTTACATCACAGAGAATAGAATTTACTAGTTTTTGCGCAGCATCAGATTTTAATGTTTTCCCCGTCATTGACCCCCATTATAACCATTTATTTTATCAATAAATTTCTGTTTATTTCTGTTGCATTTGTTTAACTTGCCTTGTCAAATATATTTGTCACTCTGCTGTCCTGCTCCAGTGAGTGTCAGATTACTTGATACACCAGGTGGACCGTTCATTCAATCATTTCTGTTGTTTAATTTATCTGTTTATTTATTTGTTGTCTAATCTTAGACATCTGAGGTGAATTTTACAGAAACTCAAAAGGTTTATCAGAAGAAAATATTTTTATTCCTGTTTCAGAGCTATGCTTTCTTCCACCTTTAAGCATAAAAATGCACATTTATGTTACAGACATTGCACATCTTGACAGGGCTCCTCAAAAGTCCATCCAGAGAAACTAAACCTGGTAAGACTGTGGGGAAACTGAAGCAGCACACGTGTCTACTGCAGTCAGACTCTTGGTTTCTTGGCGACTGTGCTGTACAGAGCAGAGGCATCCTTCAAAGCTGCCTGGTATCTCGACCTGTGAATTTAGAAAATAAAGTTATGTGTTAAAAAATAAACAAGAATCAGTGTTAACAGCAGGTTCACAACAGCAGACTCTGTTCTCATCTGTGGTGAAGTTCCAAAAATGCCACATTTTTAATCGGTCTTGTAGTATCTGATGTGAATGGTTTCAAATAAAATAGGTGTTTTTGAGGGTGTATTCATGAGAGGACTGAAGTTGACCTTTTCCCACTCAGAGTGCAGATGACCAGATAAGGTGCTCAGGTGTCCACCAGAGGCTTCACACAAACAACCTTCACGTCCTTGCTTCTTTTGTTGGTCAACCACTATTGTTGGGTAAATAACTAAATGTTTAACACAAATACATAGAGTGATAAACCCTGTGGCAAAGATAAAAGGTCCTTTACTTTAGGCTATCGTGGGTTATGCCCTTTAGTTTACGTGTTATACATCTAAGATGCTCTTGTCCAATGAGAATCCACGCTGCATGCATGTCTTTGTATAGTTCAAACAATGAGTCTGGTATAGTTACATACATGTACTCTTAAACTATTCAGGAGGTCTCATTTTGGCTTGGGCCTCTCAGGCTGTCCGGAGTGCCTGATTTAGACACTTGCTTGGTTTGTAAAAAAACTTCTCTTATATGCAAACAAGTCTGTGTCGGCGAAGCTTCTTCATCTTCTGCATCTACACATCAACACATCGAGAAACTACAGTCTCCTTTCACACTGCACAGTGACGACCTGGGCTGTAAAGCAAACCCCACAGCCCCAACAATACAAGACCAGTGTTGTGTGTAACAGGTTACAGTAATGTAGCTACTTCTTCAGGTAAAAAGTAAGGTAACGCACTACGACTGAAAATGTGGTAACAAAACTTAATTTCTTTTTTAATGTGTTACTTTTCCCACAGACAGCTCTGACACTGAAGCTGCCTTCTCAGTAGCTTTTTGGGCTTGTTTCTAAACATGAAGTTTCTTCTTGAGGCTCTCCTATCTGTGTGAATACCCCTGATTATCTGAAACACAACTGCGTTAGGCAGTTTGTCCACTTCCTTGATTCCTGGTTATCACACACGCCCCTAAACACACTCATGCCCATAAAGCATTTTAAAATGATGCTTTGCACCGTGAAATTGAAATCTAATGTAGATGAAAATTCCCACACTTTATGTAGATTTCTCTTTTTAAAAGTAATATATCACATTAGGAAAGGAAATAACTGGAGGTTGCTTATTTTGGTTTTGTTTTTATCAACCTGGTTGCTTATTTCAGAAGCAAAATGTGGAAACACTGGGCAGAAGCTCTCATTCTACAGGGTGCGTGACATGATTTTGTCAAATAAAAAGCACAAAAGAAATAACTGTTATGTTCTCTGTAGTAGAACTTTTTGTAGGTCTTCACATTTAGGAACAGATATAGGGTTCTGTCCAAGGTCGAGCAATGTAAAAGGAACGGAAAAGTAACAAGTAACTTAAAAAGTTACTTTTCATAGAGGGTATTTAAGTAAAGCAAAAAGTGACTTTTTTAAAGAAGTAATGAGTAACGAGCAAACACTACTTTTTAAAAGTAACTTCCTCATCACTGTACAAGACACACCAGAAGCACAGCTCTATATGGAAATATTTTACTAATCCATCAGGAGAAGAGCCAATAGGAAATGTTTTCAGAGGAAAAACCTCAAAAAAAAAAAAAACTGCAGCTGGTGATTGGACAATTGGTCTGCCAGTCACACTCATCACAGACCAATCATTGTCAAACCACAGTATGAGATAGCTGCTCAACCCTGTTGTTAGCCGTTAGCTTCAGCTACATTTCAATCCTTAGAGTATCATCTTACATTAAATTATACCACACAGACGTATCATTTCCCACTTACATGTGACATGAACCTCGTCAACAACAATCCCTACCAAGTTCTCCTGGTAAACTTCTGAGGAGAGCAGATTTGACACAGCGATCGTCCAATCACCTGCTGAATTTGAAGGTTCTGCAGATTCCCAAACACTTTCTATGGGCGCTTTCCCAGATGAACCAAGGAAACATATTGAATGTTCCATCTTGTGTGTCAGGTTAATATACCACAACCTTAACTCAACAGCTTAATTAAAAGCAAACTGAGACCTCCTGTTTTCAGGTAGACCAGAGTTTGATTCTTAATTTTGCACCAAGTTTGTGTGATTTTTGGCACCTCCCCAAGTCAACAGAACTTTCAAAAAAAGTGAACAAGTTTTCTTTTGGTCCAGACCAGATGTGTTCAGAGGTAAACGCACCACTTAATTTCATCCAAAAGTGTCTAAAAACTTGAGAACATTTCTTTAAAGATTTTATATAAAGTACAGGCCAAAAGTTTGGACACACCTTCTCATTCAGTGTGTTTTCTTTATTTTCATCACTATAACATTGTAGATTCTCACTGAAGTAATGATGGCCACTCGTTTCTCTTAACTTAGCTGATTGGTTCTTGCCATAATATTAATTCTAACAGTTGTCTAATAGGGCTGTCGACTGTGCATCAGCCTGACTTCTGAACAACACAAATGATGGTCCAACCCCATTAATAAGGCAAGAAATTCCATTAATTAACCCTGGAAAGGCACACCTGAGAAGAGAAAACCATTTCAGGTGACTACCTCTTGAAGCTCATAAAGAGAATGAAGAGTGTGCAAAGCAGTAATCAGAGCAAAGGGTGGATACTTTGAAGAAACTAGAATATAAGACATGTTTTCATTTATTTCACACTTTTTTGTTAAGTACATAATTCCACATGTGTTCATTCATAGTTTTGATACCTTCAGTGAGAATCTACAATGTAAATAGTCATGAAAATAAAGAAAACACATTGAATGAGAAGGTGTGTCCAGACTTTTGGCCTGTACTGTATTTGAGCACAATATTAAAAGATTAAAAACAAATCTTTGTATGTATGACAGAAAAAAAACACAATGAGCAACAAGCACATCATAAAAATAATAATTTCTCGTTTTCAGTGACTGATTTCCCATGATGCCCAGGCTTGCATTGATTATTGATATTATAATGTTGATAAAATTATCTCAACCAGAATACCGTTTTGATATTTGAGTGACTGCCATCAGCCTGGATGATCAGGTCTATGTTTAATCCACAATGTCCTGCTTTTTTTGCTCCACTTCCCTTCTTTAGTCCTTGTTTACCTGTTAAATTCACAGCAAACCTAACTTTATGTGCAAGCAGTCTTGGGTGGGCTTTACACGAGAACGAATTTGTAAGACTCCGGTAAAATAAACTATCAATCTGGTGACATTGACACACGGAGACGCTCATTTGTCCATAACTCTACATCTTTTTTGAAAACGGGTCTGCAGGTGGATATCTGGGTATTCGTCTTCATGCCGTAGTTGGTATAAACAGATAAGTCTGGAAAAGACGGTGACCTCATAGCACCCCTCCTCCTCCCCGCCCCTCAACCCACGCTGTCACACACAACAACGACAATGGCGGCAGCCGGGCTGATTCTGATCTTGTTCCAGCAGATACAAATATTGCAGTAATTGTATTGTATTGTAATATACAAATATCGCCATTACTGCTGTTGTTTACGTTCAGAACAGAAGCGTGGACAGGATGGAAGTCGACCTTGTATGCGCATGCCTATTTTCTGTTTTTGGTGCTTTGTGGCAATTTCAGTGTCATCTTTAGGCTGGGCGTATGTACTACAGGATTTTGCGTGGATTTTGCGTTGTCATGTGAATGCACACGCCTATGTACAATACGATGTCTAAACAGCGATACATGTATGATGTCAACGCCAAGACAATACGGGGCCGTCCTCGTGTGAGGAGGACCTTAGAGGTAAATCAGATACTAGGGCTGGGATGATAGGCTTTTCTTCCAATTAGATTTTTTTTTACCATTTTTTAGGTGTCTTTTTGATTTAAATAGCGATTCTACTATGTTGCCGATTTTTGCAATCTTTATTTAGCTTCTTTAAACACCAGTGAAAAAGATGAACAATGATGATGCCTACAGACAATATCAGGAAAAGTACACATCACATGTGAGTCTGTTTTTTAGGATTTATTCAGCAATATATTTTAGCCAGCTGCTTAAAAAAAATTGAAAAAAAATTGAATTATGAACAAAAAAATCTGTTTACTCCTGGAGCATGAACCTCCGACCAGGTATTTCCAAATCTGCCTGGCAAGTTGCTGTGATAAATGTGGAAACCTGCCCTGTCTCACACTGTTGACAAATCTTTATAAAAAAAACCCTAAGTCTACCTCTGGATTCAGACCAACAAAATGTCGCCACTTTTCCCTTGTGCCAAGAACATTCTCTAAAAATGTCTTCACAACCAGTTGAGAACTTATCATGTTATTAGAAAAAACACAGAAAACTGCCCCCTCTTGCACTCTAAAAAAATTCCAGGATCCACATCCGGATTTTGATCACCACCAAATTCAAACCACTTCCCTCTCGTGTTGTGACCAACTCTACCTGAAAATTTCATAGTAATCCACTTGCGACTTCTCGAGTTAACTTACTTACAAACAATCAAACACCAGCAAAAACACAATGGCCTTTGTTGAGGTAACAATGCGACGGTAATAAAGCATACTCACTCTGATCTGGCACCACCACGTTTAAAGTGGACCACAGAGTACTCCACCTCATTATCATCATCTTCCTCCTTTTTGGGTCTCTTTGATTTGGCTTTACCGACGTTGGAGTAGAGAGCATCATCCTGGTTTTTAAAGAATCTCACGCTGGCATAATGGAGGTCCTGATCTACAGCAGGTTGTCTTCGTGTTGATTCGGGAGAGTTGTCATTGGCTGAGGATTGAATTACCTAAAGAAAAAACACAACATGGATTTTTGAGTAAGAACACATTTCTGATCATGTCATTGTGATTCTGTTGCTGCGTTCACACTGCACGCTACCTGTACTACCTCAGCGATCACTCTCCATACAAATTCAATGTACAGCCGCGATGGGGCGGGGCTAACCCTCCTGCGATGCGACAGCCGCTTTTCACACTACCACATAGCTTGTCGCGCGATGTGAAAGTAGAAAAAGTTGATCTATTCAGACGATGTCGTGCGTGGCTGTGCAGCAACAGCCAATCAGCAGTGTGTGCATGTGTAACGGTGCCCGTGACAGACAGTTTTTCATCCTGACTACAGAGTACAGGATTCCTACAGCTCAAGCCAAGTTAAATTCAAGACTTTTTAAGACTTTTTTAAGGCCGTTTGAAATCAAATGTAAGACCAAGTCGACAACGAACCACAATTGAAAAAAAAACAAAGCAAACAAAAACACCACATGAATTACCTGGGTTAGAGTCAATTTTAACCCAATGTTTATTTTAAATAAAACTAAACTTTTTGCCTTCATTTTAACCCCATTTTTACAACTTAATGCCTGTTTTACCCCCATTCATCTTTTTTTGGCCACTGTCAGAACCATTTTTGGAGTTTTTACATGGTTTTTGGAATTTAAAATCAAATTTAATTCCCAACTTTGCTGCCATAAGCAATTTTCCTAAGCCGGTTTTGGATTTTTTTGCCAATTTTTCCCCATTTTTTGCAATTCCATACCTATTTTGCACCTATTTATTAACCTTTTTCCACTTTCATACCATTTTTACCCAATTTTTGCAAGTTCATCCCTTTCTTTTTTACCTCTATTCATACACTTTGTCTCACTTTTGTACCATTTTTACCTTTTTTTAAACCCGTCTTTACAACTTTATGCCTATTTTGCCCCCATTCATCTTTTTTGGCCACTGTCAGAACCACTTTTGGAATTTTTGCATGTTTTTTGAAATTTAATTTCAAATTTAATTACTAATTTTGCTGCTGTAATCAATTTTCCTAAGCCACTTTTGGATTTTTTAGCCAATTTTTCCCCATTTTTTTTCTCTCTCCAGGCACTGTAGGTAGAACCAAGACATGCGTCTGCTCCTAAAAATCCTGGTGCAACCACATTACCGTTTTGTTAGTTCTGCTATTGTGATTACACGATGTTGCCATGACAGTAAATCTGTGAATTATTTTTGAAAAATAGATAAATGTTACTCAATATTTTATTAGTTCAATCTAACATAAATCTTACTAATGTGGTCAAATTTTTAAGACTTTTGAAAATTGGATTTAAGACATTTTAATGCAAATTAAGGCCTTATTTTTAGAATTATGAATTCAATGCCTTTTAAGACTTTTCAAGGATCCGCGGGAACCCTAAGAGTAACAATCCATGTCCGTGTGGGAAACATTAGTCAGTGAGGACATTAGTTCTGCCTAGAAGAGCGCCAGAAACTCACAGATGAAGCTGCTGCAGGGCATCAGTTGCAGTGTTTTGTGTTTGATAAGTGAACGGTGACCAAAATGAGGTATTTATGGACATGCAATGCTACGCCAGTGGGCTTTTACACCTTTTAGCTGCGCCGCTGTGTGTGTCAGCATTAGTGGTCTCTGTGGAGGTGGATTCAGTTCAACCCTCAGATGATAAAATGGCTGCATCATGTAAGACCCAGTGCCCAAAAGGTGGACAAATTTGGAAAAAAGACCAGAATTTCTCATCAATTTCTATAAATTTTTTCAAAAAAAAGTGTTTGAGTTCAGTTAACTTACCATAGCCCTGTCTAACAAGGAAAACCAATTAATTATATTTTATATTCAAACTGTTGAATTGAATTACCCAGAGTACACCATGTTTACCTCCACCAGGAGGTTATGTTTTCGGGAGAGTTTGTTTGTCTGTCCGTCTGTGAACAAAATAACTCAAAAAGTAATGGATGGATTTTGATGAAATTTTCAGGAAATGTTCAGCATGGGAAAAGGAAGAACTGATTCGATTTTGGTGTTGGTCTGACTCACCATCTGCATTCGCCATGATGAAAACTGCAATTTTCGTGAATAACTACTGAACTAAAATAGATATCATTATGAATCCAGTTGCTAATGGTATGTTTTCATGGTCAGTGAATCTAAATATTTACATGACATAAAGGTAGGACTAATATTTGTGGTGAAAATCACAATATGGGAGAGGACTGTGGTGCTGGTGGAGGTCTGCACTCTCCAAGTGCTTTTCTAGTTAAGATATAAAATACAGAAAAAAAAGATCATTTACTACAATTAAAGAGCCAGTGGGGAAATTTTTATTCCTGGATTTTACAGTCTTGGACATTTCATTAAATACCAATAATAAGGAATGAAATGCAGTTTTTTTTTTGCACGGGGTCAGATTTTGAATAAATGTGACACATAGGCCATTTGTGTCCAAAATGTGACTACTTCATATTACCAGGCCGAAAGTTTATCTTTCATTAAATACATTTTCAATCAAATAGTTTAAAATGTAACAAGCTTAAGTTCTTTCCAAAAAAATACAAAGCATTGAGCAATTATTCTATTTTGAACTTTTTAAGTGATGGTAAAAAAAAAACAAGTCACATCAACACAGGATGGTTTGGAGTTGCTTAAGAGTTTATCTGATGGCTGTTAAAAAGGCTAATACTTCCCACTGATTCCCAGTGTTTGAGCTAAGCTAATTAGCGGTGGGTGAGCTCTGCTGGTCTCTTTCTCGTTACTGCACACACAGTTGAAAGAATGGAGTCTGATTGTAATGGACTCAGTAGTGAGGCAAAACATGAAAAGAAATACATGTTGGTGTATCCCTTTAATTTAATTCTGCTCGCCTCTGCCCTGCATTTCCTTCTATGTTGGTAAAGTTGGCCAAAATGCTGACTACCTCCTTCAAGGGCGTCATGTGTCTGTTAAAGTTTGTCCATCTGTGGGCAAGATAACTCAGAAAGTTTGCCATAGATTTTGTTAAAGTTTTCATGGATAGCCATCATAAGGCAATTTCCTATATTTTTGATAATAAGTAAGCTGAGGATGTTGGGACGTGCCTTGGCCTCAAAGCAGTATTTTATGATTTTTATTTAAACTAGACTCAATGTTCCTGTTACAGATGGATGTTTTCATGAGTAAACTTTATTACCCGTCTTAGGATGTCGGCTCTCTCTGTGGGTGTGTTGGTCTCTTTTGAGGATCTCTTCTTCCTGGATGCAAAAATGAAAAATTAAACAAAAGATCACATTAGATTTCTGAATCAGCTTAACTGTTGGGCAGATGTAAATAAACTCAGGAATATCTGATGTGTTAAAAAACATAAAACATCATTCTTTGTTTCTTTCAGTATTTTAGGATCCAGAAAAACCAAAGAAGTGACATTTTCTTTGTGTGGGATTCAAAGGTTTTTAAAAGTTATTATTATTACCATCATAACTTTTAGAGAAGTGCAACAAAGAGATAATCTGTTTTTCATTAAACACATTTTTATGTCATCACATGATCAACTGTTAGCTCTTAAAACCTTTAAATCTCACAACAAGAAAATGTCGATGTTTTTGGTTTGTTTGTAATTTTCTCTGTTCCCTGAAATGATAAAAGAATCAAACAATGATATGATTTGTTCTGTTTTTCAAAACTTGAAATATCTCTGAATTTACTGATGTCTTCTTCCAAACAGTGGAGCTGGGAGTTAAAGGGTTAAGCTCTGCTGCTGGATTAAATACCACAAAAACTGAACCACTTACCTGACGTATAAGAAGATGATTGTGAGGAAAATGAGGATCAGGATAACAGCAGTGGCTGATCCAGCAGCTACTGATTTCATTGAAGCTACGAAAAAAGATCAAATTTCAATACGGAAAGCTGATGAGCATCAAGATGACGTGGAAGTGAGTTAGTGTGTATAAGGTTTGATCCCAAAACTTACCTGTAACAATAAGTGAGTGTGGGGCGGACTCATTGTGTCCTATGCTGTTGTGAGCTTGACAGTAATAACTCCCACTGTGTTCCAGTTTGACGTCTCTGATGGTGAAGATCTGTCCAGATGCTACAGGTGTGTCTCCGTTAATCTTGTACCAGGTGTAATTAGCTGCTGGGTTAGCATCACTGCTGCAGTTCAGAACAACTGTGCTGCCCTCCATGATGTCAACAGGAGGATTCTGGGACACAGTGGGGGGTCTTGGAGAGTCTGCAGAGGAACATGCAAAAGAAAATTAAAAATACTAAAACTATTGTAAAAAGAAAATGAGGATGTTGTTTTGTGACCTCAGGTTAATGTGTTTTATTTGTGGTTAGGGCCCGGCCGATATAGACTGTTTAAAAAAAAAAATTATATATATTCATATATATATATATATATATATAAATATAATATATATATATATATATATATATGTATATATATATATATGTATATATATATATATATATATATATATATATATATATATATATATATATATATATATATATATATATATATATATATATGTATATATATATATATATATATATATATATATATATATATATATATATATATATATATATATATATATATGTGTGTGTGTAGCAACTGTACACCTCAGGACTTAAATTCCATGTTATGTGCTAGTAAATGCTAGTATACTTAGCTCGCTACCTACTTAGCTTAGCTGCCATGTCAGGAACAAGCGGATAAAGACGGATTTCCGTCATAATCCCAATAAAACAGTCACGGCTAAACTGATCCACTGCCATCAGAAGGTCCAATTCCTCAGTACTGACAACGACAGAGGCGGCGTCGGTCAGAAAACTGTTCGGCGGTGCCCGGTCTGTCTGTGAGGCTGATCCGTAGCCGAGCAGAGAGCCGTCTCTCTATCTCCAGCAGCAGTGGGACATTGTGCACCACTGAAAGTTGCTTGTCATGTCAGACCTTCAGGCTTAAAAGAACACCTCCGTGTGAGTGTAGGCGAGTCATCCATATGCACATCATCAGCAGAGAGCTATGAGCCGCCATCAATGCACATCGCCATCTTACACAACGTCACCATTCTGCGTGGCTTGGACACCGAACAGCGTTTAATGTTTTATGAGAAATTAAGAATATATTGGCAATACATTTGCAAAACTCTGGCTGATGTTGAATACTTTGAAATGGGATATAATCTGCCGGCTGATGTGTCTGTCAGGCCCTAGTTTTAATTTTCGTCCACATAGTCCCATTCACAGATCACTACCAAATCTGACTCAGTTCTATCCTCTGCCATGACCAACATTCCAGGTAAATTCTATCCAAAGCTATGGAAAACTTTTAAGTTATCTTGAACTCAGACAGGCAATGCCATGACATCTGATTCTTGGATTAAGGGGTCAGCTTCCTTTGGCAAGATCCTTTGGCAAATTCTTCTAACCTTTGAGTCTGTGGTGTGTAAATGAGTAGAAAAGTGTGTGGATTTGTTAGATGGATAGAATATTTTAACCAGTCATGGTTTCTGAATCAAATTGAACAATATAAGTAATATATCCTGCAAGATACTGCATGTTAGTTACTACACATTGAGATAGAATGAAAATAAAAGTGTGTCATTTTTGGCAAAGACAGAAAGGATAATAGTTCTCCAAGTATTGTTACAAGTCTGCAAATAGATGTTAAAGGTGCAGTAGGAAACATTGTTTTATTGTGATTGAGTAAAAATTTTATAATGTCCTCCTAACATAATGTAAATCAAGTGGTCTGAGACAAGCAACAGGTTTCTGCACCTCACTGTGGCTCTGTGCTCAGCCTCTAAAGAATCAGGGACGATGTGCATCAACCAATCAAAGATCAGCTCAGACTGCTGCGTTCCTATTGGCTGTTCTACTGCACATGCACGTTCCTGTGCCGCTGGCAGAAGGAGAGAGCAAGTGGAAATGGCGAACAGTACGCCAGGTAAAATCGCTATTCCAGCATTGGCTACAACTGCCTACATGGCTAAACAACCCAAAAAAAGGAAGACAAAATTAGAGAAGAAAGAATATAAGAGAGAGGCTGACCAAAAAAGGAGCAAAAGTTGTGTTAATATCGGCAGAGCATTCCAGAAAAGGAGAGAACTGCGGGATAGCCATGGTCTGAAGTTGGATTTGGATGCTGCTGACAGCTTAGCCATCTACTAACCGTTAGTAAAGAGTACGGTTGAACCTATTTGAAGTCCATGTGTAGCTGATGTCATCCTCTGCTAACCACAGCTAATCGTAGCCAACCTAAAGCCAACCTACCTTACCTGCAAAGACCTGTATAGGGACTCTGTCAAAAAAAAAAAGCTGTGTGCTCATTTGGCTCAGGGCGAAAATGAGCGAAACCTAGCTCAGAAGAGACTCAAGAATCAACCGGCTTTCTACCTACTACAGTTTTAAGAATCATTAATGTTTGTACTTACACTGGACATCTAAACGTAGCCTCTCTGAGCTCTTTTGCCCATATGTATTCTCAGTCTTGCAGTAGTAGACCCCACTGTCCTCAGACCTCACGGCGGTAAAGTGATAGTCTTTCTGTCTCTGAGGCAGTGTTTGATTGTCCTTGTACCAGGTGATCGAGGCTGCAGGGTTGGCATAGCTCTTACAGGTCAGAGTCACTGCATGGCCCTCTGTTATATCTCCCACTGGACTCACTGACACTGTAGGAACTTTTGGAGCATCTGAATGACAGAAAAGAACAATTCATGAACTTTTAAAAGTAGACTTGGATTAAAGAAATATCAGGCAGAAGCTGATAGAATAAATAAGTTATGTTAAAAATGAGGGTGCTTCTTGTCCTTCATCATACTCCAGAAATCTTTCTTGGACTCACACAGCATTGCTGTCTCTACTTAGGGTGAATCCCGATTCTACCCTTAGCTCTTGGTTTTACACATACACATCTAGTAAAGGGGTGTCCCAATTATCCACAGACCTAAAACCAAGGGCTACATACAGCCCTTGAAATGACGAGAAACCGGGGCTACAGTTGAATAGTCACCTCCTAAGCTTTTTCCTAACCATGTTTCCTTAACCCCAATGGAAAATGTCATGAGGTTAAGGAAAGGAGAATTCAGAAGGACTTGCAGTGCAGAGAGAATCTGACTACACCTTCACTACATTACGCCATCATGTGACAGCGGATGTTACTGCTGCAGTGAAACTACAATTTTCTGAAGATGAAGTACAAAAAGGAGTATCATGACAGCTAACAAAAGATAATGATGTTAGCCGTTAGCCACTAACTTAGCTGCCTTATACTATCATCTTACACTAAACTGTACCACATAGATGATTCATTTAACACTTATATGTGACATGAACCTCGTCAAAGACAATCCCTACAAGTAAACTTCTGAGGAGGGCAGATTTCACCAAGTTTCACTGAGCAGCCATGAGGACAATAGGCTAATGGGCATGTCCGTTCTCAACTTCCGGTTCTCAACTTCCGGTTGCCATCAACTTCCTGCTGCTCCTGCCCGTCTTCCCTGATTGGGCTGTTAAGAATTCAGACGAGTAATTTTGTTGGTCAACGGAGGCTGGCAAAACAGACCTGCAGGATTTCAGAATCAGGAAGGTCTGTCTGCTCAACTATTATGCTGCTTTCCAGCGGATATACTGAATGGATTTTTTTCATTCTTTTTGGTCTTTATATTGCCTCGATGGGACCATAGGACCATAACGGCCTTATAAACAGTGTTATTAAGATGTACAAAGCTTCCAAATCGTACACCATAGCTTTAAATCTTGATGAGTACTTAATGATTGTTGTGTTACTTTGTTGTGATCGTGACTGTTTGATTTTTACACCAGATTATATTTCAAAATGTGTTTTCTGTTTTAGCTAATTTAACTACAAATAAAGATTGGAGCAGATGAAACCAGATAAAAATGGCCTTTTTTACTCACATTTCACATCAATGATAACAGGTGAGAGTTGATCTGTCCAGAAGTCATTCTTAGATGGCAGTGAACTCTGTTCTCTGAGCTGAACATGATAAAGGCCTTGACTTCCTGCATCAGAGAGCTGAACAGAGCTGAAGACGAGCTGTTCTTCGTGACTGAAAGGTTGGAAGTTTCCACTCACGCTCTTCTTGAACCAGGTGAAGTTAGCAGCTGGATTAGCATCAGTGCTACAGGTCAGAGTCACAGAGGAGTTCTCCACTATCACAGTAGAGGATTTCAACAGGACAGGAGTCTTTGGAGCATCTGGAGGAGAAATCAACAAGTATTACATGAAGATAAGAGCAATGTATCAATGTTAGCATTCACTGAAGTATAAAGAAAAACTGTGCCTTTCTTAACCATGTGGATGTGGTTTTACTCCCTCATTTCTTTTTCACTGCTTCTATGCAGTGCAAACAAACTTCAGATTTCACATGGAACCTGAAACTTTCCAGTCTTGACATATGTAGTTCATGATTATTACCACAGCTTCTTCTCTCTCAGACTCAAAATAAAAGAAATGAAGCTGGTTCAGCCCAACTTTACCAAAGTGAAGCTCCAGGCTGGGGCTCAGGTCAGACTGGGCTAAGGCTGCAAATTAAACCTCTAGGTTGAAATTTCGCAAGAAATGATTGGGGATTAACAGACTTCTGAAGAAAGCACTTTCTGAATGGTGGAGAAGGTGTCAGTTGAAGAGGAGAAGTTTTCCCAAAGGTGTTGTGGAGACAGGAGACAGACCATTGTCATGTTTTGTTTAATGTGGGCTTAAACTAGCAGCTGCTTGTATGAGTGCACGTATTGAGCCACTTGCAGCTGTTTTAACCGATGACTCCATATTGATCTCGATGTCTATTATGTGTTGTCTGCGTTTGTGTGTTTGTTGTTGAAACCTTGTGTTGCTGTCATGCTTGGTCAGGTGTCTCTTGAAGAAAAAAGATCTCTGATCTCAGTGGGACTAACCTGAATACTAAAGGTTAAATGAATAACTTAATGTGAAGGAAACATCTGAAGGGATTTTGACTGATGTTTCTCAGAAGTCAATAAGACTGAATGTGCATTTTGCCTGTTTTCATGGTTAATGGTAAATGGACTGGAGTTAATACAGTGCTTTTCTAGTCTTTGACTACTCAAAGCTGCTTTACAGGTCACAGTTCATTCACTCAATGATAGTTCTGAGTTTCTATGTTAGTTATCCATCAGTATCTTTAACATATTTACGCCCTTTCACGCCCATTTACACACCACTGATGCAGCAGTGGGTTAAGTGTCTTGCTCAAGGACACATCGCTTTGTGTTGCCCGGAGCTGGGCTTGAACCAGCAACCACCCAATCACAGACCAAGCGCACTATCCCACTGCACCCGACACCCGCTCACAGGGATGTTAGAAAGCTGTCAAAATATATGGAAAGCATCCCAAAGGAAAGCCTACACCGGGTTATGGAGGACTGCATCATTTACGCTAGACATTTTCTTTTTCAGATTAAATTGACACAGGTAAAGGGCAGGTAAGTGAGGAGGAGTGGACGAGAGAGTGCGAGGGTTTAGTAGACCAAGCCATCAGCAGTGCTGGAAATGGCCCGGCTCATTGGCTCATACCTACAATGGAGTAATAGCGCTCAAATCATGATGTAGAGGTGATGTTATCCCAGAAAAGGGAAAGTGAAATATCAAGAAAGTTTCTTTAATGGGCACTAAATTGTGATACACCTTACAAACTTCAGTGATTTCATAAAACTCAAATATGTATTACAGGATAAATCATAATTTTTGAACCACAGATCGTATTTAAAGGTGCTATGAGGAAAATCTATTACCGGCGACATAAAGACTCTGCTACCCATGAGCACGTGCGGCGACTGTCATAATGCTGCGTTCCAGCAACCTCGGAAATGGGAGCGACATCATCTCCGACTTATCGGCGTTCCAGTTGAAGTCAGAAAAAAACATGCCGATCTACCAGGCTATTGTTTGCTGTTGTTAGCACGCCCTGCGTTGTTGTATGAAGAATGTGATTATCACTATGGCAGCATTTTCGTAAATATAAGTCTAACAATACTATGTATACAGCTGATCTAGAGCGACACACCCCAGTCAGAAGTGCAAATAAATGGATTATTACAGGGGCTAAATAACTGTTCACACTGGGGGCATCCATCTTTGATTGTCAACTAGGGGGTGGCGAGGTTTAACTGAGTTCCCAGTAGGAAATTCCGACTTCAGGGGATGTTCCAGTTAAGTTTCCTACTTGGAACTCAAAATTCCTACTTCTGACTACAACTGGAATGCACCAAGAGACGTCTGCAATCCAAAGCGTGTGTTTGTTTGTTGTTATGCAGCTCTGACCTTCCTCAGAACTCTGCATTGCTTTACAACTTCTTTTTTCAACAACTTACAGGATGCAAAGTGACGAGGTAATGTATCTCTTTCTAGTTACGTAGCGGTAGTTTCTGATGTGTGACAACAAGCAATTTTTGAAGAACTTAGTATTGTAGTTTTGTAGCTGCCTATATATCGCTACTTACAGCCCGGTGCTCTAAGACGTGTAATATAAATAATAAAATAATATAAATTTGCTCTAGTTTGAATTGTCTTGTTCCCGAAGTTGAGTATCCAGGCCAGTCAAGCTCTGTCCGACCGAGCAGGAAGACTAAGGAATAGCATTTATAGATAACCTATTTTGATGCTATAAAGCTCATCTTAAAGTGTGTATTTCGATCAGGCATATATCTAAAAGTGAGACTTTTTTGTAATTACTTAGAAACTCCTCACAGTATCTTTAAATGGACTTGGGTGTCCCGTTTATGATTGGAGTTTTTAAGTATCCTCATTTTGTAAACAGTTTCCTGTTTTCAGAAACCAGGACACTGCAGTTTCTGGTTTATGGAAACATGTTTCAGTACCTTGAGAACTATGGTAGAGAAGTGACTTAGGAAGACTGTGTAATGTGCTGGTGCATTTGTGTTGTGACATGATAGCGTATACTCACACACTGATGGAGAAGAAAATCCTTCATGACCATTAAGAGCACAGGATATTTTGTCCTCATGAGAAAAACTGTTTCGATAAGTAGGTCCATAAGCCCCTGAAATTTTCTCTGTGTTCCTGAACCACAGGTATGAAAGACGCTCGGCTTCACTGCAGCTGCTGTGACATTTCAGCTCGGCCTCAGTGAAATACTGAGAAGCCTTTATCCTCTTCACCTGCACCTGTAAGTCTATAAAAATAAATAAAAAAACATTTAAAATCAGAGACCTGTTTCCACAACTCATTTCAAAAAGCAGGAACATTACTAAACCTCCTGTTATAATTCATACTGATTCTGAAAGGATGACACAGCACTCTAATCGGACATGACATTGTATGACTATGAGATCATTTTAATAAATAAAAACAGGAAAAAACCCTGAATAAATCTATCTGATTCTGACGGGGAGGTGAGAGGTTGATGAGATCCACAGTTGAGTTCAGGAGCTCAAAGTACCACAGCTGCTTCAGCACCAGCTGCTCACAACAAAAGAGTCTAATGCTTATCCACACCATCGTCATACTGCATTGAATGCTAACTTCCTCCAGAAATTATCAATAAATTCACTATGCTGGTCATTTTTATGACTTTTGTCAAATTAAACAGGCCACAGTGATAAAAAAAAGTCAGAGTTCAACATGGTTTTCTCAAGGTTCCCATAAATATGACATTCAGTTCCTCTAACAGTGTTCTTTAGAATTCAATTGAAGGGCTTCTTTCAAAAAGACTGTATGTTGGAAAATAAAGTTAAAATCATTATTTCAGCTTATTCCAGACATTTTAAAAGAGTGAATGGGAAGTGCTAATATGCTCAGTGACCTCTGTGTTAAAGATTCATTAATGCAGCACTCTGTATACTTTAACAATAAATGCACAGCAGTGGTTAACCAATATTTACAGTAATTTTATGGAATTATTTTGGTGTGTATGGTTTATTTTTATCTTACCAGTGACAGTCAGAGTCGTGCCATAAAGATCGTTCCCCCATTCTCTGTTCTTTGTTCTAAATGTGAAGCGATACTCTGCTGAATCACTCTTTGTCAGGTTAGTGATTTTCAGGGTGTATCGCCCATTCATATCATCAGAAACCTGAACACGACCTGTATACTGGGGGTCTTCACTTAAGTCCTCAGGGTGTTTATGATTAATCCAACGGTCTCTACGCTGAGGGCTGAACCAGAATTTGGAGGTGATCTCTTCATATCTGTTATGAGTACAAGAAATGTGGACTGAAGAGCCAAGAGGGGCACAGGTGGTTCTGTCAGTGTACGTCACTTTGTTACACTTAGACTTATAGCCACCTGAAAGATAAAAAGATTGTTTTTAAAATAGACTTGAGTAAACTAAAGAAGTGGTAGCTACATTAAATATACAGTAAAAATATTTTTCTGATCTTTTTAAGATGTGTCTGATGCTCTGAGGTCTGTGGTGGAGTTTAAAGAAAACTCACAGGCTGGAGCAGAGGGGAAACTCTCCAAGTCTTTTAAAGCACAGGAGTAGCTGTGGTCGTAGTGATCTTCATGAGAGTTTGTTGTTTTTGCTGGAATTTTCTGTCCATCTTTGTACCAGACGTATGAGGCAGGTTGAGGTAACAGACAACGGCTGACACACGTCAGAGTTACTGTATCAGAAGTTAAACTCCAGCTTGGCTTCACCCACAGATCTGGACGTTTGATGAAGAAACAAGAAAATTTTACACACCATGGTCAACAAACACAAGCAACACTGATATACACTTAGCCTAATGGCCACTTCACTAGGAACACCCATTTAAATGCTCTTTTCACAAATGGTCAATCAGCCAATAACATGGCAGCAACTCAAGCATCTAGGCATGTAAACAAGGTCAAGAGAATCTGCCGGGGCTCAAACCAAGCAGCAGAATTTAGGAGAAAGGTGATTTAAGTCAATGTGGCATGGTTGTTGTTGTCTAACATGATCTATTGGTCTATGTGTTTCAAAAAGTGCTGATCTGGGCAATAAAAGGATCTTGAAACAGGATCCTGATTAAATTTTATTGATGGGGATGATAAGATTTGGTTGTGTGTGTGTGTCTAAAGCATGGTTTAAATGTAAGATACTCTGAACAATGTTGTGATAAATGAAGATATCAATCAGTATTTAGAATGTATCATATCACTTTTTGGTCATATCACCCAGCCCTATGCACAACCAACTTAAAGGTCTTGAATAATGGTATGAATAAGAGAAAATATGCAGTGAGCAGTGGTTTGAGATGATAGAAAAGTAACCACCCAGGGAGCCACCTCCATCAGCCAGAAACAAGTAACTGGAACTGAGCCTTGTAACATCACTTCAGGCTGATGATGGTAGTGTGATGGTGTGGGGGAGGTCTTTCTGTCGCACTCTGAGCCCCTCAGTACCAAATGAGCTTAATTCAGACACCACAGCCTACCTGAGTACTATTGCCGACAGGTATGACCACAGTGTGCCCATCTCCTGAGGGCTAAACTGAGCAGAATAACGTGCCATGTTACAAAGCTCAGGTAATCTCAAACCCACAGTCACCAGGGGCCTGTTGCACAAAACTAGGATTCAGATACCTGGGGTAAATGACTAAGCCTGGCTCATCGAATCAAAAACAAGGGGGTTCAGGCTTATTTGGTTGCACAAAAGACCAAGCAAGGATGAGAGCTCACGGATTCCTCAAGCCAGGTGAAACCAATCCTGGATCAGTGCACGCATGCGGTTCCTTAAAAAGACCCCGCAATCGATCACAGAATCACAGATTCACCATGACTACAAGAGCGGCATGCTTGTCTCCATCGAAGCAGGAAGTCCTGATAGAGGAGGTAAAAGACCAAATTAAGAAAAGAGAAAACACCGCCACAGCGATACAACAACAGAAAACTGCAAACTGCCTGAATGTGTAAGTAGTGCACTGTTACTACGTTGAAACATCACTATATCAGTTCAAATAGGCTAGTTCATTAACATCTCCTAAATCAAAGTTGTGCCCTGATCACTAATTTGTTGAATTGCACTTGAAACTGAAATTGAAACATCCACATTAACTCCTATACTGTTGCATTATATGTATGCAAGTGTGCATGAGTTTGCAGAGCATATGCTTACTTAAGAAGTCAAATAGCATTACTTTTTGCCACTGTCTTTAACTTATCAGAAAATGTGTCATCAAATTTCCATATAGCCTGCACACAAAAATTCTGAATACAAAGTACTCTTACCACAAAACAAAAACCCTTTAAATAGGTGAACAAATAATAATTGTAATAAAATTGAAGCACAGAAATCAACATCAAACAATTTAAATAACCATGCAGTTGGCAAATAACTCAGTACATAAACTACATTTACTCTATGCAATAACTGTACATTAACATCTGAATCACTGCGAGCTTTTCTATTTGAAAAGTTAATATTAATAACTACTTTTTATTTAATTATACTGAAAGTGTTTTTTTTTGTTTGGTTGTTTTTTTTGTTTTTTTTTTTACAGATTTTACGATTTTATTCTGTTCATAATATGCTTTGATTCTGTGCTGTCTGTCTTGTTGAGCTCTGTGAGACTTCAGTTTTAAAGGAGCTAATGGTTTACCTGCTCTGATTTATCCTTTTTCAATAAACACCATGTGACTCTTTGACTTGTGTACTAACTAATATGGGATGTGCACTTTATATGTATTTTATGGATAATTCTTATTTAATTATTTCAAAATCATGTAAAATCATACTTTCATCTAAAATCACTGCAACTAATGATGACAAATGCTTAAACAATGACAGTGGGTCTTGTTGATTGTGATAACGATGCGTGGTGAGCAGTGGAATAAAAATTGGTTTCTGTTTCTGGGGACTGCTGAGTGAGAAAAGTGATGAGATTAAATAAATCCTGGAACTCAGCCTGGTCTGGAGCAGGCTATCTCACTTCCCCCTATCCCACTTTTGTGCAGCCACATCAAGGATTAGTTGAACCAGGATAACCGAGGTATCCCGGCTTTATCCCTTATTTTGGTTTTGTGCAACAGGCCCGTGATCTCCATCCAATAAAGCACCTTGAGGATGTGGTGGAAAAGAGGATTTTCATCATAAATGTGCAGCTGACAAATGTGCAGCAGCTGCATGATGACATGTGAATACTGAGCAGAATCTGTGAGGAATGTTTCAGCACCTTGTTGAATACATGAAGAATTAACACAGCATAGTGGACCTGATGAAGCAGCCAGTGAGTGTATTTTTGTTTTTGTTTTAAAAAGAATAAAAAATCATGATGCCTTACATGTGACAAACAGAGTGACTCCACCTGCACCAGTATATCCTCTTCCATCTTGGTCTGTTATGAATCTGAATTTGTACTTGGCCGAGTCGCTCTTTCTCACATTTGTGATTCTCACTCTGCGATTTTCATCAGAGTATGAGACACGGTTTGCATACTGTGGGTCATCTTTGAGATCAAGAGGCTCTCTGTTCCACCTCTCTCTGAACCAGAATGATTTTATAACTATATAACCTGTGGATGGGTATCTGTAGGTGCATGTTAGCTCCACTGTTGCTCCTTCCTTAGCACAGACTTTATCAGGGCTGTAAGTCACTCCCCAGTCAGACTGACTCTGTACCACTGAAACAGAGAAAAACATGAAGGCCAGATCAGACTGACAACAACAGGACTCAGACTTTGATATACAGCAGCATTATTGTTTTTATGAGTGAAAATATAACTCCCTTTGTGCCAACAGCTCATTGCAGACTGTCTGCATGTAGAGTTTGTGTTTGTGTTTGTGTCCACAGCCTGTGGCTAAAAGAACGATTTGGAGAGGCTAATTCATCACATGCTAGCTGAGATACTTTGAATGGATTCACAGTAAAAAGATAACAACTTAAAAACATGAGAGCAGAGCCAACAAATGGGACAAAAACCCTGAAAAGACCACCCACTCACCTGACATTAACAACTCTGCCTCAATCAAATCTCACCTCCATGAAAAAGACTGTCTAATATTTACTCCAGGTCTTTCCTAGTCACTCGGATAAGTCAGTAAGTTAGCGGTGAGGGTTAGTCTCATCTCTGAGTAACACAGACCAGGCTGTTACTTTAAAATGTTTGAGGTCAATCTGTGCCTCAGGTTCAAGCCCAGGATGTCCTGACAGGAAGAGCCGGCTCCAGTTTTGCTCCCTCAGCACACACAACTTGAGACTTCTCAGGGCACAAACACTGGATTTCTGTCTCCAGAGTGAACTACACTCACATTTTAATGATCTGAAACAGATCCATTCATAGTTCATATCCATCCATCCATTATCTATAATGCTGATCACTTTCGCAGGACCACAAAGAGCGACAACCAACCATTCATGCTCACAGTCGTACCTAAGGACATTTTGGAGTAACCAATTTTTCAAGATTTGTTAAAAGTAAAACTCACAAAAACCAGACAGACCCAGATGCAAATTAACGAAAAAGGCTTTATTATAACTATAACAGATCAAAAAACAAAAAAAAATCCGAAACAAAAAGTCAAAATACAAAACAAATCTCTTCCAAAAGTTACAAAGTAAAACAGGCTTAAGGCAAAGAAAGAAAACACGAGAAGCTAAACTCAAAAAGACAAACAAAGCCACTACAAAGAACTCAACAAAAACAGACAACATGGATCCACATGGAACAGACAGATTTCAAAGTAAAACAGGAAACATTAGAACATACTAAAATAAAAAGTCTGTGGTCTGTGGGAGGAAGCTGGAGTGCCAAGGCACAGGGAGAACATGCTAACTCCACATAGAAAGGCCCTGACTGACACAGGGATTGAACCAGAAACCTTCTTACTGTGAGGCATGTGCTGTCACAGCCACAGTCTCAGCCTGTCACTCTGCAGCCTCCATCTAATCAGCTCAACTCCATTCATCTGCTCTCCTGAACACACCTGCACCTTATCCTCTGCAATCAACCCTGCCTACTTAAACCCCAGCTCCACGATCACCAGTTGTCAGATCGTCTTCGCTCTCATGCCTTACAATCCAGACCTTCAAACTGGACTGATCACCTGTTGTCAACCTGCTTTGTGCCTGTTTCTACCCTTCTCGTCTGATCCTCAGTTTGACCATGAAGTATTGACCAGTTTCTGTCCTGTACTTACCCACTCGCCTGATCCCTGGTTGCCGACCTCGCCTTCTGTTCCTGACGCTGAGTACCTGCCTGTGAGTCCTGATCTGTGGTGGCTGTCTGATCTCCAGCATACGACTGTTTCCTGTTTCTGACGCCAAGTATCTGCCTGAAAGTTCTGATCGGTGGTGGTTGATCTGCGGCTAACAACCCCGCTTCCTGCGGCTGACGAACGAGTGAGTCTGAGTCGGCTTCTCCTTCAAGACCCTGAGCGACAGTTGAAATGTGTGGCCACAGCGTGGCAGAGAGGACAGTGTCATCAGCTTCAGATCCTGAGGTCCCGGGTTTTTTCCCACTCCTGAACCTTTCAATAAAAGCTGATTATCTGCTTGTCTGCTTGCTGTCTCGCGTCTGGGTCCTTCCTGTCTTTGTGACATGTGCATTCTCTGCTCCACCGTGCTGCCTGCAGTTCATATGTTAGTATTTATCCCGCTCATTCAGACTTTTCAGGGCACATGGGGCTTTCTGAACGAGGTCAGCAATCACTCAACCACTGGCATGTTTGAAAAAGGGGGTAACATTTCATATATATAAATTACTATTCTGTCTTCTAAGCAGCTTTTACAGTGATGTTGTTGCTCTGGTGATGATGATGACAGGCCAGCTCTCCTCAGAGTCTGCTGGTCACTAAAGTCACAGCAGTGTGTGACCACAGGAGCTACGTCTATACCTGCAGGACACCTTTACCAAAGTGTGCCTCTCTTCAGCCCATTGTTTCAATCAGCTGTACTGACAGCCTTTTCATCGACTTATCATTGTGAGCAGATTCTCACACATCAGAAGTGTGAGGCCCTCCCTGTTGTTTGAAAACTAACCACAGTGACCACAGTGAAGCCTGTCTATACTTTAAAGCTTGATAAAGGGCTCATATACAGTATTTATATTTTACATTCGATGAAAAACATTGAAGTGTGAATATGTTCTTATGTTCCTCCAACTTTTCCCTTTTTTCATGTCCATTTGAAAATGTTCTCAATTATATACTTATAAAAATTAGTCATGTAAAGCTGTGCATATAAGAAGGACTGAGGAAAAAGTATCAGCATTAAGTTTCTTTTTTATAATCAGGTTTTATTTTTTTCTTATAAACATTATATATATATAAAAACACACATATTTACACTATAGTAGCCGCTCATCTGCCTTGGCTCACTTAAGTGACATCATTCCTAATCCATAGGGTTAGGGTTCAATATGACGTCAACTCCTGCGTCCACTAGCCATTGTTGTTTGTGAAAAGTTTTTCTTCTTCGTACATGTATTGAAGCAGCGCTGCCTCTCTGCAGAAAAAGTGCACTTAGGGTTCAATGACTCTTTAAGGGGACAGGTGGATGAAGCAAGGGAGACGTCTGTGGATCGTTTCTGTTTTTTTGTGTCAATATCTCAGAGTAACAGCACATCCTGTGTGATCTTTGCACATACAGGTGTGCAGCCAGGACCATTGTAGTGACCAGGCATCTCATTCTATTGAAAATAGAATAGAATAGAATAGAAGACTTTATTGTCCATTGGTTTAAAACACAGTGGAAAACTGCCTTTGGCATCATGATCGCCAGCTACCACAACAGTAAAAACACAACAGTTAAGCTCACAACACTAAAAACACACAACAAGTCCATAAATACATAAATAAATAATCCACTAAAATTCCACTACACACATAGGTTACCTGAGACACAGCTCATAGTTCATAGATCAGTGAAAATCAGTGCGTTGTGATCAGACTGAAGGCAAAGTGAAATAAAAGAACATTGAAGATCATGAGTACAAGACTTACAAACTCTGCTCAGTTCCTTTCCGGTGTGTGATGAGGGTGCAGCAGAGTGTGAATCAAAACTGGCCAGAAATAAAATGTGTGAAGTGGCTGTAATGTGCAGACAAGACAGCAGAATACAAACAAGTACTGGAGTTTAATAAAAGTCCTTTTAATAAAGTGACTGATGCTCATGTCCTCAAAAATGTGGAATTAAAAACACAGCAGTCTGAAAAAGTATTTCTGGCAGCTTACTGAACATGTAAACATAAGTATTGCTGTCTTTACTAAAAAAAAATTGAACTTATTATTGCTGTCAGGCCAAAAGCTCTTATTTCCATCTTTTTAATCTACGTCTGCTTTCCTTTTTTTTTACTGGAGTCATGTTAATGACCACCTTCCAAGTTGGTGAATGGTTTCTAAAACAATTAAAAGAACAAAAATAATCAATGATACTTGAAGACAACAAAAGATTTTTACATTTGGTAGTACTATGATTTTTTTCATTTTTTGAAAAGCAGCAATTCGGAGATAAGAGGTTCGTGGTTACAGAGATGAGATAAGAAAAAAATACATTAAAAACTCTCGGTTCAGTTTTGGGTTACTCCAGTTCTGCCTAAGTTCAAGAGTCACTTTGTTTGAAAGTAACTTCTTATTCGTAGCAGAGTTTACACTCTTTCAATGACTGAGGCGTTGCTCTTGTTTTTTCTGAGTTTGTACGCAGACTGAAGTTCTAACTTTAATCTTAAGCCTACTTTTTAGGAATCACTAATGCATTTAGTCTGACTCTTCTCCTCTGAGTTAGAAGGTTTTAGACCCAGCTCTAATTGTGAGCAACTTTACTCTGAGTATGTTGATGCTTAATGTGATATCAATGTCGATGTATTGATGTTTTTTTTCTTCCCCGTCTGTACACCTTAGTTATCTCCAAATATTCCCCTGTTTTATTAGATATTTAATAGCAGCCAAGGACATTAAACCTTTCATTTAAAAATAAGTCTGAAGATTACTCCAAGTAAGAGGAGCTGAGAACCTAAAAGCTTTCTTTCCCGTCTCAGCTGTCTGTATGAACAATAAACTGCAAGATGTCCAAGTACCAAAGGATATCTATTTCATAGTTTCTGATTTAAAGAAATAGATATGTGATCCTAAATCTTTTTAATAAAGTAAAATGCTGAGTGAGAGACTCTGAGGTGCAACCGAACAAATACACAACTTTAATCACATCAAAACTACTTTAAAAAAGGCTGTAGTGTGGATTTTACTCCAAAACAGAACTTTCACAAAGCTGGAGCAACAGGCTGTCCTCCAGAGAAGAAAGATGTCGATTTCTGCTGTCACAGAGAGGAAAGTGTCATCACATCTTCCATTAACAAAAACTATTTCAAACGAAACCATCTCTGAAGGATGTTTCCACCTTTAAATAAAAATGTAAATGTTTTTACCGTGTCTCAAGAAGATGAGGAAAACAAATCCACTCAGTGCTGCTGGTAAAGTCATAGCTGATCCTCTGGTCTGTGTCTAATCAGGCTGCATCAAATACTCGACCTTTGTGAGTCAGTTCATCATATTCTTTCGCTCTTCATCTAAAAAAGAGGATGTGGTCTCTTTACTCTCTTTCTTGGTGTTATTTTTAAAACACAAAAGGGCCATGCCTGCCTGCTTCCTCATGACATGGTTTATATGCATGAGCAGGCGAATGACTGTGAATCCCCTGAAAGGAGAAATTATTCTTACTGTTATATAAAAAATGAAACAGCTTTTAAAGTACACTATTTTAACTATTGCCAAAAGTAGTTGCTCACCCATCCAAATAGACAGAACCAGGTGTTCCAGTCACTTCCATGGTTGCTGGTGTATAAAATCAAGCACCTAAGCATGCAGACTGTTTTACAAAACATTAGTGAAAGAATGGGTTCCTCTCAGGAGCTCTGTGAATTCCAGCATGGAACTGTGATAGGATGCCATCTGAGCAACAAATCCAGTGGTGACATTTCCTCACTCCTAAATATTCCACAGTCAACTGTCAGCTGGATTATAAGAACGTGGAAGTGTTTGGGAACCACAGCAAATCAGCCACCAAGTGGTAGGCCACGTAAACTGACGGAGCGGGGTCAGCGGATGCTGAGGCGCATAGTGAGAAGAGGTCGCCAACTTTCTGCAGAGTCAATCTCTACAGACCTCCAAACTTCATGTGGCCTTCAGATTAGCTCAAGAACAGTGCAGAGAGCTTCATGGATGGGTTTCCATGGGCGAGCAGCTGCATCCAAGCCTCACATCACCAAGTGCAATGCAAAGCATGGATGCAGTGGTGTAAAGCACGCCGCCACTGGACTCTAGAGCAGTGGAGACGCATTCTCTGAAGTGACCAATCACGCTTCTCCATCTGGCAATCTGATGGGCCAGTCTGGGTTTGGAGGTTGCCAGGAGAACAATATTTATGGGACTGCATTGTGCCAAGTGTAAAGTTTGGTGGAGGGGGGATTATGGTGTGGGGGTGTTTTTCAGGACCTGGGCTTGGCCCCTTAGTTCCAGTCAAAGGAACTCTGAATGCTTCAGCACACCAAGACATTTTGACAATTCCATGCTCCAACTTTGTGGGAACAGTTTGGAGCTGGCCCCTTCCTCTTCCAACATGACTGTGCACCAGTGCACAAAGCAGGTCCATAAAGACATGGATGACAGAGTCTGGTGTGGATCAACTTGACTGGCCTTCACAGAGTCCTGACCTCAACCCGATAGAACACCTTTGGGACGAATTAGAGCGGAGACTGAGAGCCAGGCCTTCTCGTCCCAACTTCAGCCTTCTTGGAAGAGTTGAAGAAGTTATAGCTGCAAAGGGTGGACTGACGTCATATTGGACCCTATGGATTAGGAATGGGATGGCACTTAAGACATATGTGAGTCAAGGCAGGTGAGCGAGCACTTTTGGCAATATAGTGTACTTTGAGGAATGACAGTAAGTGTCCTTTGGTGGGCTACGTTTAGCACAAGCTACACAATTTGAATCAAAACACCATGGTAATTTTGTGGACAAATAGTTGAGTAAAAATATTAATGCACTTCCTTTCTCTTGACATAACATTATAGGCAGTTCAATATTTATGTAAAAGTCAGGATATATTTCACTGGTCCTCCACGTGGCACCGTAGGTGGCTGGTTCAAGACCCAATTGAACCATGCTTGGAAGTTGATATAGTTGCTGGGGAGATGCAGGCTGGCCCACTGGGGCACTGCTGCCTCGCACAGTAGATGATAACTAAAGGAGTTTGTGTCCTCTGCCTACAGAGACTCAAGGTGAAGAGTTTGGACCTTTAAGCCCCTAAACTTCCTCCCACTTTAACAGCTATGAATGAAGTAGAGTTGATGTGGTGGTGCAGGAGAGTAATCAGGAATAACCAATGGCAAATGCTCCCGAACCTGACCATCAGATCCAGCAGGTGATTGGATAAATAGTCTGTCAGTCATATTCAATATCAGAAGTATGAAGTAGCCAGGAGCTGCTGCTGCAGAGTTTGATAAACACAAACATTTTAAGGTGCCGACACACCGAACGCAACTTGAGCGTCCCCCCCGATTTTGCACTCTCCATGCAAAGTCAATGTACAGCCGAGATGGGGCGGGGTAAACCCTCGGTGATGCGACTGCAGCGTTCAAAACAACCACTTCACTCGTTGCACATTGCCAAAGTTGTTGTTTATGACTGTGCGGCAACAGCCAATCAGGGGTGTGTGCTAATGTGCTGGTACCTGTGACCATAGATATATACAAACACTAGAAGGCTCATGCGCACTGTGAGCCGATGGAAAGGGACGTCGTCACATGGTGGCCATCTTGGAACAGGGCTGCTCGAGCACTCATAACATAAAAGCCAATGGAGCATGGACATTGAAATAACTGTCGATGCTCAATTGTGGACCGATTTTCAATGGTTGACTTTGTCAGAAAGGTCAGAGATGTAGTTTTAACACAACATACTTAAGATAACATTTTATAAAACATAACATTAATACATTGGTGACCATTTGTAAATCCTCAAGATTTTATCAAGTAAAGCATGAATATGTTTGAGAAGATGTCTTACTTCAATTGAGTACTATAGTGCAAAGCAGAAATGTGCCCTGTACCAAGATGGCTGCCGTATGAGGACGTCGGTGGTTAGCCAGCTAGCCTTTCTTTACATGTCTATGCCCGTGACGGACTGTTTTTGTTCAGAGTAACAATCTATTGGCCCTTTTCCACTAGCACGCCTTGGCCCTACTCTACTCAGCTCTACTCGATTTGCAACGTGTTTCCACTAGCCTGGTACCTCCTAAAACAAGCTAGTTTTAGTACCTACTCCGCTCTGGTTCCAAGCGAGCTGAGTCGATACTAAAAGATGACATCACCGACTGCCGGCTACTGATTGGTCAGACAATGTCGTCATCGATGAGTCATGAGCATGACGACCTAGCATGCTAGCGGTAGCTACCGTTAGCTTACCCTCGTACGTCTTTTCTTTGCAGCTCGATTGCTCTCGTCCTCGGCTTCATTCTGTTGTATAGCTTCCAAAACTCTCCTGTGCTTCTCAAGGGGTATTTCTTCTTACCACCTGCAGCCTTCTTCTGCTTTCCTTTTTTACTCGGTTTGTGACAAAAAGCCACAGATTGTTGTGTCACGCTCAAAATGACGTCACCGCAGTGCCACTCAGCTGTTTACAGCGACACTGCACCCCGTTGGGCAGGCGACTGGGGCTAATGGAAAAGCAGCACAAGGCAAGTAGAGTAGAGTAGGGCTAATGGAAAAGGGTCATATGTCCGTGTGGGAAACATTAGTCAGTGAGGACATTAGTTCCACCTTGACAGACTGCAGAAAACTCACAGATGATGCTGCTGCAGGGCATCAGCTGCAGTGTTTTGTGTTTGATAAGTGAGTGAAAAGGATGCAGTTGGAATAATGTCAGCTTATACATCCTATTATATGATATAAGATGTTCCGTACCTGTTTACAAGTGGATGTGACAGCACCGGGCCACAGCGACGGGCGACAGTGACCAAAATGAGGTATTTATAGACATGCAACGCAACTTCAGTGGGCAACACGATTATGATCACAGAGTCGCATTTGGTGTGAAAGCAGCTTTAGGTCGTGCATTAGTCACCAAAACTTGTCGGGAGAGGAGTGACAATTTATTTCCATTGAGGAACGTTTTAAGTGTTCTTTGTCCTTAATTTAATTTAGTCCTCCAGTTCAAATAAAACCCGAAAATAACGCCAGCAGCACTCATGCTGATCTCCTTACAGGCAGCAAAATAGTGATGCAGAGATGGTGATTTTTTTCGAGCCAACCCTGAAATTAGCATCTGGCTGGTTCCTGTTAGGGTGTGAATTATCTGTTTTTCACAGCAGGGCTGGTGCTGGGCCCTTGTTAACTTTTACAAGGAAGGTGTCACTTATCAGTATCAGTTTTATGACGACAATCTGAAAAGTATTTGATGCTTGGAGAAACAGAAGCTATTCTCCCACCAGTGCTGAGTAATTTAGACCTAGTTGTTACACATAGTCACCCCAACTCTCCTTTAGGGAACTCTCCAAATCACTCACAGAGAGCATTCGCATAATTATCTTAAAGACTTTAAACACTGAGCACTATCACAATAAACACAACTTTTAACTGTCTTTCTAGAAAAAAAATGAATTAAATATCAATAATATGAATATTCTAATGAGATTTTTTTTGTGACAGGCTGTGCAAACTTTAAATTTTTTACAGTTTTTAGATCGACTGAATTCTGCAATAAAATGAAATTTAATTGACTTATATTGACTATATTTCAGTGTTTTAAGGCAGGTAGATTCAGCTTCTCCTAACAGGCAACATGGGTGATCTTTGGTCAAAAAGGTTGGTGATCTCTGCTCTAGACATGAAACAGTAACGCATGTTTCTTGCATGAAAACAGCTTCACATTCACCATTTGGAGTTGCAGTCCTTGAAACGTTGTGAGCACTAACCTCTTGTTCAGCCTTATAATCCACAGTCCAGGGTCCGAGTGGTCTCTCTGAAAGTCATGCACATCACTGACAGGAACTTCTTGTGCTGTGACCAACATCCCCTGAAAATGATCAAAAATTTGTTTTTTATTTTTCGAATTATTCCGCTCACAAACAAGCAAACAGCAAAAACAAAGGCTCTGTATGAGGTGTAAAAAAATATACAGTATATATACCATAAAAACTGTGAATACGTTTTTGTGCAGCAGCGACATGTTGGAAATGATCAACCTTACGGCAGAAAACTTTGCATGTTGTCATCTTTGCACAAACCTCTTATTTATAATTTCCCCTTTTCTCATCAAACAGCGATATTAGCATCTCCCCCAGTTGATGAATGGGTTTTATTCACTTTCAACCAAACTAAACCACAAAAATCAATTTGTAACCTGGACAGTAAGTCCTAGATCAGCTGTTTGGTAGGCCATACTCTTGAGTAACTGTATCTTATTCATACATGTATTTTTATAATGCTTGTTGAAAAATCTCTTTTACACAGGGGTTAAATGAAATGTATGGAAAAATAAGTTTCTGTCTCTGCTTTTGAAGTCTCCCTCCATCCAGAGCTGCATAAATCACTGTGAGCATGTGGATTTAGTCCAACTAAACCTTCAGAAATAAGATTAAAAATTCAATTTATGATAGTGTTAAAGATCTTGCTCCACAGAATAAAGTAACATACAATACAATACTTAAACTACAAAAAATACACTCTACTCAAAAGTTGAACTGGGTGTTAATTAGGGCCCACTAATACATCGGCAGGCCAATTTAATCGGCCGATTTTAGCCCTTTTCAAAGTATTCAACATCGGCCAGACTTTTGTCGATGTAAGGCTGATATATTTTTAGTTTCTCATAAAACAGTAAACGCTGTTCGGTGTCCAAGCCGCGCAGAAAGATGACGTAGAAGACTCGCGTCGGTGGCGGCTCTTATTAGCTCTCTGCTGAAGATGTGTGTATGGGTGACTCGCCTACACTCACACGGAGTTGTTCTTTTAAGCCTGAAGGTCCGACATGATGAGCAACTTTCAGCGGTGTACGTTGTCCCGCTGCTGCTGGACACAGAGAGATGTCCGGGCTCTCTGCCTCACAACGGATCAGCCTCACAGACAGATCGGGCACCGTTGAACAGTTTTCTGACCGACGCCTCCTCTGTCGTTGTCAGTACTGCTGAATTGGACCTTCTGGTGGCAGGGGATCAGTTTAGCTGTGACTGTTCTATTGTGTTTATGATGGAAATCTGTCTTTATCCGCTTGTTCCCTACACGGCAGCTAAGCTAACTAGCTAGCAGGCTAACTATGCTAGTGGAGTCCTACGTCATCATCAGCAGACTCATCCAGGGGAGACTTCATCATAGCTGAGTTTAATCAGGCTGTTTGAATAAGTTTGTGAAATATGTGCAGTGTCCCACAAAATATTTTGATTTCCTCACGCTCATCACCTCATGTTTACAATAAAAAAGTGGTTCTACCTGAACTAAAACCTGCTTCTGATAAACTAATAAGGACTGAAAGGCAGAAGTACAAAGAGTTCATAAACAATCTATATATTTACATTTTAAAAAGGTAATTTGTTTTATTTTGCAGGAATTTGCCTCAGTTTAACACACTCTTTTATATTGTACTTGAAAGCTACAGAGAAGGAAAATAAAAGATACCTATGAAACGAATGTTACCTTAAGTGTTTTTGTTCCGTACCTGTTTACAACTTTTTAAAAAGTTGTTCTATCTTTACTATAATCCTTCTCTAATTTTCATCAACAAGAAGTACAAGACACAGAATCACTATTTTTTAAGGTGATTTTGCATGTTTTTCCTCTCTGTTGTAAAATTTAACAAATACTAAAGGACAAAGTATTATATATATATTCCAATTTTTTTTTCAATTAATCGGCCAATTAATCGGTAATTGATATTATTTTCTGACAATAGTGGTATCAGCATCGGCCTGAAAAAATCCATATCGGTCAGGCCCTAGTGCTAATGTAAACTTAAATAACTTGCATAAGTGGAATAACAGAAATACATATATATTATTACAGAATCATTTCTGGACTGCCAACATCTCCACTTCTGTTTTTTCCACCAGATCAGATCAAAAGTTAAACTAATGAAAGTGTAGATAAATTCAGGGGAGTTTTAATGTGGGGTTTATTTACAAAATGAGTACATTTTATGAATGTTATACCCTTCTCACTATTTATTTGCTTTCAAACTCCCAGCTCAACCATTTGGTCAATAATTTTGAAATATTTAGAAAAAAAAGCATCAAATGTTGCTATAAGTTCCCCTACAAGTGACTAAAAAGACATTTTGTAGGATTTTTTCTTGGTGTGTCCCTAAGAGTTATATATTTATTCAGTGGTACTAAGTTCTTCATTTCCAGATATTCTTCCTGAGTTCTATTTTTTTTTGCTCTTATTTATATGCACAGACCTTTGATTTTTAAATTGTAAGGTAAAATCTGGATGTTATTAAACCCTCCAGTGCATTGTAAACAAATCCAGTCACTTTACTTTGGTAAATTCAAACAGATTTTCTGGCTCAAGCATAATTTCAGTTTAATTTAAATAAATATAAGGCAGAAATAACTCGCACAGTAGTATTCAATGATTAATCTGGCTATCAACCAAACATTAGCATTAGTTTTTGATGAAAATTTTACCAAAGTAACAATTTTTCTGCTGCACTTTTCCTTTAAATTCATGTCCAAAAAATAAAACACGAAAACTTTAACTTGGTTCCAGTAAGCTTGAATTTAGCTGCTTTACAAAACGGCACAAAGTGGAATAAAAAAATTCATTAAGATTTTTAAACACTCGACAGGAAAACTTGAAGCTGTTACCTGGAGCTCAGGTGTTGAATTCAATTCAGCGAAATCCAAACGGAGTCGTTTCTCTTTGAGCCACATTTTCACCAACTTTCAGAAGTTAGACTGGGATGGAAAAGTGTTTACAGACACTTCGGTTCGCCCTCTTCTCCGAGCGCGTGGAGGAAGACGTTTGAAACAGCAACCATCACCGCTTCAGCACGTGATCAGGAGAGCGCGAGACACCTGTGGGAAATGAGGCGCGCACGACAGTAAAGAGCCTGCGCAGATAGATTGTACACTTTAATTGAAAATGTGTCTTTCCTGACCCCTTATTATATGGAGCCATAACAGTGACAGTAAGAATTGGCATTGAAAAAGAAACTTGGTATTGAAGAAAAACTTGCATTGTCACTGAAATAAGTATTGGCATTGTAAAATGTTGAATTGAAAAATAAAATGCAGACACTAACAAATATATTTTTTAGAATACTTTTTGTTTTATGTTGTTTTTCAATGCCAATGTTCTGATTATCTTTATATTTTCTGTTTTTTTCAGCTTCAACAGGTTTTCAGTTTCAACTTTCTGGTTTTCAGTTATAATGTTTTTTTTTTTCAAGTTTCAATCTTACTGGCACTGTTTTGAGGGGAGGGGGGAACGCGAGCACGCGCTTCCAGGCTTTGAGGGGATGAGAGCGCCCTCTGTCGGGGTACAGTAACCTGCTCTCCCTGCAGCTGTGATCGGATATTTTTCAATCATTTTATATTTAAAATCACTTTATGCTTCATGTCTTGCTTGGTTAGCAAACATGCTAACGTTCCCTAAGCTCGTTCATTGCTTCTTGCGTTTCTGCAACCACCCTCTGACCACAGACATATATATACATATATATATGTATGTATATATATATATATATATATATATATATATATATATATATATATATATATATGTATAGTCCAGTTTGGTGTCACTGCAATCAAAAAGAGGGTACTCATTACAATTTTTAAAGTCATTACCAATTAATGAATAATAATGTAATTTATTTATATATATATATACAAAATTAAATTGAAACATTTTACTCTTAATCTAGATCATCAGGCTCAGTTTGGCATTACAGTCATAAACAGTTAATGTATTACAGTTTCTATCATTCTTACCTGTTAATGACTCTATACATCAATATTTGAAAAGTCAAATGATTGACATTAAAATGTATTTATTGTACTGGTATATATTTTATACATTGAATTGTGTGAATTAATGTGTAAGAAAAATAATAACTGCAATTACTTAACTGTTGTTGACTGTAGTGTCACCACAGTCAACAACTTTATACTACAGCTCCCATTTAAAAGAAATACATTTTAATTTCATTCATTTGACTTTTCAAATATTGATGTAGAGTCAAACAGGTAATAGAAACTGTTAATAATAACTGTTTATGACTGTAATGCCAAACTGAGCCTGATGATCAGTCATCTCTTCTTTACACTACAGCTCTAGATTTTGAGAAATATGTTTCAATTTAATTGTATATAGATTTAAATACATATATCCAATATATTTACATTATTATTCATTAATCAGTAATGACTATAAAAACTGTAATAAGTACCCTCTTTTTGATTGCAGTGACACCAAACTGGACTATATATATTTATACATCACAGCTGCAGGGAGAGCAGGTTACTGTACCCCGACAGAGGGCGCTCTCATCCCCTCAAAGCCTGGAAGCTGCTCGCGTTCCCCTCCCCTCAAAACAGTGCCAGTAAGATTGAAACTTGAAAAAAAAAAACATTATAACTGAAAACCAGAAAGTTGAAACTGAAAACCTGTTGAAGCTGAAAAAAACAGAAAATATAAAGATAATCAGAACATTGGCATTGAAAAACAACATAAAACAAAAAGTATTCTAAAAAATATATTTGTTAGTGTCTGCATTTTATTTTTCAATTCAACATTTTACAATGCCAATACTTATTTCAGTGACAATGCAAGTTTTTCTTCAATACCAAGTTTCTTTTTCAATGCCAATTCTTACTGTCACTGTTATGGCTCCATATTATTACTGTTATGATTTGTATGATTTAACCCTTTAAGGCCTGAGAGCATAGATTATAGACAGAAAATTCAAATTTTTTGGAGCTGAAATGTTTTTTTCACTTTCTGCTTAAATCCATAAAAATCAAAATGTCCATTAAACTCAACATATAGATTTTTCATATCTCATTTGATACATTAGGTGTTTTTGGCAACTGAAAATCCATTTGAGGACATTTTTATCATTTATCTGATTGTATTCAGATGTTTTTTATGTAATTCGTTGATTGAGTAGATAGAGGTATTGCAAAAGTATGTATCAGATATGATACAATTGGCTTTATAGGGTTAAGTATTCGGATCATTTTAGATGGATTTTTTTTTTTTGGCAGGTCGAGATTTAAGTCGAAATGATGAGAAAAAAGTCCACATTTGAGAAAAAGTTGAAATATCCACAAAGTTTAAATACAATGATAAAAGTTAAAATGATGAGATTAAAGTTAAAATGTTGAGAAAAAAAAGTTGAAAGTCAAGAATTAAGTCGCCATACAATATTTCAACTTTATTCTCAACATTTCAGCTTTTATCTCAAAATTATATTTTAGCTTTCTTCTGTTGTTTCAACTTTAATCTCGAAATTTAGACTTAAATCTCAACTTCTCCAAATTATTTTCTCCGTCTAACGTGGCCCTTATACTGTTTATACTGTTCCATTATAAAGGAGGTGTGATTATTTTTATTTCTAAGATGTTGACACTACTGAGTATACATTACTGTCAGATTTTAAAGCACACGGTTTTTTATGAAAACTTTTTTTTTACAGTTATTAACTGTGGTGGTAAATATCTGCAGCTCCAAAAAAAAAAGAGATCAGCATTTGGTTTGCTGTCTGTCTATGTTTTTTCTGAATGTGGAATTTTCCAAGCATCAGGGTCACAGCTGTTCCCTTTATTTACAAAAGACTATCTATTCTCATTTAAGAAAAAAAAGTTTCTCAGATCTTTTCTCTCCAATAAATGTGTCCCTTCACCTTCAAAAGAAGATTTAAAAGGCCCTCTCTGCTCCCCCTCTCTAAGTTAAATAGATGTTATGATTAAATATTTTCTATAGCCTACCACCCTAAGATGAAGAAGAGTACTTCTTTATTTCTCCTGTACTCGTCTCTGGCTCCTGTCTTGTAGGTGGTCTGGGATCCTTGGTGGACACTGCCTGCTGCTGTGGAGTCACGAAGCCTCAAAAACTACAATTACTAAAATGCCATTTGACCATTTCATTAGGAACATTCTATTCCCATTATCATTATAGGTGTTAATGTAGATATAAGCATGATCTCCATATCCATGGTTGATACATCTATAGTATCTATATTCAGCACCACATAGGCATGAGGTCCCTCTGAAAATGAGATGTCACATCTTAAGAGGCCTTTAATACATTTATACTTAACGGAGACAAATATGGTTGGGATGCACTTGTGGTCTGGGCACCCATGAGTTCGTCACTACCATAAATTCTTATTTTCAGTCAGAATATCATTGATTATACTTCTAGAAAATGATCACCACAACCATTCAGACATGAGGACCCTCCTGAAAACCAGATGTAGAATCTCAAGAGGCTAACCTCTAATAAATCAGACGACAGGTCTATGGTTCATGGATCTGTCACTAACTTTAGTTCTTACTTCAGTCCACTTGTCTCCTCTTACCTCCCTTCCTTCACCCACACACTCAACACAGCATCGTGTGGATTTACTGTTCATCATGAGACTGGGATCCACATTCAAGATTTCCTGCTGCTTAACAGAAGGTTTTTTCTTGAGCCATGATGGAGGGATCCATGATTGGCTATTTGGATTCATGTTGGGTGTTGGATGTACATATTTGTATATATATGTATAAGTGTATTTTATATGTATATATGTATCTATGCATATATGTGTATCCATAAAATGAAGAGTTTTATGCTCTATTGTAAAGTGTCTTGAGATAACACTTGTTATGAATTGGTGCTATACAAATAAAGATTGATTGATTGATTGACTTTCAAAGAATGAATGAGATTTATGCATTTTGATTTTAATATTACTTTAAATGAAGGCACATTCTGCGAAGATGAACATCTTTTTATCAACGTCTTTTCTTGTTTCAGGATTGGATCTGAAGTCTGTGGTAGGATGTCCAAACTCTTCAGTTTGACAGAATTATATTAACGTCTCTGTTCTCATTGTCCAGCAGGTGGCGCTGTGCCAGAGGGAAATTCAGACAAGCTGTTAAAGAACTTACATGAAATCAGTTCATGGTGAGTTTATGCTGAATTAATTTTAGGATATCAAATCAAAGTTAAAAAAAAACAAACAATTGAGTCCCAAAAGAAGTCATTTATTAATTTATGTAAAACTTAAATAGGAGAAAAAAAGGAAACTAATTAAGAAAGAACTCCAATTAAAATAATTGAGTTCTTACGATAAGGCATCTAAAGGAGTTTAGGTTGTGAGGAGGAAGAAAACATCAAGTATATGTGAAATTTATCAGGGCCTGAGCACAGCTGTGGACGACTCTACAGGACTTCTGTTGATTGTTTTAAGCATTTTCATTTCCTTTATGTGCCTGTGATTGACGTTCTTAAGGGCCACACGCAAATGAAATGCTGTGGTCTTTTGCAAGTAGAGCAACTTTGCATTACATGTGCGGCAAAAAAAAAAAAAAAAAACGTTTGAGAACTTTAACATGATAGTGCAACATTTTGTTGTTTTTTTAGGAAGCTCTGCCCCTCTAGAGTTTTTGTATGAAAAATCTGAAACTTTGTACATGTCTGGTTCTTTAAAGGAGACGTATCATGCTGATGCTTGATTTAATACTTACATATAATATAATAAATTTGAAAACAAGACCTTGCACCCCCTTAAAGGATAACTGCGGTTCCTGCAGCTTTTACATTGTTTATAGAATGAAGAACAACAATATACTCACCCAGAAGGCTTTCCTGATGCAAACGGTGCTTCGGGAGATATTTAGATCCAAAATCGAGCAGCGGACACCGATATAATGTAGCCTGTAGGGCATAGATCGCCGCTCCTAAAAACTGCATTAATCGTCCAAAAACTCATGTTTTTCACCAATATTCCATCATGATTCGCGCCGAATGGACGGCCATTGTAGCCTGTGTCTCTCCACACAGCGCTGTGTGGCTGAACCAACCTCTAAACAGACGAGTCTGTTTGTATGCCCTTCGCGCATGCGCAGTACTCTCTGGAGCGTTGAGATCGCTTCCTCATTTCTATCAGCTCCTTATCTGTATAATCTGGCTCCAAACTGTAAGGACGTCCATCATATTCAAAGTCCTCCTCCACAACATCTTCATCCCATAGATATTCGTCCATTTTGCACAAAACTGGAAGAAGACAGTCGATTTGTAGCTGCCCTGACACATTGAGGGTCACTGCGCATGCGAAGAGCATGTAAACAAACTCGTTGGTTCAGCCACACAGCGCTGTGTGGAGAGACACAGGCTGCAATGGGCGTCCATTCGGCGCGAATCATGATGGAATATTGGTGAAAAACATGAGTTTTTGGACGATTAATGCAGTTTTTAGGAGCGGCGATCTATGCCCTACAGGCTACCATTATATCGGTGTCCGCTGCTCGATTTTGGATCTAAATATCTCCCGAAGCACCGTTTGCATCAGGAAAGCCTTCTGGGTGAGTATATTGTTGTTCTTCATTCTAGAAACAATGTAAAAGCTGCAGGAACCGAAGTTATCCTTTAATTTCCAAAAAATGAGATATTGTATTTTTTCTGATATCCTAGAACGAGATTTGACGCCTCTGAAAATAGGTCATTGCGAGATGACCGCGAGATTTATTTCGTCGTGATGACATGAGGTACCTTTCTTTTTCTTGGAGTAATCTGATAAAAACACTTCTTCCTCTATGATGTCCGTTAGCCACAAAACCGTCACCGAGGAACACATCCACCAGCAGCAGTATATTGATCCCGAGCTCACACTCACTCATTACCAGCTCTGGCCTGTAGGGGGACTCAATACGCGGTCGCTGCTTTGAGCCTGCTGGAAAATACAGTAGAAGAAGTAGGACAGGCTGGCTTTACCCTCTAGGCAGCTCTGACAGAACTGACCAATCAGAGCACAAAGGGCTGTGACATTGCGAGGTAACTTTAGGTCATCCTTGAGACCAAGCGTTTCAACAAGCGCTTGATAATGGCCTAAAATGAGGATCTTGAGAACGCTATTGTGGGGCAATGAAGGAACTAAATGACTTGTACGGAGGGCAGAAATGCTTTACAGGCATCCTAGTCTGGCATAGTGAAAAGGAGAAACAAGCATGATATGTCCTCTTCAAATTGTGTCAAAGGAAAGCTGCTATTTTGGATCTACAGTCAAATTCTGGCTTTTTTTTTTTTTTTTTTTTTTTTTTTTTTTACCTTTTTCATTTCATGTCTCCAGGGTACAGAAGAGTATTCAGGCCATTTTAGAAGAAAAACATGATTTTCTTCAGGTTGAGATTAGAGTGGAATTGACAAAAAAAAGGTCGAAATTTTCAGAAAAAGGTAAAAATGACAAGACAAAAGTTGAAATATCGAAAATAAAGTTGAAATACAATTTCGTGATGAATGTCAAAGTGATGACATCAAATTTACAATGTTGAGAAAAAAAGTCTAGAATAAGAATAAACTTTATTCTCAACACTTTGATTTTTTTAAGCAAAATTTTAACTTTAATCTCGACTATTTTCTCTATCTAACAAAGCCCTTATACCCTTCCATACTAGGGCTTACTAAATGATAAAAGATAAAATTGTCATATTTGAATTTCAGAGACAAGCATGGTGCATATATTTGTTTATTTTTTTTCATGTAACACCTACATGAGAAATACATGCAGTGTCCATTGTTACCAGAAGACATAATATTAAAAGTCATCAAAAAATAATCATTGTTAGCTTACAGGTCTTACTGCATACATTCATTGTTACCTCATTTTCAATATTAAAGCTCAAACTGAATGAAAAACTATTTACATTCCCAATGAGTACAAAATGAGTTTAAGAGACAGTTCATTATAAACATATGTACAAGTTATAGTAAAATCACAAGTTTTGTACAAAAACATTTTTCATGTATTTGGATATGGTACCAAAAACCAAAGCTGCTATAATAATAACAAAATAATACATCTGACATAATAAATGTACAAGCTCAATAACATAAAGAAAAAGTTAAACTTACATAAAAAACAAGTGCAAGAATGCTTTTTTTAATGGCAGTAACAATCTTGAAAGGCAACAGTTCTGGTTTAGCATACCAAAAAAGCCAAAAGAGGCAGCACATGGCGAATATATAGTACACAAACTTGAATAATTATATAACATGACCGTGTTTACAGAAAATAAGCCCAATACTTAAAGGTGTAGTGTGAAGAAGTTGGCAGCATTTCGCAGAACAGAAATGGTTAATATGGGATATAATGTTTCTATTTGTATGAAAAGTCCGTCAAAATAGGTGTACAAGCATCCTCCTAAAACTTTTAATCCAACATGTTGTCTACAGGTGTGTTTTGGGGACAACAAGAGCAAAATGGGATTTTTGAATGCGAGTCTACTAGGGGTGTAACGTTACATGCATCCGTACCGAACCGCTCGAAAAGGACGTTCGGTTCGGTGCAGTGCTGTATTTGAATGAGTACAGTTAGTTTACGTTAGCCGCTGCACATGGCTCTTTGATATTCACGGGGTACTCTTCTACGATTGGCGTGGTTAGGGAAGAATAATGTGGACGTGACGTCTCACGGCGAGCCAATCAGAAGACGAATATCAAAGAGCTTCCGTAACCACAAAAACTTGTGTCTGAATTGTGCATCATGGCTAATATGCTAAATGATAGAGACCAACCGGAGCCTGAAGAGCCTCCCCCGTCGCTGAAATCTCCTGTTTGGCAACACTTTGGCTTCCTGATGAAATATTGCAATGGAGAAGGACAGGTGGATAAAACGACTGCGGTGTGCCGGTACTGTTCAACTGAGGTCAGGTATTTTCAGGTAGCACGTCAAACATGCTAACTCACCTGAAACGGCACCACTGAAGTGTAAAGATTTCCACGGTAAGGAAAAAAAACACTGTAGCGCAAATTCAACTGCCGTCTGCATTAAAGCAGCCTCTCCCTGACAGTTTAGATCAGGCCAAAGCGATAACAGCATCCATCAGTGTTTTTATAGCATCAGATCCAAGACCATATTCAGTTGTTGAAAATGCTCATTTTAAACTCATGCTAAAGGTGATTGAGCCCCGGTATAAAGTACCCAGTCATCCACATTTAAGCCAGGATTTAAAAAGAAACTCATAATTTTTAATTTCATACATGTGTTGTTTATTTATTTTATTTAACTTATTACTATTACCAAGCAGCACATCAAATTTATTTTGGTTTTAGTGAAAATAATGACAAATTTTTGGATTAATAAACGTGCTTGTGTACCGTTACACCCCCAGAGTCTACAAAACTTTACAAAACCTGTAATCATCATCGTAACTGACATGTAATCCATCAAAAAAAATAGTTACAAATATGAATGTTAAACCCTCACCTTATAAGTGTTATAAATGATGCCCTGTTTGGTCTTCACCAGCCCTTGTCTCTTGGTGATGTGACGTTTTAGAAACAGACGGGCTCATCCCAAAATCTGAACACTTGATGTCGCTAAAATACCAATTTCTCCACACTGCACCTTTAAAGTAACATACTGAAAGAAACTTTTAACCCTGAGTTGAAACATCTGTTGTTTGAAACCTATACGAGGTCTGAGAAAAAGAATGTTGAACCTTTCGTGTCATTTCCCCCAGGAACTTCCAGATCAAAATTCCTCGGATAAAAGTCTGGCCTGCCAATAGTGTTGCGGTTCTGCGTTCTTGGACTTGTAGACTGGTTTTGGAAAACGGTGACAAAGTACCCATCTGAACCGTCAGGCACCCGCAGCCTGGGATCAGGAGTCATTTTAGGCATTCGTTGGCGAGGCACTGGTTGCACATGTTGCACCATTTTCTGGGGTTTTGCGTACATGTGTAAGTCCCCAGAGGGGATTCGTCTGGCTTGTCTGGGGTCCTTCATGCTAATGTTGACACCTGGAGGGGACATCTGCCCATAGTTTCGTGATCCTTGGTGGTTCAGGGGTGAACCTCTAGCTCTAAGCACGTGATCCTTTCCTGTAAAATCATCAATATTGAGATCTAAACGATTGAAATCAATTTGAGGACCTAGACGAGGATCCACTGCAGGATAGCTGGACCTTACTTTGGTCCTTTGTGACCTTGAATTGCTGTAACCAAATCTGACATCTCCATCTACATCCAGGTCAGGCATTCTCATGTTCACCCCGGGATATCTGATCTCGATTGTTATCACGAAGACCCTTTGAAATGTCGTGAGGGTCATTAATGTTCAGATTCGGGATCTGATGTGCATCTGAGGACTTCACAGCTCCTTTTGGCATATTCATGTCCATGTTTGGACCTGGTTAATCCTTGCATCTGTCGAGGTTTCATGTTCATTTTTGCATGTGGAGGAGAAAAGTCCAAATTTGCAGGTCTCAGTGAGCCGCCAAAGTCAATATCAGTCCCTCCTCTAATATCTGGGCCTCCAAACCCTGGCATCTTTGGTGACGGTAGTTTGAGCCTTCTGTCTGAAAAAATCCAGATCAGGGCCTTGGAAGTTTCCTGAGGGTAAATTCATGCCAACATCAGGACCTCTCATTCCACCCCTGAACTGAGGTGAGTCAAAGTTCATGTTAGGTTTTCCAATGTTACCATTGAAGCCGAGATTGGGATTTTTGCATTGAAGTCTAACTTGGGACCTTTAAACTTGGCTTCAGGCAAGTCTAAGCCTGGCATATTTATACCAGGACCTTTCATTCTAGGCCCTTTAAGATTCATGTCTGGTAGATCTGCCTTTGGCCCAGACAAATTCAGGTCTGGACCATGAAAACTTGTCATTTCTAACTTCCCGCTTGGACCACTAAGGTCAACATTTGGCATATTCAAATCAGGCCCACTGAGGTCCCCATTTATGCCAAACTTTGGACCTTGAGGCTTTTTAAACTTTGCATCTGGTAGACCAATATTAAGGTCTGGGGTGTTCATATCCAGTTTTGGAGCTTTGAGATCCATGTTTGGTAGGTCTAACTGTGTTGCTTTGTTCACCCTTTGAATTTTAGGAGCTTTGAGATCCATGTTTGGTAGGTCTAACTGAGGAGCATTGAACCCCCCTTTAATTTTAGGAGCTTTGAGATCCATGTTTGGTAGGTCTAACTGAGGAGCATTGAACCCCCCTTTTAATTTAGGAGCTTTGAGATCCATGTTTGGTAGGTCTAACTGAGGAGCATTGAACCCCCTTTTAATTTAGGAGCTTTGAGATTCAAATCTGGAGTTTTCAAGTCTGGGTTGAAATTCAAATGAGGTAATTTGGTATTGAGATCTGGTGCATCCAGGTCAAGGTCTGGGGTATCTAACTTTGGACCTGAAAAACCGACATCAGGGAATTTTAGATGGGGCTTTTTCAGTTTTCCTGATGGGCTGCCAAAACCAACATCTGGCATTTCAAACCCTGGCTTTGAGCCTTTGAGGTTGATGTTTGGTGCACTGATGTCCATGTCGGGACCATCAAAACTGCCATCAATTTCAGGTCCTTTCAGGTTTGGCAAACTAACTTTTGGCAATTTTGGCATTTTCAACTTGGCATTTGGTGTCCCAATGTTGAGATCTGGAGTGCTCATATTCAAGTTGGGAGTCTTGAGGTCCATGTCTGGCAAGTCCAAGTCAGGTGCGTCAATGCCACCCTTAAGCTTCGGTGTCTTCAGATCAAAATCAGGTGTTTTGAGGTCCAGGTTTGGTCCTTTTGGCAATGAAAGATCAAATTTGGGCATTTTCAGTTTGCCTGAGGGTGCTTTAAGGTCCAAGTCTGGACCATCAATATCTGGCATGTTCAGTTTGCCTGATGGCATGTCCAAGTCAACCTTTGGAGCATTCAGATCCAGTTTTGGACTTTTGAGATTAAACTTGGGCATGTTTATATCTGGTGCTTTTATACCACCACTGAGATCTGGACCAGAAATATCTAGTTTTGGTGTTTTCAGGTCCAAGTTAGGGGCATCCAACTTTGAACCTGAGAGGTTGAAGTCAGGCATGTTGAAATTTGGCTTTTGAATTTCCCTGAAGGTCCAGAAATGTCAAAGTCTGGCATGTCAATGTCCCCTTTTGGACCTTTTAGATTGAGCTTGGGTGCCTTTAGGTCAGCATCTGGAAGGTCCAGGTCCCCATCAATTTCAGGTCCCTTGAGACCAGGGAGACCAAATTTGGGCATCTTGAGCTTTGGCATTTTTAATTTTCCTTTGGGTGAACCAAAGTTGACATCTGGAGCATTCATGTCTAAGTTTGGAGCCTTGAGGTTAACATCTGGCAAGTCCAAGTCAGGTGTATCAAGCCCCCCTTTAATCTTTGGGCCTTTGAGACTCCAGTCTGGAGATTTGAGATCTGCATTGAGGTCCAGGTTTGGTCCTTTTGGCAATGTACCTGAAAGGCCAAACTTGGGCATTTTCAGTTTGCCTGAGGGTGCTTTAAGGTCCAAGTCTGGACCATCAATATCTGGCATGTTCAGTTTGCCTGATGGCATGTCCAAGTCAACCTTTGGAGCATTCAGATCCAGTTTTGGACTTTTGAGATTAAACTTGGGCATGTTTATATCTGGTGCTTTTATACCACCACTGAGATCTGGACCAGAAATATCTAGTTTTGGTGTTTTCAGGTCCAAGTTAGGGGCATCCAACTTTGGACCTGAGAGGTTGAAGTCAGGCATGTTGAAATTTGGCTTTTTGAATTTCCCTGAAGGTCCAGAAATGTCAAAGTCTGGCATGTCAATGTCCCCTTTTGGACCTTTTAGATTGAGCTTGGGTGCCTTTAGGTCAGCATCTGGAAGGTCCAGGTCCCCATCAATTTCAGGTCCCTTGAGACCAGGGAGACCAAATTTGGGCATCTTGAGCTTTGGCATTTTTAATTTTCCTTTGGGTGAACCAATGTTGACACCTGGAGCATTCATGTCTAAGTTTGGAGCCTTGTAGTCAACATCTGGCAAGTCCAAGTCAGGAGTATCAAGCCCCCCTTTAATCTTTGGGCCTTTGAGACTCCAGTCTGGAGATTTGAGATCTGCATTGAGGTCCAGGTTTGGTCCCTTTGGCAATGTACCTGAAAGGCCAAACTTGGGCATTTTCAGTTTGCCTGAGGGTGCTTTAAGGTCCAAGTCTGGACCATCAATATCTGGCATGTTCAGTTTGCCTGATGGCATGTCCAAGTCAACCTTTGGAGCATTCAGATCCAGTTTTGGACTTTTGAGATTAAACTTGGGCATGTTTATATCTGGTGCTTTTATACCACCACTGAGATCTGGACCAGAAACATCTAGTTTTGGTGTTTTCAGGTCCAAGTTGGGGGCATCCAGCTTTGGACCTGAGAGGTTGAAGTCAGGCATGTTGAAATTTGGCTTTTTGAATTTCCCTGAAGGTCCAGAAATGTCAAAGTCTGGCATGTCAATGTCCCCTTTTGGACCTTTTAGATTGAGCTTGGGTGCTTTAAGGTCAGCATCTGGAAGGTCCAGGTCCCCATCAATCTTGGGTCCTTTGAGACTTGGAAAACTAAATTTGGGCATCTTGAGCTTTGGGAATTTAAACTTCCCTTTTGGTGAACCAATGTTGACACCTGGAGCATTCATGTCTAAGTTTGGAGCCTTGAGGTTAACATCTGGCAAGTCCAAGTCAGGAGTATCAAGCCCCCCTTTAATCTTTGGGCCTTTGAGACTCCAGTCTGGAGATTTGAGATCTGCATTGAGGTCCAGGTTTGGTCCTTTTGGCAATGTACCTGAAAGGCCAAACTTGGGCATTTTCAGTTTGCCTGAGGGTGCTTTAAGGTCCAAGTCTGGACCATCAATATCTGGCATGTTCAGTTTGCCTGATGGCATGTCCAAGTCAACCTTTGGAGCATTCAGATCCAGTTTTGGACTTTTGAGATTAAACTTGGGCATGTTTATATCTGGTGCTTTTATACCACCACTGAGATCTGGACCAGAAACGTCTAGTTTTGGTGTTTTCAGGTCCAAGTTAGGGGCATCCAACTTTGGACCTGAGAGGTTGAAGTCAGGCATGTTGAAATTTGGCTTTTTGAATTTCCCTGAAGGTCCAGAAATGTCAATGTCTGGCATGTCAATGTCCCCTTTTGGACCTTTTAGATTGAGCTTGGGTGCTTTCAGATGAGCATCTGGAAGGTCCAGGTCCCCATCAATCTCAGGTCCCTTGAGACCAGGGAGACCAAATTTGGGCATCTTGAGCTTTGGGAATTTAAACTTCCCTTTTGGGGAGCCAATGTTGATATCTGGAGCATTCATGTCTAAGTTTGGAGCCTTGTAGTCAACATCTGGCAAGTCCAAGTCAGGAGTATCAAGCCCCCCTTTAATCTTTGGGCCTTTGAGACTCCAGTCTGGAGATTTGAGATCTGCATTGAGGTCCAGGTTTGGTCCCTTTGGCAATGTACCTGAAAGGCCAAACTTGGGCATTTTCAGTTTGCCTGAGGGTGCTTTAAGGTCCAAGTCTGGGCCATCAATATCTGGCATGTTCAGTTTGCCTGATGGCATGTCCAAATCAACCTTTGGAGCATTCAGATCCAGTTTTGGACTTTTGAGATTAAACTTGGGCATGTTTATATCTGGTGCTTTTATACCACCACTGAGATCTGGACCAGAAATATCTAGTTTTGGAGTTTTCAGGTCCAAGTTAGGGGCTTTCAACTTTGGACCTGAGAGGTTGAAGTCAGGCATGTTGAAATTTGGCTTTTTGAATTTCCCTGAAGGTCCAGAAATGTCAATGTCTGGCATGTCAATGTCCCCTTTTGGACCTTTTAGATTGAGCTTGGGTGCCTTTAGATCAGCATCTGGAAGGTCCAGGTCCCCATCAATTTCAGGTCCCTTGAGACCAGGAAGACCAAATTTGGGCATCTTGAGCTTTGGCATTTTTAATTTTCCTTTGGGTGAACCAAAGTTGACATCTGGAGCATTCATGTCTAAGTTTGGAGCCTTGAGGTCAACATCTGGCAAGTCCAAGTCAGGAGTAGCAAGCCCCCCTTTAATCTTTGGGCCTTTGAGACTCCAGTCTGGAGATTTGAGATCTGCATTGAGGTCTAGGTTTGGTCCTTTTGGCAGTGTACCTGAAAGGTCAAACTTGGGCATTTTCAGTTTGCCTGAGGGTGCTTTAAGGTCCAAGTCTGGACCATCAATATCTGGCATGTTCAGTTTGCCTGATGGCATGTCCAAGTCGACCTTTGGAGCATTCAGATCCAGTTTTGGACTTTTGAGATTAAACTTGGGCATGTTTATATCTGGTGCTTTTATACCACCACTGAGATCTGGACCAGAAACATCTAGTTTTGGTGTTTTCAGGTCCAAGTTGGGGGCATCCAGCTTTGGACCTGAGAGGTTGAAGTCAGGCATGTTGAAATTTGGCTTTTTGAATTTTCCTGAAGGTCCAGAAATGTCAAAGTCTGGCATGTCAATGTCCCCTTTTGGACCTTTTAGATTGAGCTTGGGTGCCTTTAGATCAGCATCTGGAAGGTCCAGGTCCCCATCAATCTTGGGTCCTTTGAGGCCAGAGAGACCAAATTTGGGCATCTTCAGATTGGGTGAACCAATGTTTAGATCTGGCGTGTTGACATCTAACTTTGGTAAGTCAGGGGCATCAAATCCCCCTTTTATCTTTGGAGCCTTGAGATTTAGATTTGGTGTTTTTATACCTGTGTTTAGGTCCAAATTTGGCCCCCTTGGTAGATTGATTGATGGACTATCCAAGTCAACATCTGGTGCCTCAAATGCTGGCCCTTTCAGTTTGCCTGATGGCAAATTGACATCTGGGCCAGAAATATCTAGTGTGGGCTTTTTAATGTCTAATTCTGGCATATTTAAATCTGGGAAATCCATGCCTCCTTTTAGTTTTGGGGCTGAAACATCGAAGTCTGGTGTCCTCAGTTCCCCATCAGGTCCTTTCACTTTTGGTCCTGAAAGTCCAAAATCAGGCATTTTGATTTTTCCTGATAGACCTCCGACATCAGCATTTGGCATTTTCAGCTTTGACCCAGGGCCTTTCAGATCAAATGAAGGTGTATCAATGTCAAACCCTGGCCTTGGCAAATCTACATCAAGACCACCTGACGAATGAAGGTCTAAATTAGGCGATGCAGTTCAGGAGCATCTATGCCTTTTGGTTTTGGTGTTTTGAGAGCTAGCTCAGGTGTTTTCATTCCTGCATTGATGTCAACATCTTTTGTCTTTGGTAATGTGCCAAAGAGCTTAAACTTGGGCATTTTAATCTTGTCCATTTTGCCAGAGGGCACATTGATATCCATGTCAGGAGCATTTAGGTCAAGTTTTGGGTCAAAGTCTGGGCCAGACATACTGACTCCGCCTTTAAACTTCCGGCCAGATAAATCTATATCTGGCGTGTTTATGTCATAGTCTGGAACCGGGATGTCTGGTAAATCAAATTTAGGCATTGAAAACTTAGGAGGATGGTATTTTCCAGAAGGTTCCTTAATGCTGAGTGATGCACTGCCAGTGCCTAGATTTGGCCCTTTTACGTCACCTTTTGGTAGAGCAGGTGCACGAATCCTGTCTTTTGCCTTTGGTGTTTTGAGACTAAGACCGGGTGATTCAGCAAAAGCCCCAGGCAGAGAGATGTTACCAGATGGGTTATCCACATCCAAATCTGTAGATTTAAGATTGTACTTTGTCTTTAGTGGCACTTTGAAATCCCCCGAGGGCAGATCAACATCTGGTCCATCAAGATCAACATCTGGCATTTGTAAGTCCAAATCTGTGGGTCTTCCAGACAGCTGAAGGTTTGGTGACTCCACATAACCGAGAGGGTCATCCACATTGAGATCTGGGTTTTTAAATTTCTTGGAGTGCTTGAGACTGAGTTTACCTGAGGGAACATCCGGGGTTCCCAAATTTGGTGTCCTGACCCCAAAGTCTTGGCCACTTAAAGTCGGATCAGAGAGGTCCAGGTCTGGCATTTTGTATTTTGGCATTCTGTATTCTGAGTTTGGACCTTCAATATTTACTCTAGGAACACCACCGTCAATGGAGGGACCAGCGAAATATCCATCAGGGAGGTCCATCCCCAATCCAGGGGGGTTGACACCTGAACCTGAACCTTTTATGGCCATGTCCAGACCTGGAACCTCAAAATTTCCATTGCTCTCCACAGGAATTTGAGCTCTTTCCAAGTTTGGCATTCTCACGTCAACTGATGGACTACCACGGTTTGGAAGCTGTATGCCACCTGTGGCATTAACATTTGGACCCTCAGGTAATGTCCCAGACAGGTTTAAGTCTGGAGACTCCAACTTTGGACTCTTGCCGTTGATTCTCAATCTTGATTGACCTCCAGTCAGAGAAGTCCCATTCATACCGAGACCCATTGGTGGAAGATTCAGATTGCTGCCATTAGTTACCTCTACCATGCCATCAAAATCTGAGTCCTCATCATCATCACTGCCGAGTTTTTTGGTATTCAAAAGTCCAAAGTCCACTCCAAGTCGAGGCAGTGTGTCGTGCTTCTGGTTGACCCTGGATGAGTCTGGTCCACCTGCGTTTACTGAAGCCTCCCCATTCAACCCGAGGTCATCAGCACTGGGAAATTCTCCTTTCATATACTTCTTGATTTTGGTGTTGTACAGTTTGTTGTATGAATCTTGCAGCATCTAGATATAAAAGCACAAAGTGAAGATCTGAGTAAAATGTTAAAACCAAGATCACTTCTCATTACCGGCTAGCAGAATGTGTAAAGATCTATTTTAGTGTCATCTGACGAACAACATTGTTATGCAAACAGTAGCACAAATACAACTTCTAGTCTGACAACATAAGTTAGAGATTTAAATTCATGTAAAATTAAAGTACAGGAAAACTAATTTGAGCTTTCATATTGTTAAAACTCAGTGTGGACCTCTAGTATAGCTGATTATTAAACTCTGTTCGACTTCGTATATTATCAATACTCCACCCACCGTCTCAGGACTCTTGGCCCCATCAAACAGACTCCCAACGCTCCTGCTTTTGTTCCGTGTGAGGACTTTAAACTTGTCATCGTATGGCTCCATCAGCTTCAGGACCTCCAGAACCTCATCTTTTGATAGTTGGTCAAAGTTGATTGTTGCCCCCAAGAGTTCATCGCCTGAAAAAGAAAAATCAAGTCTTTCAGTAACAATTTTCCAGCTTCATTGATTACTGCTATTTAATTGGTATGATAGTCCGGGAATCAAAACTCAAAGCATGGGAACCATCCAAAGGGGTAGCAAGGGAAAAACGTTATGCTATGCCATTTGTGGGAAGTTAGGACACCATTAAATGTCATTGAAGTATAAAGTGTCATTGGTCAGCAAAATGCTCTGCAGCTTCAGTCTGTGAGTCTGCTTCCGTAGCTGAGCAGAGCGCCCTGTGGTCTCACCATGTTCAGCGGTATATTGTGCGATCACTGAAAGTTGCTCGCTATGTCGGACTGGCAGGCAAAAAGACATTTAGCAGATCCGTGTGACTGTAGGTGAGTTTTGTCCCATACACTCTATACACTCCATCACCCATACACACAGAGTCAGTATAGAGCTCAGGGATGCTGCAACAACGCATGCAGCCATCTTTCCCGTCATCATTCTGTGCAGCTTTGATACTGAACAGTGTTTCACTGCTTTTTGACAAACTAAGAATATATTCGCATTATATCTGCAAAACTCTGGCCAATGTTGAATACTTGGCCGGCTGACAAGTATTGCTTTTCCCACTCTATTTCTACCACAGCTGTAACAGGTGATGCGTTATGTTTTTGGTAAAATATCAGTGTTGGCAGATATTGGTCTGGAAAAATCAAACATAGGTATGGGAAAATATTGGCATTTCTGACGATATTTTGCAGCGATATATCGGCCAAATATACAACAGCCATATGTCAGCCAGTTATTCATACATGTTCTACATGTCAGCTGAATAACTGGCAAATGCACCACAACACTTAACATTATCAAATGTTGTCTTGCTTTAATTCCATTTCTTACACTGTTGGAGTGTCACATTGAAATCTAAAGGTCAATTTTCTAACAAACTTTGTTTTGGTGATTATGATTTTAAAACTCTCAGCAAAGGTCCAGAGTAATGGGCCTGTAACTATACCTAATAGAGCTGAAACGATTCCTCGAATATTCGCGAGTACTCGATTACAAAATATCCTCGAATTAAATTTTGTGCCTCGAAGCCTCGTTTAATATATAATTATACATATAAATATATATCTGGACTACTATACAGTGCACGGTGTTTGACATGGACGGTCATTTCTGTGGCACAACGCGCCTGCTACCTCCGCTGCTGCGCGGCTTGTACAATCATGAAGGAAGAGAAAAGAGAGGGACAGAAAGGAGAGAGTCCACAGAAGAAATGGCAGAGAGTGTCCCAAGTGTGTGGTCACTACAAGAAGGGACGAAAAGAAAACACAGTGCAGTGTGTCTGATGTCAAACGGAGTTAGCTAAGCATGTAGCTTAGCACGATAGCACGTTGTTAGGGCTGCAACTATTACTATTACAGCATCTTAAATATGCTCATCACAGACATGCGTCCTCTTTCCATGGTGGAGGACACAGGATTTAAGAACATGATCAAGGATTTCAATCCAAACTACACAATGCCCTCCAGAACACACTTCACAAATATAATTGCATATATTACTGGGCTTTGTTTTAAGCCAGTACTGGTTTAAACTTTGAAAGTTGTTAAAATAAAACCCTTTTCTGAGGAATAAACGGCATTTGGTTGCTCAATTTGAAAGCCCTAACATGTTGCATTGTATACAATTGATTTATTTGTTTAAAAACAAAAAAAGTATATTTTGTTAGAGTACTCGAGTACTCAAAGAAATAATTGACAGAGTACTCGATTCCAAAAATACGATAGTTGCAGCTCTATTACCTAACTATATTACTACCACAACTCGTCTTTTTATTGCTATAACAACTATAGCGGATGGGTTTTATCATAAGTATATTTGTATAAATGTGTGTATATACAGTATCTAACAAAGCATATGCATTCAGTCAGCTCTATTCTTCAGTGCTTTGCCTATCTAATTTTACCATATTATTATCTAAAATTTAATTTTATTTATTTATCTATTCATTTGTTTTTCCTGTAGTATTTCTTTTAATTGAAGATTGTATTTTCTCAGTCCTCTAATTCTGTTTTTCTGTCAGAATCTCCTCTTAATGCCATTGTGTGTTTGCTTTATGTGGATCAGAAGAGTGGGTACAGTCTTGTATTTTCATCCTATTTAACTTTCTACTTTATAATTTAGTTTATTTTGTTTTATTTTATGTAAAGAACTTTGTGCTACAAGGCTTTGTATGAAAAGTGCTAAACAAATAAAGTCTGATTGACTAATTGATTGAACAATTACTTTTAGACCACAACTATTAGTGATAACAGAAACATCAATTTTAATAGCAACTGTATATCCTCTCTCGTCAATGTAAACTGAATGATATGTGGATTCCTTGTGCAGCCCATTCATTTTAAACACTGAATCTCATGGTTCATAACTAAATTACTGCTTGTGGTTTTTACTGTAAACCATCGATGTGCTGTGGACAGTTATGATCATGGCTAACTTTGATTAAAATGTTTTGGTAAAGCTGTGGTAGCAAACCGGGGTTGTACCTTTTCTCAGCTTCCGATTGGCCGAGGCACCTCCACCGATGCTGGACACAACCAGGCCACCGTCCTCTGATCGCTCCAGGGTCAAGGCCTCTGAGAGGCTCCGCCCCCTGCGGTGTGCCATCTGCAAGAAAGTTTCAGGGACCCGTTAAAACATCGTATTTCAAAATGTGACAGAATAGAAAAACAAACTACATTTCATTAAGTTTCATACCTTTATCTGTGTTTCTGTTTCAGGTGCACTGAAAAATGTTGATGGACTAAACCTGCAGACAGAAACAGAATGGTGTGTTAAATGGTTTTGATGGAAAGTGAGTGTTTCTAACACACAAAAGCTTTAAAAATAAAACAGTAAATAAAACAAAATTCAACAAACAGCTCAATTATTTAAAGTTTTATAGGTTAAATCAGCTTTACTAAGATTAGGACAGACACTGACAAGTCTGTGCACTGAAGATGAAGCTTAAATTTTACATCTGGGAGATTTTTTTTTTCAACTTAATTTTTATACATCAACTCACATAGTTATACAGCTAATGCCATGGCACAAACTCAATGCATTTAGGCACAAAATCAAGATGACCTGCTGAAGTTTAAACCAAGAATCAGAATGAAGAAGTTGATTTAAGGGACTTTGATCGTGGTATGGTTGTTAATGCCAGATGCACTGGTCTGAATATTTCAGAAAGTCCTGATCTGTTGTGATTTTAAAACACAACCAAACTAGAAAAGCACTCAGAGAGCACAGACCTCCGCCAGCACCACAGTCCTCACCCATACTGTGATTTTCACCATAAATATTAGTCCTACGTCTATTTCATCTAAATATTTTGATTCATCGACCATGAAAACATACCATAATCAATTCAATTCATCATGATATCTATTTTAGTTCAGTTGTTATTCATGAAAATCTCATTTTTCATCATGGCGGATCCAGACGGTGATCTGGATCACTCCCAAAATCTATCCATTTGTTCCTTGTTCCAATCCAGACATTTCCTGAAAATTTCATTGAAATCCGTCTGTAACTTTTTGCGTTAAGTTGCTAACAGAGAAACAAACAAACAGACTAACAACCAAAAAACAAACAAACAAACGCTGGCAATAACATAACACCCTGGCAGAGGTAACAAGGGTTTGCATGTAATGGTCCAAAAAAGAGAAACAATCCAGTGAACAGCAGCTCTCAGAGTGGAGAGGAGGATGGTCAGAGGGGTATGGGATATTAGGAAGCTCAATTAAGACTTGTTACAACCAACTAATTAAAAAGATTGAATCAGATGACCACATAATGCCACTCCTGTAAGCTGAGAACAGGAAATTGAGGCTACAATCTGTACCGTTTCACCAGAACTGAACAATAACAAAGAAGGAAAATGTTGTCCGGTCTGTGAGTCTGGATTTCTGCTGAAACATTCAGATGCTATAGTCCAAGTTTGGTGTTAAAAAACAACCAAAGACCTTTTTCTCCTGATGAAAACTAGTAAGAAACTAATAAAAACAAGAGCACATGAACAAAAACTAAGTTAACTGACATTTTTATCAACAAATAGAAACTAGACTAAAATGTATGACAGATACTTAATCCAATCAGACCTAATTGGTCAAGTAGAAAGCAGAGACAAGTTAGGAATCTATCCACTCACAACTGCCTTAGCTTGGTGGTGGTGGGATAAGTTGTGGAGTGATCCAATCAGAGCTGCTCTCTTTATGAATTGATATATTCATGTAGAGCAGGTTCACTGTTTGTTGTCAGTTCTGGTATTGTAACTGAGATGCTCTGCCGGGTAGACTAAATAAAGGTGACTGCATTTCACACAAAGGAACATTTGTTTCTGTTCAAACTTTACTAACATTCAATAAAGGGTTGTCAGATGTTTGATTTTATCCAAGAGGAAAACACGACTTCAGAAATTCAAGGAAACATAAAAAATGCGTTACACTCGTTACTTCGTGAACAAAATGATTGTTTCCAAATTGCAGTTATCTGGATCACCATTAAAATGTTCATTTTTAAAGGTGCTATGAGGAGAATCTATTTCCAGCGACGTAAAGACTCTGCAACCCATGAGCACGCACAGTGACTGTCGTAAAGACGTGACCCAAGCCAAAGTGTGTGTTTGTTGTGATGCTAATGAATGCAGCTCGGACCTTCCTCAGAACTCTGCATTGCTTTACAACTTCTTTTTTTAACAACTTACAGGATGCAAAGCGACGAGGTAATGTATCTCTTTCTAGTCACGTAGCGGTAGTTTTTGGTGTGTGACAACAAGCAACTTTTGGAAAACTTAGTATCGTAGTTGTGTAGACAGCTATGTATGACTACTTACAGCCCAGTGCTCTAAGACGTGTCCGAATAATATAAATTTGCTCTAGTTTTAATTGTCTTGTTCCTGAAGTTGAGTATTCAGGCCAGTCCAGCCCTGTCCAACCCGACCAGAAGGCTAAGGAATAGCATTTATAGATAACCTATTTTGATGCTATAAAACTCATCTTAAAGTGTGTATTTCCATCAGGCATATATCTAAAAGGGAGACTTTTTTGTAATTGCTTAGCATCTTTAAGTTAAAATAATGAGTTACTTTGAAACCTCTGAACAAATCACTTCTGGGGTGGGGGTCAAGCTTTGACTAGGACTTGTTTGTTTAGCAGCTCCTCAAAGAGAAACAGCAAATTTCTTGAGTTATTTGAAAGTTACAAACAAGTAAAGATGTTTTAAAATCAACAAGATCATCTGACTGTACAGCTTCTCACTCAGGGGAAGAGGAAATAACAAGAAGACAAGGGACAGCCTGTAGTCATGATTTTTTTTGTACATTTATATTTATATGTGCAAATCGTTTTTTACTTCCTGATACTGTGTGCTTGATGCTGGAATCCTTATTTGTCGAGAGAGTCTTCCCAAATGATTAATAAAGTTTTATCTAATCAAGTCTAAAAGATCATGTTTGATAATCTCCATCTCATAACCAACCTGAAAAAAATCCTTATTTTGATCGTTCACATCACAGAGCTGTCCCTCACCCAGGTGTGTGTTACAGGAAACTTGTTTAATTGCTGCTATAATAACAGAACATTAGGGAGGGAACAATAAACAAAACAGCCGAAAACCTTGGGGTGTGTCGCTTTAACTCTGGCAGCACAGTCTGGGAAAAACACTGCTCTTCTCTTATTTTGTCACAGCCACAAGAATCGACAGGTGTGAACAAGAGAGGAGCTGAAAAGTAAGTTAAAAAAACAAAAAACATTCAAAGCCCAAAAGAGTTGGAGCTGTCACAGTAAACAGAGGAGTGAGTGAAACCTGGGCGCCGGAGCAGGTGCTTCTGAGGTATTTGAGTTATGGCCTTCAGGCTTTTGGACCATCAGGAAGGAATAAAGTGAAAACTGGTTTATCAAGAGCTCGAGAACAAGTGTTCTGTTGTCGAGGCGTTTCCTTTTTTGAAAGTACACAAACGTGACACACCCTCCACTTTACAGAGCTGGCCTGCCTCCAGAGAGTCTGCATACTAAAAAAAGTCTCATCAAGATCGAGGAAATTATGCACGAGTGAAACTTTACTCATCCTTGAATAACCAAAGAACTTTAGTGCAGTTTAAGACACAAAATATAAACAAGAATGCTTTGAGCAGTGTTATTTTTGACAGCACTTTGTAATTTAGTTTTAGTAACAGACTTAGCCTGAAATATCTTTTAGTTTTAGTCATAATTTACTAATCTAAATTGTTTTAGTTTTATTCTAGCTTTAGTTGATGACATTTCTCAACATTTTAGCCACTGAAATCTACCGCACATTTAGGCCCCATCAACATGAAGACAAAACACTTAAACCAACACTATGTAGTTTTTCAAACATAATATAGTCCTTCGATATTCACTGTGATGGTCTACCAATTTACAATGAGTTGAATGACACCTCTGTCGTGGTCTGGAGTGGTCTGTATCGCTTTCACTAGCGCTATGTAACTTTGGGGTGGATGGTGGGAATCCTGCCACACTAAAAAACTACAAGTTTGGACTGCTTTACTGCATACGTCACTTCCCCGATTCCCAATTTGTTTAAAACACGGAAGTGTCGTGAAAGCCAAACGTGGAGCTGTAGTCATGGTGGAGGCAGCAAAGAATAAGAAAAAGAAAAGTTTATTTTGAGGATACAAAACAAAAGCGAGAAAAACAAGCTCAATGCTCGGACCAGAATAAACATTGGTTCGGTGTTCTTTCGCTGGCGTGAAATAAAAGACGAGGAGGGACGTCCGACCGATGCCGACTTGGCCCTGTTATTGCTGGACTTGTAAGTACTTGTTGATTGTTTACCATCCGTTTACAGTATTCTTGAGGACGTACCAGTATGTAGTTTTGTTTAGACATATTTCAAGTGTGTGATATCACCAGCTCGTGGTTGTCTTTACTTTTATTCACTTTATCGCTTCAACAGAACGGGGGCGACTTCACAGTAATAAAACCAAGTTGAACTTAACGTTTTTTAACATCGTCATTTAGTCAAAAATAAATAAATTACCTTGTCGCTATCCATCCTGCAAACAGCCGCTGAAGACAGAAGAATACTTTTGAGCGAAGTCCTGGCTTCTGTGATTCGCCTACAAAACAAACGCCGCGACCGGCAGATCTGTACCTTCTTACGGCAGTATGCACGCCAGCCGTTGAGTTCCTGTTCCGGTCAAGCAGGGATCTTCCGTAGTGCTGCTTTAACAGTTTCAGAAACGATCACCATAAAGACAAGGCCTTTTAGAAAATGTGTGTGTCTAAATGAATGCACTCGATATGCATGAAAACGCTGTAAAACTCATGCCAGACCTCTAGGGGTGCTGTAACGATATGACGGAAACAAGCGGAAACAGACGAAAAAACAGTGGGCATGCGCACTTGCGGCAAAAGTTGTAAACAGAGATTGTGATAAAGTGATCAAGTGTCGTAATGTGTCCTCGATAATTGTTTGTTCAACTTGGTGGTGATTGAGAAGAGGGAGATTTTACTGCAACAGGGATAGTAGGGTCACTAACTTCATCAGCACATATGCTACACCATACGATACCATTGTTGTTGCCGCGTGTGGCGCATGCAAGTCAGTGAAGATATGAAACTGTGACGGAAGCGTATCTGAAAAGTTACGGAGAGCCAGTAATCGCTTTTCAAAATCTTTCCACTCTGGAACCTGGTTTCAAAAATGATCGTTTACAGACCCCCAAAACGCCGTCTTCGTATGGATGATACGCAGATTTGGGACAAAAACGTATGCGTTTAGACCTCGGTTTGGCTTCGTGTGGATGGGGCCTTAGTCTGGTGTGTTCACTTACTGAAAGTGAGAAAGTGTATTTTTGTAGAAATTAAGACCTCATTTTGCACCTCCTCCCTCATCTGTTGTTTACTTCTTTGTTATAATTTCTGACTGCCTCTAGTGAGAGTGTGACAAATTTGATTGACCGAGCAAGTGAAACAAAGTGGAAGGACCTGAAAAAGTAACTGATAAGCAAAAAGGTGAATGATACTGATGTTAAAAGAGTAGCACAACTAGAACTGGTTTTCAATTCCCATTCTTAAAGGTTCGTGCTGCAACATGTTGATACATGTGAAACTAAACCACAGTGCACATGCACAAATCACTGCAGAAGTGCTTGTGAGTATGTCAACAAAACAAAACACTTCTGCGGTTTAGTTTCATAAGTATATCTTTCAAAAATCACATGAAGTGCTAATCTTAGTCTAAAAATAAATAACGCAACATAGAAAAGGGTCACAACAAGCACATAGGAGCATTAGAGCTGCTGAAGAGTTTATCTGATGATTGTTGGCAGAGGCAGGCTAACACTACCCATTTACTCCCATTGTTTGAGCTAAGCTAATTAGCAGTGGGCAAGCTCTGTCCGTTTTTTCCCTCTTATATAGTGAAAGAATTCTTTCTGTCTGCTTGCCATGAGTTCAAGAGCAAGGCAAGACACAAAAACAATAGAACAGGTTTGCACATCCCTTCAAAGGATGATGTTTCAACTAAACACTACTGATCACTCATAGTTAAGATCCAGGTTCTGCATATTTGAAAATCCTTAAATCAATTATCTTGATTGAGTCACATGGATCTTGTGATATGGCTTTTTTTTTAACTTTATTTTTATTGCAAAACTGGCAACACATAAAACTTACATTTCAAAATCTGTGGGGTTTTTTTTCTTTTACACTTTCTTTTACAATTTCCAGCTGTATCCAGGTGATTTAGTGGCATGTTTAGTAGAATATACATAGATTAAGTAATTAAGTACACCAATTAACTAATTTAATTAGAAGAAAATAAATAAATAAATATAAATTAATCAATAAACATTAGATAATAGGGAGTCAAGAATCAGGAAATATATGATAGGAGGGAAGGGAAAGAGGAGAAAAAGGGGAAATCCGAGAAGATGTGAGATGTTGGTGGTCTTATTGCAGAATTATGGCCATTACTCTGCTCCACCTTTTGATGAAAATGCCGGTTTGGAGTCTCAAAGTGATCTTTTCCATTTTATATATTTCGATTAGAGGTGGGAGAAAAAAAATCAATTCACATAAGTATCAGGATTTTTTCGTTTAACGATTTTTAAATCGATTTCTTGGTTCATAAATCGTTTTTTTTTCTAATTTAAATGCTTCATTTTAGTCTGGGTTAATAAGCAACTTTTAAATGCAGTCCAGGCTTTTGAGGAGAGAGTATAAACAGCTGGTTACAATATATTGCTGAATAAATCCTAAAAACAGACTCACATGTGATGTGCATTTTTCCAGATATAGTCTGTAGGCATCATCATTGTTCATCTTTTTCATTGGTGTTAAAAAAACTAGCTGAAGACTGCAAAAATCGGCAATATTGTAGAATCGCAATTTAAATTGAATCAGCACCTAAAAAATGGTTAAAAAAAATCAAATCGGGAGAAAGGCGTATTTTCCTTGCCCTAATTTTGATGGCTTTTGGGGTTGATGTGGCTTTATTTTAACCTGAAAAAAAGACAAATTAGCTTAACAAAACACTAATAACAACAAAACACTGGCTGCAGCAGGACAAACGTCCTCCTCATCTGCTCGATCAGCCTTAAAACATTTTCTGAAACTTTGTCGTCAGTCATTTTTGTCAGAATATTCCAACAGAGTGGAAATCCTGAAGAAAATCTGCAGGTTATCAGACAGAAAGGCTGAGCAAACATGTTCATGCAGTGACGCATTCAAGGCCTGCGTGGAAAAATGATGACAAGGTGACTTTTAATATGTTAACATGATGTGTTTTTGGTGAGCACCTTGAATCGAGTAGTTATTTGAGGGTGAAGTTTGTTTCTTTCTTCATTTAAAAGGAAGACCAGACTAAAATCCTTTTTTGAAATTTACTAATACAAGCTTCATTTATTTTTCTCTTAAATATTGTGTGATTTAATCTTTCCATGAAACAAACAAGCCTCAGGATCTTGGGTTTTCATTTCATGCAGTTATGCAATTTTCTGCTTTTTATTTCACTCATAACCTCCACCAAGGAGGTTATGTTTTCCGGAGACCATGAAAACATACCATTAGCAACTGGTTTCATACTGATATCTATTTTAGTTCAGTAGTTATTCACAGAAATCACATTTTTTGTCATGGCAACCAGATGCTGATCCCAATCAACACCAAAATTGAATCAGTTCTTCCTTTTCCCATGCTGAACATTTCCTGAAAATGTCATCAAAATCCATTCATAACTTTTTGAGTTATTTTGCTCACAGACAGACGAACAGACAAACAAACTCTCCGGAAAACATAACCTCCTTGGTGGAGGTAATTACCACTGGCACAAATATAATGTTGCACAGTAATAAATAAAAAGGTCTCTTTCTTTCACGACTGACTCTTTCTCTATGCTGCTGTAAAATGTACAATAAAAACTTTGGCATGCTCTCAAATAATATTAATGCGCCGTATTTGTGTTGATTTCTGAGCTCAAATCATAAAAAGTCTTAAAGTTGATCATAAAAACTGTAAGAACCCTTTAGTAAAGTAAAATATCAGCTCACATTTTTCTTACATCCTGATAATCAGGTGGATAAATTATAATCCTCTTTGTTTTGAAGAAAAGGAGAAAAACATTCATTTTAGCTTCTTGAAAGTTTATTTTTGAGATTATGAAATTACTTCTTCAGTACATTGATTAAATGTCAATGATTTATTCTTTTTATTGCATCTCATATTATTACAGGCTTCTGAGGTGATTGTTTTTTGTGATAAAAGTTGAGAAAAAACTAACAACATATTTACATTTCTGTGGACTGAAAAGTTAAAAATCAGTTCTTACTTAAAGGTGTACTCAGCGATCTTCTAATCTTCTAATCTAATGCAGTATTTGTGAAATTCACCATATTTCTCCTCTCCATCCACAAGATGTCACCACTGACAGCATGTTGAAAAAAAAGTCCAGTTTCAATACACAGCCTTGGCTCTGAATTTCAGCAGGTAAATACTGTGGCTCGGGCCGAGTTACCAAAACAAAGTAAACCCCTCCACATCCAGGGGGCGATCATACTCATGCGCAGATCAGACAGAGGGGGGAGGGAGAGTAGTAGTTTGCGTAGCGTGCGCAGTTAGCGTAAGAGAGAGATACAATAGGTGCAGTAGCAATGGCTGAAAACAGCCCAAAAGAAAAAGGCCAGAGGAGTGAAAAGTGGAAAAGAAGGGCTATGACCATGAAAGAGCGAAGACCCGGGTCAACATTGGTGTTGCTTTCCGACGGTGGAGGGAACTCTGCCGATTTAAAGACCTGAAAACGGATGCAGATGTCGCCGTCCGTCTGCTGGACAGGTAAGCAACATTAGCTTTGTGGTGCTTCACATAACAGTAACAGCTGTCAGGCATTCATCTTATTGTCTAATCTGCCAAAATGTACTGTTGTTGTGATGTTTTCAATAATGGAAGTCGAGTTGTCTGCCCAGTCGGGGTTTCCTTAGCTACGTCAGCTACGCAGTTTCTACGGCCATTTCCATGACGATGCACGTCCATCAGCTTTCGGGAGGCGGGTCTAAATTCGAATATAAACAAACCTTCCACTCGTTTTCTCCCACATCGCTGACTACACCTTTAACAGAGAGGGGCTTGGATTGGGACATTTTGGACATGTTACATCAAACAAAGTTATATTTTTTTTTCTCTGCCTATACTTTAAATGTTTTCTTTTATTCTTAGTTTAAAATAAACCTATTTTTTATGAACAAATCGTTACAGCATCATGTTGAATCTTTAATTTGCTGTTGTGAATTTTGCTCAGTTTTCTTGAAAAGAAATGTTTTGATTTCCACAGTTTTACGTCTATTTTGTATTTTCTCCTAAAAATATTGTTGAAACAGGAGCAGCTGGTTTATGGCTTGAGAGATTAAACATTTAACATTTTCATTGATAAGACAGAGTTCGTCTGCTTAGAGTGATAAAACAGAGAGCAGAGGGAGAGCGTGGGGAACAGCAGTAAAAATGAAGTTTCTGTGTGTTTGTTTATCGGCAGAAAAATGTGAATCTTTATATTTTGATACCAGCGGAGGATTTGTAGTTCGTAAAAATTAATCAATCAATGAAACTTTACTTATAAAGCACTTTTCCTACAACATATGTAACTCAAAACACTTCACAGATGATGATGATGGATCAAAATAAACCAACATGACTTTTAACAGGAAAGGGATCCATTCCCCGCCAAAATAAAATACAAAGACTATAAAATAAAAGATCAGAGACAAACTGTGAGCAAGTAAAACATAAAACTCGTTCACCTGCAGGCTACAAATATAATTCACTCTATGAGTTTAACTTCTTGCTAACTCGCATAACTAATCAGCCAATCACATGGCAGCAACATAAGGATGGAGAAGAAAGGTGGTGTAAGAGACTTTGAATGTGGCGTGGATGTTCCAGAAATTCTTCAACTATTGGGATTTTCACGCAAAACCATCTGTTAGAGCAGGAGTCGGCAGGTAAGTTTGACCTAGGGTCAAAATTTTTCCAAGCAACTGAATAATGGGCTAAAACATCACATCAATCAGAAACATGTTTTCTTTCTCCCTCTTTCTCTTTTTAAAAAAAAATGTTTTCCCTTATCTATAGACTACGATTATATCATATTTCATTTGATCTTTTTTCCCATGTAAAGCACTTTGTATTACAAAGTCCTGTATTAAAAGGGCTTTACAAATAAAGTTTGATTGATTAATGCCACCATTATTAAAACTCATTTGTCAAGTCTGTTTGGTGATTTCACAGAAAAGCATTTTTAAAACTAGAAAAGCACTCAGAGAGCGCAGACCTCCGCCAGCGGCACAGTCCTCACCCATATTCTGATTTTTACCATAAATATTAGTCCTACCTTTATTTCATCTAAATTTTTAGATTCCTTGACCATGAAAACATACCATTAGCAACTAGATTCATCATGATATCTATTTTAGTTCAGTAGTTATTCACAGAAATCACATTTTTCGTCATGGCGGCGAGACGCTGATCTGGATCAACACCAAAATCGAATCAGTTCTTCCTTTTCCCATGCTGAACATTTCCTAAAAAAATTCATCCAAATCCATCCATTACTTTTTGAGTTATTTTGTTCACAGACAGACAAACCCTCCAGAAAACATAACCTCCTTGGCGGAGGTATAATAAAGTAACTTTATTTCTCAGACTATTAGTGTGTTATCATTGCTTTAGCTCCACTGTGGCTGCGTCATAAAACTGCTTAATATAATAGCTTGGTGATAATAAAGCTGCCGTCGAATTTTGTCAGCTGGGCCAAATGTTGCTGTTCAGAAGGTCATTCTTTGCACTATTACTATGTGCAATTAATGTGCAATCCTCAATCCCTTCACAATGTGCAATTACAGTGTGGAAGTACACCCATGTACAATCACTTATCCCACATGCAATTACTCAGTAAATGTGAATATAATCTTTATAGGATTTGCTTTTAGTTTTGTTTCCAAGCCCTTTGTATATTTTTATATTTTTATATTTTTTATATTTTATGTTTTATATAGGTAGAGTAATGTACATGCTGCTATTTTTTATACTTAAAGGTGCTATGAGGAGAATCTAGTTCCGGCGACATTAAGACTCTGCTACCAATGAGCATGCACGGCGACTGTCTGCGTTCCAGTAACCTCGGAACTGGGAGTGACGTCACCTCCGACTTATCAGCGTTCCAGTTGAAGTCTGAAAAAAACATGCCAATCTACCAGGATATTATTAGCTGTTGTTAGCATGCCCTGCGTTGTTGTTCACAAATATCACATGAAGAATGTGATTATCACTATGGCAGCATTTTTGTAAATATAAGTCTAACAATACTATGTATACAGCTGATCTAGAGCGACACATCCCAGTCAGAAGTGCAAATAAATTGATTATTACAGGAGCTAAATAACTGTTCACACTGGGGGCATCCATCTTCCATTGTCAACTCAGGTGTGGCGAGGTTTCACCGAGTTCCCAGTAGGAAATTCCGACTTCGGGGAATGTTCCAGTTGCAGTTTCCTACTGGGAACTCTGAAATTCCTACTTCTGACTACAACTGGAACGCACCAAAGACGTGACCCAAGCAAAAGCGTGTGTTTGTTGTGATGCTAATGAATGCAGCTCGGACCTTCCTCAGAACTCTGCATTGCTTTACAACTTCTTTTTTCAACAACTTACAGGATGTAAAGTGACGAGGTAATGTATCTCTTTCTAGTTACGTAGCGGTAGTTTTTTTTTTTTGTGTGTCTTGTTCCTGAAGTTGAGTATCCAGGCCGGTCCAGCCCTGTCCGACCCAAAACACGAAGCTAAGGAATAGCATTTATAGATAAACTATTTTGATGCTATAAAACTCATCTTAAAGTGTGTATTTCCATCAGGCACATATCTAAAAGTGAGACTTTTTTGTAATTACTTAGAAACTTCTCATAGCATCTTTAAGTCTTTTTTTTTCTACTAATGCTGTCCACTTTGCTGCTGTAACACTGTAAATTTCCCCGTGTAAGACGAATAAAGGTTTATTCTATTCTATTCTATTCTATTCTATTCTATTCTATTCTCACCCTGAGTAGGTGTGAATCAGGTGATAGCCCAGGGTCTAAAGGGCTAACCCACCCCTAAACCCGAAAACTTTAACTTAAATACGCTGAAATGAGGTGCAGCAAGTGGCTCAGTCATCCAAGCTTTTCTCTTTATGTGGCCCTCCGTGTAAACAACCCTTTAATAAATTATTATTTATACCCTGGACAAATGCATAACCCGATAAATTTAACGTTTAAAAACAATTACTATGATTTTAACTTGTTTGTAAGTAAAAAAAAAAAAAAAACATTTTAAATAGTATTTCTTCGTGTATTAATAATTCATGCTTGAAAGGGTTAAAAACAACAGATTATCCTGTGTTGGTGAAACATGATTCCATTTGTGTTTCTGTGGCATCAACTCAGGTGTTGATGATTTAATTTGTGTTAATCTTTTAACTACCAGCTCAACTGTTTGGCAGATGTCATCAATGAATTCAAGGATATTTTAATGTTTCAAAAAACAGAATAAATCAAATCATTGTTTGATTCTGGGAACAAAGGAAACTACAAACAAAACAAAAAAACTGAAATTTTTTAGGTGTGGGATTTAAAGGTTGGAAAAGCTTACAGTTGGTGATGGCAGGGACGCAGAATAGGGACGCTAGGGACACGTCCCTATCAATATTATGCCACTATCACATGGTTCCTAACATAAAACACAAGCATAGTATAAAACGTAATAACTGAAAATGCTTACGTTTACTGCCAAAGAGATACACATTTTGAATATTTTATTTATTATCCATATATTATTTGTGTTTTGAAAGGGAGCAACTGTTTAAGACCAACAATAAAAGTTTGTGGGGAAAAAATACAATAAAACCTTGGATTAAAAACATGACTTTATACATTAATTTTGTTGGGGAATACACTTATCAGTAGTCCCTTTTCATTTTGGTATTATATATATATCAGATTGTTACCATTCCATCAAAATTTCTGATTGATTCCAAATTGTCCCACTGTTCATGTGTCATGCATCAATATATTTTTGTCAAGAAACAGACAGTAGAGATTTAGGAGGAGAGGTGAATGCAGTATACCAGTAGAATTTTTTTTTCTTCTGAATATGGTAATTTGCTTGTTTGTTTGGTTAGCTCTACATGGCATTAAAAACAGTCATAAATGCAAAACACATCAACTTTCAGGAGTGCCATCTTGGTGTACTTTTATGTCCCCACCAATGTCAAAATCAAACCTACGCCCTTGGGTGATGGCACAAAATTTAGGATAAAAATAATTTAGAAGAGTCAGAAATGTTTGTAAATAAAATAGCAAAAATAACTGAATCAATTAAATCATCATATTAGTAAATGGTTAAGATAAGCATTTGTGATAATAACTTTTAGCTTTTTAAATCCTACACATAGAAATATTAGTTCTTTTGGTTTGTTTGCTGTTATTTCTGTATCCAAATGTATTGACAGAAACAAGCAATGATGTGTTATGTTTTTTAACAAATGAAATATTCCAGCATTTTTTGATGTTAAGCAGGCAGTTAAAGGGTTAAAGTTGTACCACTGTGTAAGAAAACAGCCCTGATAAAGAACATTATGACTGAGAAAAGCTCAAGAGGAGTTAAAAATCTGTCACAGATTCACTGATTTTCTGTTGAGTAAAAGTCTGTGAGTCCTGGTGAAGAAACTATCACTGACTGAAGGAGTGAGACTGAACTGACAGAAACAGAAACTCCCTGACAGGCAGCTCAGCATCTAAACTCCCAGAGACGGAGCAGCACGTCCTCCTCAGCTGAAAATGAAAAGCCGTTTGGACTCACCTGTGGGTCCATGGGCAGGTGAAGCCTGATCACAGCCTCTGCTCCATGCTGTCTGCTCCGCCGGCTCACACTGAGGAGAGGAGCGCCCGGCTGTGGGACGAAAACTCTCCCCAAAGCAGACGAACTGGTTCAGCTCTGCGTCCATGACCTGTCAGGAACACATGCAGGTTAACCCCGCACACGCCCTGATACACCACGCCTGCCTCTGCTCATGGGCAAACAAACACAAACAACCTGCCTGTCCGCTCAGATACACTGATTTAACACTCAGCTCTGGCTTTTTACTGCTGTTTATTCATTTTGATGCTTTTCTGTGGCTCTGCACAGGAAAAATAACTGAGTCTGACAAAGTTAATCTGTACAAACTGAGTCATAAACAGTTAGTTAACCAGGTAAGACGAGTAAACTACCTGATAATTATAATATAACTCCCTCCGAACTCCACAGATACCAGCATGATGACAGGATTTAAAGAAACACTTCACAGCAAGTTAACCAAGAAATAGTTATAGAAAACCTTTGGGCATAGGACTGAGATCTACTCAAATTTGGAGTACAAGAACTCAGTTTTGGTAAACTAGTACACGTGTAAACTTAACGAGTGAAGCAAAAAGTGTCATTAGTACTACTAGTAAGCCTTATATGCTAATGAGAGGGCGGGGAAAGCAAAATCAGGCTTCCCATTGGCTTTTGTGATACTTATCGTATCATAGCAGATCTTATCTCATTTCATTCATTTCACTGATCGTATAGTATCCTATCATATCATATCGTATCGTGTCATGTCATGTCGGGTTGAATCTTATCGAATTTTGTCTCATCTCATCTTGGTATTGTATCTTAAAGGATAAGTTCTGTTTCTACAGCTTTCACATTGTTTATAGAATGAAGTAGAACAATATACTCACCCAGAAGGCTTTCCTGATCCAAACAGTGCTTCAGGAGATATTTAGATCCAAAATCGAGTGGCGGACATCCGGTAGCACACGGGGCATGCATAGCGCCGCTCCTAAAACTGCATTAATCATCCAAAAACTCATTAGTTTCACCAATATTTCATCATGGTCCGCTCACGCTACTCCTCCAAGACAGTCCGGGATCGCTCCACCCATGTTTTTGTGACTGTGCTGACCTCTGAGCTGAAGACTTTCTTCACAGCTGCCGCGGGTGAATATATTGTTCTACTTCATTCTATAAACAATGTGAAAGCAAAGAAAACTGAACTTATCCTTTAACTTGTCCTGTCTTGTCTTATCTTAACTTATCGTATCTTGTCTTATAGTATCATATCGTGTCATGTCGTATTTTATCATATCATAATCAAATCTTACCTCATCTCATCTTTTCTTAGTATCCTATATTTACTTATCCTGTTTTTACTTACCGTATCATATCCTATCTTAAAGTATCATATCGCATCATATTGTATTGTGTCATGTAGTGTCATGTAGTGTCATGTCGTGTCGTATCTTATCAAATTTTTTCTTACCTCATCTTCGTATCTTATCTTAACTTGTCCTGTCT